>JANAVB010011199.1:30139016-30376516 GCA_029216955.1 Iris pallida
TTCATCCGCCGCTAACCGACGGCGGGAGAGGCTCCTCCTTCCCCCTTCTTTCCGCCACTATGGGCCTCCCTCCCGACCTTAGCACCCTCTCTTCCCATTTTCTCCCGGCATCCCCGCCACCTCCACCGCGCTGCGGGCCGTCCTCAGCCCCCGTCCTTACCGTCGGCTCTCTGGCGCAGTCGTTCATCGTCCATCCCCGCCTACCCCCCCACAGCTGGCCAGCCCCCGCCCTATCTCTTCTTCTTCCCCCGCCTTCCCTGTCTTTCCCTTCTCCTGTCTTCCCCACCCTTCTCCCCTTCCATCCGACGGCCCCAATCCCGACGGCGTGGAGTGGCACCTGGCCTCTCGATTCCAGTGATCCTTCCCCGTCCCCGTGGTTGTGGCCGCCTCGGGCCCCACAGCCCCCGGGCCAGGGCTGCTTCCAGATCCTCAGGCTTCCCGCCCGCGGGTTTCTAATTTTGAAATCCCGTCGACCGGCCTCGCCTCGAGCTCTGTGCTCCATGAGTGAGGGTCAGATGGGGGCGCATGGCCCATCACTCCTTTGGGTGTATGGCCCCCCCAACCACCAGTTATGGGCGCATGGAACCCATCCTCCTTGGGCGCATGGCCCCATTCGGCTGGACCCTCCTCTTTGGGCGTATGCCCCCCCCCCCGCATGCCGTCACCAGCTGTTACTCCTCTGGCGCATGGCCTCATTCGGCTGGATCCCTCCTGTTGGGTACATGGTCCCTCCTACCAGCTGGCACCAGATCATGTCCCCCCTTTGGACGCATGGAAGCTCCCGTTTATAGGCGGCACATGGTCCCCTAATCCAGCTTTGGGCGCATGGCACTCGGGCGTGGGCGCATGGCTCCCAGCGTCGGGCTATCGGGTCGATCTCCAGGGACCCCCTATCTCAGCTCCGTTGTATCCGAAGGATCGGACGCTTGATCCCTTGCATCAGGCTCTTGACCGTCCCCTCCAAGACCCCATGTCCGCAGCTCTCTCCTTTTCCTCGTCATCGCGTATTGACCCATCGCTACCTATCGCTGGCGCGATCCCGGACGACCTCCTTGCACTTTGTTCGCTGTCGAGGACCGCTCCCCCTGTCTGCGCCCTCCCTCCTGGAGCCAGCCTCCCCATCACCCATTTTTGTCCTATCTCTGTTGGATCGTGGACCCCCCCGGGCTCAGCACCCACCTCTCGGTCGTCTTGCCGTCATTCTGCTCGCAGGCACCCCCTTGCGGGGTTTAGCCCCCCCTCCGCTGATGCCCCAGCACCTTCCTTCACTGACAAGCTCCGGCCGGACCGTGTAGCCTCGCAGGACCCCTCCCTTTCTGATGTGCCCTTACCCGAGATTGTGTATAATGCAGAGTCCCAGATCCCGACGATTCCATTCTCTGCACAGGAGCTCTCCTCCCTCTCTTACTCCTTCCACCTCAGTTTCGTCCTCAAATTCTCCAATGGCTGTCCAAAGATCGATAGAGTTAAGGAGGTTATAGCCAGCTAGCGGTTGATCGCTGGCTACCGGGTTGCTCCCATAGATCCCAGACACTTACTGCTGCACCTATCCTCCGAGATCGATCTCAGGGCCGTGTGGTCTAAAGGGACTGGCAAGGTAGACTCCCACATCATGAAGATTATCCGTTGGTCTTCGAACTTTAACACCAAGGTTGATTCGGCTACGGTTGCAGCCTGGGTAACCCTCTCCAACCTTTCCCTAGTCTGCTTTGTTCTCGCGGCCCTTAAGTGGATCGCCAACTCATTCGGGACGTACGTGGCTACGAAAGCAGAGACTAGCAACCTCAATAAAGCCCATTATGTCAAGATTTGTGTAGAACTTGATCTATCTAAGGAACCCCCCAACCATATTCTTATCAAGCTAGGCGATCAGATGCACACCCAGCGTATAGTCTACGACAATCACATCATTTTCTGCAAACAATGCCATCTGCGGGGTCATCTAGCAAAACACTGATTTTGCCTTCACCCCAACTTAAAGAGGAATAAGGCTCGTAAAGATATAGCGACAAAAGCCTACAAAAATCATCAACCGACCAGGGCAGAACAGTCGAAGCAGCTGCTACTGCGTCAGAACTTCCACGTCAGATTAAGATACGGTAAAGACTAGCCTGCCAAGATAGTAAAACTTCTTACAGCCCACACCTCCCACTTCCTCCCTCTCTCCAACAAGTTTTTGGCTCTGGAATCGGACGCCAACGATCTCACCCTCGCGGTCTCTGAAGACATTCTAGAACCTTTTCGATCTAACTCAAAGCTGGCTCAAGCCATGGAAATCCCCTTGGTTGACGCTACGACACCTGTTGCAGTAGCAGCCCCAACCGAGATCGCCTCCAGTCACAATCCGACCGAGGAGATCACCGTTGCGAAGCCCTAGCGATCCTAGGGCCGGATCAGGTCATCAGAGGTCAACAGGTTTTGGATGCAGGATTCCCCCTTCTATCAGTCAGATTACCAGTTGGAGGTACAGCAGGACCAGAAGACACCCTCATCATTCCCTTCGAAGAGGCCATCCTGGACTCAGCAGGAGAAAGGCTTGACCCGACCATGGATATCCCCTCAAGCACTAATGCATAGTCAACCTTAGCCATCCAAACGACGGCAAGAACTTCCATTAATAACAGGAATAAAGATAAAATAGAACCCTCGGAATCGTCGAGCATGCGAACCAGATCCGCAACCAAGCAGATAAAAAATTCATCCGCTAATTCCTTTAATGCTTAACATCCTATCCTGGAATGTCTGTGGCCTAGCCAACAAACCAACCATGAGACGACTATCCAGTCTCAAAAAATTCACAAAATTGACATCTTGATTGTCATCGAAACAAAGAACCCCCAAACAAAATAAAGTCTATTCAGATGCAGCTCAGATTCACTTCCGCTGTGGCTGGCAACCACGACATTTGGATCCTCTGCTCGAAGGATGTCAAGATAGACGTCATCCATGACTTGAGGCAAGCCCTCTCGTGCTGGATTGAGCACCCCTCTCTGCCTAAATATGCCACTCTATCTGCAGTTCACGGCAGCTGTGATATTGCAGAACGCAAACATCCCCTGCTGCCTCTAGCTGTGATATCTGCCCGGATCCCTGGACAGTGATTCGTGCCGACCGTACCAAAACTTCCCTGCTGCCTCTAGCGACCACTTCAGCATGTCTACCTCGCGGCCAATACTTAATCCGCGCTCTCGGATGCTATCTGCCATTGTATTACCGGACCATTCCTGAATTTTATCCCAGTTCCAGTCGTCAGTAATGGGATTCCACAGGTCTCTGATCATCATGTCTCTCTGGGTCTCCGTGAGACACGGGATCATGCTATCTCCAACCCATCTCTCCAAAAAAGGATCTGAATCGCCCGTCCCCAATTGTAGTCTCATAGCAGGCTCGACAAGGTCTCTCCCATTTAGGATACGATGCCAAGATGCTGAGGGCTGTTGGATACGGCCATGGAAGGGTGGATATGCTTGAAATACCTGGCCTTCAAAAACCTGGTCCATAAGTTGTTGGTCGTGCAGAGTTTCCACCACAATTTCATCGAGAAAGCTTTAACGATGTGAGTGAGTTTGGTAAATCCCATCCCTCCTTCGACTGTAGGGTGGGCCATGGATTCCCAGCTAGCCCAGTGATGTTTGTCCTGGCCATCACAATGCCCCCAAAAGAAATAATAAAAGATCTTCTCGATCGAAGTAAGAACCTTCTTGGGCGGGGAGCATGCAGCCACAGTGTGGATGGGGATGGAGGTGAGCACGTGATTGATAAGGGTTATCTTTCCATCCGGGGATAGAGTGGCATTATGCCATCCTTCTAGTTTCTTCTTGATTCTTGTGATCAAGTTCTCAAAGATGCCAGAGTTGGATTTCCCGTACACCAGAGGACAACCGAGGTAGTTGAACGGGGGATGGTCAACAGAGAAGGATGTTAAGTTGGCTAGTTTAGTGGCGTGCTCTCTCTTGATGTTGTGATGGGCATAGATACGTTCTTAGAGGGATTGATCTTTTGGCCGGAGCATCTAGAATACCTCTGCAGGGTGTTGTGGACCACTTCCACCGCTCCTTCGTCCCCGAAAGAGAAGATGATAAATCATCGACGAATGCCAAATGAGTGATGATGGAGCATCCGCTGGATGTGTGGTAGTGCTGGAAGTTCGTAGTTCTGACCATGTTGTTGAGGTTCCTGCTCAGGACGTCTGCTAAAATAATGAAGATAGTAGATGATAGAGGGTCGCCCTGTCTAACCCCGTGATTGGATTTGAAAAACCCCTGTGCTTGACCATTGATGACCATAAAGAACCAGGAGTTGTTGATGGATCTCCATACGATATTTGTCCAGGTTTCCGAGAAACCGAAAGCCCTGAAGACCCATATCATGAATTATCAATCCAGTCTATCATAAGCTTTCTGTATGTCAATTTTGATAGTAATGTTGCCCCCTTTTACTGGGAACTTCATGTATGTGATTAACTCTTGGGCTAGTATGATATTGTCCTGGATGTTCCTTCCGCGAACAAACCCGTTCTGCTCCTCAAAAATGATCTTGGGGAGAATCCCTGCAATCCTGGTTGCGATGATCTTGGATATGATCTTGTTGGTGAAGGTACAGAGAGTGATGGGGTGAAAGTCGTAAAAGGATACCGGGTTATCTTTTTTCGGGATAAGGATCAGCTTGGCGCTAGAAATGGCTTTGGGATATATGGCTCCTTCGAAGAAGCCAATGGCCTCTTCGGTGATGTCCTATTTGATGATATCCCAGCAAGTACGAAAGAATACCCCTGAGAATCCTTCCGGGCCAGGAGCACTGTACTCGTTCAGGGCCCACACGGTATCTTTTATTTTCTGGGCGGTAGGGGTCTTTCCAACTACACGTTGTCGGTTGCATTAATGAGGAGGAGGATTTGGTCAATAAAGGGGGTATCTTTGTGAACCGTCTCTTTGAAGAATAGTTTGGAATAGAATTCTGTGGCTGTCGCCTGAATGCCCTTCTGGTCTGCAATGATGTTCCTATTGTTGTCGGCGGTATGGTGGATTGATAGCTTCTGTCTGCGGCTATTGACGAAGTTATGAAAGTATTTCGCATTTTTATCCCCCTCGCTGTCCTATTTCAACCTCGCTTTCTGCTTCCAGAAATCAGTCTTCACTTTGAGCCTGAATTTGAGCATAGCTGTAGTGAGGTTCAGGGCTTTTCCAGCCTCTAATGAGCGTTCCGAGGTGAACTTGGCTTCGGTACGAGAGAGGTCGTCCTCTGCAACCCGAACGGCTTGAAAGATGTCCCCGTAAGCTTGTTTGCTCCAAACGGATAGTGCTTTCCTCGTGGCTTTGAGTTTGTTGCTAACCCGAGAGAGGGGGTTGGGAGAGTCCTCGCGATTTCACATTTTCGCTATGATACCCAAAAATTGTGGGTGCTTGGTCCAGAAGTCGAGGAATTATAGTTTGTTTTGCATGGATTAGTGTTGTTTTTTATTTCAACCAGCAGGGGGCGTGATCTGATTCAGAGGAGTTGAGGTGTGACAGGTTGGTAGTAATCCCCATTTCGTGCTAGAAGGCGTTCGTGAGGGCCCTGTCCAGCCGAGAATATTGACGACGGTCTCCTTCCTGTATGTTGCACCAGGTGAATTCGTTGCCCTTGAACTGGAGTGATACAAGGTGAGCATTGAAGATAAAGTTGTTGAAATCTTGCATGGCTGACA
Source organism: Iris pallida (assembly GCA_029216955.1). Classification (NCBI taxonomy): domain Eukaryota; kingdom Viridiplantae; phylum Streptophyta; class Magnoliopsida; order Asparagales; family Iridaceae; genus Iris; species Iris pallida. The sequence continues at coordinate 30,144,703 of JANAVB010011199.1, forward strand.
TGGGAGGGGGTCGACCTCCGATTTTCTCTTCTCTGCAGGTAACCGCGTTAAAATCCCCAATGCAGAGCCATGGTGAGTTGCTGTGATGGTGATTGATGTCAAGGAGGTCATTCTAGAGGTGTTTTCTCTCTGCAATATCATAACTGTCGTGGACCGCTGAGATGATGGCACGGTCTGGGATCATGGGGTGATCGAACCAGCAGGAGAGGGCCTGTCTGGAGTCTTTGATGACACCGATATTGACGTCCTTCGTGCAGAGGATCCAAATATCGTATTTGCCCACAATGGCCGTGGGGAGGCCCAGTTGCAGCTGGATAGATTTTAATCTTTTGGGGGGAATTTTGGGTTCAAGAATGATGAGGCTGTCAATTTTGTAGATTTTTCGGAGACTGGTTATTCTCCTAATTGTAGGTTTGTTCGCCAGACCACGGATATTCTAGGATTGGATGTTAAGCATTAAGGATATTGTGGGTGGGTTTTTTGTTCCGCTTGACGGCGGATCTTGTTTAGATCGTTGTGGTTCCTGCAGGTCCTTGATTGACATTGGCTTCGGATGTTGATGGTCCTGCCTTTGTCGATGTGGATTCGCTTATAAATTGCTCATGAGGATCCGGGATAAGGCTAACTGATTCTCCGACGGAGTCCAGGATTGGAATCTCAGGGGATATCACTTTGGAGTCGCTGACGCTCCCTATCCGAAGAATAGTTTGCTGAAGAGGATAACCTGCGGCTAGGACTTATAGTCCTCTCTGTACCGGATATGGCCCTAAAATTACTAGGGCTTCTTCTTTCGAATCTTCAATGGTGTGTTCTTGCTCTGCTTCGATGGTGGCGGATGTCGCCTCTATGTCCTCCGGTTTGGTGGGTATTTCAGTGGGGTCTCGGTCGACTGGTGAGGCTTTAGTCTTCGAAGTAGCTTCTTTGTCCTCCGGGTCAAGAGCGTCGAATTGGTTGGAGAGGGTGAGGCCTTGGGTGTTGAAGGGGATCAAGGCTTTGCTAGGTGACTCGCTCGTATCTGACTTGCCGTCACTGGAGTCGAATCGAGTGTGTGAGTTCGGAAGTGGTAGAAGTGGTGGCTTGGGAGTCCTCCCCGTAGTTGGGACGGAGTCATTCCGGGGAGTTTTCTTCTTTAGTTCTGGGTGAAGCCGGTGGCAGTGCTTTGGGAGATGACCTCTTAAATGAAAGTGATTACAGAACATTATGTGGTTGTCATAGAGGATTTATTGAGTGTGGGACTGGTTGCCTATCTCGATAGTGATAAAGTTGGGCGGTTCGGTATTGAGGTCAAGTTCCACACAGATTTTGGCATAGTGAGCCTTGGTGAGGTTGTTGGTCTCAGGTGCTGTGGCCACGTATGTTCCGAAGGAGTTGGCTATACGCCTAAGCTTCGCTGGAACAAAGCAGATGAGGAGTAGGTTAGGCAGGGTAACCCAGGCGGCGACAAGCGATGAGTCTTCTTTGGTGCTAAAGCAAGGTGACCACTTGATGATCTTCATCTGGGGGAAGTCAATCCTGCATGTGCCTTTGGACCATACGTTCCTGTGTTCGAGCTCAGATGATAGGTGGAGAAAAATATGTCTGGAGTCGAAGGGGGCTACTCGATAATTCGCTGCGAGCCTCCAGCTGGCAATCGTTTCATGGACCCTGGAGAGTTTGGGACAGCCGGTCAAAAATTTGAGGATAAAGGTGTGGCAAAAAAGGTTGCTAGAGTGGACAATTCTACTTCGAAAAATGGAACCAAAGGTACTGTGGACTCCTGGGAGTACTCAATGTCCGGTAGCTTGACGTCGGGGACAGGTGAGCCTTTCGCTGAAGCTAAATCCGGACGAAGTATGGCGGTGTAGGAAGACTGAACTGCTCCTGACGAGGGGGCTTTTGAATCTCAGCATCGGAGTGCAAAAGAGTAGTCGGGGATGGGCTCTGCCCGGGGCGTCGCACAGAGGCTGCGACTCGGGGAGTCCCCCTGGTAGGGGTAAGGGGTTCGGAGTTGCGGCGATGATAGGTAAAGACGGACCGGAGGTCACGACGAGCATAGGGGGAGGGGCAACCTGGACCGCCACGGATGATCCTCCACGCTCCATGCCGCTCGAGGAGATCAGGGACTCCGGAAGTACGGGAGGGAAAACTATCGCGGGAGAGAGGGAGGAGGAAACGGGGGAAGGGTTCGAGCAGGGGGCCGCGGGAATGGCGGGAGTCTCGCACACCACAGCAGCTGTGGATGGTGGCGGAGGGGGACCTCCGGGGGGGTAAGGGTGGTGGAAGCCCAATGATGGGGGGCAGGAGCCGACCCTCCAGGCGAAGCTGCTGAACCATGCTGCAAAGCAGAGCTCGCAGGGATGGCCGCGACAGGCACGGTGGCGTCGACCCGGGCGTACGCGTAAGGGTTAGGAGTGGCATTCCGGGCGTACGCGTAAGGGGTGGCACCACCCAAGGAGGACGCATAAAGGGGGTAGGCGTAGTGAGCTGGCACGTAGAAGTCCTGAGAAGAGAGGGCCTGAGCTAGCGCATAAAAACTATTGGAAGAGCGGGCTCCCCGAAATGAGCTGGCGCGTAGAAGTCTTGGGATGGGAGGGCATGCGCTGGTGCGTAAATACCCTGGAAAGGGCGGGACCCAACGAGAAAAACCTCTGACCATGGGTTATTACGCGTAGCAGGGAGTTGAAGAGTCTGGTCCACCACGTGGGATGGGGCGGCAGGGCCGTCCACGTGGGGCCATGAGAATGGAGCCCATGAGCCTGTACTGCAGGTGGGCGTCCATCCCGAGGATCTGGCAGAGCCGTTCAAATTTCGAACAGGGGCGGGGGGAGGACAGGGATGGGAGGGGGATGGTGAAGAGTGGGGAGGCCCCCTGCGGCGGGAGGCCTGGCCAAGGCGGAGCCTTGATTCGCGAACACGGAAGGGGATGGGGAGGAAGGCGGGAGGGATGAGGAACGTAGGGGACTGAGCAGGAATAAGAGGAGAGGAGAGAGGGAACTCGGGAGGGAGCTGAGATAAGTGGAGGAAGGGGCGGTCGGATTGGTGAACGGCGGGGGCAGGGGAGGGAGTAAAAACGGAAGATTGGAAAACAGAGGGAGTGGGGAGGGGAGGGGAGGAGTTGGATGATGGAGGAGATGAGGGGAAAGGAAACGGCTGAACATCTCCAAGCAGTCGGCCGGCCAAGGGTTGGCCATCGGCAAACTCAGAACCACCGGGGGAGGGGCGCAGGGGAAGCCCTAGGGCTTCCCGAGGGAGGGGGGCGGAAGGGAGCTCTGGAAGAGACACCATAATATATAAAATATTACATATATATATATATATATATATATATATATATATGATTGCTATTAGATATAGCTTATGGTTTGTGAGTCAGTTTAGGATTGACCCAATGAGCCAACTTGGCCAAGTTGACTAGTAAGTTGACCATGTTGACAAAAGTCAACTTTGGGTCAAACTTGATCCAAATCGACTCAAACGGACTTGGAATGACTAGATAACTTGCGTTTGACATAAAATTTGGTAAATGAACTAGTTGACTTATAGTTGACCAGAGTTGACTAGGGTTGACTATATTTGACCAAGGGTTGACTTTGACCTGAAGGACCTCGAATCATTTAGAATGCATTGTAGACTTTATCTATTTCATATTAGACACTTTGTAACATGTGCTTGATTTAAATAGGACTTTATGACTTCAGTTTAGACTTATATTCTCATCAAACATTCGGGATACCAAGCGAGTACATTCTCTGATAGTTCTTTCATTACTTGTCGATTTTTATATTTCAGTTCTAGTCAGTTCTATTTGATTCCCTATTACAAACACAGATTGATATTTCTAGAATTCATGTATATGACACATACCTTACTTCTCTAGCCTCTATTACAAGAACCACTGCAAGAAACACCTACAAGCACCTTCATGTTGTGGCTAGATTTGTTCTCGATTTACGTATCGTGTTATGGATTAAGCCATATTTGTCGGGCGGAGAAATACCTGAGTAGACATGTAAACATTCCCAAATACTCGAACCACCTCCATGTGAATTATACAAGAACGATAACCATCCCTCACCTGATCAGTGTGTGATGTGCCGAATTACCCTTAGCCGTTTACATGTCGATCTCAGTTATTTTAAAACACACTGTGAGTATTGTCAAGAATCTTTACTAGAATCACCACAAAAATCTTTACTAGAATCATCACAAGAACCATTACAAGAATCACCCTACTAGAATCATTGAATGGAATCACACTTGATATATATTGTACCACCTGGACTCATATCACATTAATCTAGTTCAGCTAGTTATATTTACAGTCTTTATTGCCATGATCTTCTGTCTCTCAGTATTTACTCTCTTTATTCTAATTGTTTCTCTATTTTTACTACTATGCTTCATCAATATAACTGTCTATAATTGTTTTATAGTCTTTGTCATTTACTTGGGATTTCTTGATGAGATGTGCTCGTTCCTTTTCTAACTGGATCGTTGACAAAATATTATAGATGTTAGTCTTAAGGATACATGTCCTACTTGCTGCGGATCTGAAGAGGGATTAGCTACCTTTGGCCCCGACTCTCAGGAGTGATCGAGAGATTACTTTAGTAGACTTGATATAGAATTTATTTTTGGAACTTAAATTATAATAATTTGATACTTGACTTGTTTTGAGTTGTTTTAAGATATTATCATTTAGTAGTTTTTATTTGTTTTCTTTTAGTTAAAGAATTTTGTGTTATCCCATCGTGCTTAGACTGTGATTGTGTTATATTATTTCTATACTTGTCCTCCGTTCGGAGTTGAGATTTAAAGACAAGTACATTATATAATTGTGTGATTTGTTTTAGATAGTAACCTACAACAGCGTTCTACCGCCGATTCTGCGGCATAGGCTGGACGTTGTTACGCACGTGTAACCTTATACTGGGTGCGGGTCGTGACACATTTTTAGTGGTGGCCCATGCAGGTCGAGATTCGCATTAGTACGACATCGTTGTAGTTCGGCGACTTAGTTGTACTGCTGCGAGCCTGCGATAGGAATTAAGGAATAGGCTTTAAATGAGAGGATACTCAATCACAACTAGAAAATGTCCATGGATTTGAAACTACTGACACTCGTTCAAATCTAATTAATCTATTTCATATCTGTCCTCTTTGATGATATCATCCTTGCTTCGTTATTGACCTCTTGTTTGGTCTGTCTTTCCTGTCCTTCTTTCTTATCTTGATGTGTGATTTTATTAGTACCTGTCAGGATATTTTGTGTTGTACTAGATAGTGTAGTAACCATGTTCGAGACTGAGAAATCACGACTAGTAGGACCATGTTTTGCATGTTTTAGATATAATTTTCTAGACTTTGAATGTCGGAGGTTTGACCTAGAAGGAGTACAGCTATCTTAAATTTCGAGGACAAAATTTTTCTAAGGGGGTAGACTTGTCACCACCACCTTTTTGGATTAGGGTATTTTAGTAATTGTGTGAAAATTTAAATTTTTATTATTTTATTATTAAATTGATTGGTGTTTAGTCCTTGATTAGTGTTTTTGGTAGTAGCAGATGGTTTAACCATAGATAACCTTGTTTAGAAGACTAACCATGTGATTAGAAACTTATCTGGCTAATTAGATTTTAATTTGGAGCATTAGTCCTAATTAGGAAACAAATTGACTAATTTTTAGGCTATTTTAATACATAGCTTTTGGCCTTTTTGTTATTGGGCTTTCCTTGGACTTTAGTTGCATGGTAGCCTATCCCAAATCCTAACTTAACCCTAGATACACCCCTTGGCCGCCCAAACATCAGCCCCCCTCTTCATGTGCATATGAGTAGTAGCCACCTATTTGCAAAAACCCTAGAAATTGCCTTCTCCTCCAAATAGCCTATTTTTTCGTTTCTCATCCAAATCCTTCCAAATGAAGTACGTTGCAATTGTTGGTTGGAGAGGAAACTACTGGAGACTTAATAGCGAGGGATCAGAGGCGTTAGACCGAAGGAAATTGGCATCGACGCGTTTAGAGGCTCGTTTCATTGAGATATTAACTCTCAACAGGTAAACCCTTCTAAACACTTGTTAATCCCGATTTTTCTTCATAGAAGCATCCATATAGGTACCCTAGACCTGTTCATGATGTTTGGTAGGTTTTTTATTCGTTTGATAGGCGTATCAAACACGTGTCCGTTCATTGGAACACGTGTTCGACGAAATGTCGCTTAGAACTGAAAGTTGGTATTTTGCGATTCTGTTTTCACGAATTTATTGCTGTGATTATTTAAAATATCTTTTGTGAAGATGGATCTTGATTTGACACATTTTCATTGTCCAAATCGGACACGGACACGCGTGCACGAGGCCCGTGCACGACCCCGTGCATGTCCTGCGGTCCAAGTGCCATAACTCGACGCAAAGGACTCCGTTTTGCATGAAATTTCATAGATACATGGGGGAAACCTCTGCCCACATGATCCTAAAATTTCACGATATTTTGTGGAGCAAGCGCGGAGAAATCCAACGCGCACGGTTCTGCCAACACTGTGCACGCGACCAAAACTTGCAGCTGACACGGCCTTCGTTCGCGGACACGACGCAACAAGGACTCGAACCAGGAGCATGGATATGTAGCCCCAGACCAAGGGTAGCCCTAGACTCGGCCATGTGGCACGATGTCGCTCGTGTTGCGAGCTACGGACATCGACACGCATCCACGAGGTCGCGCACGCGCGTGCGTACAACCCCTGCAGTCTGAGTGTCATAACTTCGACGCATAGGAACAATTTTGCATGAAAATATATGGAAATGTGGGGGCAACCTCTTCCCACATACTCTTAAAATTTCACCAGATTCGTTGAATATTCACAAAGTTATCGCGTCTGCACTTATTCGGCTGATACCATGCATGTGCGTACGTGTCCGTGCGTACGTGCCCGTGCGATATGCACTTCGTGGACATGATACAGACACGGGTTCGACCCCGTGAGTACCCGAGCACGTCACATACGTAGACACCTTCGTGTTTGCCAAGTTTCGCAAGTTCTAGTTGGGTATTTTGAGATTTTGGTGTTGAGTTGGATTTGTGTTGGTTTATTTTGAATTGATTTTTCGTTTGAAAGCAATTTTCTGAGTTTAAACTCAGATTTCAGAGTTTGGGATTGGATTTGGATTAGTTTATGAGTTCAATTTTGTGGGTATACAAATGGTTTACATTCATTATATATAAATCTATATGTTGTAGCTTCTTTTGTATATATATATATATATATATATATATTTTTTTTTATATATATATATATATATATATATAGTGTTAGTAATATATATAGGCTTATATATAGGTATGTTTTGGTTTCCTGTGAGTTTGGTACTGCTTTGAGGCAGCCTCGACATCACAGCACCCTTGGCACACACCCCTTTCCTTCTTTCCCATGTTTACATGTTAATATAGGTTTACATATCTTCTTATATGCCAATAGATAATTAGTATATATTTATGTATATATATATAATATGCAAGTTATTCTCAGATTTTGGCCCTACCAACAGCCCATACTCACCTCTCTCTCACTCACACACTCTCATTCCTTCCCATTATATACTTATGTATATGTGTATCCAAACCACGACAACTGAGACAACAACCAAGAAAAGAATCGAGTATACTACAATTATTGCTACAAGGTGGAGCACCTAGCTAACGAATGTCGAATGAAAAATGGAGCATGCTTCAAGTACGATCGAGCAGGCCACATCGCACACAACTACCTGGAAGGTGGGCTGAACCAAAACCTCCGCAACCGTAGCACCAGCAGAACCGAGCCAGGCACCTTGAGCTCCTTTTGGCACATAAGCAAATAGCCAAGACCGTTGTCCTAATGCCCAGGGGCGAGTCTACGCCATGATCTGGGATGAAGCATTCGCATCTGACATAGTCGTGACAGGTATACTGCTCTTTAATAATAAACTTGCTCGTGCACTATTTGATTCAAGTGTTATACATAGTTTTATGTCGACAAATTTGTCAAAAAGCATAAATTTCATATAACACCTTTCAGCCTTAACCTTAGTGTTAACATACCGTCGGGCATGTTACTACTTGCACAATTAGCCTGCAAAGACGGAATCATCTATATCGGAGGTAAAAAGATATATCTTGATGCAATAGTTTTAGATATTAAGGACTACAATATTATACTAGGAATGGATTGGCTCGGCGCTTGCAATGCCACCGTTAATTATGTCGGAAAGAAGGTCACCTTCCGAATACCTGGTATGATCGAACTCTGCTACTCGTGTGGTGAAGCGTCGGCGTCGTGCATGATGATCTCGACAATTTCTGTTCGAAGGAAGCTGCATTCTGGCTACGAAGGATACTTGGCGTCCGTTCACGACATTAAACAGGATGGTACAAATGTGGGTCAAACCGACGTTGTGGTAGAATACTTCGACGTATTTTCGGACGAACTACCTAGTATGCCCTCCGATCGAGAAATCGAGTTCACCATTAAAACCTTTTCTGATACCAAACCAATTTCTAAGGCTCCGTATAGAATGGCCCCTGCAGAGCTGAAGTAGCTCAAGATCCGATTGCAAGAGTTTCTCGACAAGGGATTCATTCGGCCTAGTGTTTTGCCATGGGGTATGCCTATATTGTTCGTAAAGAAGAAGGATAGGTCTATGCGTCTGTGCATCGATAGGGAACAAATATCCACTGCCCCGTATCGATAACTTATTCTATCAACTACAAAGTCCTCGACATTTTAGAAGATTGATCTTCGCTCGGGTTACCAACAACTCAAGATCAAGCCAGACGATGTGTCAAAGTCATCCTTTCGTACTCGATACAGCCATTATGTGTTCCTGGTAATATCGTTCGTCCTAACAAACACCCTAGCTGCCTTTATGGTTTAATGAATTGGGTGTTTCTACCCTTCCTCGACAAGTTCGTAGTAGTTTTTATCGATGATATTCTCGTCTACTTGAAGGAAAGGCGATAACATACAGAGCATCTACGGACCATACTCCAGACTCTTTGAGATAATCAGTTGAATACAAAGCGAAGCAAGTGTGAATTTTGGCTGAATAGCATCTCATTCTTTGGACACATCATTTTTGCTGAAGGCATTGCAGTCGATCCGAATAAAGTCAAAGTTAGTGATTGGAAGCGGCATGTGTCAACTAGAGAGATTTGAAGTTTTCTTAGTTTGGTGGAATACTATAAACGGTTCATGAAGGAATTCGCAAAGATTGTAGCTCCCTTGACTCGCCTCACTCAAAAGGGAGTCGTGTATGAGTAGTTGGGCGACTGTGAAGCTTCGTTCCAATAGATGAAGTAGCAGCTCGTTTCGGCCCCTATACTCGTACTTACGGATAGGGTAGAGGGTTTTCAAATCTTCAGTGATGCTTCAGGTAAGGGCTTGGGATGTGTGCTCATGTAGCGAGACAAGGTGATTTTTTTATCTCGAGATAATTGAAGCCGCACGATAAGAACTATCCTATGCATTACTCGAAGTTAGTGGCAATTGTGTTCGTACTAATACTATAGCGACACTACCTTTATGGTATGGCATACATGATTTAACGGATCACAAGAACCTCAAGTATCTCTTTGCTCAGAAGGAGCTGAACTTATGGCAAAGGTGTTGGCTAGAACTAATCAAGGACTATGACTTAACAATTTACTATATGTCATACAAAGGAAATATTGTGGCAGACGCTCTGAGTCAAAAGAATATTGTCTCATTATCCATCAACAACAGGCTACTAGGAGACCTAGAAGAGATGGGCATCGACCTCTGAGTTTGATTCAGAAAAATATAGTTGACGCAACTATATCTAGAGTCGTGCTTACAAGAAAAGATCAAGACCGCTCATAAGGACGATTTGTACCAGAAGAAGATGCGAGAGCTAATTTCAATTGGTAGGATGATCGACTTTACGGAAGATGAGTCTGGTGTGCTACGATTGAAGGGTCGACTATGTGTTTCGAATGACTTAAAACTGCAGAAGGAGATATTGTTCGAGACATACTATACAAAATATTCCTTGCATCCAGGCAACACCAAGATTTACAATGACCTCTGCACAATATTTTGGTGGCACAGAATGAAGAAAGATGTAGCACTCTTCGTGTCGCAATGAATGGCCTATTTAAAAGCTGAAAATCAGAGACCGGGCGAAAAGATGCAAAACCTTGTTATTCCAGAGTGGAAGTAGGAGCACATCTGCATAGACTTTATTGTTGGGTTGTCGAAGACACCACGGAGGAACAATGTCGTCTGGTTCATCGTCGACTGACTAACCAAGTTAGCACATTTTATTGCCATTAAAGTTACTTGAAGCGTCGATCTTCTGGCCCATATTTGCCTTAAGGAGAATGTACACTGCATGGAGTTCCAGTATCCTTCTCTCAGATCAGGATGGGCAATTTCTATCACGCTTCTGGAGTCACCTTTAATCGGCTATGACGACTAAGTTAAACTTTAGTAGTTCTTACCAACCTCAGACCGGTGGCCAAACAGAGCGTGTGAATCAAATTCTCGAAGACATGCTACGGCTCAGCATAATTGACTTGAAGTGAAAGTTGGGATGTTCATCTACCACTAGCAGAATCTGCATACAACAATATCTACCAGTCCAGCATCCAGATGGCATCGTACGAAGCCTTGTACGGACGTAAGTGTAGATCACCCATTTGTTTGGATAAAGTATGAGAGTGGCAGATTCTTAAACTAAAACTAGTGGAACGGACCGTACAAAGGTCAGGCTCATTCAGAAAAGACTAAAGGTTGCATAGAGTCGACAGAAAAGTTATGTCGACACCTATCGACGACCCTTTGATTCCTGGAAGGCGATCACGTGTTCATGAAGGTAACGCCCATACGAGGAGTCTAAAGGTTTGGAGCTAAAGACAAGTTGAGTCAAAGATTTGTAGGTTCCTTCGAGATACTCAAACGAGTCACCCCAGTATCTTATCAGATTGCATTACCGCCAACACTGTCGGATGTACATGATATCTTCCACGTCTCTCAGTTACGGAAGTACATGTACGATCTGAGCCACGTGATATATCTTGGTCAGTTGGATTTGAAGGCTGACATGTCGTACGTCGAAGAACCTGTGCAAATCATGGAATGCAAAGGTAAATTGCTCCGAAATCGAGTGATCCCTCTCGTATGCTTGCTCTAAAAAAATTATTCGGTCGAGGAGTCGACCTGGGAACTCGAGTCAGATATGAGAAAAAAATTTTCTTTATTATTTTTTAGAGGTAGGTTCTCTTCTTAAGTTTTGCAAATAAAACTTTTCTTAGTTGATTATGGTGTAGTGCATCGTCCCTACATCGTACCCCATTTCTCGTCCATGAGGTACGTGATAAAGGATTGCTATCGATTTGGTCAGAACAGATTGATCAAAATTGATTAAATCGATTGAACGAGACCGATTGAATTAAGATCATTTCCTCGTTATGGAATGGCTTCTTCGGAATCAAGTCCCATATTCAGCGAATTGTGCCTCGAGAAGGACTCTGCGACTAAGTCGGAAGAGACCTCTCGTTGCTCTGTCTCACATGTCGCACTTGCTTCTTTGGCTTTGGTTTTCTGAATGCATTTTCGTGAATATTTTTGATAGTTTTCATGACTTGCATTCTTCGAACTTTGTCTTTCATATCGAACAAATTGAACAGGGCAGTGTTCTGATCTGTTGCTTATGCGATTTTAGGTTATCGCGTAGGTGATGTCTAAGCACAACTAACCGATCTCTTGTTTCAAGCAAAATCAAGGTGAGTGGTTGACCCTCCTTCCCCTCGACCATCTAGTTTTTAATCTATCATAAACATAAAATAGATATGCTTGTCTTCATAGTGTTGAATCAACAAATTGTGGCATGACTCCTTATAAACAATTGATATAGAACTATTATAACATAAAACTGATACATGCTTTTTTATGCCATATTTACTATAGATCTGTGCAAACAAATAAAGATTGAATCGATTAGCGAGTACTGCAACGATAAGGCAAAGTACCTTAAGGTGGGCTACATTCTAAAGAACAAAGAAGAATAGTATGGTTATTGGACAACTTGTGCACAAGGAGTAGTTTCCTCGAATGGTTGCCTAGGCCAAGGGACCGATTCGGCCTAGGAGGAACAATAATAACAGTGCTAGCGCAACTGGCATAGGTGATTCAGAACTTTTGAACATGGCTCGCTACTCGCCGTAAAAGGATCGTCGTCTAACCCATCTATAGTCCAAGATGGCTTGACATTGCTAGTGACCTTTACACCCTTACACTACTTTATCTGATCCTTGTGACACAGGATGAATATAGTTTGTTTAGTTTAGGCATAGCGACTATACCACAAATAATTATAAAATGTAAGTAGTTTCCATATGTTGGCCTCATAAAATGTTCACATACAATCCATCAAGATGGTTAAAAAGATCACCAAGTATATAACATATTTTAGACAATTTCATGAACAAATGAGATCTTGGATTTAAATTAGCTACCCATTAGTATATGTGAACATACTGATCCTCGCTCTCCACAAGTGATCTGAACCAAGAAAGCGTGCCTAGGAACTAAAGACGACGCTTGGAAGATATTGAAGCCTTGCTCCTATGCTTAAAGACTTGAATCTCCTCTTTTGAAGACTCGACATCAGTCCGACGGAATATGGCTCGAGTTTCCTCGATACCAGGTGGATCTAATATTTTGGTTGTAAAAGGAGGATGTAATGTATGGAACGACTATCTCATCAGCGTCCATTTTGTAATCGAGTCATGATGTAAGCCCGCGCAACAACTATTGTAATTGAGTCTTGTAAATGATGTTTATTATTAATGAAGTTAAGTTTTCTTCTATATCATATGTGTCATTCAATTTCTCTGCGTAGTCTTGTATTATTGTTTCTCATATAACCTTATGACTTTCCTTGTGCGGACGTAACTTAGGTTCGTACGGCATCACACCCGGGGATGACTATCGATTCTACAAAATCTGGGCGTGACAACTGCGGCCATAAAAAGAGTCGTTGGGCTCACTGATGGGACAGATCCGACCGTTGGACTGTCAACAAAAATATTTTGGATTATCCGTCAGATTTCTTCGGATGTCCGTCATATAAATCCGAAGGTTCATAAAAGGTATTATGTGTCCTATTCGGATCATCCTTCGGATTTTTGTGGAGAACCGTTGGATCATTCGACTGACTGTCCAAAAGTGGTCCATAGGTATTTTCTACCCTAGATTTTGATTTTGCTCTCCATTTCTTATGTTTACAATTATTCATATGACTCATTTTAGACCCCCAAATAAACTATAGTAGGTGCAGACTTCTTCAAAATCTTGAAATAATGATGCCGTAGCTTGGCTTCTTCACTTGATAGATGATGGCTTCTTCCCTTGATAGGGTTGTCCAAAGATAATCCGATTGTGAAATTTGAATAACTTTCGTCTTTGGCCTATCATATCTGTTTTATGTTCATGAAAGCGAAACCGCCGAGTGCGTGGCTCCGGAGATGTCGTCGGGTGGTTCAGAGAAAACTTGTGGGATATCGTCATCTTTGGCCCATCATGATTTCTTTATTACATATATCTATGTTGATCTTTCTTATTACTTTTCTGTAAATACATGTTAGACGTACAAAAGCAACATACATTATAGCAAGCATGATAAAGTTAATGCACATTAGGACTATGCTAAGTTTAAGTATAAATACTATAGTGATAGCATGAATATTAGTGATATCATAATGTTAAATGTAATCGAATAACCACAATAAAAAAAACATAGTTAGATCATTAGGCTAACGCTAATACGGCTCGTGCACTTGATACACCTTTCGCTAAGTGACATTCAATGTTCTGCGACTTGTACAAGTGTGCCCACTTCGATACAGCTATTCAATATTCTATACTTAATGTTCAACATATGTTACGACTTCCATACACCTGTTTAATATTCTATACTTAGTCGTAATGTATGTTGAACACTAAGTATAGAATATGGAATAGATGTGTCAAATCATGCACAATTGTACGAGTCATAGAACATTAAATGTCACTTATCAAGTGCACGAGCCGTGTTAGTTTTTGCCATCTCTTCGTGGTGCTTTGGGAGGAGAGCTTCGAAAGTTGCAAACAAGAATACAAGAGGAAATTCTTAAACAGTAATCTCCCAATTATACTTTGTTTTTGATCTGGGTCATGATGATAAAGGGTTGCTTCGATACTCTGTTGATGATCTGACTGGAAGAGAGGATTGTCAAACTTAACTTCACTAGCTAAGGGAAGCAGCAAGGACTCTCTCTGGAATGCTCAGGAACTCTTAAGGAAATGGGGGAAACTGGAGATCGAGAGCTTCAAATGGAAGAGAACTTTGCCTATTTATAATAGGGAGGAAGGGTAGCACACGTGCTTATGAGCAAGCAGGAGTGTGTGTCTCTAGTTGCTACGTAGCGTACTCTAAATAGAATAAAGCTATAGAGGCGCTCAAACTTTGCTAATGTTGGATGGTAGCTACTTGCCATGGGTAATCTGGTTGAGATTTTATGGGAGAGGACCTTTGGACTATTGAGACTCGCTCTCTGGGCGTGACTAGGTCTTCGACATGTGGTGTGCGCCTAGTTACGTGCACGCCTAGGAATAACTGTCCTAGATGGCATGTGTATTATGGAGAGAACTGTAGGCATGGGGGTAGAAGCACATGCGCCTAGAGGGAATACTCTATAATGCCCTAGTCCCAAAATATGTATAGGACCAGGATAGGGTACATGCCAGCAATACTTCACCAATGGGCCAAATCTCAAAGTAAGCCCATTAGTGAAATGCTTAGGCTATAAATCATAATAACAACCCACTAATATAATACAAGTCACAGGTACACAGCTAATCTCATCCACACAGAAAATAAGACACGAGATATCAAGTCCAATAAAATGATACTAATAAGAAAGATCTGTCCAACATGAATTAGAAATAATAACCGTGCGGGTAAGACATCCCAAAACCACAGTATAAAGAAATAAATAATCCACTACATGTCCATTGAAAAGAAAGAAAATGAAATAACATGTCTATAAATAAAGAGACATATCTCAAAAGAAGTCTTCGGCCGCTATCTCGTCCTCCTGCGAACGTACGTCACCAGTCTCGACTCCAGAACCGTAAAACTCCGAGTAGTCCTCATCTCTAACTAAGCCTAGAGAGATTACCAGGTCCTCAGAGGACTAGCAAGACACATAATATACATGCCTACTGTACAGTTAACCTCATGCAAGAAATATAGGAATAACCAATCGAGGAAAGAATAACACGTAAAGAAAACTCTATGGATGGTGACATGTCATGAGAATATAATATTAATCATGGCTAAAAATCATAGCCTGGGGAGGCACTAACAGTCCTATAATAGGTTCTCTATCGTAGCCCGTGGAGGCACTAACAATAGAGGTATAGCCACGGCTAATAAAATGTTCTCTCCTTAGGTACTAGAAAGCCAAGTGTATCTAGTCATATCCAAGTCAAGTACAGGTCAGTAAAATATGGCATAGGCATAACAGTACTATCACTAGACATGAACAAGATAATAAAGACAGAAAAGTAATATGGAAAATAAGTAAAAACTACGTGCACGTAAAACTAGAATAACCATGACATGGAACATGAGAAATATGGAACTAAGTAAGATATAAAAATAGCAATATGGAAAAGCATGTAAGTACTGTAAAGTTTGGCAAGGTGTACTTGCCTGGTTCCGTGATGTGAAGATGAAGTCTTGCTCCCATGTCCACGCCTCCAGAATCCAATGCTCCTAAATAATTTATTTAACTACTTATAAATCTTATAACAGACTTTAATTAACTTAATTAGTGTTTTAAACTATTTTAACTATATTTAAATATCTTGTAGGACAACTTAAATTGTATAAGATACATACGTGTCCAACGAGACCTCGGAACACAGTTTTAGGGTTTTCGACCTTCCAATTAACCGGTTATGACCCCACTTCAATAACATACTTAAAAATCATAGAAAATTCCTAAAAATAATATTTAAAACTATTTTCTACAGTATTAACTCTGAAATTCCAGAATTGCGATTTATAAAGAATTATGTGACTAGTTGACTACTACGTCAGCTAGTCTACCCGAAACTTGTCCTGAACATAGCCAATTACTCAAAATAGCTAAAATATCCAAAAATATATTTTATAAAGAATTTAAATTACATTATATCTCATAATTAAGACATGAATGCAAGAGGTAAGTTATACTACTAATTTAGAACATTCTAAGTCGGCAGATTACCCGAAAAAGCTAGTTTTGACCCCTAATTTTCTCAACCAGATTTGAGTTGCTAAATTTATGGAAAAATACTTAAAAATCCTAATTTATATATATGAATGCACATAAAATTCAGTTCCAAAAATAACTACGAATAATTTATAGTTCCTTCACAACGGGGTTAAATTTGATCCTACCGAAACATGAATATTACGACTATAAATCATGAAACTTTTATGGGTAAAAATACATAAAAAGAAGGTAGCAAAATACTATTTTTATAGATTTAATAATAGAATTTCTACAGAATTATAGCATAGGTTTGAGATGGAAAAATTAGGGTTTCTTACCGAAAGTCCTTGCTAGTTGGGTTATGGAGGCTTCTTCTTACCAAGGCTTCCACCTTTATTACTATCCTTGCTTGATAATCCTCTCTTGATGAGTTTGGAGGGGTTGACAATGGCTCTAGATAGTTGGATGGAGAAGATAGAGTTTTTAGGGTTTGTTTGATGGAGTTCGGATGGAAGAAGGATGAAAGAAGGAGTTTTTATGGAGGAGAAAGAGTTGTATGATGGAGGGGATGAAGATGATGGATTTGGATGGAGGAGGTGCTGCCAAAATTTGGAGGGGGAGAGGGGGTTGGTCGGCTACGGAGAGGAAGAGGAAGAAAGAATTAAGTTAGGATTAGGGTTTGGGTATAAGTTAATATATATGTATGGGCTTTTATGGGTTTCATGTATGTATAGGAATTAGAATCCTATTCCTAATGAGATGTTCGGCAAAGGGGAGATATCTTGGGCGAAAACTCCATGGTGGGGGTCCACTTGGTATGGTTTGGTTGTTTGGTGAGTTGGCTAATTGATTGGATTGAGGATTAAAAAGGTATTTCCTGATATAGACTAATTAAATCTATCATATATAAATACAATCCAAATCTGAATTACATATAAAATATATATATTTATTAATATATATTAATGCCCAACATGCTTACATAGATTTGGGTTGGACTTTGGGTCAATTATAAACTAATGCCAACTAGGATTACATGTAGACACACTTTCTATAAATAGAAACTTTCCAAAATTGAAAACATATTAATATAAATAAAATATATATATAATATATTTCAAGATGAAGGTATTTGAGAGTACTATATGTCTATTTAGATTTAGATTTGGTTCGGGTCAAGTCGGGACTAAAATGGTACAATCGGGTCTCCTAGAAAGTCAATAATCTAATAATTAAAGTACAATCGTGTACACTATCCGTGTCACAATTTTTAGTCGTCTTGTACTCCAAATCTTAACCATTGCTAAGGTCATCTATAATAATAACTATTTAATCAAAAATATTCATAAATTCCATAAATTCCTATTTAAGTCAAATAAATAATAAAAAATAATTCTAAAAATTTAGGGTTGTTACATACTCAGGGTGTCATACGCCTGAGACTTAATCGGACAACACACATAGTTACAATATTTCCAAGGAGAATGAACTTCGACTTCTGTGTTCATCCTCTGTACGAGAATCGAAGCATCTGTGGACACACACACAAAAAGAAAAAAAATGCTGTCTTTTCTTTTATTGGCGCAAGGCACCACAAATCGAGTACGCCTGAGAGATCCTGTACTGAGGATTCCCGAGTACAAAAAAGAATTCTGGGGAATGAAACGATTGAGATCGAGCGGCAGTTGCTCCTTTACTTCGTTGACACTCCGATTATAAAAGTCAGAGAAAACCTAAGAAAATTGCTAACTCTCGACTCACTGGCAAGAAGTGCAGCAATTTAGCTCTTAAAAATGCTCTCCGTTCTCTGTTTTGAAGAGGGATGAGGCCCCCCTTTATAGTTGTTCTCGAGCTGGAATGATGTTATGCGCCCACATGAAAAAACATGATGGTTCTTATGTGGGCGCATAGTCCTGCTTTGGGCGTATAGGATGTAGGCACATGTAGGCTGCAAGATCGTGGATTGGTCATGGTGTTGACGTGGCCGCATGCTTCAGTGCACGACTGCTCGTGGAGACTGACGTGGCCATGTGCTTTTGTACATGTTTTGATCATGGCTTTGACTGAGTCGGGCTTGGGCGCATAGCCATATCTCAGGCTATGCGCCCTCTATTCTGGGGAGCTAGTCTTGGGCACATGAAGCTTCACTGACTGGGCGCATGGAGCTACACTTGACTGGGCGCATGAAGCTTCATTGAGTGGACGCATGGAGTTATACTGACTGGGCGCATGGAGCTTCATTGAGTGGGCGCATGGAGTTACACTTGACTTGGGCGCATGGAGCTATATTTGCTGAAATTTTTTCATGCTTCTACAGTACCCCTTCAAAGTTTTCGACACTTGAATAAGTTCGAAATACTTTGAAAGAAGCATAGATCATCTTCTCGCGAGACAATGGGCACATAACACGGCCCTCTCCTTGGGCGCATATTATTTGGCCAGCCTGTCAGGGAGATACGACTGTTGAGATTTTTCTCGAAGTTCGAACTGACAGATTCATCGGAACAGAATTTGAAGCGGTCCATCCATTATACGTCGTCCATGTCAGCAAGGGACAGTCGCATAGTATGTAGAGAGCTGAACCTTCAAGTGGGCGCATAGGCTGCAGTGGACGCATACACAACAATGGGCGCATACAGTATGTGGGCGCATATGAAGTGGCCCGTGCCTATAAATAGACCCTGGGGGAGAGAGAAAGTTCATTATTCCTTTTTCCTTTGAATTTTTTAGAAAAACTCTTCCGTCTTCTTTCTTTGAGAATCATGTCTCCCAAGGCCGCCAAGAGATCCGCGAAGGGCAAGGGGACTGCATCGAGTGGCTCTCCTCTTGCGGCAGGGTACTCGACAGTCCAGGACCCAATTTTGGGTGAGGGCATGCTTTAAAAAATGAAGTCTCGAGCATTAATTTGTGACGCTCGGACTTCTCTTCTGTCTGGCCGCTTGCGTCTAAGGCAACATACTTCTGTAAGCATTACTATGCACCCACAGAAGTCATGCGCCAATACTGTGGTGTGCTATGCGCCCACGTGTTGCCATGTTATGTGCCCTTTAAGCTGTGGCACATTATGCGCCCACTAACTGTCTGTGTGTTATCCGCTCTCATGTCTTATTTTGGGCGCATATGCCTTTAGGTGCATAGCCTTTTGGGCTCATAAAAACCTTTCAGAACATAGTTTTTTCTACGGTTTTTCTAAGTCTGACTGTCTTTCTGCCCCTTGCTTCTTGCAGCACCCATACCGAAGGCTGAGACCTTTGTGAAGGAGGAGATACGGTCTTCTTTCATCAAATAAGAGTCACCGTTCGTTAAGGAGGAGGTGATACCAGAAATTGAGGTAAAAGAAGAGTTGGTGCTCATAAGGGAAAGAATTACTCCTAAGATTGAAGCTGCTATAAAGAAGGAGCCCGAGTCTGAGGGTTGTAGCACTGAGAGTTCTGACCCACCTACCCCGGCCAAGGACCTTAATCAGATAGATCCTTCATATACGAAATGGTTGAGGGAATGGTATATTCCTCGACACAGCTACGAACCGTGGTTCCCATAAATGTTCATAAAAGTCTTGGTATTTCTGTTTGTCTTTAGCTTTGTGTTTCACCTCTTTTGGACGTCAAATATAATCCTCCTGCTCAGATGAAGGGATGAAGAACTTTTTGTTTTGCTCATGAGGTGTAGTCCTGTGAATGTAACTAATTTTGAAAAAACAGAATACATTCACTGCATTCTTTGTTTGTGGTATCTGTCGTGCTTGTATTAGAGAGCCAAATATCGTATTTGTGTAAAGGGTATCCCGCTGGGGACCCCCTCTCTTTTTTTGGACCTATTGCCCCTTTGTGCATCCGAAAATGCGAGCAAACAGATTAGAATGATACTTTCGTGGACCTATTGCCCTTTGACACACCAGTGGTACGGGTAATAGATTTGAAACGAAACCTAACAGAGGTAACATGGTCATGATAGATTTTGTGATCTTGACACCATGTTTTTTTATCCCGGATTGGGTATAGGTGTCGAGTCGAAAGACTATTGGTATCAGAGGTAATATGGACGTGACACATGATAATCAGGAGCATTTTTGCCCTCGAGAGCATAGCCGGGTATGAGGAGCGGGCCAACACTCCGAGGAAGGTCTTGAACGGCCTGGAGGGTCAGGTGGCTAGGTTCCGAAAAATCAAACGGCAGAATCCGACGTCACTATTCCATGCAGAGGATGAGGCTTTGATGACAGCTCTTGCGGAGGAGAAGGCTACCTTTCAGGAAAGGAAGGACACCCTCGTTCAGGAGATTGACAAGCTGGCTGACCAGTACAACCAGTTCAATGCCGCAAGTGAGGCACGTGCTGCCTCGAAGAACAGGCTGGCTATGTAGATCACTGAGAAGCACAATCACATTGCACATATCAGGAACGAGATCACCCATTTGAAAGCTGACTTGAGGGCGATGTCATCCGAACAAGAGGATTATCTGTCCCAGGCTGCCATGACAGCCACAGATTCTGGCCGTTTAGAAGAGTAGCTAGCGAGGTTAGAGGGGGAGCATCAGAGTCTAATCCTCTTTCAAGATGAAGCCACTCGCCAAGAAGAGGCACGGTGCTGAGCTACTGGGAAATCTGAAGCCGAGATTGTTGCTCTGAGGGATAGCATAAACCGCCTGTGTATTCCGTAGATTTTTGTAACTCTTTTTTTTTGTCATCACGACTCTTGTGCCTTTTTTCTGTCTTTTGATAGACGATTAAGTACTGAAAAAAGAATCTTTTCAGAAGTGAATATGGTTTTGTGAAATATCGATGCTAGAGGTAATGTGGATGTAGCAAGGACATTTCTAATGGGTATTCCGCTGAATAAATTTTATGTGGACCTATTATCCGTTTTAAATTCAAATGATTTGAATATAGATAATAAGTTGAATGAAGTTGTTAGTAGAGGTAATATGGACGTAATAGCAGAGGATGTTCTATATCTGACTAGAGGTAATATGGACGTAGAAAGATATATAGCATTAGGGAGGAGTGGATAGTTCAGAGGTAGTGTGGACATGACTATCTTTAATGAATGCTTTGCTCAGAGGTTATGTGGACGTGGCAAAACATTTGATCAATCTGCTGGAAAAATAATTATCGAAAAATAATTCAGAGGTAATAGGGACGTGATTTGTTTTCATCAAACCGAGTTTGGATGGAGTCAAAAACGGAAATAATTTTACTAGGGAAATATTTAGAGGACCTATTATCCAGGGCGTATTCAAGACTCTTGAAATACGGATAATAGTTAGATAGTTTTTTTTGAATTATATAAACATCGCACTTTACATTTACATGACTGAACATATGTGAACATTATGTAAAAGAGGTTGCACATAGTATTTCTTCAGGAACTTGTCGTTGATAGGCATCATGAGCAAGTTACTGTCAGGCTTGGTCAGCCGGTACGTACCGTCAGAATACACCGATTCTATGACGAAAGGACATTCCCATTTAGGCTGAAATTTTCCTTTTGTTTTGTGCGTCATGACCATCGGTCTTCTTACTGCTAGGACCAGATCGTCGACTTGAACATTCTTTCCTTCACATTTTTTTTGAAAGCTCTGGAAAGACGTGCTTGGTATAACTCAATATGCTGTTGAGCTAATAGGCATTTTTTGTCTAGCGCTTCGAGCTCTTGGAGTCGCAGACGGTAGCCCTCTTCAGTAGTCAGCTCGCTGGCTAGGGCTACCAGAAAGGAAGGGATCTCAATTTCTAAGGGAAGAACTGCTTCGCTTCCATAAACAAGAGAGAATGGCGTACTGCCTATTGGAGTCCGGACCGTTGTACAATAGGCCCATAGACATTCACCGAGCTTCTCGTTCCAATCGTGCTTATTTGAAGATACAAACTTCTTAAGAAGTTTTATGATGGTTTTGTTGAAGGCTTCTGCTAGCCCGTTAGCCGCTAGATTGTAGGCAGTAGAGACTATGTTCTAGATTCGATTCTTGTTGCAGAACCAATAAAATGCATGGCTTGCGAACTGTGGACCATTATCGTGGATGATCCTGTGAGGTAGGCCGGAGCGGTAAATGACATGATGTTTGATGAAACTGATCACGTTTGATGTCTTCACTTCGGTGAGCGGTATAGCTTCCGCCTATTTGGAGAATTAATCGTTTATAGCTAGGATGAACCGATGTCCTTTGGAGGATGGCGGGCTGATTGGTCCTATGACGTTTATATCCCAGGCTTCAAATGGCCAAGGTGCTGCCATCGGGTCTAGAAACTCTGATGGTTGATGAATGAAATCAGTGTGGAACTGGCAAGCTCTACACTTCTTTGCATATTCAATAGCATCCGCTATCATTGTGGGCCAGTAATAATCCATTCGTTTGAAACGATATTATAACTTGGGGCCTGGTTGATGTGCACCACAAACTCCATCATGAGCCTCCCGGAGTGCATACTTGGCTTCTGTGTCTGATAAGCATCGTAACAGTAGCCCGTCATAAGAGCATCGTTGCAGCATCTTGGTAACTGTGTTGTAGTAAAATCTGAGGGATCGCCTTTGGATGGATACTGCTTCCTTCGGTCCTCGGGGAGGATTCCATAGACAGCGTAGTCTATGAAGGAAAATCTCCAGTCTTTAGCATCGATGTTTATTTTCGCTGCATAACTGTGATGAATATGCAAGGCTTCTTTCACACATAACAGTTCTCGACCAGACACTGTGATCGACTGCTGAGTATTGGTTGGAACGGTCAAGGATGCAACGAGATCGGCTAGAGCATCTGCTTCTATATTCTGTAGTCGAGGCACGTGCTTGATGAAGAATCCAGCGAAAGTAGACGCCAGCTCGATTGTTGCTCTGCGGTAGGGGATAAGATCTTCGTGGTGAACTTCATAATCCTCTCGGACCTAACTAACTATTAGCTTGGAATCGCCGTAAGCCTCTAGATAGTCAATTTCCAGTTGTATTGCCAGTTGTAGGCAGATTAAAAGGATATTATATTCAGCCACGTTGTTGGTGCATGGTTCTACGAGAGAATATGCACGGTATATAACCAGATGATCAGACGACACGAGCACGATACCTACTCCAGCCACAATATTCTTTTTGGGTCATGTTCTCGATACGTCGTCGAAGAACATTCGCCAAATAGGGATTTCTTCAGTTGCTGTGTTAGACTCCACCACTTCGTCGGGGATTTCGTCATAGAGTTTGGACGATTTCGGTACCGGATGAGCTGCTAGAAAATCAGCTAATGCTTGACCTTTTACTGCCTTCTGAGGAACAAAGATCATGTCGTACGGAGTCAACAACATTGCCCATGTAGCTAAACGGGAATTTAGAGAGCCCGATTTAGTCATGAGTATTCTGAGAGGGTTGACTTTAGATATAATATGGATAGTTTGTCCAAACATATAGTGGCGTATCTTATGGATGTCAAATACTAGTGCGAGGCATTACTTCTCCATCGGTGTGTATCTGTGCTCGGCACCCACCATTGTACGGCTGAGGTAGTAAATTGCATGTTCATGGCCGCCTTCGTTCTTCTGAGCTAAGAGGGTGCCAAGAGAATGATCCATAGCGCAGACATATAGTAAGAAGGGCTTTCCCATTATTGGAGCAACCAATACTGGAGGGCGTATAAGATACGTCTTGATGTCGTCGAATGCGCGTTGACATTATTCAGTCCAGACGAAAGATACGTCTTTCTTCATGAGCTGAGTGAATCATTGACACCTTTCAGAGAGGTTCGAAATGAATCGTCTGATGTAGGCTAGCCTTCCTTGTAGTCCACGCAGCTCTTTGAGGTTTCTTGGAGGGTGCATATCGAGAATAGCCTTCACTTTCTCCGAGTCCAGATGTATACCCTTTTAAGTAATGACGAAACTAAGGAACTTGCCGCTAGAGACTCCCAAAAAAGACTTGGTTGGATTCATCTTGAGTTGGTGTGCACGTATTAGTTCGAACACCATTCTCAAGTCTTGGAGGTGGTTGCCCTTGAGACGACTTTTGACTGTGATATCGTCTACGTAGCACTCCACAGTTTTGCACAAATGATCATAAAAAATTGTGTTCATTGCTCGCTAGTATGTTGCCCCTGCGTTCTTTAATCCGAAGGGCATCACCTTATAGCAGTATACCCCCAACGGTGTTCAAAAAGATGTGTGTTTTTCGTCGTCGGGAAACATCTTGATCTGGTTGTAGCCTGAGAACCCATCCATGAAGGACATCCGCTCGAAGCCGCAAGTATTGTCGATCATTACGTCAGTGATCGGTAGGAGAACTCGTCTTTCGGGCATGTAGAGTTCAAATCACGGTAGTCGATACATACTCGAACTTTTTTATTCTTTTTTATGACTGGAACGATGTCGGTAACCCAGTCTGGGTGTTGTTCCTCGTGAATGAATCTACTAGCAATGAGCTTCTCAACTTTATTCTCAATGGCTTCCATGACGTCTGGTCGGAATCGTCGTTGTTGCTGCTTCACAGGCTTAGCTTTAAACGAAATGTTTAGGCGGTGCACGGCGACTTTAGGGTCCAAGCCTGGCATGTCTTCATAGATCCATATGAAGACGTCGATGTATTCTCTTATAAGATGTATAAGATATTGGCGTTCATAGCCAGATAGGCTTTTGCTGATGAAGATTAGTTTAAAGGTTGTTTTATCTCCTAGATTAACTTGGATGACTTCGTCTTCGGTAGGTGGTTCCCGTTGTTCGAATTGCAGCTCCCACCTGGTGTCCATCTTTTGAGTCTATTGTTCGAGTTCGATTGATTGGACATCGTCTGTAATTTGGTCGGCGGAAACCATGTTGACGGACATAGTTGCTTTGAACATATCGTCGATGCTGGAGTCTGAGTCCCAGAGGAAGGAATGAAAAGAATGAGAACAATGATCTGCTTCATTATCTAATCTTTCGGGAGTTGTTGAAGGAGAGACATAGCCTAAACCTATACCACTTCGTTGGTAGTAGTTTTCGGGTTTGCCGGAGGGAGCAAAGTGTCGTATTGGCAACCGTCGCCCTCGGCCGTAATTTAGCCCTTTGTTGCTTTTGATGTCATATCACATATTCTGAATGATATTCTTGGCCTGCCAACTATACAGAAAAAGTTACATTTTTCCAGAGTCATAGTCAGCTTCTGTGTTGTGCTTGGGAAAAGTAGAGTCTGGAACGAACTTTCTCTTGCCAATTAAACGATCGAAGATGATTAGCTCTTCATCTTTCTTTCTGGCTGGAACGATGAAGTAGAGGATATCTTCAGGGTAAACTTTTTCCCGTAGGTGAGGTGTTATGACCGGCATATATAGGTGTGGTCCTATGTCGTTCTCTAGAGCGTATATCGTATCTATGTAGTGGTTTACAGATTGATAGACATCGGAGTAATTCAAAGATAAACCTTTACTAAGTAAATATGTAAGTTCTTCATCAGGGATAACATTATCCGCTGAAGGAACATTATTATGAGTATTGATATACTCATTGAGAGGATCATCATCTGGAAGAGGAGCCACAGTCTTGGCCGAGTTCACCACGTAGGGTAATTCTTCAGGATTGGTGGGACGGGCATCAGTAGGTTCCTCCAGAGGTGTCTTGCTGAGAGTGATGGTCAATGGCTTGACCATGTCAGGGTTCTTTTTTTTCACCCAGATTGTGAGAGGCTTCGGAGTACTTTTTGGAGTAGTACATCCTTTGACTCGGATAATCAGGGACCATCGTTGGAGGATGGACTTGCTTCAGCTTCATTATTAGCTTCATTGCCACATCCTTGGGGGGTTGAGAATTGTAAAGTACCGAATCTCCATAGTAAGCTTCGATCCCTTGAAAGGATCAACATCGGTAAACTCCGTCTTCACTACACCATCGCTATTGACGTATTTGAAGCAGTGGTAAAGTGTGTAAGGAACGATCATGTTCTCGTATATCCATGGACGTCCTAATAAGACGTTGTAGGATACATTGACATCGATCACATAGCAGGAAACCTCCGTTCGAAGATCACCGATCTGACATTTGAGACGGATCTTGCCCAGCGGATGGCTTCAACCAGCATTGAAAGCCATGATAGTTGTGTTTGTTGCGGATAGCTTATGTAGAGGGATTCCCAGAATTTGAAGTAAACTTCTAGGAATAATACTGAGGAAGGATCCTGGGTCGATGTGCATGCAGCCCACCTTGATCGCCCCGATATACCCTGTATAGTATAGGGGTCTATCACGACGATTACTTTTTAGTAGCATATCCTCCTGTGAGAAGGTGATATTCGGCACGACTTCCATAGTACTATGGCAGTGGGGACTGGAGACAGGATCTTTAGCGGAGGATTTGACTTCAGCGAGGTAAGAGTCGATATGTAGCAATGCCTCACTTAAGGCCTTCCGCGTTTCTTTGGAGAGTCGTAATAGATCGAACAGAGACAACTGGCAGGTGTATTGGCTAGCTGAGTTAGTATGTCAAAGTTGTAGGGCCGATCCATGCCTTCGGGGGCTGGCGCCTTTAGATATTTGTCAAACTGCGTCTCCTTCTGCTTGGATTTGTCCGTGGTTTGAGGCTTGGACGGGCTGGCTTCTGAGCTTGTGGGGGCAGCAGGAGCTTGAGGAGGTACTGCTTCTTCTTGTACGGGATCGTATGTCCGAAGACAAGTCTTCTCCGATCGTGTCTCGCCAGATAGAACCTCGTAGATAGGGAAGGATACCATATGGCATGGCTTGAATTTCTTGTACTTTCTTGCTTTGGGAGGCGCTACCCCCTGCGTCACTTCTTGGACAAGGTTTGGATGGACCCACATGATCTCGCCACATTCAGTTGTGAGTGGGACCAAAGTCGAGTTGCGAGCAAGTGGTAGGTTGATGACTTCCAACATCGCCTTGGGGATCGGGACCACGCCGTCTGGGACTTCTGTAGGAGAAAAGTTGCCAAACTGAAGAGAGATCATGTTAGTAGATATGACCTTGTCTTCAGCTTCGAGGTTGATCACTTGACTGTCGATAAGCTGTTGTATCTTCTTCTTTATGACGATGCAGTCCTTGGTGGAGTGATCCACATACTGATGATAGAGACATTACTTGGGATCATTGAGTTGGCTCGCTTCTGCAGGACATCGTGGTGGAGGCAATGTCAGCTTATTTCCCTTCATCAATGTGTGGAAGATGGTGATGGCATCGTCTTCGTCGAAGGAGAAGGTCTCCTTAGGCTTGTCGAAGATGCCCTGAGAATTGGAAGCTCCTTTGGATGTGTTGACTTTTAGGGCTTCTTTCACTTTACCTCCACGAACAAGGATAGTTTGAGGACGACGTTCCTTGTCTTCGAATTTGGGTGTCTTCAACCCCAGTAGTTAAAATATAGGAACGTCGTTTTCAGCAACATCAGCGGCCCCAATGAAAGCGGGCCATGTATCATACTTATGTATACCCAGACAAAACTTCACTGTATGAAAAAATTTATGTCGACAAGTATTCATAAGTTCTGAGTCTAGTTTCTGAAGGGCATCTTCAGTGCTAGCCTCCTGAAGCGTTCGATAAAGGCAATGACAGACTCAGTCCTCCTTTGCTTGGTCTTAATGAGTGTGGACATGGTAACATGCATGCCGCTCTCGTAAAACTTGTAGAGGAACATCCTCTCAAAGTCTTTGAATGAATTGATACACCCGTCAAGCAGACTGCAGAACCATTTAAAGGCTACCCCCTGCAAGGTGCTAATAAACAGCTTTGACAGGAATGGGTCGTCTTTGGGCAAGTACAGAGTCTGCGTGTTGAAGTACGTCATGTGCTGACGAGGAGAAGTCAACCCGTCAAATGAGTTCAATGTCAGCAGCTTGTAGTTAGGAGGGCAAGTAGCATTCTCCCACTCAGAGGGATACGGTTGAGATATTCCTATCTTCTGAAGCTCGTCTTTATGCGAGATGGTGTCGAGACGAGTGACCAAAGAAATAATTACATCCTGTTGATTGAGCAGGTGTTGGAAAATAACTGTTGAACGGTTGTCAGGCATGATTGGCGAAGGACCACCCCCGGCATTCGTAAGATTTGGAGGAGGCACAACAGAATGATACTCCTTTTGTAGTGAAAAAGGTTGTTGTTGTGAGCCGGAGTAGCGTGGATCGAGACGTTCTGTTGAGGTGGAGGAACAGCCCCAGCAGCTTGAACTGCCATGATGCTGGTAA
Source organism: Iris pallida (assembly GCA_029216955.1). NCBI lineage: Eukaryota > Viridiplantae > Streptophyta > Magnoliopsida > Asparagales > Iridaceae > Iris > Iris pallida. Next base: position 30,173,110 of record JANAVB010011199.1, read on the forward strand.
GCATATCAGTGATCTTGGCGAATGTTGTTTCAAGACCCTCTAGCCATTTGCTAGTCTGATCACTGGTTTATTCATGTCTTTCTCCATCTGTCATGTATGTAGATATCATATGAGGATGAAAAGAGGAAGCAGTGCAACTGGTACTGATATTATCTATCTCCGAGTGGATAAGTCCTTTATCTTCAAGTAGAGGAGGTAGATAGCCGCCATCGGATTCGGAGGGATCATCATCCTCTGGAAGTCTACCCCAGTGTGGGGGTCATTTGCTTCAGATTCTAAGGAAATGCTATCCCCTGCTTGGGAATCTTCATTATCCATACGAAACCACGCCTTTGATCGAGTGCCCATATAGACTCCTTCGGATGTGACAGCCTGTCGACCATCTGTTGGTAGACTTCTCCTTCTTCTTTTCGTGGAGCTAAGAGAGAAAGTAGGGTTCGTAGTCCCCCGCCTTTGATTGGGGCTTCCGTAAGTGGGACCCCACGAAGCCATATTGGATGAAACACATAGTGACTTGTCATCAGAGAAGTACAGCCGTCGAAACATGGACTTTTTCTGAAGCGCTCTTGTTGTTTTGTAGCAACAACAGTTGATAACAATACTGGTGCACGAAAGTGTACTATGAATTGTTATGTTCTCCCTCGCTTTACGCTTATGATTTATCATGTTGCGCAAGTCAGCGGAAGGAAGTTTTGTCTTATAACCCATGTTGCATGCATCGCCGAGCTTTGCATGCGGGTTCGTATGGAGAGTAGGCGCATCCAGACTTAGTTCGCGTGCAGGGGCAACCCCCACACCTAAGTTCTGTGATGTCCTTAAAGACAGCTCCGTGCTATACGCGTTGGGACCTGTCCTTTTGTTGTGGGCGCATAGGCCTTGGAGACTGGCCTTGGGCGCATGCTCCTTGACAGCATGTCTGAGCCTCCTTGATGTGGGCACATAGTATGGTTCCAGATAGCCTGGGCACATAGCCTTGGGTGCATGGCTTTGGATGCCCAACCTGCTGAAGACAGAAGTGTTCTGGTTTGGGCTATGCGCCCAAACACTCCCTTGGCGCATGGCCTTGGGCGCATGCCTGGTGGTGCAGCATTGTTTTCCCCCAATTTGGCCTCCTTCATTTGTGAGCCTCGCCGGATTCGGCCAGAGTGTCGCACACCCCGATTCTTGGCATCATAATGTTTTCCTTTGCCAAGTCTCAGGTGTTGAATACCCTGTTATTGGTTGTGCAGGGAAGAAGTCACTAGGCTAGTAGAGCCCAGAACGGTGTGAGCCTTCTCCGTTTGGGGAACTTCTGTGGCAGAGTCATGCGCCCATGTGACATAGTCCTCCAGCTGCATATCTGCTATGACGCTATTAGGATATGCACAACGAGCCTTCGGAAGCCAATTTTTGTGAGATTTGTTTGGCTTCTCTGATTTTGAGGGAGTAGAGCCGTCCATCGAGAGCATCTCTTCGAACGCCTGCTGATCGAACTTTACGATCAACATCTTCTGAGTACTCCCCACTTTGTCGGTATCGGATTGCGTCACCACCTTATCGTCAGAGAAAAAGGTAGTCCCCAGTAGAGTCGCCATTTTTGTGGACACACACAAAAAAAGAAGAAGAAAATGTTGTCTTTTCTTTTATTGGCACAAGGCACCACAAATCGAGTACGCCTAAGAGATCCTGTGCTGAGGATCTTCGAGTACAAAAAAGAATTCTGGGAAATAGGATGATGGAGATCGAGCGACAGTTGCTCCTTTACTCGGTTGACACTCCGATTACAAAAGTGGAAGAAAACCTAAGAAAATTGCTAACTCTCGTCTCACTGACAAGAAGTGCAGCAATTTGGCTCTTGAAAATGCTCTCCGTTCTCTGTTTTGAAGAGGGATGAGGCCCCCCTTTTATAGTCGTTCTCGAGCTGGAATGATGTTATGCGCCCACATGAGGAAACATGCTGGTTCTTATGTGGGCGCATAGTCCTGCTTTGGGCGCATAGGATGTAGGCGCATACAGGCTACGAGATCGTAGGTTGGTCGTGGTGTTGACGTGGCCGCATTCTTCGGTGCACGACTGCTCGTGGAGACTGATGTGGCCATGCGCTTCGATGCACGTTTTGATCATGGCTTTGACTGAGTCGGGCTTGGGCGCATAGCCATGTCTCAGGCTATGCGCCCTCCTTTCGGGGGAGCTAGTCTTGGGCGCATGAAGCTTCACTGACTGGGTGCATGGAGCTACACTTGACTGGGCACATGGAGCTTCATTGAGTGGGCACATGGAGTTACATTGACTGGGCGCATGTAGCTTCATTGAGTGGGCGCATGGAGTTACACTTGACTTGGGCGCATGGAGCTATATTTGCTGAAAAATTTGCATGCTTCTACAGCATAAAGTTAAAGTCTCGAGTGGGTTATGCTCATTAAATATAGCCTTGGAGAACGTGATCTGAAAAGCATAGACAGAGGCACGATGAATCAGGCGTGCCTATATATGTGAGGCACAGTCAGGGAGGCGTCTTCCCTTAGCAAGGCATAAGTAGGAGAAATAATCAGGATTTTTGGTCTTCGTGCCTTTACCTATCTTTTGCACAGAGATCGAGGCATTTCTACATGATGTCTAGATGAGGCGTAACAATCATACTACTTTGATGGGGCATGGACAGCTCGGCACCTAGGTGAGGCACGGGTCACTTCTTTTCCTCTGATATGCGTGACCCATGCTTCGACAGTTAGAACTTTGAAGTACCGTATCAAGGCATGCATCGAGTGCACGAATCAGAGAATATTAAATACTAAGTCTTAGAACATTAAATAATTATGTCGAGGCGTGTATCATGCACAAGAATTATGTAGTATTGTTTTGTATACGAAATGGGCAGTCATGCCATAATTATTAAAGAACTGTTGATATATAAATAGTAGGCTTCGTCAGCGAAGCGAACAGTTATGGTTCGAAACCATAAAACTGTTGGAAGAGGTATGGTGCCCATAGAACTATAGGAAGGGGTGCGGTACCCAAATTGGTTGATTGAGGCACGGTACCTCGATATGTTGGGGCCTGTGGTCACCATTCGGAATACTGATCAGATATGTAGTGACAATGTGAGATGATATATGTTTTGAGTAGATATATTTCTTTACCTTACTTCTTTCGGTATGTTTATGCATTGGCATGCTGCACAACCTGTACATAGGTTTTCTTTCCTCAAATGATTTAACCGGGGCCGGGATCGTTCGGCCTAGGAGGAAATTATGGTGCTTTAAAGCACACGATATTATGGGATATCCATTCAGAAGGCTTGTGACCTACTATTGAAATGGCGAGTCACAATATTAAATAATTTGGGACCTTCGGTAAGGGCTAGCAACCCGAATGCGAAGTGATTGTCGTCTTATCGCGAGATGTAGTCCATTATGGCTCAGAATGCTAATGACCTTCATATACATGATCGACATGCTAACTTATGTCTTATTTTTGAAGTGGCTCGAATATTCATAGTTCTGACCTCTTTAGGATAGCTCCAGAGGATCTGAGGATCGTTCCTGTTGGGAACCCTTTGGTGGATTTTCTTCCTATGGCGTACACATGGGTTGGTATGGCCAATAACTTGAGGTTTATAACACAATATCATCTTACTGGAGATGTTCTGGTTATGTCTTCCAACCTTTGTTTGGGCATAGATGAACAGTCATTCATGATGCATCCAACGATAAGGAATACGACATCCCTAATTCTACTGGGAAGATACTTTGGTCGGTGGGAATAGAGGACTGTATTCGATGAACCACTTTTCCATGGATGATTTAGTCGGTTCATTTACTGATTTGATTAGAGAAGTCAACATCTTTTCATAACTTCTACTAGGAGCTATTAGGATCCCGATCCTAAATCTTAATTCCCGATTTGTTAGGGAGTCAAAAATTTGTCCTCGTCCTGTTAGAGGGAAACATGAGAATTTGTAAGAGGTTATCTATAAATATTTTTACACACATTTTTGACATAACATTATTTGTGTGGTTTAATATTCCCCAAGCCCCTTGGGTCCTGACTAAGCATAGTACTTCTTCAGGAACTTGTCATTGATAGCAATCATCATCATATTGTTATTTAGTTTGGCAAGTCGATATGCACACTTTAAGTAGACAAATTCTATTCCACGCAAACCCTCCTATTTAGGTTGAAACTTACCCTTTCTCTTGTGAGTTGTGATTATTGTTGACAGTTAAGACAAGATCCCCAACTCAAAACACCATCCCTTTAATTTTTTATCGAAGGCCCTACAGATATGTGCTTGGTATAGCTTAATGTGTTGTTGAGCATGCATGTATTTTTCATTGAGTGCTTCGAGCTCTTATGTCATGCCCCGATTTAGGAAGAGCAAAAGGTAGCTGCTGAACGTGATATCGTACAAGTCTCATTACTAAAATATGCTATATTAGTGACGTTATTTAGCGACGGAATAAAATATTGTCGCTAAATATGTAATATAGCGACTCCCTTCTATTGACATCATAAAACGTTGCTGAATAGCGACGTTCAGCGACGGTAGATAAATTACGTCGCGGAATAGCGACGTTCAGCGACATATTATTAAAATATGTCGCCATATATTAAAATGGTTGCGACGTTTAGCGACGTCGACTGTTGACGTCGCTAACTTTTTTACTTAGGGCACAGTACTGTTTCCTTTTTTTCCCTCACCCGAAAACTTCATAATTTTCATTTTCCTTCGAGCTCTCGGCGACTCCCTCCCCCCCCCCCGGCGACTCCCTCCCCTCCCCCGGCGACTCCCTCCCCCCCGGCGACCCCTACCCCCCCCACATCGAGCTCCTCCTCCTCGAGCTCCTCCTCCCCCAATCCGAGCTACTCCTCCTCTCCGGTAAACCCTAACCTAAGTCCTCCTCCTTCTCTCCCATACACACACATGCACACACAGAGACACACACATCCGGACAGACGGACACACGGACACACACACACACACACGGACACACACACAGCTATTGTGTGTGTGTGTTTGAGTAGGGATGGCAACTTTCTCCGAACCCGACAGGGACCCGAATTTTTTTCCTCGATGGGGACGGATTTGAGGATATAGAAACGGAGATGGAGACGGGAATGGGGATTAAACAAAATCCCTGATAATAGTAACAATAAGGCTCATGTATCCGAGCATGTACCTACCCTGCATATAGGAAGGCCACAGACTAGTGCAAACCAAGTAGGGATTTCGAAGGGATGTTAGGCATGAACTCCTCTTTGATACCCATTAGACAATAATAGGTGAACTTCCCTTTATATTCAAACTGATACCAAGTCAATGCAAGAGTGTCCATGTTATGTTATAAGGTTTTTACCTAGATATCAAATTTGACTAGCATATCTAGGTAGCAATTGGTACCAGAGAGTGCTGATACTAAGTCACTGCAAGAGTGCACATGACTTGGGGCTATGTACTAGCAGACCTGTAAATAGGTGCCTGTGTGAGTAGAAGGGTCTGTAGTAATTTGAGGGATAAGTAGGATTTAATTCATTCCTTTGTATAAGTATTCACTTGTAGAAAAGTTGGCCATGGTGATGTTCCCAGTTCTAGTTAGGAACCTCATATGGGGCTCTGATACCTGGTAATGCCTAGGGACAGGTTAATCCTCTGGATATTAGGCACTGGAGTAGGCATATGCATAATGTTTTAAAGTACATGATAGTATCTGATTTGAGGTACTTGCAGCAGACAGTTAGTAAGGAGTGGTTTACAGTCATAGAGTAGATGGATGTTTAGGTAAGTGGGTAAGTTGGTATCAGGACATCAAAGGCTTGTGTACTAACAAATAGGCTTAGAGGGTAGGTGCTTGTACCCACTATTATGCTCGGATACATGAGTACATTGTTAAACAGGGACGGGGATGGGAATAAAAATTTAAACCCGATCGGGGATGGAGTACATTGTTAGATCATTAGCTAGTATTAAAGAGAGAGAATTATTGTAATTGCCAAGTATAGGTAAGGATTAGGTATCTCAAGATACTAAGTTATAAGGTAAATATAGCTACACATATGTGTGTGTGTGTGTGTGTGTGTGTGTGTGTGTGTGTGTGTGTGTGTGTGTGTGTGTGTATAGAGTTGAGAGTAATTGATTAGTGTGTGTGTAGAGTTGAGAGTAATTGATTAGTGTGTGATACTAAATGTATATAGGGATATAGATATTAGTGTGTGTATGCATTAGCTATAGGTTTGTGTAGTGTTTGAGAGTGTGTAAGTGTGTGTAATATTAAGGTATATATATATATATAATAAGGTAACAATTATGTGTGTCTATGTGAGTATAGTAGAGTGGTGTGTGAGTGTGTAGTATAGGCTTGAGTATGTGTCCAGAGGGTGTTCAGTCAAGTGTCAGTCAATCTAGTATACTATTTATTTACCTATATATCATACTAGGAGACTTATTTAGTACTAGTTGTGGTTGTAATTAGTTGATATTATATTCAAGTCTTGTCAATAATGTCTTTGACTTTGTCATGGGGTTTTAGATATTGGTTGTAGGTGATATTATATATATATATGGTCAGGCGATATCGAAACGAATCTAGTGTATCTGAATGAGATATCGGTTGTAGGTGACATTATATTCAAGTCTTGAAAATTGATGTTAGGACAATTTTTAACTTGACCCTGGCGATATCGAAACAAATCTAGTGTGTCTGAATGCGATTGGCATCAGTAAGAATCGATAGCGTATGTGTACACGTTGGATGCACAAGAACTTATGTGCGATATAGCATGGTTATTAGTAACTGTCCGCTACTAATGTGTGTCCCATAATAAGATATAATATACGAATTTGTGCCTATTGGATAATATGTGTCCATCTTTGCCGAATTATTTCCAAATGGATATGAATTACTACTTGCGGAATCGTTCATGGATGTACAATCGTCGTCCTGATGATATGTGTGGTGTGCGGGATAAATACATAATGCGAGTAGAGCAGTTCCTGCAGTTTGCTAAGGTGTTTCCTCAGTATATGGACGGCACCAAAATTAAGTGTCCGTGTGTGAAATGTCATAACGTGAAATATTATCCAGAAGTGGAAGTGACATATCATTTGTACTCAAGGGGTTTCACACCTAATTACTATCAGTGGACCGCACATGGAGAACTTATGTCTTTAGCATCAGAGCCGGAGCCTTATGTTGAGCCGTATATGCATGCGGGACCTAATTTTGTTTCAGATAATCATACATACGACGACGGGTGCGTGAACATGGTTTTCGACGCTGCGGGGCCTAGTTTTTTTCATGATGCAGCTGAGGAGGCACCGAATGTCGATGCTGTAAAGTTTATGGAGTTGCTGGAGAATGCAAGGACTCTATTGTATCCTGGTTGTGAGGATCATTCACGGTTGGAGGTGGTTACAAGACTGTTGAGCATTAAGTCAGATTTTAATATGTCCCAAGAATGCTACAACCAAGTGTTGGAGTTGATTATAGAGATCTTACCGGCGGGTGCTAAGTTACCTAAAGATTCTATCGGTCTAAGAGGATGGTGAGATCGCTCTGGATGGGATACGAGAAAATCGATTCTTGTCGCAATGGGTGCTTGCTGTACTAGAGAGATGACAAGGACGCAGATGTTTACAGATTTTGTGGTGCTGATCGCTATAAGACAACTAGTACAGGAAGGTCTACCGGTGCAAGAAGACCGACCGATTCAATGCACTACTTGCCTTTAACGCCGCGGTTGCAAAGATTATTTATGGTGAAAGAGACGGCCGAAAATATGAGTTGGCACATGCGAGAACAGATTGAAGGAGTGTTGGATCACCCATCCGATGGAGAAGCGTGGAAGCACTTTGATCGAGTGTATCCTGATTTTGCTTCAGATCCACGTAATGTCAGTTGGGGCTATCTTCTGACGATTTTACTCCTTTTGGTCTTTCGGGATCCAGTATTCGTGCTGGCCTGTGATTGTCACTCCGTATAACCTACCGCCTTGGATGTGCATGAAGACTCAGTACATGTTTCTAACCGTTATCATTCCTGGTCCGAACAATCCCAAGAGGAACATTGATGTGTACTTACAGCCTTTGATAGATGAGTAGAATCAGTTATGGAAAATAGGTGCTAACACGTACGATATTTCCAGGAAGCAGAATTTTTAGATGAAGGCAACCCTTATATGGACCATCAACGACTTTCCGGCCTTTGGAATGTTATCTGGATGGAGCACTCATGGCCGTCTCTCATGTCCGTATTGTGTGGACCGTACTAAGGCTTTTCGCTTGAAACATAAAGGAAAACTGTGCTTCTTTGATTGTCATCGACAATTTCTGCCAAAAGATCAACCGTTCAGAAGGAACAAGAATGCATTTCGTGCCGACGTTGTAGAGAAGGGTGATCCACCGCCAAGGTGGTGCAGAGCCACGATATGGGAGGAGGTTAGAGATTTTTTAAGTGCTATCGAAGATCCTACAACTGGGTACAAGTGCGATGGATTTGGTAGAGATCATAACTGGACAAAGAGAAGCATATTCTGGGATCTGCCATATTGGAGTACCAATCTGATCAGACATAATCTTAATATCATGTATATTGAAAAGAATGTGTTTGATAACATAATTAATACTGTGATGGACGTAAAGGAAAAAATAAAAGACAATCCCAAGGCTAGGTTGGACTTAGAAGAAATATACAAACGTCCTACGTCGCATTTGATAGAGGAGAATGGAAAACAGTTCCTGCCGAAGTCAATTTTCTCACTGGACAATGAGGATAAAGTGAGACTTTGTCGGTGGATCCAGGGCCTAAAATTTCCAGACGGATATGTGTCAAATCTGAGAAGACGTGTCGATCCGAAGGAAAATAAATTGACGGGTATGAAGAGCCACGATTGTCACGTATTAATGGAGAGGTTAATTTCGATTGCATTTCGAGAATTCTTACCACAGGCAGTTTGGGATCCATTGACGGAGCTTAGCATATTCTTTAGGGATCTTTGTTCTAAGAAATTGCTTGTTGATCGTCTAGAAAAGCAAGAGAAGGACATTACGGTAATACTGTGCAAGCTAGAGAGGGTATTTCATCCTAGATTCTTCGACTCTATGAAGCATTTGACGATTCATCTATCCTATGAGGTGCGTGTTGGTGGACCCGTCGAATAGTGATGGATGTACCCGTTCGAGCGATATTTGAATCACCTAAAAAGAAAGATGAAAAATAAGGCACGGGTCGAGGGTTCTATTTATGAAGCCTATATTCTCGAAAAGATTACAAACTTTTGTTCAATGTATTTCAAGCCTCATGTTGTAACTAATAAAACGAGAGCTTCCAGAAACGACGACAGAGATCATGAATGTAATGATACAATACTGAAGGAATTCAATGCCCCAGGAAAGCCATCGGGTAAAATGAAGAAGAGATATATGAACGATGATGAGCTAAGGGATGCTCAGATGTATGTATTACTCAACTGCGACGATGATGAAATAGAGAAGCTGGAGGGGTAAGTAATTAATACGTCTATATTATTTTAATAGTATTGATTATTATACTATTATATTAATTGAACGATGTTGTTTTTTGCATATTTAATGATGATGTGAGGTCAGGTAGGCCACACATAACAGAAGATGAACTAGAACAAGAAATGAGGCGTTATTTTCCATCATGGTTGAGTGCATATGTAAGAATTGAGAACTCTATAATTACCTTTCTGTATATGCACTTGAGAATGAGCTTAATTTATTTTTTCGTGGTATTTAGGTCGATCGTCCATACGCAAGACTTGAGAATGAGTCTATTGGAACCCTAGCCAAGGGACCAATTTATGCTGCAAAAATATGGCCAAGCTACTGTGTTAATGGGTTTAGGTTCAAGTCAACAACTTGCCCAATCAGAGACAACTTTGTGGATCTCGATTCCACCAAAAATAGCTGTTTGTGTATCAGATCTTCGAACTACAAAGATGTTGATACGGGCAACGATTTCTATGGCGTCCTACGGGAGATTGTGGAGCTGACATATAGTTATGGAATAGAGCCTACTAAGATTGTGTTATTCAGGTGTGATTGGTTCAATCCAATTGAAGGTCAAGGTTGGAAAGTAGACAAGCACGGTCTTGTGGATTTAAACTATCGGTGTCGATATCAAGCCTATGAACCATTTGTCCTATCAAGTCAGGCTCAGCTCGTGTACTTCACAAGTTATCCTAAACGGGGAACAACAAGGTCGGACTGGTGGGCAGTATGCAAGACCAAAGCTAGAAATACCTTTGAGGTTGACGATATAGCTTATCAGGAGGATGAACTACCTCTTGTAACAAATATTATAGAAGTGGACACGACGGAAGTTCCTCATTACACATCTAATTATGTAGAAGAAGTAGAATTATCTTAAGAGGAAGATGCAGATGAAAGTGAAGATGTAGAGGAGGAAGAAGAAGAAGAAGAAGATGAGCTAAATGAACTAGATGAATTTTCAGAAGAGGATTAAATCTGTACGTTTGTTTTATCATCATATTTGACACTTTAGTGACACTTTTATCATATAAATCTATGACACTTTAGTGACACTTTTATCTGTGATTATGAGATTTTTCAAAAATCTGTGATGTCTATCATATAAATATGTATATTTGTTTTATTGTCATATATTATTATTAGGTATGACTAGACCAGGAGGAGGACGACGCGGAGGATATTATATTAGGCAGTTCCGTCTGCCTCGGGCAGGGGATGCAAATTTCGTACCCTCATTCTCATCTTCGAGTACGCCAGTATACCGTTTTGTTCCCGGTCCATTATCGGGACAGGGCAGTTTCAGCAGGTTGGCGACTCCCCCCTCGTCCTCCAGCATTCCTGATCTCGCATCCAGCATTCCTTCTGCGTCCAGCATTCCTCATGTCGACGGCTCCATGGGGAGAGCCGACGCCGAGCATATGGAGGACGACGATCAGACTGTCCTGTCCAGACAGGAGGTGAGAGCGACCCTCCTATAAAATCTCTTATAATTTAAAGGAATATTTAAATTATTTTTGGATTTTATTTAATTCTAATTAATTTTTATCTTATTAGATAAAAGGACTATAGCCATGGTTGAGTTTGAATATGCAAGACGACTAGAAAGTATGGCATGTCTAGCGTAGTCGGGTACTTTAACTAGTATGCTAGCCATGTTAGGAATGCCATGGTCATGTTGTAATCTCTTGCATGTTAACCATTCAAATTATGGCACAAGTTATATTTTTATTTAATTAATTAGTTAAGAAAGCCTTTATGACTTTTTAGGAGACCCGGTTGCACCAAACCTTTCCAAACCTCTTCCAAGCCAAACCCAACACTATGTAGGCATGTTGGGCATTAATAAATATTAATAATTACATTTATTTTTATTTAATTTAGATTTTTAGTGTAATTACATAGATAGAATTAAATAGTTCTATATTAGGAAACCCCTTTTTAAATCCTCAATCTAATCAACTTGCCAACTCACCAAACAACCAAATCATGACAAGTGGACCCCCACCATAATAATTTCGGCCAAGCAATCCCCCCATGGCCCAATGCATTAAATTAAATAGGATTTAAATCCTAGATTGCTTAAAATTTATTTAAGGATACGTTTAAATATGCCAACCTATCCCAAATCTCAATCAAATCCAAATCTTTCCCTCCCTCACCTTTGGCCGATCAAAACCCCTCTCCCTCTCCATAATTTTGGCAGCAACAAACTCCCCATAGCCTCCATACATCATCTCCTACATTGCATATCTCTCCATCCTTCACAAAAACTCATCTCCTCTACTATACATCCCCGAAACCCCTCAAAACAAACCCTAAAAACTTTATCTCCCCCATCCAATCCTATATAGCCATTATTAACTCTCCCATACTCACTAAGAGATGATTAGCAAGCGAGGATAGCGAAAAAGATTGGAGCATTGGTGAAGAGAAGTCATCATCACCCTTTCTAGTAAGAATCTTTGGTAAGAATCCTAATCTTTTCTTCTAAAAACCTTTGCTAAAATTCTGTAGAAAATATATTATTAATTTTGTAGAAATTATATTTTGATGGATTTTGTTAGTTATAATCATCCATAAAGATTTCATAAAATATAGACATAATATTAATGTGTTGGTAGGATCAAAATTAACCCCATTGTAAAGGAACTATGAGTTATTGGTGGCTATTTTTGAAACTGAATTTTATGTGTGTTCATATACATAAATTAGGATTTTTAAGTATTTTTCCACAAATTTAGCAACTCAAATCTGGTGGAGAAAATTAAAGGTCAAAACTAGCTAATTTCGGGAAACCGGCTGACCTAGAATGTCCCAAACTTGTAGTATAACTCAACCCTTGTACCACTGATATTATTCTATGAAATAAAATATTTTATTACTGTTTAAAATATATTTTTGATTATTTTAGTAATTTTGAGTCATTAACTATGTTTCGGGCGAATTTCGAGTAGACTAGCTGACTTATTAATCAATTAGTTATAAATGTCTTTAAAAATATTAATTCTGAAATTTTAGAGATAAATCTATAAAAAAAAATTAGTTTAAATATTATTTTAAAATTTTTATATGATTTTTAAGTATGTTATTGATGTAGGGGCATAACCGACTAATTAAAAGTTAGAAACCCTAAAAACTGTGTTTCGATGTCTCGTGCAACCTGTGTGTGATTGTATGGATCTAAATGGTTCCATGAGATATTGAATATAATTTTAATATATTACTTCGATTAATTAAGTCGTATTGTAAGTTTCATGAGTATTGACTTAATTTAGTTAATTAATTATCTAGGAGTGTCGGGTTCCGGAGGCATGGACGCGGGAGCGGTGTTTCATATTTACAGCACAAAATCAGGTAAGATACCTTGCCATTATACTATTTATATTCAGTCTGCATTTATTTATATATCAATGTTCTTTATTTCCAGTTATTACAGTTCTTGATTTACTACATGCTCAGTGATTATTAGTTTACTTTGTTACTATCCTTTGGTTGCACATGAAGCTAGAGTTAAGGGACTACTGTCTGTAGTGTATAGCATATACCTTGACACAGTTGTACCACGAGGATGTCTGAGATGAGTAGCATGTAGAGGTTCTTGCGTGTGGGTTGATCCCCTATGCGCATGCGTTAGGGCTAACTGCTAATAGAGGCGTGTTAGGAGACTTAGCAGTTAGTAGAGGTACATGATCGTGGATGCGACTTGATAGGTATATTGGGTGGGGAGAAAATACCTGACATATGGGCTTCTTTGTACTTCTCTGCTTACCTGTGCGCTCTACGGAGACGCAGGCTCCCGGTGCCCTCTGACGTTTTCCAGAGCATTATGGACGTAGCCCCTTCCACATGATGCCCTCTGACGATCTTCGGACGTTACGGACGTAGGCCCCTGGTGCCCTATATGGGGACTATGCCGATCACATTTACAGCCAGGGCTCATGAAAGGATTGTTTCTCAACTGCATGATCACTTTAGTATAGTTAGGTTACCTATTTATGTCTTATCATTTTCTTTAATTGTGGCATAATTTATATTCAGTATTTATATGGCATGTTTATTGTATCTTGTTACGTCCCTCTGAGGACCTGGTTATCTCGCCATGTGTGTACTTTATGACTTTTCGTAGGTGTCCTAGCCATGGCCGTGATCTTCTCCATTCCTTCGAAGATGATTGCCCTTGGTTCGTCTTATCATTTTTAGATATCATTTCCTTGTATAATTCTTTCTTTTAAAATAGTTGGTAGTGTATTTGTCTTCGCCCAACTACATGTATAAATGACAAATTCTTGAGTTGATTATAATATTATTCTTTATTATTGTGGATGAGATTTAGTTATCATGGTTTTACTGCACTTTACAGCTTATGTATACATACGGAGATCCATACACTGGAGTATACTTCGTATGTATACAGCTGGCATGGATACGTACCTAGCCCTAAGTATTTTGGGACTGGGCGTTACATATTTTTGTGATGGCCCATGCAGGTCGAGTTTGTCACATCGGTTACGTTACTGTACCGATGTGAAGCTGTATATAGGATTAGGATATAGGAATCTCATCCACAAGCTTGACTTCCTCCCTTGATTCCAAATCTCGAACTCTCGTCCGAATATCTTGACTTCCTTCTACTTGATTCCTTTCACTATAAATCTTATCTTTTTTCATGTTGAATAGGGAGGTTAGGAGATAACTCATACAAGTATACGTGTTATATTTCTCAATTAGTCTATTAGTTGACTTGATAAGTTGAGTAGTATGACTATGACCTACCACCCGTATCCTTTTAACCTAGTATTAAAGTGTAACTGAGTGATAATGATTATATGCTAGTGTAGGAGAGATGTTTACCTAGAATATAAAGATTTTGTAGCCCATACCCATTAGTCAACCAAGTCCTGATACAAGAATCAATACGATGACTGTTTACGCAAGTATATGGGATAAGACTTAGATCCTTGTAAAACTCAAACTATTTATTACTGCTTTCAACGTATTCTCCCGTACTTATACTTTAAACTACCATGAATGACGATGCTATTTATAGCCTAGTTTTGCAAGCTTATTCTTTGTCAAGCTTGTTCAGGACATATGTATACTGGGGACGCCCATAAGCATATTGTCTAATTAGAATCATTGTATTATGGTCTGATCAACCATAGTGCACTTGGTTCGCTCTTCATATGATTATCCCACGTGGTTTGAGATATAGAGGTATCTAGGATCTCATCCGCGACTGCATTGACAATTTCTCTTGAATTACACATTCGCCTTTGAATTACATAATTGTATTCAATGACATCTTTCTTGAACTCTTTATTGCTTTTATCTTTCACTGATTGGAAAGATGAACGCTCGTATTTGATAGATAAATACAGAGTATCCCCATGGTTATGGTAGTTATATGCACAAGTATAGCAACCATCGGCCAAGCCATATAACTACAACCTTGCCTAAAGTTGCTCGTCCTTCCCTCGATCCTAATAGTAATATCGTGACCTTCTAGTCATTTGAGATTGAAAGATGAGTAAGATCTTACCCTTAGGTAAACCACAAACCTATGAGACTATATAATCTCTAGGAATCAATTATTGTGAGTCTCCAAATATTTATCTTGATTCTTGGCTTAACTAGCAACCCGTATGCCTTAACTCAAACCTTACTTGACTAGGCCCCCACAGTTTAGACAGAGAAGAATAGACCAAAACAAGGACAAGCATTGCAAGGACCATGGTAGACACCCATTCCAAGATTAGAGATTCAGCAGATGTTACTCTAGGTACAAAATTCTATTATCAAAGAAGTAACATAATGTTATAACAACACATTCACCAGTTTAGCCAAAATCTGTAGCATGACGCCCCATCATTATGTTGTATTAGTAATCAACAAGTGATGCATGAGCACTACATTTAATACCTCTAGAACGCTTGTGACTATAGTCTGGTAGGTTTGACACAAATAGAAATTTACGACTTAGTAGTTAGGGATCTTTTCCATGACGTGCTTTAGAGTTCGTTATCCCACCGATATACTCTCGTATACCATGGACAAGCGGGTCATTCTACCTTATCGAATCAGGTACCACTGTACGCGATCATTTCCATTTATTAGGACTCGGGGTACAATCCTCGAAACTGATTCACAACTACCCTATCATGTTATCGATCACATCGTGACTTATTATTACCAAAGGTCAAGGTACGATGTCGCGACTCAAATATTCCTAACCTTATTATTCCTAAAACCATGTCCTAGTCTCTAGAGTGAATAGATTGTAAGCCATTCTTACTTTTAGGAATTTGGGGATCACCGATTGATTGAGGTAAATTTGTTCTCACTAGGAAGATAAATTAGTGACTCATGAACTCCCACTTTCTTTTTAGATCTTTTGGTGTCCCTTACCGTGACTTTGATATTTGAAGTGTAATATTAGCTCTTACCTTCCAACAAAATTTATATGCAAAACTTAAACGAGTCCACCTTCAAGTAGACATATCATGTCCCACACAAACACATCTCCTTGGTCTCTATTATTATGATACAACTTTCAGGTCAAAAGGGACTAGCGATAACCCTTACCATAACACCGATGTACTTTCAGAATACAGTTAGAGATCCAACCTTGACTCAAATCTTTTGGCCCAATATATTTGTCATGCCCCAGAACCACAATACTGGAGAGCGGGGGCAGACATAGCCAGCTACGTATAATGAAATGGAATCCACTCCACTATACGGTCACGGCTGTCTAGATATATGAGGGTTTATCTACAAGCCATCAGTCTCTTAAGGTCAATAACAAGCCTAGTGTCTCAATCACAAGCAATTAAGTGGATGTTACAAGATGTAAGATCACCAAATATACAATAGTAAGGCGTCCCAAACATTACATATTCAGCTGATCATGAAGCTAGTCGTTACAAAATGTAAGGACTAGCAAGAGTTTAGTCATACATGATCAACCCTAGGTTGCCAATCATGTCACAGCCCGTAGGCAGACAGTAAGTAAAAAAATGTACACGAGCTAACACTTGTTCGACGGCTAAACGCCTCAAAAGAATAATTTTACAATAAAGTGGGAGAGCCAAAATAAACCCACTCGTTGCCAGGATTTCGTCTAGTGGTCACCATGTGGCTGGAGATTCGATAGATCCTCTGGAGCTGCTCTGGTATCTGGCCATACAAAACCAGCTGGGTCAGATCCCAGAAAGAGCAAGTGCCACAAAGGAGGCTTTACTTAGGAACTAAAACCAGCAATTAGCACAAGAGTAAAAATAAAGACAACCATTAAGGAAAACAGGACAGGTGATATACGATGAGATAACCATGGGACTATTCAGATAACCAGGTTACAACCCGTAAACCAAATAAGGACCGGGGTTGTAACCCTTCGTCTGAACGGAACTTGCTTTCTCCCACCATTTATCGTCAAGATAAAATAAGAAGACATGTCATGTGACAATCTTGTACAGGATTCAAGATAAGAATAGACTGGTAACTTCATCCAATATTTCATGGCCAAGCAATAAGTACGGCTTGATACTTTAACCAACTAGGGTTATCACAGGCCTAGTTACTAGCAAGATGTAGTGAGATTATTCCACAGCCACAAGCCCTGCAGACCATCCAGGCTATCCGGACGCAATTAGAGTTGAATTCAAGTGGGTACATCGTCCAGGAAATGCATGTACCCTTAGGTGACTTAGAGGGTGCAACACATGACAGTGTGCTGGAAATGTGCCCTACTCGACGGCAGGCAACAGATCCCAAATGGGGCGCCCAGATAACGGGATTGCCTGTAGCTGAAAAATCTCTTCATGACTACTGGATTATTCTAGTGATTAGCCTTAGTCAATTTCAGTGGGTGCCCCCTGACCGTGGTACTCAGGGATCACCGTCCTAGACATGATGTAAGACAAGACGGGTTCATTTGTACAAGCACAATCGTCCACGGTGTCCAAGTTATTCATTCTTGTCAAGTCGTGTTAGCCGTCGCAAAAGTATTTCGAGAAGTATCATGTCAGGTTTATCATGTCAAGAGTGCGCCACGGCGGGCCACTATCAAGAATTATCATGTCAAGTTATCATGTCAAATTTGTCAGGTCAAGTTATCATGTCAGGAGTGCACCACGACGGGTCACCATCAAGTCGTACCATTTATCAAGAAGGAGAGAAACTTGCACAATTAAATAATAATATATTAATAATATATATATATTCTTGAAGCCAAGGAGAAACTCTACAACTTTTATGTTGGGAGTGGGAAGAAATTCGGACCACAATTCACGCAAATAAGACATTTAAACAATCAAAGTGGGACCCATGTGGTCCAAAAGTGGGAGAACAAACATGCGGTCAAAGAGAGTGGGAGGCCACCCATGCGGCTCTGAAATTATTTAAATGAAATCAGTCAAACATTTAAGGCCAGCAAGCCATATGCGGCTAGCATACAATGGTGCATGCGGCCAAGAGTGGGAGGGACCCCATGCGGCCAGGAAACAATAAGTAGGTCACTATCAAATAAGACAAAAGACAGTGGGACCCTCATTAAATGCAAACTCCCACTTCAGCAAGCAAGTTAACTAAAGTAAGCTATGTGGGACCCCCCACAATTAATGCAAATATATCATGACAGCAAAGCCATATGCGGCTCACTAATCTTCATGCGGCTACAAGAATTAGCCATACAAATGTTTAAGCTAATACATTAAAAATAAATGCCATGCAAAAAAGTGCTTAAGTAAAAGCCTTAAAATAATACATTCAGCTAAATGTATTAAACAAATGCTTTTAAAGTAAAGCATTCAGTTAAAAGTATTAAGCAAATGCTTTAAAGTAAAGCATTTAGTTCATGCGGCTCCTTAGCTTGAACTTGTAAACAATTAATGCATTTAACTGAATGGCTTGCATGCTCACAAACAAATGTCCATGCGGCTCCTAGTGCGTTATATGCGGCTGACATATGCATGCAAATGCAAGCTAAGCCTATGCATGCAACAAAGATTAAATGATAGGGCCAAGACAAAGTATTATTATTATCATTATTATTATGCAAGTCAACTAAAGGCCATGCGGCTGATCCAAAGCTTTAAAATATTGAATCATGAAGACATTTAATATTTAAATATTAAAGCACTCAAGCATTTGAATAGCTATGTGGCTCTCTGGTGCATTAGGAAAATGCATTGGAACAATGCATTAAATACATGCATTTAGAATAGAAAATATTGTATGTATGAGATGCACGTGGGTATATTGTATATAAAATATTGCATGCATATGCGGCTCACATGGGTGCTGATGCATTCCATTCTCAAATTCATTAAAATAGTGGAGCCTATGCGGCTCACTTGTTAGCATTGCATTAAATAATGCATACAAAAATAAATGCTGGCAATTGCATGTATAGGCCATGCGGCTGAGTGCAAAAATGTTCATGCGGCTCAGCAAAATTTCATAGGTCAAATTTGGACCAAACAATATTCTCTGTAACATGGGATCATCAACTTAGCAAAATATGCAAGTTTGATGGATCAAAATCCTGGGAACCAAAAATACCACAAAGCTAGATCTACAAAAATTTAACCATAGAAATAAAAAATGACAAGTACTAAAGTGGGTTAGAAACACATGAGGAAGACAATGGGACAATAAAAATGGGGTTCCTCCATGAAGCAAGATGCACTTGCCTAAGCTCTCCACTATCTTCTGGTAGGTGAAGAGTAAAGATGGAGAAGAAGAAATGAGTAATGAGTTATAATGGAAGAGAGAGAGAGTGGGATAGATATTTATGGTGGGAGTGGTGGTAGGTGGGAGTGGTTCTCCACATAAAACCCAACCAAGCCAAACCCACTAAACCGAACCAAACCAAGCCAATGCAATGCCATGATGAACCATGCTAATAAAATAAAAAAAAAATATCCAAGGCTAACTAATTATGAAAAACCAAAAATACGAGCCCGAAATACGTACACGTATTCCCAATACGTAATACGAACCACGGGCATTACAACTCTACCCACCTTAAAAGAATTCCGTCCTCGGAATTTAATCAAGAGGCTAGAGTGGCAAGGACAAGCTATACTAATCTCAGGCAAGCTATACTAAGCAATCAATCATGCAATCATGTATGTAAGCAAGGAAATGGAAGGCACGAGAAAGAGGAAAGATATCCTGCTAGGAACCTCTCTGCCGGTTCTGGATCTGAGCTTGGACCTGGGCATACTACTGGGGTCTCTGTAGCTGGAAGGCTAGGGCCTGAGGCGGCAATGGCCTTGGAGGCTGGTACTGCAGCTGAAACACTTGGGCCTGAGGCAGCAATGGCCTCGGCAATGGATACTGCTGCTGCTGCTGGACTGGGGCTGGTCTCCTTACCGAGGGACTAGTCTGGGCCGTTGACGAACTGGCCCTATTCGGGCAGGATCCTATCTTGTGGTCCGGTGCTCCACAAGCCAAGCACAATCCCTGTGCTCTGCGACACTCTGAAATAACGTGTCCTGGCTTCCCACAATGAGTGCAGCCCATTGCGGAAGACTGCTTCGGTTTCTGTTGCTGAGGGGACGTGACCGACGTCACTGAGGCCGTCTGCCTCGGAGTTCCAATTGTCAAAGCCCTAGCTGCCGGGGCTGGTGCTGTCGACTGGGTCATCTGGCCGTGAGATCGCTTCCGACCCCCGGTCCTATCCACTATCCTGTGGGAGGTATACTCGTGCCTCCTAGCTGCCCTTAGTACTGTATCGAAAGGCTGATGCTCAAACTGTTCCACTGCCAACAAAATCTCGAGATGGAGCCCTTACTGGAACCGCTGGGCTCTGTCGAACTCGGTTGCCACCAAAGTGGGAGCAAACCGACTAAGCCTGGAAAACTCGGCCGCATACCCATCGACCACCCTGCCTCCTTGCTTCAGATTGGTGAACTTGGTCTGAAGATCATACCGAGCCACCGCATCGAAGTACTTAGTCTGGAATCTCTCTCTGAATAGTGCCCATGGAATAGGGGCCACTAATCCCACGGCCTGTGCTGCCCACCAGCTGCGGGCAAGATCCAGTAACTGCAGATGCACCACGACCACCTTCTCGTCTTCCGGGGTCTTGGCTGCCTCTAGAATGACTTCAGTATCCTGGAGCCACGCGTCAGCAGCGATAGCATCTTCACTGCCATCGAAGAACGGAGGGTTCAGGCACTTGAAACTGTTCGCGGCACTGTTCCTTGGATGACCGTCTCTGTTTAAACCATCTGCCACTGCCTGTTACAAGGCATCTCCTCGACGATCTTGGAAAGCTAACAATGATCTGATGAGACCCACCAAAGTGCCATCATCAGGCTCTGCAGGCTGGACTGGCTGAACTGGCGGCTCTCCTCCAGTAGGTACGACTCGGGAGGCTGCTCCTGAGTGCTGGACCTGATCTTCTGGTTGCTGCTGGTCCACGGAAGGTGATCCGCCTTGCTGATCGGCAGGTCCAGGTTCAATGCCGCTGAAGGAGACGACATAGGAACAATAAGGAAGGACCAGGACACATCAACGATTACAAGCATGTGATCAGGA
This sequence comes from Iris pallida, assembly GCA_029216955.1. NCBI lineage: Eukaryota > Viridiplantae > Streptophyta > Magnoliopsida > Asparagales > Iridaceae > Iris > Iris pallida. Next base: position 30,194,150 of record JANAVB010011199.1, read on the forward strand.
TAAGAATTTCAGGAATCAAGAGGATACGAGCAGAGATCAAGGACGAGTACTGATTGAGACATCTATTCGGTAAACCCTCACATATCTTGATTTACAAGACCTGCATGGGCCACCACTTAAACCATGTCACGCCCCAGAACCAGAATACTGGAGAGCAGGGGCAGACATAGCCAGCTACGTATAATGAAATGGAATCCACTCCACTATACGGTCACGGCTGTCTAGATATATGAGGGTTTTTCTACAAGCCATCAGTCTCTTAAGGTCAATAACAAGCCTAGTGTCTCAATCACAAGCAAGTAAGTGGATGTTACAAGATGTAAGATCACCAAATATACAATAGTAAGGCGTCCTAAACATTACATATTCAGCTGATCATGAAGCTAGTCGTTACAAAATGTGAGGACTAGCAAGAGTTTAGTTATACATGATCAACCTTAGGTTGCCAATCATGTCACAGCCCGTAGGCAGACAGTAAGTAAAAAAATGTACACGAGCTAACACTTGTTCGACGGCTAAACGCCTCAAAAGAATAATTTTACAATAAAGTGGGAGAGCCAAAATAAACCCACTCGTTGCCAGGATTTCGTCTAGTGGTCACCATGTGGCTGGAGATTCGGTAGATCCTCTGGAGCTGCTCTGGTATCTGGCCATACAAAACCAGCTGGGTCAGATCCCAGAAAGAGCAAGTGCCACAAAGGAGGCTTTACTTAGGAACTAAAACCAGCAATTAGTACAAGAGTAAAAATAAAGACAACCATTAAGGAAAACAGGACAGGTGATATACGATGAGATAACCATGGGACTATTCAGATAACCAGGTTACAACCCGTAAACCAAATAAGAACCGGGGTTGTAACCCTTCGTCTGAACGGAACTTGGTTTCTCCTACCATTTATCGGCAAGATAAAATAAGAAGACAGGTCATGTGACAATCTTGTACAGGATTCAAGACAAGAATAGACTGGTAACTTCATCCAATATTTCACGGCCAAGCAATAAGTACGGCTTGATACTTTAACTAACTAGGGTTATCACAGGCCTAGTTACTAGCAAGATGTAGTGAGATTATTCCACAGCCACAAGCCCTGCAGACCATCCAGGCTATCCGGACGCAGTTAGAGTTGAATTCAAGTGGGTACATCGTCCAGGAAACGCATGTACCCTTAGGTGACTTAGAGGGTGCAACACATGACAGTGTGCTGGAAATGTGCCCTACTCGACGGTAGACTACAGATCCCAAATAGGGCGCCCAGATAACGGGATTGCCTGTAGCTGAAAAATCTCTTCATGACTACTGGATTATTCTAGTGATTAGCCTTAGTCAATTTCAGTGGGTACCCCCTGACCGTGGTACTCAGGGATCACCGTCCTAAACATGATACAAGACAAGACGGGTTCATTTGTACAAGCACAATCGTCCACGGTGTCCAAGTTATTCAATCTTGTCAAGTCGTGTTAGCCGTCGCAACAGCATTTCGAGAAGTATCATGTCAGGTTTATCATGTCAAGAGTGCGCCACGGCGGGCCACTATCAAGAATTATCATGTCAAGTTATCATGTCAAATTTGTCAGGTCAAGTTATCATGTCAGGAGTGCACCACGACGGGTCACCATCAAGTCATACCATTTATCAAGAAGGAGAGAAACTTGCACAATTAAATAATAATATATTAATAATATATATATTCTTGAAGCCAAGGAGAAACTCTACAACTTTCATGTTGGGAGTGGGAAGAAATTCGGACCACAATTCACGCAAATAAGACATTTAAACAATCAAAGTGGGACCCATGTGGTCCAAAAGTGGGAGAACAAACATGCGGTCAAAGAGAGTGGGAGGCCACCCATGCGGCTCCGAAATTATTTAAATGAAATCAGTCAAACATTTAAGGCCAGCAAGCCATATGCGGCTAGCATACAATGGTGCATGCGGCCAAGAGTGGGAGAGACCCCATGCGGCCATGAAACAATAAGTAGGTCACTATCAAATAAGACAAAAGACAGTGGGACCCTCATTAAATGTAAACTCCCACTTCAGCAAGCAAGTTAACTAAAGTAAGCTATGTGGGACCCCCCACAATTAATGCAAATATATTATGGCAGCAAAGCCATATGCGGCTCACTAATCTTAATGCGGCTACAAGAATTAGCCATACAAATGTTTAAGCTAATGCATTAAAAATAAATGCCGTGCAAAAAAGTGCTTAAGTAAAAGCCTTAAAATAATACATTCAGCTAAATGTATTAAACAAATGCTTTTAAAGTAAAGCATTCAGTTAAAAGTATTAAGCAAATGCTTTAAAGTAAAGCATTTAGTTCATGCGGCTCCTTAGCTTGAACTTGTAAACAATTAACGCATTTAACTGAATGGCTTGCATGCTCACAAACAAATGTCCATGCGGCTCCTAGTGCGTTATATGCGGCTGACATATGCATGCAAATGCAAGCTAAGCCTATGCATGCAGCAAAGATTAAATGATAGGGCCAAGACAAAGTATTATTATTATCATTATTATTATGCAAGTCAACTAAAGGCCATGCGGTTGATCCAAAGCTTTAAAATATTAAATCATGAAGACATTTAATATTTAAATATTAAAGCACTCAAGCATTTGAATAGCTATGCGGCTCTCTGGTGCATTAGGAAAATGCATTGGAACAATGCATTAAATACATGCATTTAGAATAGAAAATATTGTATGTATGAGATGCACGTGGGTATATTGCATGTAAAATATTGCATGCATATGCGGCTCACATGGGTGCTGATGTATTCCATTCTCAAATTCATTAAAATAGTGGAGCCTATGCGGCTCACTTGTTAGCATTGCATTAAATAATACATACAAAAATAAATGCTGGCAATTGTATGTATAGGCCATGCGGCTGAGTGCAAAAATGTTCATGCGGCTCAGCAAAATTTTATAGGTCAAATTTGGACCAAACAATATTCTCTGTAACATGGGATCATCAACTTAGCAAAATATGCAAGTTTGATGGATCAAAATCCTGGGAACCAAAAATACCACAAAGCTAGATCTACAAAAATTTAACCATAGAAATGAAAAATGACAAGTACTAAAGTGGGTTAGAAACACATAAGAAAGACAATGGGACAATAAAAATGGGGTTCCTCCATGAAGCAAGATGCGCTTGCCTAAGCTCTCCACTCTCTTCTGGTAGGTGAAGAGTAAAGATGGAGAAGAAGAAATGAGTAATGAGTAATAATGGAAGAGGGAGAGTGGGATAGATATTTATGGTGGGAGTGGTGGTAGGTGGGAGTGGTTCTCCACATAAAACCCAACCAAGCCAAACCCACTAAACCGAACCAAACCAAGCCAATGCAATGCCATGATGAACCATGCTAATAAAATAAAAAAAAATATCCAAGGCTAACTAATTATGAAAAACCAAAAATACGAGCCCGAAATACGTACACGTATTCCCAATACGTAATACGAACCACGGGCGTTACAATATTGTTTTGATCTACTCGAAGCCCTCTACGCACATGTCACTAGTGTGCCACTCAATAGAGGCCTTGTGTGCTACTTAAACACAAAAGTCATGGAAGGCGCATCTCACGACTTACAGAACCTATTCTACCAACCCGACGGAAAATTTGTCCAACCACTTGAATTTGAACCTATTCTACATTACCCTAACCTAATTGGGATGGTTTAAAATTCTACAAAATTTTGTCCAGCCACTATAGTTTAAAATCTAAAGTTCATGCAATCAAAGATTGAAGTCCAATTAGGGAACCTATTGAGACTCAGTTAAACCCATCATAGCCTATCGCCATATTGGGACTATAAAACCAAACTTGATGAATAAGCCCTCACTCCTATTATGTAGGCCCCACCTCTCGGCTCACTAATTCTCCTTTCATAGATTTCGTAACTACATCTCTTCGTAGCCTATGTTATGTATCTCTCGGTACCAACTTGCTTTCGGATATACTTGACCAAGACCTCTCATACAGTCTTGAACAAACATAGTTAATATATGGGCCATATTAAATAGATAATACCTAGACTTCCTATAGAGTCTATGACTATGATTGGAAATACCTCATACTTCCTATACCTCCTTGAAATTTGACCTTCTTAGAAGCCCTATTACTGTGCTTTCCCCGATTAACCAACTTCTATAAGTTGGGTAGAATATTGAACTTATTATACTCTACCTCTTAGAATGGGATTACAATCGTAACTGTTCTTCCGTCTGTATGGAATTTATGAAATGATCTTTTATTTTGTATTTTATATCCCTTTGCTCGTGCGTTTAGATAACTACGGTAATAGATTGCAACCTAAATTCTTCAAGTCAATCATAGAATCATTTTTGTTTAAATCAATAGCAAAAAAAATTTTGAGGCAAATAGATCGCAAGCCTCTCTAAGGAACATAAGATTTTGGAATTAACAAGTGGATGGAAATGATTGGTTCAAATTAGACTAATAATTCAATGGTTTATAACGTCGATCCATATTTGTATCATGTGATACCCTCGACCGTGATTTTGATAATTGAAGCACAATGCTAGCCTTTACATTTTGACAAAGTTCACACTCACAAACTAGACTAGTCATGCTACTCACATGACATATATGTCCCACACAAACGAACTTTCCAGTGCTCCATTTAAAAATTACACCACGTGTATGACACATTGTTTCCTCAAAACAAACCATAGAGACCCTAATTCGATCTATTCAATTTCACCATGCAATATCGACCCATTCCCTTAACTAAACTGAATACTCAAGATCTATGCAAGACGTAGCACACCTATGACGCATGCCTTCCAACAAGCAAGCGCATGCCTCCTACACAACACCAAACATCAGCCCACACATATTAGTCGTTATGACTTAGAGTTTTCAAAACACTTGCCTAATCATATTTTATAGCCTTGGTTCTTTAATTATCATTGATTCTCATCACTTGGCCATAAATTTTTCTTCCCTAAGTTTTCAAGCTCACTTCTTTATTTCCCATGTTAGACGTAGAACGAATCCTTCTGAACCGACACACCTTTGTATATTCAAACAAGAGGTCGCTACTAGCTTGTCAAAAGCATGACCCCTAGAGTGACAATGTTTGATTGTAGTAACTTTCTTATAGTTGTTATAGACCAAGAACGTTAGTGTTATCGAGGCTCACTTAGAATCCAAGACTGTGGTCAGAAGTGTCCATTATTCTCATGCCCCTCCCTAGAAATTGTCCTCCTCAAGGTCTTGTAATGACGACGATCTTTACAGGTGGCCAACTTCTATAAGTTGGGTAGAGTTTAGAAGGAAGCATACACCATCTTGTAGAATATGAGGTCAATTGAGATTCCTATGACAACTACCCCTCCATCCTTTTAAAAATTGAGCTAAGATTTAACGTACCTACTCTCCCTCCGTACAAAATCTCGCAATTCTTGATATTATGATTATTTTTTTATTTCGAGGATGAAATTGTCATGAGTTGGGTAGGATGTAAAACACCTTATCATTTAAAAGAATATTTAAATTATTTTTGGATTTTATTTAATTCTAATTTATTTTTATCTTATTATATAAAAGGACTATAGCCATGGTTGAGTTTGAATATGCAAGACGACTAGAAAGTATGGCATGCCTAGCGTAGTCGGGTGCTTTAACTAGTATGCTAGCCATGTTAGGAATGCCATGGTCGTATTTTAATCTCTTGCATGTTAACCATTCAAATTATGATACAAGTTATATTTTTATTTAATTAATTAGTGAAGAAAGCCTTTATGACTTTTTAGGAGACCCGGTTGCACCAAACCTTCCCAAACCTCTTCCAAGCCAAACCCAACACTATGTAGGCATGTTGGACATTAATAAATATTAATAATTATATTTATTTGTATTTAATTCAGATTTTGTAGTGTAATTACATAGATAGAATTAAATAGTTCTATATTAGGAAACCCAATTTTAAATCCTCAATCCAATCAACTTGCCAACTCACCAAACAACCAAATCATGCCAAATGGACCCCCACCATGATAATTTCGGCCAAGCAACCCCCCATGGTCCAATACATCAAATTAAATAGGATTTAAATCCTAGATTGCTTAAAATTTATTTCAGGATACGTTTAAATATACCAACCTATCCCAAATCTCAACCAAATCCAAATCTTTCCCTCCCTCACCTTTGGCCCACCAAAACCCCTCTCCCTCTCCATAATTTTGGCAGAAACAAACTCCCCATAGCCTCCATACATCATCTCCTCTATTGCATATCTCTCCATCCTTCACAAAAATTCATCTCCTACACTATACATCCTCGAAACCCCTCAAAACAAACCCTAAAAACTTCATCTCCCCCATCCAATTCTCTATAGCCATTATTAACTCTCCCGTACTCACTAAGAGATGATTATCAAGCGAGGATAGCGAAAAAGATTGGAGCTTTGGTGAAGAGAAGTCATCATCACCCTTTCTAGCCATGATCTTTGGTAAGAATCCTAATCTTTTTTTCTAAAAACTTTTGCTAAAATTCTGTAGAAAATATGTTATTAATTTTGTAGAAATCATATTTTGATGGCTTTTGTTAGGTATAATCATCCATAAGGATTTTATAAAATATAGGCATAATATTCATGTGTCGGTAGGATCAAAATTAACCCCATTGTAAAGGAACTATGAGTTATTGGTGGCTAATTTTGAAACTGAATATTATGTGTATTCATGTACATAAATTAGGATTTTTAAGTATTTTTCCAATATTTTAGCAACTCAAATCTGGTCGAAAAAATTGTAGGTCAAAACTAGCTAATTTCGGGTAACCGGCTGACCTAGAATGTCCCAAACTTGTAGTATAACTCAACCCTTATACCTCTGATATTTTTTATTAAATAAATTACTTTATTGTTGTTTAAAATATATTTTTGGTTATTTTTAGTAATTTTGAGTCATTAACTATGTTCCGGGCGAATTTCGGGTAGACTAGCTGACTTATTAATCAATTAGTCATAAATGTCTTTAGAAATATTAATTCTAGAATTTTAGAGATAAATCTATAAAAAAATTAGTTTAAATATTATTTTATAATTTTTATATGATTTTTAAGTATGTTATTGATGTAGGGGCATAACCGACTAATTAAAAGTTAGAAACCCTAAAAACTGTATTTCGTTGTCTCGTGGAACCTGTGTGTGATTGTATGGATCTAAATGGTTCCACAAGAGATTGAATATAATTTTAATATATTACTTCGACTAATTAAGTCGTATCGTAAGTTTCATGAGTAGTGACTTAATTTAGTTAATTAATTATCTAGGAGTGTCGGGTTCCGGTGGCGTGGACGCGGGAGCGATGTTTCATATTTACGGCACAAAATTAGGCAAGATACCTTGCCATTATACTATTTATATTCAGTCTGCATTTATTTATATATTACTGTTCATTATTTCCAGTTATTACAGTTCTTGATTTGCTACATGCTCAGTGATTATTAGTTTACTTTATTACTATCCTTTGGTTGCACATGAACCTAGAGTTAAGGGACTACTATCTGTAGTGTATTGCATATACCTTGACACTGTTGTACCACGAGGATGTCTGAGATGAGTAGCATGTAGAGATTTTTGCGTGTGGGTTGATCCCCCATGCGCATACGTTAGGGCTAACTGCTAATAGTTAGGAGACTTAGCAGTTAGTAGAGGTACAAGGTCGTGGATACGACTTGATAGTTACATTGGGTGGGGAGAACAATACCTGATGTATGGGCTTCTTTGCATTTCTCTGCTTACCTGTGCGCTCTACGGAGACGCAGGCTCCAGGTTCCCTCTGACATTTTCCAGAGCGTTATGGATGTAGCCCCTTGCACATGATGCCCTCTGACGATCTTCGGACGTTACGGACGTTGGCCCCTGGTGCCCTATATGGCGACTATGCCGATCCCATTTACAGCCAGGGCTCATGCGTCGAAAGGATTGTTTCTCAACTGCATGATCACTTTAGTATGGTTAGGTTACCTATTTATGTCTTGTCACTTTCTTTAATTATGGCATAATTTATATTCAGTATTTATATGGCATGTTTATTGTATCTTGTTACGTCCCTCTGAGGACCTGGTTATCTCGCCAGGTGTGTGCTTTATGACTTTTCGCAGGTGTCCTAGCCAAGGCCGTGATCTTCTTCATTCCTTCGAAGATGATTGCCCTTGGTTCGTCTTGTCATTTTTAGATATCATTTCCTTGTATAATTCTTTCTTTTAAAATAGTTGGTAGTGGATTTATCTCCGCCCAACTACATGTATAAATGACAAATTCTTGAGTTGATTATAATATTATTCTTTATTGTTGTGGATGAGATTTAGTTATCATGGTTTTACTGCACTTTACAGCTTATGCATACATACGGAGATCCATACATTGGAGTATACTTCGTATGTATACAGCTCGCATGGATACGTACCTAACCCTAAGTATTTTGGGACTGGGCGTTATACCTCCATGTGCTCCCCCGGACGAGACACGTATGGAAATTTGGACGGACGGGCTTACGAAGTAAGTTAATTAGTTAATATATATTTCTCAAATAATTATATGTACATATATATTCATGATATTTATTATTGTATAGATATTGGCCTCCTGCAGTACAGAGACAGCTGGGGTTATTTCTGAGGCAGAACTATGGTGGGTTTTGGATTAACTATTCAGATGCTCCCGCAGATAGGAAGGCCTTTTGGTTGGCCCACTTCAAGGTAAAAAATTTATTTATTTTTAAATTTTAATAATCATTTGTGTATATTATATAACTTTTCTATTTTACTTCTTGTAGAGGACCTATTTCTATCCACCACACCGGGCGGCAAAGATCGAGGCCCAATTTTCTGCCGTCGTAGACAAGCTCATCCGTGATGCGATCCACGACCAGAAGTCTCGTGATCGCTCCGGAAAGCCGAGCCATGGTTGGATCACGCCAGAGCAGTGAACTGCGATGAAGGCTTGATTCGGCGAGGCCAGGTACCAGGAGCGGTCTGACAAGGCCAAAGTGGCACGGTCGAGCGCCAGTAAGTGGTGTGGTGGCTGCATTCCGATGACGGAGCATTTTCGTCGTCTGGTACATTTTTTATGACGGACATCATTTTACATATAGTTGGATAGAATGTTTAATACTAATAATAGATAATATATTTTAACAGGTAAAAAAGGGTGAGGACCCGAACATGGTGACCGTCTTCCTGGTCACCCATCGGAGGGCTGGAGAGTTCATTGACGAGAAGGCGACACAGGCATATATACGTTCTTTTCTTTATATTAATTTACTATAATTTAGAAAACAGGAAAATAGATATCAATATAGACTTTAGCAAACACTTACACGTTAGTAAACATTGTTCTAGGTCGAGTTTCTTCGGCTACAAGAGGAGGCGGCTGCTGGTGCTAGTACGCCAGCAGAGGAAGGGAATGGTACTTCCTTCCATCCGCTTACAGCTCCATCACCGGACGACCTCTGGATGACCGCCGTTGGCGGTCTTCAGAAAGGTACGTACTACGGTAAGGGATCCTACGGCGCCTATTTGGCTTTAGAGTCATCCTGGGCCCCCTCTGTCAGTGTGCGGTCTACAACTTAGCAGGCGTCATCACGAGCTCAGGATATTGGTCGTCAAATCGACGAGCTGCGTCATAAGTTGCAGCAGCAAATTTTTGATCACCATACCGTAGAGCGACGATCCGACGATCCGTTGCCCACCGAACAATTTGATGCGATCGAACGCAGTATACAGGTGATGATGAGTCTGCAGCAGGCTACAGTTGCCAGCTTGCACACGCTCACCGAGTCTACGCAGTGCACAGAGCGTAGACAGGTCGAGCTAGAGAGATCGGAAAGGACCGTGGCAGCCTCACTCACCCAGCTACATACTTCTCTTGAGGAGAGCACTCAGAGGATGGTGAGTACCCTTGCTACTCATGGTTACCGACTGCGAGAGCTGGAGCAGATACGTCCTCCCGGTCCATCGACGGCGCTGACTCCAGACGTTGTACTGCCTCCTACTGCCCCTACGGTGCAGCTCACACAGGAGCAGTATGAGTACATGCTATCCCAGATACGCGGCAGGGGTCCTCAGTGATCCAGTAGATTTTTTTAATCATCTTTGTATGTATTGGCCCTATGGGCCCATTGACCATTCTGTACACTGATTTTCATTCTTATTTGCCCTCCATTATGGACATGTATGTTTGTTGGATATTTACTTTATGATATTTACTTTGTTGGTATTTTCATTGTGATATTTACTTTGTGATATTTACTTTGTGCTGCGACGGGGATACAAATATACCTACGCTGGATTATAAGCGATGATCTGATATACAAAAGAGATGCTGTCCAATTTTTTAAAAAATATGTTTGGTATTTTTGTGATGCTGTGTGTCTGTGTAAACAAAAATACCAAATATTTTTTTTTAATTTTTTTCATAATATCTGCGACGTATAGCGACGTAAACAGATGTCGCTAATTAGCACCGTCACGTCGCTATCCGTCGCAGTCTGTCGCTCAGTAGCTGACGTGGCATAGAGTTAACGTCGCTAATTTGGTCGCCATACGTCGCTAAACTACTGACGTGGCATGCATGCCATGTCAGCACATAAAAAGGTCCGACGTCGCTACGTAGTCGCACAACGTCGCTAATTTGGTGACGTTCCTATTCGTCGCCCTCCGTCGCCAAATTTGCGATGACCCAGCGACATTGTGATGACGTCGCAAACAGCGACGTAGGGCGACGAATTTTTCATCTACGACTAGCTTTTTTGCGACCTTTATTTTTCGTCTCTAAAGTCATCGCTAATTACCTTTAGTGACATATTTTCCTTAATTAGCGACGTATCTGGACGTTGCTAATTTGGCTTATTTTAGTAGTGTCTAGATTGTACTCTCACAAGGCAAAACCATCATAGTTAATGATATTTTCAGAAACAACAACTTTGTAACAGAACCAAGCAAACAAATTAAAGTTACAATATGATATATAGAAATGAAATCTTATATTAATATTTGTAATGAAGTACAAGGCTTGTAGCAGAATACAAAACTTACAACAGAACTCAAGGCTCTTGATAGCCAACTGAAATAATTGTCATCTAGGCTTACATTTGAACTTTCCAACTTGCCTTACAACTGGATGTGTCGACATGGCTTACAACCTCACTGGTACAATTGAATTACAATGTTTCATACATTATGTCATTTATAGAAGAAGACATCAACTTGTTAGAAGATCTTTTGCACACTCATCCGATTCATCGATGCCACAACACTAATCAAGCGATTCCTCCGCACAGAATACCTGTAGATGCCCACAAACGTGGGTCAGTACATTATTGTGTATTGGTGAGTAGTTTTTTCCCAACTCACATAAGAAGACAACACTAAGTAATCATGTGATAGAACATTACTAAAAGTGGTTTTTCTCTATTGCCTTAGGGTGAATTAACAGTTCATATCCAATAGGAATATAAAGCATCTATATTACTCATAACCAATAGAAAGTAAAACACATATGTTATCACCCTTTGGTGATTCTTACCTACGGTCGTTATCCTTCCATGTATTTGAGTAATACTTACTCTGCCTACATAAGACATTGTTAGAAAACAATATCACAATTGTCACCATTTTAGTAATTCTTACCAGTGACTGATTATCCTTCACTGTATACAATTATTATCAAATTCTTTTTGTAATAGATCAAAATTATATTGATATGTTTTGATATTCCTATGTACGTCTGGGAACTGGACATGTAAAAATTTTACTTTGTGATTAACTAAAACCTGTCTACTCATGAAATCATTAAATTTTTCAGTTTTATTAAGTTTAATTTGTATATGTTCTGGTATGAATATTTCTTGCAGCAGACTAGCTCTGCCCTTGTATCGACTAGGGCCTGTATACTGAATTTGTCATACCTTGGTATACATATGGTTAAGGGTATGTATATTGTGCTTTTGATTTTAAATCAATCGTTCTAATCATGCAAAAAAAGGTACTGATTTATGGAATATCTTCTGGGATGGTATATAATAAAAATTATTCCCAGTCTAGATCATTCAAATTATCTATTTCTAGATCTTAAAGTGTCGAGAGAAGTATCTACAATTTCTGCATCAATGTGATCAATCTAATCCATTTTCTTCACTTTACCCTTTTTATATTTTCTAGTATGCTTTTTGATTTCTGTCAATACTCTATCTAAGTGTTTCATTACAATGGTTCTATAGTTGGATTTATTTTATTTTTGTATCCTTCTTTGTTATATATTTGAATTTTTTTAAATTTTGATCATTTTATAATCCTCAATTATGTGGCTTTCATTATATGCAGTATGCTCCTTATACCAATTCATACTTCTAATCATTTGGGAGAGTTAGGAGTACTTTCCCTAATTTGTGATAAAGGTATATTGATCATTAAATTTTTACGTTCTTTTGCTTTCATACTATCCAATAATAATTTAGTTCTCCCCTCTATGGGTGAACTACTAATACTGAATCTATGTGTTATTTCATTATCATGAGGTATGTTTGTATTAACCAAATGATCCATTGAACTGGATCTCACTAATTTTAAGGTTGATGTCTATACCTCACTTTTTTATTCGTGGAGTTGCCTTCCACTTATTACTGTGAAAATAGTAGTTTCCTAATGTAATAAAGTATTCAGTTGGTATCTTGATTTTTGCTTTGAGAGATCTGACAAATAATTGCATCTCGTTATCTAATCTTCAATGTTCTAATTTGACTAATCTTGGTTGTATAGTTTTACCCATTACAACCTCAAAAAGTTTAGCTAAATGTCTAGGTGCTATGGATTTAAATGTTGGTGTATGATTTAAGACCATACAATATTCCCATTGTATTCCTAAAACTTTAGATCCTGGCATTAATTCTATGCCTTGTAAATTTATTGATAAAGTACATGTTTTTTTCAATATTATGGTCATCAATACTAATAGAAAAGTCTGGATGAATATTGATTCTAAATAGCCTATTCACTAGGTTTGATTTGGCACCTCCAATGATACTGTTTAGAGGATTATTTATTATCCTTTCATCCATACAAACAACTAATATAGGGTTATCTATTCTAGTACGGAATAGGCCTGTTATTTTTAGTTGTATTAAACCAATATGAAAATATCTCATTTTTAGATATTTTTTCTTAACTTTTCTATTTTCCTTTTGCCAAGAAGACAAATGGAGAAAAAAATGCTCTCCTCCTTTCAACTTTATATTTTCTTGCATTCTTTCGAATATATAGGTATGTTTATTTAAAAAGCGGGACTGGAAAGAGACTGGTTTATATACTTCTTTTTTATCAGAATGGGGAATTGAACTTCTAGAATTTAAAGTTTCCTCTGATGTTATTATATTCATATATATTCTAAATTCATAGTATTTCTCATGTGGTTCTTCTCTACTTGAACTGCTAGATCTAGGTTGTGGATCTAGATATGTATTTCTCTTTGGTAGAATATCTTCCACAATAGGAAGATCTTCATATTTATTAATAAGTAATAGTCCAATAGGGTCACCATTTTCAATAATATAATCTCTATCTTCGAAAGATGTACTTTTTACTATTACAGATATATTATGTTTAGAAACAAGTTCTATAAAACTATGTGTAATAAATATATTTTTGTTAGCATGCAAGGTATATTATGTATGATTCCATAAAACCAATCGGTATAAATACCCTGATATCTAGGAATATTTCAGTTGTATGATATCTTCTTAATCTGATGGATTTATTTATGTATAAAGTATATCCTGCAGAGATTTCTTCTTTTTTCGGAAGGATCGCATCTTCATTAAGGAGGTTTATCCTTATTTGATTATGTGTTTATTTATAGTGATCATGTTTATCTAGAGATGTTATATTGAACGACAAAGATCCTCCTCTTCAGTAGTGGATTCTTTACTGGATTCAATTTCATAGATTGAGGATGCAGAAGTATCACTACTATCTCATCTATTGTTCCTACCTTAATACCATATTCTTCAAGATTGTTGATGACTATGGTTTGTATATTATTAGGACATTCATTGGCAAAATGTCCTTCTTTGTTGCATTTGAAGCATTTGCAACCTTTCCTAAATGTTTTCTTTTTCTCAAATTTCTTTTCCGATTTGAATTTTTTTCCTTGAAGTTTGGTTTCCATTTTTTTCGAGTTATTTTCCACATTTTTCTTTCTTTTGAAAGGTTTTTCTCTTTTTATTCTTTTTCCATCCTCCATATTCTGGGGGACATCCAAACTAAAGATTTACATCTTCATCATATTTAGAGCAACATGAATAACCAAGTCTTGAGTTTTTTAATGTATTTTTTCATTTGTATATTAGTATTAGATTGTTCACACGCATCTTCTATGGTTTCATACATGCCTTTTTCAACATACATGTGTTGTGAACATTTCCATGTACTTTGTCATATCTTTTGTTTATAATATTATTCCATAGATATGGGATTTTAGTAAAAAAAATTATTTTATTTAGAAGCCTTTGTATCCAATATCTTTTAGGTGAAAGATTAGCCCAATATATTTGGATACAAATTCTTCTAGCATACATATATCACATAACATCATTTTATGTAATATCTTATCGTAGTCTTTACTTTCTTTAGCTTCTTCACCCATAGTGTCGGCTAGAAGTAATGAAAGTAACTCATTTAGAGCTACTTATTTATCTATGATCTCTTTTAATTTTTTTTGCTCCTTCTGGATTAGATTTCTCTAAAAAATCTAACCATGCCACTGCATCACCCTTCTAGTGACTAGCTGCATAGTGCAAAAGTCCATCCGTAGAAAGATCTGGAGGTAGGAAATGTACATTCCTTGAACTTAGTGACTCCAATTTGACATATATTCACCAATTTCTCTATGGGGAACATGATCAACATTAAATGTCAACCATCTTAGAGATTATGTTTTATCGTGTAATATACTCTTTTGTGTTGCATAGTAGCCGAATCCAATCTTTCCTAATATCTTTTCGAAATACAGGATTATTTCCCCTGATCTAGAGGGATCAGCTGCTTGCATGACAATTTCTGGATTTGGTTTAATATATCCGATATCCGTACTTGGAATACCTTCTAAAAGAAATGGTTCATTACTACTGCTTCCTTCCTCAATAACTCGTATATCGCACCCGTCAAATACATCGTCTGATGAATCTGTACTTTCGGATTTATTTCCATTTATAGAAATCTATTGCTTTAGAATGTTTTTCTTAAAATGAATAAACATCTTTCCTTTCAATTTCCCCTATAAGTTCTTGTTGTTGCATTCTTATAAACTTTTTGTGGAAGTCTTCATTTATCTCGTATGTTGGAATAGTTTTATTTTCTTGTGATGAGAATCTCATTATGTATACATTATTGGACCATGGTATGTTCGACCATGGATCGATTGTCATATCTTTTGATTCATAATAAGCATGAGGCCAGCTGATGTTTATAATATATTTTTTGATATTAATCACATCCATTTTGATGTTATTCACATCTCTACAAATATTTAATAATAAATAAATAAATAACTATACATCTCGTATTACAGGTTCCCATGTGAGGGTACATGAACTATATGTTCATAGCCTTTTAGATTATACGTACAGTGTTGTTTGTCCGCATAGACGATAGCAGTTCCAGCCGTGGCTGAAAATTCTTCTCCCATACTTGGAGAGGTGCATTCTTATGTATGCAAGCTTTAGTAGACCAAAGATACTCTATTAGGAGTAGTCCCTTAATTATGTTTAGCTTGTTTTGACCCATGATTATGCGGCTTGTCATAGCTCCCCTTCATTTTTTTGATATCTAGAACAAAGAATTATCGTGGATTACTGGCAGGGTTAGGCCTCAACAGATGACCACAAGCCTAAGCTACCGCTTTACATAATCAGAGCACTAGAACACAAATCTAGGAATTATCTTGTTAGAGAAATCTCATGATTCCTACCTAGCCTCATATTCAGGAACATATATTTAAGATATCATTTTTGCAATTAAAAGAAGTACAACATGGAAAAGATATAATACTTACAATAAGAAGATAATCATAAAGTTAGATTTTGTTGCTCTAGCTCTGATACTAGATTATAAGCGGAAGGAAAACGAAACAAAGGAAGCACTCAAAGCACACAGGCACACTCAAATTACAAAGCAAGCTCTAATCTGTTTCCCCTAACAATACCATACCTTACTTATTTATAGGGGTCGAAAGGTTGATCGGTTGGGCAAGTTATGCCACTGGATCTCTTAAGGCACCTTACAAAAAGGTAGTTGTTAGAAAAGAAGCTATGTGGTCCCGTCTTCAGCTGCCACTATGTTGGCTAACTGGTGGCAGAATCTCTCGTAGATGGTTGTCATTCCTCGATCTAATCCATGCTAGGAGGTCAGTATTATTAATAGGAGGGACATCTAGATTCCAATTTTCCTCTAGCACTGGCACCACCGTTGCTTCATTTGGTGGTGGTCTCAATAAACCCGTATATCTTTCCCGCATCTCCATGTCTTCTTTCTTGGACAGCTTTGGTTTCATTTTTTTAGCCGGATTCTTCTAGTGTGCTAGGCGTGCATAGAGCTTCATGATCACCCTAGCATCAATTTTCTTCTTTAAGGAGCCCACCATGCTTTATAGCTGGAGTTGGGACATAATTGCATCGACTTGTCCAGCGTCATCATTCACCGTTTGTCCTATCTTTCCAAGCCGCATGCCTTCTATGAAGTCTTGTATAGCTGTAACCCTGATGTGGTCTTCGTCTGCTAGACGGTTGTTGATGTTGTCCGTAAGGATGACCTGTCCTGAGAATAACAAGATAGCATTGTTTGAAGAAATCCTCGAGGCTTCTTTAAAGAACTCCCATGGAGAGCTATATCTTTCTTTTTCTTTATTGAAGTTCCCTTTTTGGAAATTGGTGACCGTTCAGATTGGGATACTTGGTGAGGCAGAATAACTCAAAATCTGGTAGGAAGTAAAGCTCTTAACGAATTTTTCCTTTTCCCATATGCTCCAGGCCTTGAATATGAACATTGACTAGAATCTGGTTGCATGGAAAAGAACTGCTTCTTTACAAATGTCAGGGATAAATCTCCCATAATTCTCTATATCAGAGGTATTCACGAATATTTCATGAACCTGTCCATTTTTAACATAACTGGCAGGTCTATGTATATCCTAAAAATATTACACAAGGTGGAGGTTGCCATTTTTGTTGTAAATGACTTCTATTCCTTCAAAAAGCTTAGTTATGTCAATTTCATCTAAGCCTCTGAAGAAAAATAAAAGTCTGGACTCATCAATTAATTGTTGTTGGTACATAGTGAGCATCTTTTGTACCATTGCCTCCGCTTCAATACTTTGATTTCGATAGGACACCTGGCATCCTGAAATTTACCATAACATGACTGTTAATCTGGTTTAGAATTTCTTTCAGTTACTTGTGCTCAGAAGAACTTCCTGTAAAGAGATCTCTTTCCTTGGTAATTAAGGCCGGCGATCTAGAAGTAGAACTATAGGCAATTAGCTGCGAAGCCTTTTGGCCTAGTTCATCAAGTATTTTCTGAGTTTGAGCAGATTTATTTTTTTAGCCAAATAACTTTTTTTCTAATTGGGATAACCAAAAACTGGCTACCTTAATGTCATTCAATTGTATGGCCCTGTAACAGCCATTTAATAAGTCCCAAGATACTTTGTCATTTTTTCTTGATCTTGGTTATACCATTTTTTACCACTGTGTTGGCAGAAGTCTTTTGGTAGGGTACTAATCTTCTTGGTCCTTCTACTGTGTTTTTTTTTCCTTTCGAAAGGCTCAGATTATTCATCTGGTTTTGTTGGCTAGCCTTTTGTACCAGCTATTCGTCGTCTGTGTTTGGTTGTTCGCCGTTTGTGGGTTTATTTTCCCTGAAGCTGTATTTTTCGTCTTTACTGCTTCAGCAGATGCAGAAGTTTCTGCGTTAGCAGAACCAGTCTTTACCTTTTTTGGGCTGACTGTGGTAAAGGCCTTCTGCCTTTTCATTTCTTTGTATACATTTTTCAGCCGATTAAACTCTTCTTCGTCTATCTGATCATAACCTGGTAAGAGTATCAGCGAGAAAGTTAGTATATCGTGGAATATATACTACTTCATAATTGAATATTTCTAGATACATGGCAATCATGATTCTCCTAAGATTCTTTTTTCATGATCACTAATTATTTTCTTTTTAAGAAACTGAGAAACTGATTTATTATCAGTTTGGATAATGAAGCTTATATATATATATATATATATATATATATATATATATATATATATATATATATATATATATATATATATATATATAAGCTCTTTATTGCTAATTTGACCTGCCAGTAATTCCTTGTCATATGTGGCGTATTTAATTTGTATTTTGGTAAATTTTCCTGGTGTATAGGCTATAATTTACTTATGTTTAGCAACTAATACTCCTGCCAAAAAATTATCAGATGCATCTGTCTGTAGGACTAATTTTTTTTATCATATAGAGAAAATAAAGGATCTTTTGGTCTTTAACTAGATATTTTATTTTCGCAATCTCTTCTTTCTCTTTTGGTGTGAGTGAAATGGATATCTTACTCTTATTCCATTAACAAGTTGCTCCCCTGTTGATTGTTTATATTTTGCTTGTTCACTAGCAAGCTTGTCTTGTAGTTTTTCAACTCTAGCAGAAATGTGAGGAATAAACCTTCTACAATAATTTAATAATCCTAGAAAACTTTAAAGTTTCTGTAAGGTCTTAAAGTCTTCAGGAAATCCTTTATCTTTGTATAAATATGTTGTTATAGCTCTATTTGGCCATTTTTTATGATCTTTCCGAGAAAGTCAATTTCTATTTTGAATAATTCGATTTCTTAGGACCAAGGATAATACCATTATCCAGTAATAGTTATAACACATTTGATAGATGTTTCTATATGTTCTTTTGAGGTTTTGGAGAACACAAGAATATTATCAACATAGACTACCATATAATCTAAATGTCCAAATATCGAATTCATCCATTTCTGGAATATTTGTGGCGCATTATTTAACCCGAAAGGCATAACTAACCATTCAAAATAACCTTGTGCACAGCTGAAGGCAGATAATTCAATGAATGTCTTATCAACAAGATTAATTTGCCAAAAATCAGATTTGGCATCAAACTTACTATATAACTTACCTCCTTGTATTTGTTTAATTAGATGCTCCACGAGGGAATATCGATCAAATTTAGTGTAGCCATTAAGCTTATGATAATTGATAACCATTCTAGCTTTTCCTCGTTTTATTTCTGCATGATTTCGTACTAGAAAAGTCGGTGAATAGTGGGTACTA
Organism: Iris pallida; assembly: GCA_029216955.1. Lineage (NCBI taxonomy): Eukaryota > Viridiplantae > Streptophyta > Magnoliopsida > Asparagales > Iridaceae > Iris > Iris pallida. Next base: position 30,213,533 of record JANAVB010011199.1, read on the forward strand.
GAACTTTTTTGTATCAATTTTAGACGAAATAATTCATCAATTTGTTTAGCGAACTCTTCATTATCAGAAGGGGAAAGCATTATACTATTTACTCGCACCCTGGATTATTTATGTCTATTTTGCAATAACGATGTGCTTTATCAAACCATTTTAATGTATTATCTGAATATAATGGTTCCAACATTCCACGGATAACCTTTTGCAGGTTATTATTGTTGGGATGTTGTATGTACAGTTTTTTTTCGTTTTTGTCTATAAGAGCGATTGATTTTTCACTACGCTGGGCTGCAGGTGTATACTTATCCGCTAATGATATCGTAACGGGAATTCTAGGCATCGACATTCCATCAATATTAAAATAGTGTATATTGAAGGTAGTATAATGACGAAGAAAGCAGAATACAAAATTTATAACAGAACTCAAGGCTCCTGAAGCCAATTAAAATAATTGTCATCTAGGCTTACATTTGAACTTGCGGACTTGGCTTCAACTGAATGTGCCAACTTGGCTTATAATCTCACTGGTACAATCGAATTATAGTGTTCCATACAATTATGCCCTTTATAGCAAAAGACATCTTGTTAGAAGAGCTTTTGCACACCTATCTGATTCATCTATGCCACAACACTAAACAAGCGATTCCCCCATACGAACACCTGTAGATGCCTACAAACGTGGGTAAGTACATTGTCATGTACTGGTGAGTGATTCTTGTCCAACTCACATATGTAGACAACACTAAGTAATCGTGTGATAGGAACATTACTAAAGTAGTCTTTCTCTGTTGCCTTAAGCTCAATTAATAGTTCATATCAACAGGAATATAAAGCATCTATATTACTCATAACCAACAGAATGTAAAACACATATTTTATCACCCTTTGGTGATTCTTACCTACGGTCATTAGCCTTCCATGTATTTGAGTAATACTTACTCTGCATGTGTAACACCATAGTCCCAAAGTACGTAGGACTATGTACGTAAACATGCCAACTGTATAATAAATATTCGTAAGCTGTAAATGCAGTATAACCATGGCAAACTAATCTCATCCAAAGAATAAAGAAGAAATCTTTTATATAATCAGATATAAAATGTCATTTTACAAGTCGTTGGACGGAGACAAATCCAGTACCAACTATTTTAAATGAGAAGGAATATAATACAAATGGAAAAATTTATCAAGCGCGGCAAAGGACTGATCCAAGAGCATGTCACCTCCGAAGGAATAGAGAAGATCACGGCCTTGGCTAGAATACTTGTGAGAAGTCACGAAAATACACAACTGAAAAATGATCAGGTCCTCAGAGGGACGTAATAAGATACAGAAAGAACATGCTATATAAACTGAATATATACACACCAGTACATGACAACAACACAAATGGTTCCCTAACCGTCTATGTGATATGCACTTTGTGGACAGCGTTCCCTGCGGGGGCTTTATGATCAGCAACGTAAATAAAAGGGGAAGTCGCAGTAAGTAGCGCTTATCCAAGTCACTATCGGTCATGGGCAGTAAGTAGCGCTCATCCGAGTCAATATCAGTGCTAAAATTGTGTAAAAAGTAAATAGTAGCCCCAACACTAATAGTTGTCCTCTCCCTCCCCATGATACTATACATGTGTCGTAACCACAACACACATACACGTGTCGCTTCCACGATACTGTTTATTCCTGATAACTGTCAAGTCTTCTAATATGCACCTATTGGTCGTTATTTCTAACGCATGCCTACGAGTGATCAGCCAATACGCAAGTGACCTCTATATGTTACTCACAACTCGCACACATCTCGTGGCACACCCGTGCCAAAGTTTATGAAATACACTAAACAGACGGTAGTCTCTTAACTCTAGATCCACATGCACAGCAATAAAAATGACTAATAATATTGCACCCTATATAACTAGAAAGCAAATAAGTAAACCATAAACAGTTAAGAGGGATGCAACTAGATAAACTAGAATAGATAAACCAAAAATATACAATAACTAAACAAAATACAGAATACACATAAAACAGTAAATATGGTAAGGTATCTTGCCTGGGGTGTGCGATGATCAGACAAGTCCTGCTTTGTCCAATAGTCATGGTCGATGTGCAGAGGTCCGAAGTCACGAGGAAATAGGAAAGATGATCAGTCACGATCAAGATTGAAAATCAATAAAAAAATTATGAAGAAAAGTACTTATACTATTTTGGAAAATATTTATAATATTTGAAAATATATTTATATTAGTTAACATAATTTAAGGTAGTACTAAAAATTCCATAAAAATGTTAGAGTTTTGAAAACTCAAATTTTACCAAATTATGATTTTTAGGTCAAAGCTATAGTTAAGATCGAAATACTTTAGTAGTACCTTAGGTAAATATTTAAAAGCCCAAAACAATTTATTCTAAATAAAGCCCATGTAATTAACCCAAACTATATGTATATAAAGCCAATAAAAATATAATTTAGAAATATTTATGTATTTATTAAATAAACCATAAAAATAATACTAATGATATGTCACTAATAATAATAATGAACAAAATAATATTGATGTAATAGTTAATATAACAGTATATATGTATATGCGAATAAATACTGTAAATAATACGATAGTATAGTATATATACTGATACAAGATTTTTAAATAAAAATATGAAATAATTTTCTTTTTTTATTCAGTCCAGGCATGGCCCATGGCCTGGCAGGTCTGGCCCACTGGTAAAAAACTCACAAATGAGTCCACAAAATAAAATTTATATTTAAAAAAAATCTAAGCCCATTACCCGATAGCCCAAAATCTATATTAAGTCATACTAATCTATACCCAGCAGTTAGCCCGATCTAGTGATCCACTGTGGTCTCCAAATAACAAACAAAAACAAAACAAAAAATAAATAAATAATATAATCTAACCAAAACCACAGCAGTAGCTGTGCCCTTCTCGAGGGAGAGAAAAGTAGAGCATTTACAAGGGTAAAGCAAAAAAAATCAAGAAGAATAAATAAAAGTGTTAGGGTTATATACTAAAAGCATCACTTTTGTAGTAACCTTATTTCCTTAAATTTTGAATGAGAATCATATGGGCAAATGTTTGCATATTGTATTTGTTGCAAGTGTTAATGCAAATGTCTGATATTCTATATTGTAGATAATATGGTGTGTGGTATCACACAGAAGATCATATTATCAGTTTTCTATGGAGTATATAAATAGTTCACAACCTAGATGGACTTGGACAATCTATTGGAAAGGTTGTAGTATAATATGGTATTAGTCTATCTTGGCTATAGGCTTACACTAGTACACTTTGTGTGTATTGAACAGGACCACTTGAGGTTGTTCTCTTTGTACTGACTACATAAGAGAACAAACACCTCTGTTATTATGGATGTTTGTACTCTTAATCCGGATATAATAACGGATATGTATATGAAATGTGCATTACTTTGACTCATAAAAGAGTGAGATTCATTATGGATCAACAACCTCTATGAATTGGGTAATAATATTGTATGTATGATGGGCTGTTGATTATAAATGGAATATGTCACCCTCATTTTCCGTATTTCCTGTATTTCGTATTTATACTCGTATCTGGATTTTGGCATGTATTTTTATTTATTTTTTCTCAACTTGTGGAATTTTGGTATTTCTCGTATTTCGGGTTTTGACATAGCTCGGTTTTAATTAGATTGGGTTGGGTTGGGTTGGGTTGGTTTGGTTTATGAGTATTGGATCACCTTAACCTATTCTCCACCCTCAACGCACTACATCCCACCCTCTTTATAACTCCACCAACTTTTTCTTCCTCTTAATAAACCACCATTATTTCTTCTTCTCCTTCCTCAACACAACTCTCTTCTCCTTCCTCTCCACAACACCCACCCATAGGCAAGTGCACCTTGCCACCACATGAGAACCCTATTTTAATTGTCCATTTGCTATATTAGGACATGGTGATCAATATTAGAACTTAGCATTTTATGATTTGGAGTCTCCATTATTCTAGATCTAGGTTTTTCCTATTTTCGGTTTTGTATGGTTTTGATCTACTTAAGTTGGATTTTTATGGGTTTTGATGTTTCCATATAGAAGAGAGTTCAATTCCACCCTGGTTAGAACTTTGGAAATCTGGATTTAGAGTTCGGATGGCCAAGTTGTGATGCCTTGAAGTTTTGGAGCCATTGGAGCTTCTTCTCATCCATGTAGAAGAAGACCCAGACCCTACGTGCATGTTTTTACGCGTATGTAGCTCTCTGCTTGCGTGCTTTTGCACGTACGCAGCTCTCTGGCGTGCGTGACTTTTCACGTATGCCGCTCTCCTGCGTGCGTGACTTTTCACGTATGCCGCTCTCCTGCGTGCGTGACTTTTCACGTATGCCGCTCTCCTGCGTGCGTGACTTTTCACGTATGCAGCTCTCTGCTTGCGTGCTCTTGTACGTACGCAGCTCTCTGGCGTGCGTGACTTTTCACGTATGCCGCTCTCCTGCGTGCGTGACTTTTTACGTATGCCGCTCTCCTGCGTGCGTGATTTTTCACGTATGCCGCTCTCCTGCGTGCGTGACTTTTCACGTATGTCGCTCTCCTGCGTGCGTGACTTTTACGTATGCCGCTCTCCTGCGTGCGTGACTTTTCACGTATGCCGCTCTCCTGCGTGCGTGACTTTTCACGTATGCAGCTCTCCTGCATGCGTGACTTTTCACATACGCAGCTCTCCTGCGTGCGTGACTTTTCACGTACCCAGCTCTCCTGCGTGCGTGACTTTTTACGTATGCAGCTCTCCTGCGTGCGTGTCTTGTGCGTACGCTGCACCCTGAACCCCTTGCTTAACCTATGGGCTCTTGGAGTTTTAGTCTTATTTCTTTAAGCTTGGCTCTTCTATAGCCCTATATATTGATATTTTATTAGATATTTTACGCCCATTTTATATCCTTACGTCTTTTGTCATGATCTTGATTTACTTAATATATTTGGAATGACTATTGCACATGGCATAGTATGACCAGGAACTAGCATAACACGACAGTGACCCGTAGTGGTGCACTCCTGACATGACCAACCTGACATAATAGTGGCCCATCGTGGCGCACTCCTGACAACTACCCTGACATGATTTATCTTAATATTGTTGCGACGGCTAATTAACTTGACTTGCCTTGACACCGTGGATAGTTCTTCTGCTTGTTTAATTAATCCACTTATCCTGTCTTGCATCATGTCTAGGAGGGGACTCCTGAGTACCACGGTCAGGAGTACCTACCAAAATGGATTAAGGTTAATAATTAGAATAATACGGTAGTCATGAAGAGATGACACAGCTACAGGCAATCCCGTTACCTGGGCGCTCTTAGGATCTTTAGCCTACGGTCGAGTAGAGCATATTTCCAGCACACCGTCGCGTGTTGCACCCTCTAAGTCACCTAAGGGTACATTTGTCTTCTGGGCGATGTACCTACCTGAATTCAACCCCTAATTTTCGACCTGGGTAACCTGGATGGTCTACAGGGCTTGTGGCTGTGGATTAATCTCACTGCATCTTGTTAGTAATTAGGCCTGTGATAACCCTAGTTAGTTAAAGTAGTAAGCCGTAGTATCTGCTTGGCCGTGATTGATTGAATGAGGAATAACTAGTTTAGTCATGTCTTGATCCAGTACAAGATTGCTCCCTGTCTTGATTCCTTGCATTATTATTTTGTCGACAAATGGTGGAAAACCAAGTTCTGTTCAGATGAAGGGTTACAACCTCGGTCCTTGTTTGGGTTACGGGTTGTTACCTGGCTATCGAAATAGTTCCATGGTTATCTCGTCGTATATCATCTTGATATATTTTCGTAAATTTTAGTTTTAATATTAGATCTTTCTTGTGCTAATTGCTGGTTTTTGTTCTTATTTCGTGGCCCCCTTGTGGCACTTGCTCTTTCTGGGGTTGACCCAGCTGGTTTTGTGTGGCCAGATTTTGGAGCAGTTCCCGAGGATCTACCAAGCTTCCAGCCCAATGGTGGAGACTAGAAAGAACCCGAGCTACGAGTGGGTTTTCTATTTTGTTTCGCTCACTCTATTGTAAAACTATTCTTTTGAGACTTTTAGCCGACGAGCACCTGTTAGCTCGATGCACTTTACTTACTGTCTGCCTACGGGCTGTAAACATGATTAACAAATCCTAGGGTTGATCATGTATGACTTAACTCTTGCTAGTCCTAACATTTTGTAATGACTAGCTTCATGATCAGCTAAATATGTGATATTTGGGATGCCTTATTATTGTATATTTAATGATAATACATCTTGCGACCTTACTTACTTGCTTGTGATTGAGACATTAGGCTTGTTCATGACCATAAGAGACTGTTGGCTTGTAGTAAACCCTCATATTTCTAGACAGCCGTGACCGTATATCGAGGTGGCTTCCATTTCAATATACGTAGCTGGCTATGTCTGCCCCCGCTCTCCAGTATTCTGGTTCTGGGGCGTGACATGGTTTAAGTGGTGGCCCATGCAGGTCTTGTCAATCAAGAAATGTGAGGGTTTACCGAATAGATGTCTCAATCAGTATTCGCCCTTGATCTTCGCCCGTATTTTCAAATCCCTGAAATTCTTGCCCTGATTACATGCTCGTATCGTTGATCTGTCCTGGTCCTTCCTTATTGTTTCCCTGTATTATTTTCCTCAGCGGTACTGTACCTGACCCTGCCAGTCAGTAAGGAGGAGCGCCTCCCGTGAACCAGTAGCAACCTGGAGATCAAGTCCAGCATTCCGGAGTCGCCTCCAGAGTGATACCTACTGGAGGAGAGTCACCAGTTCGGCCCGGCCAGCCCGTAGAGCCAGATGATGGTACCTTAGTAGGCCTCATCAGAACCTTGATAGCTTTCCAGGATCGTCGAAGCGACGCCCTGCACCAGACAGTTCAAGATGCTTTGACCCGAGGCGGACATCCAGGAAACCAGGCGGCCAACAGCTTCAAGCGATTGAACCCTCCTTTCTTCGACGGCACCGAGGATACGATTGTCGCGGATGCATGGCTTCAGGATACCGAGGTGATTCTAGAAGCAGCTAGGACACCCGAGAATGAGAAGGTGGCGGTGGTACGCCTGCAGTTATTGGACTTGGTTCGCAGTTGGTGGACGGCGCAAGCCATGGGATTAGTGGCACCCATTGCTTGGGCAGTATTTAGAAAGAGATTCCAGACGAAGTATTTCGATGCTGTGGCTCGGTACGACCTACAGACCAGATTTACCAACTTAAAGCAAGGAGGCAGAACAGTCGACAGTTATGCATCGGAGTTTTCTAGACTCAGTAGGTTTGTCCCCACCTTGGTGGCGACCGAGTTTGATAGGGCCCAGCGGTTCTAGCAGGGACTGCATTTGAAGATCTTGTTGGCGGTTGAGCAGTTCGAGCACCAGACGTTCGATGCAGTCTTGAGAGCAGCTAGGAGGCATGAGTACACCTCACAAAGGATCGTAGATAGGACCGAAAGTAGGAAGCGGTCCCACAGTCAGATGCACCAATCATCAGCTCCAGCCCCGACAGCTAGGGGATTGACTATTGGAACTCCGAGGCAGGCGGCCTCAGTAACGTCGGTTCAGCATTCGACCCCGACGTACCCGCAGCAGCAGAAGCAGACTTCCACTATGGGATGTTCTCATTGCGGGAAGCCAGGGCATGTGGTGGCAGACTGTCGCAGGGTGCAGGGATTGTGCCTAGTTTGTGGAGCAGCATATCATAGGATAGGGGCTTGCCCGAATAGGGGTGGTTCATCAGCATCTAACCCTTCTAGCTCTTCAGTGAGAGGACCGGCCCCAGCACCAGTTCAGCAGCAGTATCAGTCTTCGAGGTCCTTGCCGCCTCAGTCTCAGGCATTCCAGCAACAACACCCCCAGCAGTATGCACAAGCCCAAGCTCAGACCCAGAATAGGCAGAGAGGTTTCCAGCAGAGGGGACCAGTAGCCAGAGGACAAGGTCAGGCCATGATGATGGCTATGGAAGAAGAAGTTGCCCTAGGTGAGGTTGTGGCAGGTACTATTCTCGTCAACTCCTCTCCAGCGTTTGTATTATTTGATTCTGGTGCATCGCATTCATTTATGTCTGCACGATTTGCGACACGGATAGGATTGGAGCCCGAGTCATTATCAGTGAGGCTCAATATACTTACTGGTAATGGCCTTGTGGGAGTAGATCGAGTGTTTTTCTCGTGTCGGATCGTAGTTAGCGGTAGGGAGTTCCCCGCTAAATTCATAGAGTTTCCTATGGCAGACTATGATGTAGTCCTAGGCATGGATTGGTTGAGGAACCAGTATGCTAGGATAGACTACCATATTGGCAGAGTTGTCTTTAGTATCCCCGGCGAGCCAGAGTTTTTATTTTCCAGAGGCGCAGTGGAGCCATCTTCTCCAGCATTACGGATGGCAGTAGCAGCAGTGCAGTTACCCCGAATAGTTGAAGAGTTTCCAGATGTCTTTCCAGAGGATCTTCCAGGGATGCCGTCGGAACGGAAGATTAAGTTCACTATAGACTTGATTCCCGGGACAGCACCAGTATCAGAGCGAGTCTACAGGATGGCGCCTTCAGAGTTGAAGATTTTATAAAAGATGATTGAAGAACTGAGGACCAAGGGATTCATCCGTACAAGTAGATCGCCTTGGGGAGCCCCGATGCTTCTTGTGAAAAAGAAGGATGGTACGTCCACGTTATGTATTGATTATTGTACCTTAAATTCGGTGATAATCAAGAACAGATACCCTCTTCCGAGGATAGATGACTTGTTTGATCAGCTCAGAGGGGCTTCAGTGTTCTCGAAAATTGACTTGCGGTCAGGATACCACCAGATCAGAGTCAGAGAGCAGGACATCCCGAAGACAGCATTCAGATCGAGGTATGGACATTGGGAGTTCCTTGTTATGCCCTTTGGAGCGACCAATGCGCCAGCCGTATTCATGGATCTCATGAATCGCATTTTTATGCCTTACTTGGATCAATTTGTGATCGTGTTCCTAGATGACATCCTGGTCTACAGCAAGAGTGAAGCGGAGCACGTGTAGCATCTCAGAGTCGTCCTCCAGACGCTTAGGGAGCATCAGTTGTACGCCAAGTTCAGTAAATGTGAGTTCTGGCTCGATCGTATATCATACTTGGGTCACATTATTACCCGAAGAGGAGTGGAAGTGGATCCCCAGAAGATTATGGCTATCGAGTCATGGCCGGTACCCAGCTCAGTGGCAGAGGTTCGCAGCTTTCTTGGATTGGCCGGCTACTACCGGCGGTTCGTTTTAGATTTTGCAAGGATTTCAGCACCGATGACCCAGTTGACCCGCAAGGATATGCCGTTTGTTTGGACAGCAGAGTGTCAGGAATCATTTGAGAAGTTGAAGCAAGGTTGATAACGGCTTCCATTCTCACCCTTCTAGATGGGACCGGAGGATTCACAGTTTATTGCGATACTTCAGGCAGAGGATTGGGGTGTGTCTTGATGCAGCATGGGAAGGTAATATCTTATACGTCACGTCAACTACGTGATCATGAGAAGAATTTCCCGACCCACGACTTGGAATTGGCGGCGGTAGTGTTTGCTTTGAAATTGTGGAGACACTACTTATACGGAGATAGAGTGGAGATCTTTACTGATCATAAGAGCCTGAAGTATGTTTTCACCCAGAAGGACCTTAATATGCGACAGAGAAGATGGCTCGAGCTACTGGTAGACTATGATGTAGATTTACAGTATCATCCCGGGAAGGCCAACGTCGTAGCAGATGCATTGAGCAGGAGAGCCGGAGTTTATTTCCTGACAGCGCAATCAGAATTATTGGCAGATCTTCAGAAGATGGGAATTGAAGTGGTTCTTCCAACCAGCGTGGCATTGATGGCCAGCCTACAGGTTCAGTCCAGCATAGTTGAGAGAATCCGGGTGGTACAGTCAACAGATTCCAAGATCCAGCGACTCAGAGAAGAGTGTGAAGCAGAAAGAAGGCCAGAGTTATGTATCCATTAAGAAGGTACACTTCGGCATGGCACTCGTCTTTGTGTACCCAGTGGAGATATCAGACAGGAAGTCATGGCAGAAGCCCACAGTTCACAATATTCTATTCATCCGAGTGGTACGAAGATGTACCGTGATATTCGTCAGCATTTCTGGTGGAATGGCATGAAGAGGAAGATAGCCCGGTTTGTCTCTCGGTGTTTGGTTTGCCAACAGGTTAAAGCTGAACATCAGAGGCCCGCTGGACTTCTTCAACCCTTACCGATCCCAGAATGGAAATGGGAGCATATAATCATGGATTTCATGACCGGATTGCCCAGATCTCCGGCCGGCAGAGATGCTATTTGGGTAATTATGGACAGGCTTACCAAGGTAGCACACTTTCTCCCATTCAGAGTTGGGCAGTCGACGGCACAGTTAGTAGAGATGTATCTCAGGCAGATTGTCAGGCTTCACGGCGTGCCAGTCAGCATCACCTCGGACAGGGATTCAAGATTCATATCACACTTTTGGCGCAGCTTGCAGAAGAGTTTGGGGACTCGCCTTCAATTCAGCTCAGCTTATCACCCGCAAACGGATGGTCAATCAGAGCGCACTATCCAGACTCTTGAAGACATGTTGAGATCATGTACCCTTGACTTCGGTGGTTCATGGGAGAATCATCTGCACCTGGTGGAATTCTCATACAACAACAGTTATCAGGCCAGTATCCAGATGGCACCTTTCAAGGCTCTTTATGACAGGAAGTGCAAATCTACGCTAGCATGGGACGATGTCGGGGAGAGGCAGATGCTCGGACCCGAATTGATTTCCCAGACGGTTGAAGTGGTCAGGAAGGTCAGAGATCACCTCCGAGTTGCCCAGGACCGCCAGCGCCATTGGGCCGATGCTCATCGGCGTCCCTTAGAATTTGCTGTCGGCGACCATGTATTCCTTAGGATCTCGCTAACCGCGGCGTCATTCGCTTCGGCGTACGGGGAAAGCTTAGTCCTAGGTATATAGGGTCGTTCGATATTCTAGAGCGAGTAGGAGATGTATCCTATCGTCTCGCTCTTCCGTCGTCGCTAAGTGAGGTGCATGATGTATTCCATGTGTCCCAATTACGACGGTATATTCCGGACCCGAGCCACATCCTAGACCATTTGGAATTGGTTGTTGGTACCAACCTTTCGTACGAGGAGAGGCCCGTGTCTATATTGGACCGGAGGGAGAAGACACTCAAGAACAAGACTATTAAATTAGTTCGTGTTGCTTGGGGTCATCACTCTCTAGGTGAGTCAATGTGGGAGCGTGAGGACGACATCCGATTGCGATATCCCTACCGGTTTGACTCGTAAGGTATAATGTCTTTCTTATGCCTTACGTTTTCCCTTCCTTGCTTGCATTGTATGATTGCATGATTGAACTGCTTAGTATAACTTGCCTGTGCTTAATGTAGCTTGTCATGACAATCTCTAGCTCCTTGATTAAATTCTGAGGACGGAATTCTTTTAAGGTGGGTAGAGTTGTCACCCTCATTTTTCGTATTTCCCGTATTTCGTATTTATACCCGTATCTGGATTTTGGTATGTATTTTTTTTCTCAACTTGTGGAATTTTGGTATTTCTCGTATTTCGAGTTTTGACATGGCTCGGTTTTAATTGGATTGGGTTGGTTTGGTTTGGTTTATGAGCATTGGATCATCTTAACCTATTCTCCACCCTCAACACACTACATCCCACCCTCTTTATAACTCCACCAACTTTTTCTCTCTCTTCATAAACCACCATTATTTCTTCTTCTCCTTCCTCAACACAACTCTCTTCTCCTTCCTCTCCACAACACCCACCCATAGGCAAGTGCACCTTGCCACCACATGAGAACCCTATTTTAATTGTCCATTTGCTAGATTAGGACATGGTGATCAACATTAGAACTTAGCATTTTGTGATTTGGAGTCTCCATTATTCTAGATCTAGGTTTTTTCTATTTTCGGTTTTGTATGGTTTTGATCTACTTAACTTGGACTTTTATGGGTTTTGATGTTTCCATGTGGAAGAGAGTTCAATTCCACCCTGGTTAGAACTTTGGAAATCTGGATTTGGAGTTCGGATGGCCAAGTTGTGATGCCTTGAAGTTTTGGAGCCATTGGAGCTTCTTCTCAGCCATGTAGTAGAAGACCCAGACCTTGCGTGCGTGTTTTACGTGTACGCAGCTCTCTGCTTGCGTGCTTTTGCACGTACGCAGCTCTCTGGCGTGCGTGACTTTTCACGTATGCCGCTCTCCTGCGTGCGTGACTTTTCACGTATGCCGCTCTCCTGCGTGCGTGACTTTTCACGTATGCCGCTCTCCTGCGTACGTGACTTTTTACGTATGCCGCTCTCCTGCGTGCGTGACTTTTCACGTATGCATCTCTCTGCTTGCGTGCTCTTGCACGTACGCAGCTCTCTGGCGTGCGTGACTTTTCACGTATGCCGCTCTCCTGCGTGCGTGACTTTTCACGTATGCCGCTCTCCTGCGTGCGTGACTTTTCACGTATGTCACTCTCCTGCGTGCGTGACTTTTCACGTATGCCGCTCTCCTGTGTGCGTGACTTTTCACGTATGCCGCTCTCCTGCGTGTGTGACTTTTCACGTATGCCGCTCTCCTGCGTGCGTGACTTTTCACGTATGCAGCTCTCCTGCATGCGTAACTTTTCACGTACACAGCTCTCCTGCGTGCGTGACTTTTCACGTACGCAGCTCTCCTGCGTGCGTGACTTTTTACGTATGCAGCTCTCCTGCGTGCGTGTCTTGTGCGTACGCTGCACCCTGAACCCCTTGCTTAACCCATGGGCTCTTGGAGTTTTGGTCTTATTTCTTTAAGCTTGGCTCTTCTATAGCCCTATATATTGATATTTTATTAGATATTTTACGCCCATTTTATATCCTTACGCCTTTTGTCATGATCTTGATTTACTTAATATATTTGGAATGACTATTGCACATGGCATAGTATGACCAGGAACTAGCATAATACGACAGTGACCCGTAGTGGTGCACTTCCTGACATGACCAACCTGACATAATAGTGGCCCATCGTGGTGCACTCCTGACAAGTACCCTGACATGATTTATCTTAATGCTGTTGCGACGGCTAATTAACTTGACTTGCCTTGACACCATGGGTAGTTCTTCTGCTTGCTTGATTAATCCACTTATCCTGTCTTGCATCATGTCTAGGAGGGGACTCCTGAGTACCACGGTCAGGAGTACCTACCAAAATGGATTAAGGTTAATAACTAGAATAACACAGTAGTCATGAAGAGATGACACAGCTACAGGCAATCCCGTTACCTGGGCGCTCTTGGGATCTGTAGCCTGCCGTCGAGTAGAGCACATTTCCAGCATACCAGTCGCATGTTGCACCCTCTAAGTCACCTAGGGTACTATTTGTCTTCTGGGCGATGTACCCACCTGAATTCAATCCCTAATTTTTGACCTGGGTAACCTGGATGGTCTACAGGGCTTGTGGCTAGTGGATTAATCTCACTGCATCTTGTTAGTAATTAGGCCTGTGATAACCCTAGTTAGTTAAAGTAGTAAGCCGTAGTATCTGCTTGGCCAGTGATTGATTGAATGAGGAATAACTAGTTTAGTCATGTCTTGATCCAGTACAAGATTGCTCCCTGTCTTGATTCTTGTATTATTATTTTGTCGACAAATGGTGGGAAACCAAGTTCTGTTCAGATGAAGGGTTACAACCCCGGTCCTTGTTTGGGTTACGGGTTGTAACCTGGCTATCGAATAGTTCCATGGTTATCTCGTCGTATATCATCTTGATATATTTTCGTAAATTTTAGTTTTAATATTAGATCTTTCTTGTGCTAATTGTTGGTTTTTGTTCTTATTTCGTGGCCTCCTTGTGGCACTTGCTCTTTCTGGGGTTAACCCAGCTGGTTTTGTGTGGCCAGATTTCGGAGCAGTTCCCGAGGATCTACCAAGATTCCAGCCCAATGGTGGAGACTAGAAGGAACCTGGGCTACGAGTGGGTTTTCTATTTTGTTTCGCTCACTCTATTGTAAAACTATTCTTTTGAGGCTTTTAGCCGACGAGTACCTGTTAGCTCGATGCACTTTACTTACTGTCTGCCTACGGGCTGTAAACATGATTAACAAATCCTAGGGTTGATCATGTATGACTTAACTCTTGCTAGTCCTAACATTTTGTAATGACTAGCTTCATGATCAGCTAAATATGTGATATTTGGGATGCCTTATTATTGTATATTTAATGATCATACATCTTGCGACCTTACTTACTTGCTTGTGATTGAGACATTAGGCTTGTTCATGACCATAAGAGACAGTTGGCTTGTAGTAAACCCTCATATTTCTAGACAGCCGTGACCGTATATCGAGGTGGCTTCCATTTCAATATACGTAGCTGGCTATGTCTGCCCCGCTCTCCAGTATTCTGGTTCTGGGGCGTGACATGGTTTAAGTGGTGGCCCATGCAGGTCTTATCAATCAAGAAATGTGAGGGTTTACCGAATAGATGTCTCAATCAGTATTCGCCCTTGATCTCCGCCCGTATTTTCAAATCCCTGAAATTCTTGCCCTGATTACATGCTCGTATCGTTGATCTGTCCTGGTCCTTCCTTATTGTTTCCCTGTGTCATTTTCCTCAGCGGCACTATACCTGACCCTGTCGGTCAGCAAGGAGGAGCGCCTCCCGTGGACCAGCAGCAACCTGGAGATCAAGTCCAGCATTCAGGAGTCGCCTCCAGAGTGATACCTACTGGAGGAGAGTCACCAGTTCGGCCCGGCCAGCCCGCAGAGCCAGATTATGGTACCTTAGTAGGCCCCATCAGAACCTTGATAGCTTTCCAGGATCGTCGAAGCGACGCCCTGCACCAGACAGTTCAAGATGCTTTGACCCGAGGCGGACATCCAGGGAACCAGGCGGCCAACAGCTTCAAGCGATTGAACCCTCCTTTCTTCGACGGCACCGAGGATGCGATTGTCGCGGATGCATGGCTTCAGGATACCGAGGTGATTCTGGAAGCAGCTAGGACACCCGAGAATGAGAAGGTGGCGGTGGTACGCCTGCAGTTGTTGGACTTGGTTCGCAGTTGGTGGGCAGCGCAAGCCATGGGATTAGTGGCACCTATTGCTTGGGCAGTATTTAGAGAGAGATTCCAGACGAAGTATTTCGATGCTGTGGCTCGGTACGACCTGCAGTCCAGATTTACCAACTTGAAGCAAGGAGGCAGAACAGTCGACAGTTATGCATCGGAGTTTTCTAGACTCAGTAGGTTTGTCCCCATCTTGGTGGCGACCGAGTTTGATAGGGCCCAGCGGTTCCAACAGGGACTGCATTTGGAGATCTTGTTGGCGGTTGAGCAGTTCGAGCACCAGACGTTCGATGCAGTCTTGAGAGCAGCTAGGAGGCATGAGTACACCTTTCAGAGGATCGTGGATAGGACTGGAAGTAGGAAGCGGTCCCACAGTCAGATGCACCAATCATCAGCTCCAGCTCCAGCCCCAGCAGCTAGGGGATTGACTATTGGAACTCCGAGGCAGGCGACCTCAGTAACGTCGGTTCAGCATTCGACCCCGACGTACCCGCAGCAGCAGAAGCAGACTTTCGCTATAGGATGTTCTCATTGCGGAAAGCCAGGGCATGTGGTGGCAGACTGTCGCAGGGCGCAGGGATTGTGCCTAGCTTGTGGAGCAGCAGATCATAGGATAGGGGCTTGCCCGAATAGGGGTGGTTCATCAGCATCCAACCCTTCTAGCTCTTCAGTGAGAGGACCAGCCCAGCACCAGTTCAGCAGCAGCAGTATCAGTCTTCGAGGTCCTTGCCGCCTCAGTCTCAGGCATTCCAGCAACAACACCCCCAGCAGTATGCACAAGCCCAAGCTCAGACCCAGAATAGGCAGAGAGGTTTCCAGCAGAGGGGACCAGCAGCCAGAGGACAAGGTCAGGCCATGATGATGGCTATGGAAGAAAAATTGCCCTAGGTGAGGTTATGGCAGGTACTATTCTCGTCAACTCCTCTCCAGCATCTGTATTATTTGATTCTGGTGCATCGCATTCATTTATGTCTGCACGATTCACGACACGGATAGGATTGGAGCCCGAGTCATTATCAGTGAGGCTCAATATACTTACTGGTAATGGCCTTGTGGGAGTAGATCGAGTGTTTTCCTCGTGTCGGATCGTAGTTAGCGGTAGGGAGTTCCCCGCTAGATTCATAGAGTTTCCTATGGCAGACTATGATGTAGTCCTAGGCATGGATTGGTTGAGGAACCAGTATGCTAGGATAGACTACCATATTGGCAGAGTTGTCTTTAGTATCCCCGGCGAGCCAGAGTTTTTATTTTCCAGAGGCGCAGTGGAGCCATCTTCTCCAGCATTGCGGATGGCAGTAGCAGTAGTACAGTTACCCCGGATAGTTGAAGAGTTTCCAGATGTCTTTCCAGAGGATCTTCCAGGGATGCCGCCGGAACAGGAGATTGAGTTCACTATAGACTTGATTCCCGGGACAGCACCAGTATCAGAGTGAGTCTACAGGATGGCGCCTTCAGAGTTGGAGATTTTATACAAGATGATTGAAGAACTGAGGACCAAGGGATTCATCTGCGCAAGTGGATCGCCTTGGGGAGCCCCGATGCTTCTTGTGAAAAAGAAGGATGGTACATCCAGGTTATGTGTTGATTATCGTACCTTGAATTCGGTGATAATCAAGAACAGATACCCTCTTCCGAGGATAGATGACTTGTTTGATCAGCTCAGAGGGGCTTCAGTGTTCTCGAAAATCGACTTGCGATCAGGATACCACCAGATCAGAGTCAGAGAGCAGGACATCCCGAAGACAGCATTCAGATCGAGGTATGGACATTGGGAGTTTTTTGTTATGCCCTTTGGAGCGACCAATACGCCGGCCGTATTCATGGACCTCATGAATCGCATTTTTATGCCTTACTTGGATCAATTTGTGATCGTGTTCCTAGATGACATCCTGGTCAACAGCAAGAGTGAAGCGGAGCACGAGCAGCATCTCAGAGTCGTCCTCCAGACGCTTAGGGAGCATCAGTTGTATGCCAAGTTCAGTAAATGCGAGTTCTGGCTCGATCGCATATCATACTTGGGTCACATCATTACCCGAGGAGGAGTGGAAGTGGATCCCCAGAAGATTGTGGCTATCGAGTCATGGCCGGTACCCAGCTCAGTGGCAGAGGTTCGCAGCTTTCTTGGATTGGCCGGCTACTACCGGCGGTTCGTTTCAGATTTCGCAAGGATTTCAGCGCCGATGACCCAGTTGACCCGTAAGGATGTGCCGTTTGTTTGGACAGCAGAGTGTCAGGAATCATTTGAGAAGTTAAAGCAAGGTTGATAACGGCTCCCATTCTCACCCTTCTAGATGGGATCGGAGGATTCACAGTTTATTGCGATGCTTCAGGCAGAGGATTGGGGTGTGTCTTGATGCAGCATAGGAAGGTAATATCTTATGCGTCACGTCAACTACGTGATCATGAGAAGAATTACCCTACCCATGACTTAGAATTGGCGGCGGTAGTGTTTGCTTTAAAATTGTGGAGACACTACTTGTACGGAGATAGAGTGGAGATCTTTACTGAACATAAGAGCCTGAAGTATGTTTTCACCCAGAAGGACCTTAATATGCGACAGGGAAGATGGCTCGAGCTACTGGTGGACTATGATGTGGATTTACAGTATCATCCCGGGAAGGCCAACGTCGTAGCAGATACATTGAGCAGGAGAGCCGGAGTCTATTTCCTGACAGCGCAATCAGAATTATTGGCAGATCTTCAGAAGATGGAAATTGAAGTGGTTCTTCCAACCAGCGTGGTATTGATGGCCAGCCTACAGGTTCAGTCCAGCATAGTTAAGAGAATACGGGTGGTGCAATCAACAGATTCCAAGATCTAGCGACTCAGAGCAGAGTGTGAAGCAGGAAGAAGGCCAGAGTTATGTATCCATCAAGACGGTACACTTCGGCATGGCACTCATCTTTGTGTACCCAGTGGAGATATCAGACAGAAAGTCATGGCAGAAGCCCACAGTTCACAATATTCTATTCATCCAAGTGGTACGAAGATGTACCGTAATATTCATCAGCATTTCTGGTGGAATGGCATGAAGAGGGAGATAGCCTGGTTTGTCTCTCGGTGTTTGGTTTGCCAACAGGTTAAAGCTGAACATCAGAGGCCCGCCGGACTTCTTCAACCCTTACCGATCCCAGAATGGAAATGGGAGCATATAACCATGGATTTCGTGACCGGATTGCCCAGATCTCCGGCCGGCAGAGATGCTATTTGGGTAATTATAGACAGGCTTACCAAGGTAGCACACTTTCTCCCATTCAGAGTTGGGAAGTCGACGGCGCAGTTAGCAGAGATGTATCTCAGGAAGATTGTCAGGCTTTACGGTATGCCAGTCAGTATCACCTCAGACAGGGATTCAAGATTCATATCACACTTTTGGCGCAGCTTGCAGAAGAGTTTGGGGACTCGCCTTCAATTCAGCTCAGCTTATCACCCGCAGACGGATGGTCAATCAGAGCGCACTATCCAGACTCTTGAAGACATGTTGAGATCCTATACCCTTGACTTCGGTGGTTCATGGGAGAATCATCTGCACCTGGTGGAATTCTCATACAACAACAGTTATCAGGCCAGTATCCAGATGGCACCTTTCGAGGCTTTTTATGGCAGGAAGTGCAGATCCCTGCTAGCATGGGACGATGTCGGGGAGAGGCAGATGCTCGGACCCGAATTGATTTCCCAGACGGTTGAAGTGGTCAGGAAGGTCAGAGATCACCTCCGAGTTGCCCAGGACCGCCAGCGCCATTGGGCCGATGCTCATCGGCGTCCCTTAGAATTTGCTGTCGGCGACCATGTATTCCTTAGGATCTCGCCTAACCGCGGCGTCATTCGCTTCGGCGTGCGGGGAAAGCTTAGTCCTAGGTATATAGGGTCGTTCGATATTCTAGAGCGAGTAGGAGATGTATCCTATCGTCTCGCTCTTCCGTCGTCGCTAAGTGAGGTACATGATGTATTCCATGTGTCCCAATTACGATGGTATATTCCGGACCCGAGCCACATCCTAGACCATTTGGAATTGGTTGTTGGTACCAACCTTTCGTATGAGGAGAGGCCCGTGTCTATATTGGACCGGAGGGAGAAGACACTCAAGAACAAGACTATTAAATTAGTCCGTGTTGCTTGGGGTCATCACTCTCTAGGTGAGTCAACGTGGGAGCGTGAGGACGACATCCGATTGCGATATCCCTACCTGTTTGACTCGTGAGGTATAATGTCTTTCTTATGTCTTATGTTTTTCCTTCCTTGCTTGCATTGTATGATTGCATGATTGAACTGCTTAGTGTAACTTGCCTGTGCTTAATGTAGCTTGTCGTGACAATCTCTAGCTCCTTGATTAAATTCTGAGGACGGAATTCTTTTAAGGTGGGTAGAGTTGTCACCCTCATTTCCCGTATTTCCCGTATTTCGTATTTATACTCGTATCTGGATTTTGGCAAGTTTTTTTTCTCAACTTGTGGAATTTTGGTATTTCTCGTATTTCGGGTTTTGACATGGCTCGGTTTTAATTGGATTGGGTTGGTTTGGTTTGGTTTATGAGCATTGGATCACCTTAACCTATTCTCCACCCTCAACATACCACATCCCACCCTCTTTATAACTCCACCAACTTTTTCTCTCTCTTCATAAACCACCATTATTTCTTCTTCTCCTTCCTCAACACAACTCTCTTCTCCTTCCTCTCCACAACACCCACCCATAGGTAAGTGCACCTTGCCACCACATGAGAACCCTATTTTAATTATCCATTTGCTAGATTAGGATATGGTGATCAACATTAGAACTTAGCATTTTATGATTTGGAGTCTCCATTATTCTAGATCTAGGTTTTTTCTATTTTCGGTTTTGTATGGTTTTGATCTACTTAAGTTGGATTTTTATGGGTTTTGATGTTTCCATGTGGAAGAGAGTTCAATTCCACCCTGGTTAGAACTTTGGAAATCTGGATTTGGAGTTCGGATGGCCAAGTTGTGATGCCTTGAAGTTTTGGAGCCATTGGAGCTTCTTCTCAGCCATGTAGAAGAAGACCCAGACCCTGCGTGCATGTTTTTATGCGTATGCAGCTCTCTGCTTGCGTGCTTTTGTACGTACGCAGCTCTCTGGCGTGCGTGACTTTTCACGTATGCCGCTCTCCTGCGTGCGTGACTTTTCACGTATGCCGCTCTCCTGCGTGCGTGACTTTTCACGTATGCCGCTCTCCTGCATGCGTGACTTTTCACGTATGCCGCTCTCCTGCGTGCGTAACTTTTCACACATGCAGCTTTCTGCTTGCGTGCTCTTGTACGTATACAGCTCTCTGGCGTGCGTGACTTTTCACGTATGCCGCTCTCCTGCGTGCGTGACTTTTCACGTATGCCGCTCTCCTGCGTGCGTGACTTTTCACGTATGCCGCTCTCCTGTGTGCGTGACTTTTCACGTATGTCGCTCTCCTGTGTGCGTGACTTTTCACGTATGCCGCTCTCCTGCGTGCGTGACTTTTCACGGATGCCGCTCTCCTGCGTGCGTGACTTTTCACGTATGCCGCTCTCCTGCGTGCGTGACTTTTCACGTATGCCGCTCTCCTGCGTGCGTAACTTTTCACGTATGCAGCTCTCCTGCATGCGTGACTTTTCACGTACGCAGCTCTCCTGCGTGCGTGACTTTTCACGTACGCAGCTCTCCTGCGTGCGTGACTTTTCACGTATGCAGCTCTCCTGCGTGCGTGTCTTGTGCGTAAGCTGCACCCTGAACCCCTTGCTTAACCCATGGGCTCTTGGAGTTTTGGTCTTATTTCTTTAAGCTTGGCTCTTCTATAGCCCTATATATTGATATTTTATTAGATATTTTACGCCCATTTTATATCCTTACGCCTTTTGTCATGATCTTGATTTACTTAATATGTTTGGAATGAGTATTGCACATGGCATAGTATGACCAGGAACTAGCATAATACGACAGTGACCCGTAGTGGTGCACTCCTGACATGACCAACCTGACATGATAGTGGTCCATCGTGGCGCACTCCTGACAAGTACCCTGACATGATTTATCTTAATACTGTTGCGACGGCTAATTAACTTGACTTGCCTTGACACCGTGGGTAGTTCTTCTGCTTGCTTGATTAATCCACTTATCCTGTCTTGCATCATGTCTAGGAGGGGACTCCTGAGTACCACGGTCAGGAGTACCTACCAAAATGGATTAAGGTTAATAACTAGAATAACACAGTAGTCATGAAGAGATGACACAGTTACAGGAAATCCCGTTACCTGGGCGCTCTTGGGATCTGTAGCCTGTCGTCGAGTAGGGCACATTTCCAGCACACCGTCGCGTGTTGCACCCTCTAAGTCACCTAAGGGTACATTTGTCTTCTGGGCAATGTATCCACCTGAATTCAACCCCTAATTTTTGACTTGGATAACCTGGATGGTCTGCAGGGCTTGTGGCTGTGGATTAATCTCACTGCATCTTGTTAGTAGTTAGGCCTGTGATAACCCTAGTTAGTTAAAGTAGTAAGCCGTAGTATCTGCTTGGCCGTGATTGATTGAATGAGGAATAACTAGTTTAGTCATGTCTTGATCCAGTACAAGATTGCTCCCTGTCTTGATTCCTTGTATTATTATCTTGCCGACAAATGGTGGAAAACCAAGTTCTGTTCAGATGAAGGGTTACAACCCCGGTCCTTGTTTGGATTACGGGTTGTAACCTGGCTATCGGAATAGTTCCATGGTTATCTCGTCGTATATCATCTTAACATATTTTCGTAAATTTTAGTTTTAATATTAGATCTTTCTTGTGCTAATTGCTGGCTTTTGTTCTTATTTCGTGGCCCCCTTGTGGCACTTGCTCTTTCTGGGGTTGACCCTGCTAGTTTTGTGTGGCCAGATTTCGGAGCAGCTTCCGAGGATCTACCAAGCTTCTAGCCCAATGGTGACGACTAGAAGGAACCCGGGCTACGAGTAGGTTTTCTATTTTGTTTTGCTCACTCTATTCTAAAACTATTCTTTTGAGGCGTTTAGCCGATGAGCACCTGTTAGCTCGATGCACTTTACTTACTGTCTGCCTACGGGCTGTAAACATGATTAACAAATCCTAGGGTTGATCATGTATGACTTAACTCTTGCTAGTCCTAACATTTTATAACGACTAGCTTCATGATCAGCTGAATATGTGATATTTGGGATGTCTTATTATTGTATATTTAATGATCATACATCTTGCGACCTTACTTACTTGCTTGTGATTGAGACATTAGGCTTGTTCATGACCATAAGAGACTGTTGGCTTGTAGTAAACTCTCATATTTCTAGACAGCCGTGATCGTATATCGAGGTAGCTTCCATTTCAATATACGTAGCTGGCTATGTCTGCCCCCGCTCTCTAGTATTCTGGTTCTGGGGCGTGACAGAATCCATGTCCCGATACATCGGGTTGATGATGTCCTCTTAAGGAGCTCATAAGGATTGTCATGTAAACCCTGCAGGTGGATTATATCCGACATGACAAATAAAGTTGAGCGGTACTACTTAAGGATAAAAGATGTCGAATCAATATAGTTGTCAGTAACTTAATTTGATCGATGGACATACGATATCTTAACATGGGGAACCAAACGAGCATATAATAAAAGGAGCCCACAAACATAATTTGGGATTAGGGAGGTAGTGCAACAATAGCTCATTAGTGGACCGAGCTATTGTTAATGGGCTTGGATTGTGTGTTCGGGCTGAACACGGGATATCCAGATCCGTTAGGAGGCCTAACCCTAATTTCTCCTCATGGTCCCTGCCGTAGCCTATATATATCCTCTATTCTCTGGCCGCCAGATTACTGATCAGAAATCTAAAATTTTCTCTAAATTCATGATTCACGTAAGGAGAGAAAGAGAGTGCTGCCAAGGAGAAGAAAAGGTTGGGAGATCGTCGCCCATACGACGTCCAACTCGAGGAAGGAATACGTGCAGAAGATCTTGGGGTCGTCCGCTCGAGATTGCCAGGAATTACTTGTCTCCTTTCCGCCGCAGGTATAATTCGTGAACCCTAGTTTCCGCCTATGAAGGGTTAGAACACGTATTAGATATGTTTAACTTTCTATCGATCAATACGCACACCAAAGGAAGGGTTCTGGGAATCCCCAGTTCTAACAATTGGTATCAGAGCCACTTTGGATCTACGTATTAATTGATACGTCCATGTTGTCCAATAAAAATTACGCTATGTAATAGTCGGTAGATGTAGATCTGTTATAACTCGATTTTGCAGGCATCTTAGATCCAACTATTATGGTCCAATATATTTTTTATTGTGTTGTTTAAACCACGGACATGTCGTGGATGTTGTTGTTGCTGTGGATGTAATTAAAATCACGAGGGTTGATCGTGCTTATTAATTTAATTTTTCAATCTAGATTATGTGTGAACTCCTTTGGGAGGCATAGGATTGATGTAATTTTAATTATTTTTGATCAATCATGATGGCGGTGGTGGCTGTTTCTGACGCCGGACGAGATGCTGGTTTTGAGCAATCCAGAGGCAGACAGATGATTTTCGATGAAGGAATCGATAGCCAAAACCTTATAAAAAACTCGGGGCGCTGCCCCGAACCCCCCGACCTGACCGAGCAGGTCGAACCCCGTATAGATCTATGTAGCGCCAGATTTTGGATTCGGATAGTTGAGGACGGAGCAACAAAGATGACCATAATAGTTGGATATTTTCTCTTATTTTTGTCATTTTGCTTTTTTTAATTATGCATGTTTATTATTGTGTGGTTGTTTTTTTTGAAAAATCAAGCCTACATTAATAATGGACAACATGGACATAATATCAACTAGTAGAAAAACCCTCATTGTTAAATAACTAAGTGGGAGAGGATTTTTATTTAGTATAAATCCTATGGTCTCCATTACTGGTTTGTAGGTGATGTAATTATACTTGCGTGTTGGCTTTAATGCTTTCCTCCATATCGGATGAGTATAATTATGGATCACCAGTACAAACTTCCTTAGGGATAATTGTAGAAAGTTACCTAGTATGTGTTCACTTCTCCATCTGAAGGAACTCATTACAAGGTAATGGACTTAGTATTAAGTAATGGTATACACTTAGATACAAATAATGGTATCCTTCCCATCGGAGTCACTGCTATTATTTGTATGACCAGAGCAAGACCAGCATATTAATTTTATTTGTCATAAAGTTAGATTGACATGATGGTAAAATTAATAAGAAAAATCTACTTGAACAAAGTTGAATTTGTATACGTCCACACTATCGTGGCATGCTAAATTCATGGTGTTCAAGGTGTTGGTGAATTTCTTATTATTGTTTTGAGGGAATCAATATTTAGTTAATTCAAAAACTTTTTTTTGCCCTACATAATTTTATTTATGTGATTCTCAGGATTTCAAAAATGGGTTCTTTCAGTCCACTTATGGTGATTCTTAAAGAAAACAAACTTACTGGACCTAATTATATTGACTGGAAACGTAATTTGGACATTGTTCTGACTGCTGAGGAGTACAAATATGTACTTGTTGAGGAATGCCCACCTAAGCCTGATGCTAACTCTGATGAAGAGGTCAAAGAGGCTTATAAGAAATGGAAAAAGGCAGATGAGATGGCGCGGTGTTACATTCTGGCATCTATGTCAAATGTACTACAACATCAGCATCAGGCCATGGCCACAGCTTATGACATGATGTATAACCTCAAGGAACTCTTTGGACATCAGAGTAGAGCAGCTAGGCAGTTTTCTATGAAATGTTTGATGAATACAAAAATGGCTGAGGGCACACTAGTAAGGGATCATGTTCTCAAGATGATGGGTCATCTGAATGAGATGGAGATCCTTGGAGCTGAAATCGATGGGAAAACCCAGGTCGATATCATTCTCGGGACTCTGCCTAAAAGTTTTGACAATTTCTGCCTTAATTACAACATGAACAAAAGGTTGTATAGTTTGGCAGAACTTGCAAAAGAGCTACAGGATGCTGAATCTCTCTTTAGGCAGAGTGGTCATGTTTTTGTTTCTGAAAAGGCTTCTACTTCTAAACCAAAATGCGGTAAGAAGAAGAATAACATTCAGAAATAGGCAAACTCAGCAAAGAAGGGCATGGTACCTCAAGGCGCGGTAAAAAAGCCGAAAGGCAAATGTTTCAAGTGCAAAGGGTCAGGACATTGGAAGACTGATTGTCCACTTCTCAAACAAGGGAACAAAGAAGGTATATCTCATTTACTAGTAGTTGAAACATGTTTAGCGATGTTATCTACCGGCACCTGGTGTGTAGATACAGGAGCCACTAATCATGTCTGTAATACATTGCAGGGGTTCCAGGAAACCAGACGGCTCAGTGATGGAGAGATATGCTTGTTCATGGGTGATGCTACAAAAGTATCGGTCGTTGCATTAGGAGATGTTACTTTATCTTTTGGTAGAAATAAGTCTTTGACATTGAGAGATTGTCTTTATGCACCTTCACTTAGAAGAAATTTAGTTTCTGTTTCTATGTTAGTTAAGGATGGATATTCAGTTTATTTTAATGACAATATTGTTATTAGAAAGAATAAATATTTTATCTGTTTTGGTGCATTGGTTGATAATTTGTATGTCATTAATCCTATTTTGCCCACAATACAACTTATGGAAATGAATAATATGTCATCTAACTTAAATAAGAGAAAAGAACCTTCTTGTATGAACCAAACATATCTTTGGCACTTACGATTGGGGCATATTAACCTAAGAAGGATTCAAAGACTGGTTGAAGATGGACCTTTGAGTTCATTGGAAGTGGAGGCACTACCAGTCTGTGAATCCTGTTTGGAAGGTAAAATGACCAAAAGGCCTTTTACGGCAAAGGGGTATAGGGCCAAAGATGTGTTGGAATTGGTTCATTCTGATTTGTGTGGACCCATGACTATCCAAGCTAGAGGTGGCTTTGAATATTTTGTCACATTTATTGACGATTATTCAAGGTATGGATACATTTATTTGATGCGCCGTAAGTCTGAGTGCTTTGAGAAATTCAAAGAGTACAAGGCTGAAACGGAGAAACGTCATGGAAAATGTATCAAGTCATTACGATCAGATCGTGGTGGCGAGTACCTCTTTGGAGAGTTTAGGGATTATTTATCAGAGGCTGGGATTGCATCCCAATTGACTGCACCTGGAATGCCCCAACAGAATGGTGTAGCCGAAAGAAGGAATAGAACTCTTATGGAGATGGTTAGATCAATGATGAGTTATTCGGATTTGCCAGATTCGTTTTGGGAATATGCCTTAGAGACTGCAGCTTATATTTTGAACTTGGTTCCTTCTAAGTCAGTACCTCTTACTCCCACAGAGCTGTAGATTGGGCGTAAGCCTAGTCTGAAACATGTTCGCATTTGGGGTAGTCCAGCACATGTGCTGAATGGGAAAGCAGATAAGTTGGAATCTCGTACAGAAGTATGCTTGTTTGTAGGCTATCCAAGAGGAACGAAAGGAGGTTTATTTTATAGTCCTAAGGATCAGAAGGTCATTGTTAGCACCAATGCCCGATTCTTAGAGGAAGACTATGTGATGAACCATAAACCCACAAGTAGAGTTGTTCTAGAAGAACTGAGACGTGAGACCCCAAGTACTTCAGTACCAACAGTACAAGAGGATGAACCACAAATAACTGCATAACGTGTCACAAATGTTACACCAAAACCGATAGTGCCTCGTCGTAGTGGAAGGGTTGTGATGCAACCTGATAGATATATATTCTTGGGAGAGTCGTCAGACTTCGTCCCTGAGGAACAAGATTATTATCCCTGTACCTATAATAAAGCACTCCAAGATAAAGATGCAGAGTCTTGGCAAAAAGCAATGATATCTGAAATAGAATCTCTGGATTCTAATCAGGTCTGGGAGCTTGTAGAACCACCCGTTGGTGTAAAAGCCATTGGATGCAAGTGGGTCTATAAGAGAAAAAGACGATCAGACGGTAAGGTTGAAACCTTTAAAGCTCGGCTTGTAGCAAAAGGTTTTACTCAAAGAGAGGGTATCGATTATGAGGAAACCTTTTCTCCTGTAGCCATGCTTAAGTCTATTCGGATTCTTTTATCTATTGCAGCTCATCTCGATTATGAGATTTGGCAAATGGATGTCAAGACAGCTTTCCTTAATGGAAGTCTTGAGGAAGACATCTATATGAAGCAACCAGACGGGTTCATTGAAAAGGGCCAGGAGCATCTTGTTTGTAAGCTAAAAAAGTCCATTTATGGACTTAAGCAAGCTTCCAGATCTTGGAACATCTATTTTGATCAGGTGATAAAATCCTATGGATTTGATCAATGTCAGGATGAATCATGTGTATACAGAAAGTGTGACGGAAACGTGGTGGTGTTCCTAGTACTTTATGTGGATGACATCTTGCTCAATGGAAACAATGTGAAGGTATTATCTGATGTAAGGGTATGGTTATCCAAACAGTTTGATATGAAGGACTTGGGAGAAGTAGGTCACATCCTTAGGATCAAAGTTCTACGAGATTGCAAGAAAATGATGTTGGGCTTATCCCAAGCTTCCTATATCGATACTGTACTAACTCGTTTTAGTATGCAAAATTCTAAGAAAGGTTTCTTACCTTTTAGACATAGAATTGCTCTATCAAAGGAGCAGTATCCGAGGACACCTAAAGAGATAGAGAACATGAAGGCAGTTCCTTATGCTTCAGCAGTAGGAAGCTTAATGTATGCAATGCTATGTACGAGACCAGACATCTGCTTTACCGTAGGCATGGTCAGCAGATATCAGTCTAACCCAGGACAAGTGCACTGGACTGCCGTAAAGCATATTTTGAAGTACCTGAAAAGGACTAAAGAGTATATGCTAATTTACCAGGCAGATAGTTTAGTTCCCTTGGGGTATACAGACTCAGATTTTTAGTCAGATAGGGATTCCAGGAAACCTACCTCAGGTTATGTGTTTACTTTGGGAGGTGGAGCCATTGTGTGGAGGAGTATCAAGCAAAAATGTATTGCTAATTCCACCATGGAAGCCGAGTATGTGGCAGCCTCTGAGGCAGCCAAAGAAGCGGTTTGGCTCAAAAACTTTCTGTTGGACTTGGATGTGGTACCTAGTTTGCCTAAGTCTATTACACTTTATTGTGATAATAGTGGTGCAGTTGCAAACTCGAAGGAACCACGAGCCCATAAGACAGGCAAACACATTGAGCGCAAGTACCACCTGATACGAGATTTCGTAAAGAAAGGAAAAGTAGCTGTGATCAAGATAGCATCAGCCGACAACCTGGCTGATCCCTTTACAAAGAGCTTACCAGCTAAGGCTTTTGACAGTCATGTTCAGGGAATGGAAGTCAGATGTGTAGCAGCATGGCTTTAAGTATAAGTGGGAGATTTGTAACAGTATACTGAAAAGCAATGCTTTGAGTATAAGAGGGAGATTGTTAGGGTTATATACTAAAAGCATCACTTTTGTAGTAATCTTATTTCTTTAAATTTTGAATGAGAATCATATGGGCAAATGTTTGCATATTGTATTTGTTGCAAGTGTTAATGCAAATGTCTGATATTCTATATTGTAGATAATATGGTGTGTGGTGTCACACAGAAGATCATATTATCAGTTTCCTATAGAGTATATAAATAGTTCACAACCTAGACGGACTTGGACAATCTATTGGAAAGGTTGTAGTATAATCTGGTATTAGTCTATCTTGACTATAGGTTTACACTAGTATACTTTGTGTGTATTGAACAGGACCACTTGAGGTTGTTCTCTTTGTACTGACTACATAAGAGAACAAACACCTCTGTTATTATGGATGCTTGTACTCTTAATCCGGATATAATAACGGACATGTATATGTAATGTGCATTACTTTGACTCATAAAAAAGTGAGATTCATTATGGATCAACAACCTCTATGAATTGGGTAATAACATTGTATGTATGATGGACTGTTGATTATAAATGGAATCCATGTCCCGATACATCGGGTTGATGATGTCCTCTTAAGGAGCTCATAAGGATTGTCATATAAACCCTGTAGGTAGATTATATCCGACATGACAAATAAAGTTGAGCGGTACTACTTAAGGATAAAAGATGTCAAATCAATATAGTTGTCAGTAACTTAATTTGATCGATGGACATACGATATCTTAACATGGGGAGCCAAACGAGCATATAATAAAAGGATCCCACAAACATAATTTGGGATTAGGGAGGTAGTGCAACAATAGCTCATTAGTGGACCGAGCTATTGTTAATGGGCCTGGATTGTGTGTTCGGACTGAACACGGGATATCCAGATCCGTTAGGAGGCCTAACCCTAATTTCTTCTCATGGTCCTTGCCGTAGCCTATATATATCCTCTATTCTCTGGTCGCCAGATTACTGATCAGAAATCTAAAATTTTCTCTAAATTCGTGATTCACGTAAGGAGAGAAAGAGAGTGCTGCCAAGGAGAAGAAAAGGTTGGGAGATCGTCGCCCACACGACGTCCAACTCGAGATAGGAATACGTGCAGAAGATCTTGGGGTCATCCGCTCGAGATTGCCAGGAATTACTTATCTCCTTTCCGCCGCAGGTATAATTCGTGAACCCTAGTTTCCGCCTATGAAGGGTTAGAACACGTATTAGATATGTTTAACTTTCTATCGATCAATACGCATACCAAAGGAAGGGTTCTGGGAATCCCCAGTTCCAACATAAAAGAAGCAGGAGGAACAGAAGGAGAGAGAGAGAGGGAGAGAGTGGAAAGGACGGGAAGGGGAGAGCAGAGAGGAGAAGGGAGCAAGGAGAGAGGGTATACCGGAGAGGGAGGCCAGGGGGCGGACGGACGCAGCGGCGCGGGCGGAGTACTCGATGGAGGAGCTCCGATGCTGATGGCTCCTCGCTCGTGGAACGATGAAGCATGCGGTGGCTACTTCTCTGGCAGAAAAACTGTAATGCCCCGCTTCGCACGGTGCATTACGATGAGTCGTTGACTCGAAGAGTTGCGTTGACCCGATGATGTATCGATGCGAATCGATGCAAGAGTTACGTTGGTCAAAGGTAAGCTTTGAGTCGATTAGAATCTATGGATCGAATCGATGCAAATGATAAGTCCCGCTTAAGCAAGTGCTGATTTTAGTTGATCTGGTGTGCAGGCTATGCTTTTACGCTGGACGATAAGAGGTCGGCATTTTGTCTTATACAGTGAAGTGTCCGCGAAAGCAAATCGTGGCCTTACAACGGATTGTGGCATGGGCACGATAGGCCAAATCAACCGAGTAGTACAAAGGAATAGCTAAGTCCGAGAGTTAGCTATGCGACTAAGTTATGGAAGCGAGCCGCTTCATCTCAGCAAAATACAAGGCGTATCGACTTAAGGTGGGCAGGTTCTTGACTCTCTCTCCCTATTCCTTCATGTCTAATAAAATATATTATTGTATACGAATATGTTATCGAGTTAGCGAGCGTGGCTCGGCGGGTAAAGGTCTCAGTATGTGTCGAACACTAAGATAGAACATTAAACAATCGAACAATTGAAGCGACGTGCATCAAGTGTACGGGTCACGGTAGGGCAATAATGGTAGAATATTGAAAGACGATATTGAGATGTGTATCATGTGCACGGCTCCGAGAACATTGAACACTAGGCGTAGAACATTGATTACGGCACTGAGCGTGCCCTCGGGCACTTATGCTACGAAAGGACTAAGTAACTATGAAATTATGCTTTGAGAATGACTTATGAGTATGAGATGACTAAGCCGTTGGGCATCGTGCATCAATATGGATGTATTGGGGCATAACACCGACGGAGCTCCCCATTTAGATGGTGGATTATATTTATGAGACGCGAATATGCTTATGGTGCGAGACTATGTTTATGGATTACGAGATGGGTTGGAATGTATGACTTGTATGCTATGGCACGTATTGCATGGTCAATAGACTCGGATGGCCCGTGCATGGGTGCGGCTTCCCTCGGACGGTTACGCCGGGGCACCGGGACCGTTCATCCTATGAGGGAATTATGTGTGATATTTATGGTGCACAACATTCGGACGGATTACGACCGTCCAGTGTTGTGATAAGCTATGATATCCGTAAGTTTGGGATCCTTCGGATACTGGGCTAGCAACCCATATCGAAGTGATCGTAGGCTTACACATAAGAGATGCCAAGGCCATTACGGTGCGAAACACCGTGACCTCCATATAGATAGGGCCGGTGGGCTGAGATGAGAGTTGGGTGCAGGCGCAGGGCCTGTGACCCTTATGCATTGTCTAAGTTTATGGTCGGAATGTTGCGTGAATTTATATGGTTTCTTACGTAAGTTCTAACCAGTGCAGGCTAAGGAAAATGAGACGGAGATGAGCACGAACACTATATTTACGTTCATATTATGCCTAACTGTATCTGCTGCAGGAATACGGTAGTGGACACGTTATGATAAAGTTGCTATGCGTAAACAATTGCCATGAAACTGATCCTAAGGCTAAATAGAAAGAGCACAAATTAAGATGCATGTTTCACTAAATGATTTAGTGTTTGGTTTGGGTGCGAGCGGGTTTTGATCAGTACGAAGCGAGGATGAAAGCACTAATCCTCCACTAGTTTATGTGCAGGCTCAAGTTATGATCGGCTCGGGACAGAGCTTGGCTTGGACGTGCTGAGGCATGGAGTCCTTGGCGTTCAAGAGGAGCTACCGCATAGGCGTTCGGACTTACGATATGGAGATGTTCGGCCGAAGACAACTTGGTGGCTATAAAGAGGCATAATGTATGGAACAATGTAATCCTTTGTGAGCTAGAGAGATCATGAGCGTTGTAGCCAATTGGCATATATGTTGGACTATTCAGAGCCTTTGTAACCTTCAGTTCAATATCTATAAAAGAGATTCTTATGTTATACTTTGGTTTCCTTCCGCTGCTTATGTTATCAAATTGAGATAGTTCTATGTGAACCTGTTATCTTGCCTTGCACGAGCGCAACTCCAGGCTCGTGCGGCATCACGCCCCAGCGAGGACGATGATTCAGGTGAAATCTAGCGAGGACGAGCGATTTCTCAGATCGGGGCGTGACAAGTTGGTATCAGAGCGGTTCCATCCTTTGGACCGTGCATGAATCTCTTTGACCCTCAGTTGCTTCGCTATCGAATTCAGTTGACTCTAAGTTGTTTTTGCAGCCGCATGGCTCATGGATCTGTTCGACGCTACATTGGATGTTCCATACAATAAGTTTATATTAAGTGTGTACGTCTAGCACAAGTATGTCGTGACTATCACGCTATCTCCGGGTGCCATCGGAGAGTGTTGGTTGCACGAAGTGCAACGGGTTATGGGATTATGGTTTCCTGAATTGCAATAAAGTTGTGAGTCACTGGTCGCACGAATTACAACGAATATGGTGATGTTGGTTGCATGAAGTGCAATGGTATATGTATTGTTGATCGCACAAAGTACGAGGAGTTATGTGTTGTTGGTCGCACGAAGTGCGAGGAGTTATGTGTTGGTCGCACGAAGTGCGAGGAGATATGTGTTGTTGGTTGCACGAAGTACAACGGGTCGATATGTGAGGCAATGCGTATTGTGTGGCTATACGAATGGTTATGTGTTGTTGGTTGCACGGAGTGCAGCAAGTCGGGAATCGTTCGTTGCATCGGTACAACGAGTCGGTATGGTATGATGTGTGTTGTATGGCTATGCGGATGGAGAGCGATATGTTGTGCGAGATTGAGTAAAGACCGTAAGTATCGAGAAGAGTTGTTGCACGAGTTGCAACGAGTGAGATTGGAAGATCGCAGATGCGATAGTACGAGTCGAGCTGGTCGCTAAGTCGAGTTTGAGTAGGCGAGCGTTTATGTTGGCCGAATGTCGCATTGTGCTTTGAATAAGTGAATGTTGCGTGTGTGATCGATATGATCGCTAAGGTACGGTGAGACTTGAATGAATGTCGAACTTGAACGAACGATAGGACATATTGGTCTAGTTGTTGTGCCAACTCGAGTAAGCAAACGCTAGAGCTGGGATCGGAAAGATCGCCATACGGGATAGTTGATTGAGAAATAGATGTCGGACCTATGCGGAATGTGATGTCGAGTAATGACTCGATTTCTAGTAGTATATGTGTCACGCCCCGACTCGCCGAATCGGTCGCCATCGCCTTGACTCGATATAAATCGATCCCCACGGGTCGGAACGTGATGCCGTGCAAGTCTTTAATGGACTTGCACAAGGCAAGGATGTGCAATTGGAAATTCCTTTTTAATTCGACGCATTGAAATTAAACAGTGCAGAGAGTTGAAGACATAGCATAGGAAGAAATTTAGCTTTTCATTCATAAGCTTGCAAAGTATGTGCAAGGTCATTTTTACATTACATATGTCGTTGCGGTTACATCTTGAAACACAAAAGAAAAACTTTCGACAAGCTTGACTTGAAATAATCCTTGTCGTTCCATACATTCATGCCCCTTTATATATTTGAACAAAGCCTTCGATCTGAGTTGGGCTTTAAAATACTTCAAAATAGGAGGGCTTCGTGCCGCCTCCCGTTCTTCAGCTTCAGGTCTAGTCCCGAGCTCCCGCAGCGCGCTCGTTACCTGGAGAGTTGGGGGTTAGCACGCTTGCTAGTGGATGGGATGAACCCACTCGTCTAAACCGACACTGCTTATTAAGGATTCTAGCATAGGAAGTGATCTTTCTATTTAGAACTATATGAATTGTAGTTCATATCGAAGGCACATTTTAACGATAACACATAACCAATTTAGAGGCATTCTTACCATGGTCGTGCTCCTTTCCTGCACAAAATATACATGATACTTACCACCTGCATAAAACAATAGGTGAGCATACAATCTATCCTATATGCGGTCATTGGTGATATCGACACCATGAAGGACGATTACGTAGCCTTGCGATGCGCCCTCCAGTCCAGGTAGCGAGCCTAACTGGAGGTCTCGCAATGCCTCGCGCCGAAGCACGTTTCCATAATTTTCTCCTAGGCCGATTCGGTCCCAGGGCCCCGGGTACCGTCTCGAGGAAAGCTCACCTTGTGCACAAGTCGTCCTTGACCATGCGAATGTATGAACAGTTTAATATGTATGAAGTAAATTGCATAGCGTAACCATTATCAAGTTACATAATCATTCCTACTCGTCCAAGGGTCCTTTTCCCCGAAACTGTACGTTCTGATTTAGCATCCCGTAGGCACCAAATTCTCCAAGGCATGATGTACCGTAACCAAGGTTTTCATCATTGTGTTTTGCATGGCATGAAATATATTCTATCTCTTTCTTAGAACTTTATCTTTTCTCTACTTAGTGTGAACCTATCGATTCAGAGTTAACTTCTCTAGGTTGATATATTATCCCGAGCTCTTGATCTTAGTGGCAAGCATACATCCCGTTAGCATCATCGATTTGAACGTTGAACTTTAAGAATTTAGTTGGCGGGAAGAAGTAGAAAAGAAGGGGCCGAAGAACCACCCACCTAAGGAGATTGCGCCGAGAGTAGGAGAACGTTTTGCGACGGTCAAGCATCAGTTACACGAACTCCTGTAATGGCACGAGCATAGAATTAGAACCCTTCCTTTAATCCTTCCTTCGAAATTCCCAAAGACGCATTCAGAAATCGACGCGAAAGCACACTATCAAATCTACGCAACAATTCGTTCAAAAAGCCAAGAAAACCAATAAAACCAACGGCAGACGGGTTGCGTCGCTCTCTTTAGAGTTCCTTCGCCAAGACGCCGTCTACCGCATCTAGGACTTATTCCAACAGTAGTCGATCCATTAGTTGGAACGGTACTCATATCACTCGTCCAAATCGATTTTATTGATGCTATGGTTTTTGTATACCAAACTCGTCGCCGAGTCAGACTAGCCATCTATGTTCCCGACCATGTCTAACTTGGCACGAGCCTATTACATAGTGCTTCACCCCAACGGAAGCGGGGCACTACAATATGTAATACCAATTATGCGATCAGTATAGCGAAGCATTGTATTGAGAACGATATGCTCGATTCCTGAGTGGTATATGGGATACCACTTAGCGATAGCGACGTTAAGCCGGTTGGTGACTTACGATAGGTTACGTCGAGACGATTGTGTTGTTACGATATGTTTGTTCTCAACGGATGGAGTAGTATCGAGACTTGAGTGGGAATGACTTGAGGGAAGTCGATGCAAGTATGCTTCGATGAATTGAGTCGAACGATTATGCGTGAAGTCGCATCTATGGATGATACGTCGGATGAGAATTCGTTAAGTGTAAGTCGAACGATAGACAGAGCATAAAGAAAGAATGTTGCGTTGAGAAAATAGTTGGGCCGGTCGAAATTATGTTGAGTTGGTACGAAGACTTGTTCGAAACGTGCTGAGTAGATACGAGGAAATCGTGCGAACGAATTGAGTTAGAGCGATGAGTCGGTAGCACGATCAGGAAGTACGAGTTGGGTATATGAGAATGGATACGCGAGTTAAAAATTATGTTGCGATTGTGGTAGTTAGTTACAACTGAATGGATCTTGATGCGTGCAAGACTTGATTCGTATTCGAGTTCGGATGATAACAGTGATTGCAACGAATTGGAACTTATGAGAGACGAAGATGTTCAAGTTATGTATATCGACGATGGTATTGAGGCGTATCAAAGATGATATACAATAACTCGGGGATACTCTGATCGAATAAATAAAAATTATATTGAGCATTGTTGTTGGATGAATAAGATGCAAGTTAAGTTATGGTAATTGGAATGATAGTAGTAGGAGTGCTTCGAAAAATTTAAGAGTGGACGGATGTTACTTGGATGAAATCGAAAGTGTATGGATTGATTCGTGGATAACCACTATATTGACATTCTTGTCTTATGCGAGTGCAACTCTAGCATCGCACATGCGTCACACCAAATTAGGGCGATCATTCTGCGTGAGCGCTGGTATGGTGATTCATCCAGCGGGGATGATCGAACTTGCAAGGCGTGGCAAATTGGAATTGACTTGTGGTTTGATGCGAAAGTTGTTCGAGGATGGTTTCGATGAGTACGGAATGTGTCGAGCTATGATCACGGATAGGTAAACTCGGACCTAAGGCGAGTAGACGTCATACGACTAACAAAGATAGTCGACGGTAATGCATGAGTGATTCGAGTAGTAACGGCGCACAAGCGCATGAGTCATTCGAGTAGCAACGGCGCATCAGTTGTGCGGGGATGGATAAATTATGGATTGATATGTCGGATTGGGTAAAGTCCCCTAGAAATTGTCGAAAATTGATTTGGCTCTGTGATAGGATATAGCATGGTTCGTTGTAACTGTCCCTCGTTGATGATCTTCAATTATCGAGCGTAATTTCGGGGCAGATGACCCTAGAAGACTTGACCGCCAAATCAAGTGAATGTTGAAGTCCCATAGGATGACCCTAAAGAAGTCGCATAAGGAAATTTTGTCGATTATGAAAGATGAGGTAGTGCATGTTGAGGATAAGTCTAAGCGAGCGAGTATCGTGTTTCGAAAGTTAGCGAGTAGTCTTCGACGAGATCGATATGGTTAGAAAGTTTATGATCGGTCGAATGGATACGCAGATAGCCTTGGGTAGTCGACGATCGAGTAGATGTCAAGGAACGTGCTTAGCGTAGTGACGCGGTAAGGCGACTGCAAGAATCTTATAATGCGCGAGAGTAATAGAGAGTAGAACGATCCTAAGAGTTGTGGCGTAAATCGATTTGAGTAACGATTAGGCTATGGGTGTTGGGCGCACGATCGATGTTACGAAACGAACTAGTCGGGATTGAATTGAAGATTGAGTAAAGAATTTATACTCGGTCGAGTATCGGAGATAAGCGTATCGTAAAAGACCTTGGGTCGGAAAGATTGTTGTCTTTGAGCATCGTAGACTCAAGTTGACCTCTTGTGTTGAGAGAGCACGAGCATGATGTCTGGATAAGTTACCTAGCGGGGGTAGTCCCAGACGCGATGCGTAGGCAGTTCGAGAACGTGGGTCGTGTTGGGATAGTTGTGTGCGAGACTTAGTACGGATTGTAAGCAAAGGAATTTGTGACATGTGGACTTAGTCCATGTCGTTAAGGTAAAAATATTATGGATGGTTGGATAAAAGACTTGAGTTATGTGAGAGATAGGAAACGATTGGGCGAACAGGCGTTACAGAGAATTGTTATGATCGGATGCACAATGACTCGATGCAATGCGAGTGTTAGGTGGCCGGCGAGAAACTTATGAGATCGAACTAATAGTTTCGAGTTAAGTTATGTGCAAGATGTTGGAAGATGATCGCATGTTATAGGATGATGCATACAAGATTGGGAATAGGCGCTAAGATATGACTAAGTCGAGTACGGACTGATTGGTGCTTGAGATTTGAGTTGAGCTTGTTAGTTGTCCCGATATCCTACAACTAAGCATGGCTGAAATGCATATATTGGTAGGACGCCTAAAATATATGTATGATCCAAACTAAGTTGTATGATTCCAACGATAGTAGTACGAGATCGTGAAACGATCTGGCGAGACACTCGAATTAAGTGTTGGTTTCGGTTCGAGGATGAACCTAATTTTGAGTGGTATATTATGTAATGCCTCACTCCGCACAGTGCATTACGATAAGTCGTTGACTCGAAGAGTTGCGTTGACCCGATGATGTATCGATGCGAATCGATGCAAGAGCTACGTTGGCCAAAGGTAAGCTTTGAGTCGATTGGAATCTATGGATCGAATCGATGCAAATGATAAGTCCCGCTTGAGCAAGTGCTGATTTTAGTTGATCTGGTGTGCAGGCTATGCTTTTACGCTGGACGATAAGAGGTCGGCATTTTGCCTTATACAGTGAAGTGTCCGCAAAACCAAATCGTGGCCTTACAACGGATTGTGGCATGGGCACGATAGGCCAAATCAACCGAGTAGTGCAAAGGAATAGCTAAGTCCGAGAGTTAGCCATGCGACCAAGTTATGGAAGCGAGCCGCTTCAACTCAGCGAAACGACAAGGCGTATCGACTTAAGGTGGACGGGTTCTTGACTCTCTCTCCCTATTCCTTCACATCTAATAAAATATATCATTGTATGCGAAGATGTTATCGAGTTAGCGAGTGTGGCTCAGCGGGTAAAGGTCTCAGTATGTGTCGAACACTAAGATAGAATATTGAACAATCGAACAATTGAAGCGACGTGTATTAAGTGTACGGGTCGCGGTAGGGCAATGATGGCAGAACATTAAAAGACGATATTGAGATGTGTATCATGTGCATGGCTCCGAGAACATTGAACACTAGGTGTAGAATATTAATTACGGTGCTGAGCGTGCCCTCGGGCACTTATACAACGAAAAGACTAAGTAACTACGAAATTATGCTTTGAGAATGACTTACGTATGGTACGCGTTGAATATGAGTATGAGATGACTAAGCCGTTGGGCGTCGTACATCAATATGGATGTGTTGGGACATAACGCCGACGGAGCTCCCCATTTAGATGGTAGATTATGTTTGTGAGATGCGAATATGCTTATGGTGCGAGACTATGTTTATGGAACACGAGATGGGTTGGAATGTATGACTTGTATGCTATGGCGCATATTGCATGGTCAATGGACTCGGATGGCCCATGCACGGGTGCGGCTTCCCTCGGACGGTTACGCCAGGGCACCGGGACCGTTCGGCCTATGAGGGAATTATGTGTGGTATTTATGGTACACAACATTCGGACGGATTGCGACCGTCCAGTGCTGTGATAAGCTATAATATCCGTAAGTTTGGGATCCTTTGGATACTGGGCTAGCAACCCATATCGAAGTGATCGTAGGCTTACACATAAGAGATACCAAGTCTATTACGGTGCGAAACACCGTGACCTCCATATAGATAGGACCGGTGGGCTGAGATGAGAGTTGGGTGCAGGCGCAGGGCCTGCGACCCTTATGCATTGTCTAAGTTTATGGTCGGAATGTTGCGTGAATTTATATGGTTTCTTACGTAAGTTCTAACCAGTGCAGGCTAAGGAAAATGGGACGGAGATGAGCACGAACACTATGTTTACGTTCATATTATGCCTTACTGTATCTGCTGCAGGAACTGTCACCCCCATTTTTTTGTTCTACGTATTTCTAGTATACGTATACGGAATCCTGACATGTATTTTTATTTTACTGCCTGGCTAGCTAATTTCAGTTTAATCTTGATTAGGTTCATCATGGCATGTAATGTTTTAACTTGGTTTATTTTGGGTTGGCTTGGTTTATTCTTTGGTTCATCATGTTAAACCCACCACCTTCCCCCTTTATAACCCACCTAACTTTTCTCTCTCCTCCACTTTCTCATTAACTCTTATTCCTTCTCCATTAAACCCACCACCAACCAAGAACACCCCTTAGGCAAGTGCAACTTGCTTCCACAAGAGAACCCATTTTATTGTTTCAATAGCTTCTTCTCATATTTCTAAGACACATTAGAACTTGTCATTTTCTACATTGAGGCTTTGATTTTTGTAGATCTAGAAATTGGTCATTTTCGGATTTTGGTGGTTTTGATCAATCAAACTCCTTTGTTTTCAAGTTTTGATGGTTCTATGTTGTAGAGAATTTCATTCTACCCAATTTTGACCATTGGAAAGTTAGATTTGGACTTGTTTTGACTAAGTTATGGATTTTTGAAGCATTGGGTTCAACCATGGAATTCCTGCTACTTTGGAGAAGACAGTGAGCAGTGTGCGTGAGCTTTTTAGCTTGCACTACTGAGTTGGGCGCGCTATTTAGCACAGCGCAGTCTGACTCGTGTGCAGTCTGACCTCGTACACAGTCTGACTCGTGCGCAGTCTGACCTCGTGTGCAGTCTGACTCGTGCGCAGTCTGACTCGTGCGCAGTCTAACTCGTGCGCAGTCTGACTCATGCGCAGTCTGACTCGGGCGCAGTTTGACTCGTGCGCAACCTGACTCAGGCGCAACCTAGCCTCGCGCAGTCTAGTGCCTAGCGCAACATGACTTGGCCTGACTCTTCCTGGCGCAACTTGACCCGACCTTGTGCATTTTAGTGATTGGCATCCCTAGTGCCTAGGTGCAACCTGATGTTCAGGCGCAACTGGACTTGACCCTACTTGCCTTGGCGCAACCTGTTACCCTGGCGCAACTTGGCTAATGCCACTTGTTGGCCATAGTACCTTGCTCCTCCCCCTTGGGCGCATTATGTCCCCATATCCCCCTTTTTATGATTTTTGCACCCATTTTATATCCTTACGCCTTTTGATATAAACTCGACATGAACCCGATGTGATCAAGACATTATTTATGAATGTTAATCGGAACACGGCTTAGTGATGGAATTGCATGATTAGTGACCCGTTGTGGTGCACTTGCATAAACACGAAATGGCATTATGACCTTACAGGATAACTCTTGATAGTGACCCGCCGTGGTGCACTCTTGACAAATAATTTGACATAATAATTCTTGATGGTGGTCCGTTGTGACGCACCCTTGCCTTGATAAGTAATCTTGATAAGCAACCCGACATGATAACCTTGATACGCTGTTGCGACGGCTAACTTGACATGCTAAGTGAATTCTTGACACCGTGGGTGATTGTATCGAATATGCTTGTATAAGCAACCAGTCTTGTCTCGCATCATGTCTAGGACATGTATCCCTGGTTACCACGGTCAGGGATTCATACTGAATCTGACTAGGTTAATAACTAGATTGATCAAGTAGAGCATATAGAGAGGTATTCCGGCTACAAGCAATCCCGTTATCTGGGCGCCTTCCTTGATGGACTTGTAGCCTGTCGACGAGTAGGGCACATTTCCAGCTCACTGTTATGTGGGGTACTACATAAAACGATTACTATGCACACTGTCATGTGTTGCATCTAAGTCACCTAACAAGGCATGATAACTCTAATCTTTAACCTTGCGTCTGGATAATCTGGATAGTCTGCTGGGCTTATGGCCATAGGCATACCTCATTGCATCTTGCTAGTAACTAAGCTTGTGATAACCCTAGTTAGTTAAGTATCAAGCCGTACCCTTTGCTTGGCCGTGAATGATGGATGGAGTCCTATCTTGTCTAGTCTTGCCTAGATCCGGTGCATGGATATCTCCGAACATGCTTGTTTATGCTTTACTTTATCGATAATTGGTTCAGGGCTAAGTTCTGTTCAGGTGAAGGGTTACAACCCCGGTCCTTGTTTGGTTTATGGGTTGTAACTTGGGTACCGGAATAGTCCTCTAGTTATCTTATCGTTTATCATCCTGTTTTCTTTAACTCATGTCTTATGTTATTTCACCTATGACTTTATGTGCTGACATGCTAGTTTTAGTTCTTAAGTGAAGCCCCCTTTGTGGCACTTGCTCTTTCTGGGGTCTGACCCAGCTGGTTATGTATGGCCAGATTTCGGAGCAGCTACCGAGGATCTCCCAACTTTCCTGCTAGATGGTGAACACTAGAAGGAATCCCGACAATGAGTGGGTTTTTATTTTGCTCTCCCACTCCCTTGTAAAAATATTCTTTTGAGGCGTTTAGCCGCCGAGCAAGTGTTAGCTCGTTTGCTAGTCTTCGTATTTTCTATGACTAGCTTCATGATCATCTGAATATGTAATGTATGGGACGCCTTACTTTGTATGTCTGATGATCTACCATCTTGTTATATCTACTCGCTTGCTGGAGATTGAGACACTAGGCTTGTTATTGACCTTAAGAGACTAATGGCTTGTAGTAAACCCTCATGCATCTAGACAGCCGTGACCGTATTGCGAGGTGAGATTCACTTCAATGTATGTAGCTGGCTGTGTCTGTCCCCCGCTCTCCAGTATTTTGGTTCTGGGGCTTGACACGGTTTAAGTGGTGGCCCATGCAGGTCTTGTAGATTAAGATGTGGAAGGGTTTTACTGGATAGATGTCTCAATCAGCACTCGCCCTTGATCTCTACTCGTGCCTTCTGACCTTTCAGAATCCTTGACCTGATCACATGTTTATATCCTCGATCTATCATGGTCCTTTCTTATTGTTCCCTATGTCGTTTTCTTCAGCGGTATTGTTCCTGGTCCTACCGATCAGCAAGGCGGAGCACCTCCAGTGGACCAGCAGCAACCTGGAGACCAAGCCCAGCACTCTGGAGTGGCCTTTCGTGTCATGCATTCCGGGGACCCCGAGCCCCCAGTTCAGCCAGTCCAGCCTGCAGAGCCTGACGATGGCACCTTGGTGGGTCTCATCAGGATATTGCTTGCGTCTCAAGATCGTCGGGGCGATGCCCTGCACCAGGCAGTACAGGATGCCATGGATCGTGTTGGTTATCAAGGGAACAGTGCGGCTAGCAGTTTCAAGCGCCTCAACCCTCCCTTCTTCGATGGTAGTGAAGACGCTATTGCAGCTGATGCGTGGCTCCAGGACATTGAGATTATCTTAGATGCAGCCAAGACTCCAGAAGGAGAGAAGGTAGCTGTGGTGCGCCTACAGTTATTGGACGTAGCCCGCACCTGATGGGTGATGATAGCAGTTGGTTTGGCAACGCCTGTCCCGTGGGCGGTATTCAGTGACAAGTTTCAGATCAAGTACTTCGATGCTGTGGCTTGGCACGACCTACAGACGAAGTTCACCAATCTCAGGCAGATGAGCAGGACGGTCGATGGATATGTGGCCGAGTTTTCAAGACTGAGTCGGTTTGCTCCCACTTTGGTAGCAACCGAGATTGATCGAGCGCAGCGGTTCCAGCAGAGACTCCACCTAGAGATCATTCTAGCAATGGAGCAGTTTGAGCATCAGACCTTTGATACTGTTTTACGGGCAGCTAAGAGGCATGAGTATACCTCGCAAAGAATTGTAGACAGAACTGGAGGACGGAAGCGGTCCCTTGGTCAGATGATCCAGTCTTCAGCCCCATCCCCGGCAGCTAGGGCCTTGACCATTGGAGCTCCGAGGAGGGCAGCATCAGTTACGTCGGTTCAGCATTCGACTCTGACGTATCCTCAGCAGCAGAAGTGGAGGCAGTCTTCCACAATGGGCTGTACTCATTGTGGGAAGCCAGGGCATGTAGTGTCAGAATGTCGTCGAGCACAAGGATTGTGTTTGGCTTGTGGGGCACCGTATCACATGATAGGGTCCTGTCCACAGAGAGCCAGTTCATCCTCATCAACCTAGACTAGTCCCTCAGTGAGGGGACCAGCACCAGTACAGCAGCAGCAGTATCAGCCTCCGAGGGCATTGCCGCCTCAGGCTCAGGCATTCTAGCAGCAGCGACCGCAACAGTATGCCCAGGTCCAAGCTCAGGTTCAGAACCGCCAGAGAGGTTTCCAACAGAGGGGACCAGCACCCAGAGGGCACGGTCAAGCGATGGCTTTGACCGTAGAGGAAGAGTTGGCATCAGGTGAGGTGGTGGCAGGTACCATTCTCGTCAACTCTTTTTCTGCATCCGTATTATTTGATTCAGGTGCATCGCATTCATTTATGTCTACACGATTTACGACACGGATAGGACTGGAGCCCGAGTCATTATCAGTAAGGCTCAATATACTTACTGGTAACGGACTTGTGGGTGTAGATAGGGTGTTTTCCTCGTGTCGAATCGTAGTTAGCGGTAGAGAGTTTCCCGCTAGGTTGATAGAGTTCCCGATGGCCGATTATGATATAGTCCTAGGAATGGATTGGTTGAGGACCAGTATGCTAGAATAGATTGCCATGTTGGCAAGATTATTTTTAGTATTCCCGGTGAGCCAGAGTTTTCATTTTCTCGAGGCAGAGTATAACCTTCTTCCCCAGTATTGCGAATGGTCGTAGCAGCAGCAGTTCAGCTTCCCAAAGTTATAGAAGAGTTTCCTGACGTATTTCCCGAAGAGCTTCCAGGCATGCCCCCAGAGAGAGAAAGAGAGTTCACTATCGACTTGATTCCAGGGACGGCACCAGTGTCAGAGAGAGTCTATAGGATGGCACCATCAGAGTTGGAGGTCCTGTACAAGATGATTGAAGAACTTAGAACTAAGGGATTCATTCGTGCTGGCGGATCACCTTGGGGAGCTCCGATGCTTCTTGTGAAGAAGAAGGATGGTACGTCAAGATTATGTGTTGATTATCGTACCTTGAACTCTGTAACAATTAAGAACAGATATCCTTTACCAAGGATAGATGATTTATTTGATCAGCTCAGGGGAGCGGCAGTATTCTCAAAGATTGACTTGCGATCGGGGTACCATCAGATCAGAGTCAGAGAGCAGAACATCCCGAAGACAACATTCAGATCTAGATATGGACATTGGGAGTTCCTTGTTATGCCATTTGGAGTGACCAATGCGCCGGCTGTATTCATGGACCTCATGAATCGTATCTTCATGCCCTATTTGGACTAGTTCGTGATAGTGTTCATAGACGACATCTTAGTCTATAGCGGGAACGAGGTAGAGCATGAACAGCATCTTCGTGTAGTTCTTTAGATTCTCATGGAGCACCAGTTGTACGCGAAGTTCAGTAAGTGCGAATTTTGGTTGGATCGTATCTCGTACTTAGGTCATATCATCACCAGAGGTAGAGTGGAAGTTGATCCCCAGAAGATAGTGGCTATAGAGTCATGGCCAGTACCTAGCACAGTCGCAGAAGTTCAGAGTTTTCTCGGATTGGCCGGCTATTACCGACGCTTTGTGTCAGACTTTGCTCGGATTTCAGCTCCACTGACGCAGTTGACCCGTAAGGATGTACAGTTTGCTTGGACAGCAGAGTGTCAGAGTTCATTTGAGAAGTTGAAGCGGAGATTGATGACGGTCCCCATTCTCACTCTTCCTGACGGGACGGGAGGATTTTTAGTTTATTGCGATGCATCCGGCAAAGGATTAGGATGTGTCTTAATGCAGCATGGTAAGGTAGTCGCTTATGCG
This sequence comes from Iris pallida, assembly GCA_029216955.1. Classification (NCBI taxonomy): domain Eukaryota; kingdom Viridiplantae; phylum Streptophyta; class Magnoliopsida; order Asparagales; family Iridaceae; genus Iris; species Iris pallida. The sequence continues at coordinate 30,258,428 of JANAVB010011199.1, forward strand.
TCACGTCAACTTCGTGACCATGAGAGGAATTACCCAACCCATGACTTGGAGTTAGCAGCCGTAGTTTTTGCATTGAAACTTTGGAGGCATTATTTGTATGGAGATCGGGTGGAAATTTTTACCGACCACAAGAGTCTGAAGTATGTGTTTACCCAGAAGGATCTTAATATGCGTCAGAGGAGATGGCTAGAGCTACTTGTGGATTATGACATCAACTTGCAGTATCATCCTGGGAAGGCCAACGTGGTAGCAGATGCATTGAGCAGGAGAGCCGGAGTTTATTTTCTAACGGCGCAGCCAGAGTTGTTAGCAGATCTTCAGAAGATGGGTATTGAAATTGTTCTTCCTTCCAGTGTGGCATTGATGGCCAGTATGCAAGTTCAGTCCAGTATAGTTGAGAGGATCAAGTTAGCTCAGTCCACAGACTCTAAGCTTCAGCGGCTTAGGACAAAATGTGTGGCAGGACAAAGACCAGAGTTATGCATTCATGAAGATGGTACACTCTGGCATGGGAGGCGTCTTTGTGTACCCAGTGGAGATATCAGACAGGAAATCATGGCAGAATCCCACAGTTCTCAGTATTCAATTCATCCCGACGGTACGAAGATGTATCGTGATATTCGACAGCATTTTTGGTAGAATGGCATGAAGAGGGAGATAGCCCGGTTTGTCTCTCGTTGTTTAGTTTGTCAACAAGTTAAGGCCGAACATCAGAGACCAGCTGGACTTCTTCAACCTTTGTCGATTTCGGAATGAAAATGGAAGCACATTACCATGGATTTTGTAACTGGATTACCTAGATCCCCAGCTGGAAGAATTGCCATCTGGGTTATAGTTGATCGTCTCACGAAGGTAGCTCATTTTCTTCCTTTCAGAATCGGTCAGTCGACGGATCAGCTTGCAGAGATGTACATCAGGCAGATAGTCAGATTGCATGGAGTGCCAGTCAGTATTGTGTCCGACAGAGATTCAAGATTTATCTCGCACTTTTGGCAAAGTCTTCAAGAGAGTTTGGGGACTCGTCTCAAGTTCAGTTCAGCCTACCATCCGCAGACAGATGGTAAGTCAGAATGCACGATCCAGACTCTTGAAGACATGCTGCGGTCATGTACACTCGACTTCGGTGGTTCGTGGGAAGATCACCTGCATCTTGTAGAGTTCTCGTACTGTCACGCCCCAGAACCAGAATACTGGAGAGCGGGGGCAGACATAGCCAGCTACGTATATTGAAATAGAATACATCTCAACTATACGGTCACGGCTGTCTAAATATGAGGGTTTACTACAAGCCAACAGTCTCTTAAGGTCAAGCCTATTGTCTCAATCTCATGCAAGTAATATAATTACAAGATGTATGATCATCAAATATACAATAAAAGGCGTCCCAAATATTACATATCAGCTGATCATGAAGCTAGTCGTACAAAATGTTAGGACTAGCAAGAGTTTAGTCATACATAATCAACCCTAGGATTTGTACAGTAAGTAAAAGTGCATCGAGCTAACAGGTGCTCGTCGGCTAAACGCCTCAAAAGAATAGTTTTACAATAGAGTGAGCGAACAAAATAGAAAACCCACTCGTAGCCCGGGTTCCTTCTAGTCGCCACCATCGGGCTGGAAGCTTGGTAGATCCTCGGGAGCTGCTCCGAAATCTAGCCACACAAAACCAGCTGGGTCAACCCCAGAAAGAGCAAGTGCCACAAGGGGGCCACAAAATAAGAACAAAAGCCAGCAATCAGCACAGAAAATCTAATATTAAAACTAAAATTACGAAAACATGTCAGGATGATATACGACGAGATAACCATGGAACTATTCCGATAGCCAGGTTACAACCCGTAAACCAACAAGGACCGGGGTTGTAACCCTTCATCTGAACAGAGCTTGGTTTCCCACCATTTATCGGCAAGATAATAATACAAGAAATCAAGACAGAAAATAATCTTGTACGGGATCAAGACATGGCTAAACTGGTTATACCTTATTCAATCAATTACGGCCAAGCAGATCCTATGGCTTACTACTTTAACTAACTAGGGTTATCACAGCCCTAATTACTAACAAGATGCAGTGAGATTGTTCTACAGCCACAAGCCCTGCAGACCATCCAGGCTACCCAGGACGAAAGATTAGGGTTGAATTCAGGTGGGTACATCGCCCAGAAGACAAATGTACCCTTAGGTGACTTAGAGGGTGCAACACTCGACGGTACGCTGGAAATGTGCCCTACTCGACGGCAGGCTACAGATCCCAAGAGCGCCCAGGTAACGGGATTGCCTGTAGCTGTGTCATCTCTTCATGACTACTGAGTTATTCTAGTTATTAACCTTAATCCATTTTAGTAGGTACTCCTGACCGTGGTACTCAGGAGTCCCCTCCTAGACATGATGTAAGACAGGACAAGTAGATTTAACAAGCAAGCAAGAAGAACCACCCACGGTGTCAAGGCAGGTCAAGTTAAATTATGAAGATAAATCATGTCAGGGTACTTGTTAGGAGTGCGCCACGACGGGCCACTATCATGTCAGGTTGGTCATTTCAGGAGTGCAGCACCATGGGTCACTGTCGTGTTATGCTAGTTCCTTGTCATATCATGCCATGTACAATAGTCATTCCAAACATATTAAGTAAAATCAAGTTCATGACAAAAGGCGTAAGGATATAAAATGGGCATGAAATATCTAATAAAATATCAAAATACGGGTCAGGGGATGCGTACGCACAAAAGCACGCACGCAGGGGGAATGCATACGCATTATAACACGCACGCAGGAAGGCAGCGTATGTGAAAGTCACGCACGCTCAAGGGGCAGTGTGTGAAAGTCACGCACGCTGAGAGAGCAGCGTGGGTGAAAAGTCACGCACGCTCAGGGGCAGCGTACATGAAAAGTCATGCACGCTCAGGGGGGGCAGCGTATGTGAAAGTCACGCACGCTACAGGGAGCAGTGTGTGAAAGTCACGCACGCTACAGGGAGCAGTGTGTGAAAGTCACGCACGCTACAGGGAGCAGTGTGTGAAAGTCACGCACGCTACAGGGAGAAGTGTGTGAAAGTCACGCACGCTGAAGGAGATACGCTTCCAACAGGAAGCGTACTCAAGCCTGCGTACGTAGCGCTAAAGAGCGCGCATAGCTCAGTGTGCATAGCTAAACAGCTCTGCACACTGCTCACTGTCTTCTCCAAACAGCAAGAACACATGGCTGAAACCAAAACTTCAAGGCATCATAACTTGGCCATCCAAACTCCAAATTCGGATTTCTAAGGCTCCAACTGGAGTGAAACTGAAAGCTCTTCCATATGGAAACATCAGAACTCAAGGAAAACCAACCAAAAAGGATCAAAACATACAAAATCCGAAAATAGCAATAACTTAGATCTACATCAACAGAGACTCCAAATCATAAAAATCCAAGAACTAATGTTGATCTCCATGTCCTAAACTAGCAAATGGACAAAGAAAAGAGGGTCCTCATGTAGTGGCAAGATGCACTTGCCTAGGGTTAGGAGAGTTGTGGAGGAAGGAGAAGAAGAAGAAGAAGGAAATTAATGGTATTTATGAGGAGAGAGAGTGGTAGGTGGGAATATAAAGAGGGGAGTTGTGGTGGGGATGAGGGTGTAGCATAGGGCTAGGGTGTTCCAACACATAAAATTGAACCAAACCGAACCATCCCCAATAAAATCGAGCCAAGCCAAAACCCAAAATACGAGAAATACCGAAATTCCACAAGTCGAGAAAAATAAAATATATGCCAAAAATCCAGATACGAGTATAAATACGAAATACGAGAAATACGGGAAATGAGGGTGACAACTCTACCCACCTTAAAAGAATTCCATCCTCGGAATTTCATCAAGGAGCTATAGATTGTCACGACAAGCTACACTAAGCACAGGCAAGTTATACTAAGCAGTTCAATCATACAATCATACAATGCAAGCAAGGAAGGGAAAACGTAAGGCATAAGAAAGACATTATACCTCACGAGTCAAACAGGTAGGGATATCGCGATCGGATGTCGTCCTCGCGCTCCCACGTTGACTCACCTAGAGAGTGATGACCCCAAGCAACACGGACTAATTTAATAGTCATGTTCTTGAGTATCTTTTCCCTCCGGTCCAAAATAGACACGGGCCTCTCCTCATACGAAAGGTTGGTACCAACAACCAATTCCGAATGGTCTAGGATGTGGCTCGGGTCCGGAATATACCGTCGTAATTGGGACACATGGAATACATCATGCACCTCACTTAGCGATGGCGGAAGAGCGAGACGATAGGATACATCTCCTACTCGCTCTAGAATATCGAACGGCCCTATATACCTAGGACTAAGCTTTCCCCGCACGCCAAAGCGAATGACGCCGCGGTTAGGCGAGATCCTAAGGAATACATGGTCGCCGACAGCAAATTCTAAGGGACGCCGATGAGCATCGGCCCAATGGCGCTGGCGGTCCTGGGCAACTCGGAGGTGATCTCTGACCTTCCTGACCACTTCAACCGTTTGGAAAATCAACTCGGGTCCGAGCATCTGCCTCTCTCCAACATCGTCCTATGCTAGCGGGGATATGTACTTCCTGCCATAGAGAGCCTCGAAGGGTGCCATCTGGATACTGGCCTGATAACTGTTGTTGTACGAGAATTCCACCAGGTACAGATGATTCTCCCATGAACCACCGAAGTTAAGGGTACAGGATCTCAACATATCTTCAAGAGTCTGGATTGTGCGCTCTGATTGACCATCCGTCTGTGGGTGATAAGCTGAGCTGAACTGAAGACGAGTCCCCAAACTCTTCTGCAAGCTGCGCCAAAAGTGTGATGTGAATCTTGAATCCCTGTCTGAGGTGATGCTGACTGGCACACCGTGAAGCCTGACGATCTGCCTAAGATACATCTCTACTAGCTGCGCCGTCGACTGTCCAACTCTGAATGGGAGAAAGTGTGCTACCTTGGTAAGCCTGTCCATAATTACCCAAATAGCATCTCTGCTAGCCGGAGATCTGGGCAATTCGGTCACGAAATCCATGGTTATATGTTCATATTTCCATTCTGGGATCGGTAAGGGTTGAAGAAGTCCAGCGGGCCTCTAATGTTCAGCTTTAACCTGTTGGCAAACCAAACACCGAGAGACAAACTGGACTATCTCCCTCTTCATGCCATTCCACCAAAAATACTGACGAATATTACGGTACTTCTTCGTACCACCCGGATGAATAGAATATTGTGAACTGTGGGCTTCTGCCATGACTTCCCGTCTGATATCTCCACTGGGTACACAAAGACGAGTGCCGTATCGAAGTGTACCGTCTTCATGGATACATAACTCTGGCCTTCTTCCTGCTTCACACTCTGCTCTGAGTTGCTGGATCTTGGAATCTGTTGACTGTGCCACCCGGATCCTCTCAACTATGCTGGACTGAACCTGTAGACTGGCCATCAATGCCACACTGGTAGGAAGAACCACTTCAATGCCCATCTTCTGAAGATCTGCCAATAATTCTGGTTGCGCCGTCAGGAGATAAACTCTGGCTCTCCTGCTCAATGCATCTGCTACAACGTTGGCCTTCCCGGGATGATACTGCAAATCTACATCATAGTCTACTAGTAGCTCGAGCCATCTTCTCTGCCGCATATTAAGGTCCTTCTGGGTGAAAACATACTTCAGGCTCTTATGATCAGTAAAGATCTCCACTCTATCTCCGTACAAGTAGTGTCTCCACAACTTCAAGGCAAACACTACCGCCGCCAATTCCAAGTCGTGGGTCGGGTAATTCTTCTCATGGTCACGAAGTTGACGTGACGCATAAGATATTACCTTTCCATGTTGTATCAAGACACACCCCAATCCTCTGCCTGAAGCGTCGCAATAAACTGTGAATCCTCCGGTCCCATCTGGAAGGGTGAGAATGGGAGCCGTTATCAAACCTCGCTTTAACTTCTCAAATGATTCTTGACACTCTGCTGTCCAAACAAACGACATATCTTTGCGGGTCAACTGGGTCATCGGCGCTGAAATCCTTGTAAAATCTGAAACAAACCGCCGGTAGTAGCCGGCCAATCCAAGTAAGCTGCGAACCTCTGCCACTGAGCTGGGTACCGGCCATGACTCGATAGCCACAATCTTCTGGGGATCCACTTCCACTCCTCCTCGGGTAATGATGTGACCCAAGTACGAAATGCGATCGAGCCAGAACTCGCATTTACTGAACTTGGCGTACAACTGATGCTCCCTAAGCGTCTGAAGGACGACTCTGAGATGCTGCTCATGCTCTGCTTCACTCTTGCTGTAGACCAGGATGTCATCTAGGAACATGATCACGAACTGATCCAAGTAAGGCATAAAAATGCGATTCATGAGGTCCATGAATACGGTCGGCGCATTGGTCGCTCCAAAGGGCATAACAAGGAACTCCCAATGCCCATACCTCGATCTAAATGCTGTCTTCGGGATGTCCTGCTCTCTGACTCTGATCTGGTGGTATCCTGACCGCAAGTCGATCTTCGAGAACACTGAAGCCCCTCTGAGCTGATCAAACAAGTCATCTATCCTCGGAAGAGGGTATCTGTTCTTGATTGTCACCGAATTCAAGGTACGATAATCAACACATAGTCTGGACGTACCATCCTTCTTTTCCATAAGAAGCATCGGGGCTCCCCAAGGCGATCCACTTGCACGAATGAATCCCTTGGTCCTCAGTTCTTCAATCATCTTGTACAAAATCTCTAACTCTGAAGGCGCCATCCTGTAGACTCGCTCTGACACTGGTGCTGTCCCGGGAATCAAGTCTATAGTGAACTCAATCTCCCGTTCTGGCGGCATCCCTGGAAGCTCCTCTGGAAAGACATCTGGAAACTCTTCAACTATCCGGGGTAACTGCACTGCTGCTACTGCCATCCACAATGCTGGAGAAGATGGCTCCACTGCGCCTCTGGAAAACGAAAATTCTGGCTCGCCGGGGATACTAAAGATAACTCTGCCAATATGGCAGTCTATCCTAGCATACTGGTTCCTCAACCAATCCATGCCTAGGACTACATCATAGTCTGCCATAGGAAACTCTATAAATCTTGCGGGGAACTCCCTACCGCTAACTACGATCCGACACGAGGAAAACACTCGATCTACTCCTACAAGACCATTACCAGTAAGTATATTGAGCCTCACTGATAATGACTCGGGCTCCAATCCTATCCGTGTCGCGAATCGTGCAGACATGAATGAATACGATGCACCAGAATCAAACAATACCGAAGCTGGAAAGGAGTTGACGAGAATAGTACCTGCCACTACCTCACCTGGTGCAACTTCTTCTTCCATAGCCATCATCATAGCCTAACCTTGTCCTCTGGCTGCCGGTCCCCTCTGCTGGAAACCTCTCTGCCTATTCTGGGTCTGAGCTTGGGCTTGTGCATACTGCTGGAGGTGTTGTTGCTGGAATGCCTGAGACTGAGGCGGCAAGGACCTCGAAGGCTGATACTGCTGCTGCTGAGCTGGTGCTGGGGCCGATCCTCTCACCGAAGAGCTAGAAGGGTTGGATGCTGATGAACCACCCCTATTTGGGCAAGCGCCAACTCTATGATCTGCTGCTCCACAAGCCAGGCACAATCCCTGTGCCCTGCGACAATCTGCCACCACATGTCCTGGCTTCCCGCAATAAAAACATCCCATCGCAGAAGTCTGCTTCTGCTGCTGCGGGTACATCGGGGTTGAATGCTGAACCGACGTTACTGAGGTCGCCCGCCTCGGAGTTCCAATAGTTAATTCCCTAGCTGCCGGGACTGGAGCTGATGATTGGTGCATCTGACTGTGGGACCGCTTCCTACTTCCGGTCCTATCCACGATCCTCTGGAAGGTATACTCATGCCTCCTAGCTGCTCTCAAGACTGCATCAAACGTCTGGTGCTCAAACTGCTCAACCGCTAACAAGATCTCCAAATGCAGTCCCTGCTGGAACCGCTGGGCCCTATCAAACTCGGTCGCCACCAAGGTGGGGGCAAACATACTGAGCCTAGAAAACTCTGATGCATAACTGTCGACCATTCTGGCTCCTTGCTTCAAGTTGGTAAATCTGGTCTGCAGGTCGTACCGAGCCACAGCATCAAAGTACTTCGTCTGGAATCTCTCTCTAAACACTGCCCAAGCAATGGGTGCCACTAATCCCATGGCTTGTGCCGTCCACCAATTGCGAGCTAAATCCAACAACTGCAGGCGTACCACCGCCACCTTCTCATTCTCGGGTGTCCTGGCTGCTTCCAGAATCACCTCGGTATCCTGAAGCCATGCATCCGCGGCAATCGCATCCTCGGTGCCGTCGAAGAAAGGAGGGTTCAATCGCTTGAAGCTGTTGGCCGCCTGGTTCCCTGGATGTCCGCCTCGGGTCAAAGCATCTTGAACTGTCTGGTGCAGGGCGTCGCTTCGACGATCCTGAGAAGCTATCAAGGTTCTGATGAGGCCTACTAAGGTACCATCATCTGGCTCAGCAGGCTGGATGGGCCGAACTGGTGACTCTCCTCCAGTAGGTATCACCCTGGAGGCGACTCCGGAATGCTGGGCTTGATCTCCAGGTTGCTGCTGGTCCACGGGAGGTGCTCTTCCTTGCTGATCGGCAGGGTCAGGTACAGTGCCGCTGAAGAAGACGACACAGGAAAACAATAAGGAAGGACCAGGACAGATCAACGATACAAGCATGTAATCAGGGCAAGAATTTTAGGGATTTAAAAATACGGGCGGAGATCAAAGGCGAATACTGATTGAGACATCTATTCGGTAAACCCCTCACATTTCTTGATTGACAAGACCTGCATGGGCCACCACTTAAACCATGTCACGCCCCAGAACCAGAATACTGGAGAGCGGGGGCAGACATAGCCAGCTACGTATATTGAAATAGAATACATCTCAACTATACGGTCATGGCTGTCTAGATATGAGGGTTTACTACAAGCAAACAGTCTCTTAAGGTCAAGCCTATTGTCTCAATCTCATGCAAGTAATATAATTACAAGATGTATGATCATCAAATATACAATAAAAGGTGTCCCAAATATTACATATCAGCTGATCATGAAGCTAGTCATACAAAATGTTAGGACTAGCAAGAGTTTAGTCATACATGATCAACCCTAGGATTTGTCAATCATGTTTACAGCCCGTAGGCAGACAGTAAGTAAAAGTGCATCGAGCTAACAGGTGCTCGTCGGCTAAATGCCTCAAAAGAATAGTTTTACAATAGAGTGAGCGAACAAAATAGAAAACCCACTCGTAGCCCGGGTTCCTTCTAGTCGCCACCATCGGACTGGAAGCTTGGTAGATCCTCGGGAGCTGCTCCGAAATCTGGCCACACAAAACCAGCTGGGTCAACCCCAGAAAGAGCAAGTGCCACAAGGGGGCCACGAAATAAGAACAAAAGCCAGCAATCAGCACAGAAAATCTAATATTAAAACTGAAATTACGAAAACATGTCAGGATGATATACGACGAGATAACCATGGAACTATTCCGATAGCCAGGTTACAACCCGTAAACCAACAAGGACCGGGGTTGTAACCCTTCATCTGAACAGAGCTTAGTTTCCAACCATTTATCGGCAAGATAATAATGCAAGAAATCAAGACAGAAAACAATCTTGTACGGGATCAAGACATGGCTAAACTGGTTATACCTTATTCAATCAATCACGGCCAAGCAGATCATACGGCTTACTACTTTAACTAACTAGGGTTATCACATGCCTAATTACTAACAAGATGCAGTGAGATTGTTCCACAGCCACAAGCCCTGCAGACCATCCAGGCTACCCAGGACGAAAGATTAGGGTTGAATTCAGGTGGGTACATCGCCCAGAAGACAAATGTACCCTTAGGTGACTTAGAGGGTGCAACACTCGACGGTGCGCTGGAAATGTGCCCTACTCGACGGCAGGCTACAGATCCCAAGAGCGCCCAGGTAACGGGATTGCCTGTAGCTGTGTCATCTCTTCATGACTACTGAGTTATTCTAGTTATTAACCTTAATCCATTTTAGTAGGTACTCCTGACTGTGGTACTCAGGAGTCCCTTCCTAGACATGATGCAAGACAGGACAAGTAGATTTAACAAGCAAGCAAGAAGAACCACCCACGGTGTCAAGGCAGGTCAAGTTAAATTATGAAGATAAATCATGTCAGGGTACTTGTCAGGAGTGCGCCACGACGGGCCACTATCATGTCAGGTTGGTCATGTCAGGAGTGCACCACCATGGGTCACTGTCGTGTTATGCTAGTTTCTTGTCATATCATGCCATGTACAATAGTCATTCCAAACATATTAAGTAAAATCAAGTTCATGACAAAAGGCGTAAGGATATAAAATGGGCATGAAATATCTAATAAAATATCAAAATACGGGTCAGGGGATGCGTACGCACAAAAGCACGCACGCAGGAGGAATGCATACGCATTATAACACGCACGCAGGAAGGCAGCGTATGTGAAAGTCACGCACGCTCAAGGGGGCAGTGTGTGAAAGTCACGCACGCTGAGAGAGCAGCATGGGTGAAAAGTCACGCACGCTCAGGGCAGCGTACATGAAAAGTCACGCACGCTCGGGGGGGGCAGCGTATGTGAAAGTCACGCACGCTACTGGGAGCAGTGTGTGAAAGTCACGCACGCTACAGGAAGCAGTGTGTGAAAGTCACGCACGCTACAGGAAGCAGTATGTGAAAGTCACGCACGCTACATGGAGCAGTGTGTGAAAGTCACACACGCTACAGGGAGCAGTGTGTGAAAGTCACGCACGCTGAAGGAGACACGCTTCCAACAGAAAGCGTACTCAAGCCTGCGTACGCAGCGCTAAAGAGCGCACGTAGCTCAGTGTGCGTAGCTAAACAGCTCTGCACACTGCTCACTGTCTTCTCCAAACAGCAAGAACACATGGCTGAAACCAAAACTTCAAGGCATCATAACTTGGCCATCCGAACTCCAAATTCGGATTTCCAAGGCTCCAACTGGAGTGAAACTGAAAGCTCTTCCATATGGAAACATCAGAACTCAAGGAAAACCAACCAAAAAGGATCAAAACATACAAAATCCAAAAATAGCAATAACTTAGATCTACATCAACAGAGACTCCAAATCATAAAAATCCAAGAACTAATGTTGATCTCCATGTCCTAAACTAGCAAATGGACAAAGAAAAGAGGGTCCTCATGTAGTGGCAAGATGCACTTACCTAGGGTTAGGAGAGTTGTGGAGGAAGGAGAAGAAGAAGAAGAAGAAGGAAATTAATGGTGTTTATGAGGAGAGAGAGTGGTAGGTGGGAATATAAAGAGGGGAGTTGTGGTGGGGATGAGGGTGTAGCATAGGGCTAGGGTGTTCCAACACATAAAATTGAACCAAACCGAACCATCCCCAATAAAACCGAGCCAAGCTAAAACCTAAAATACGAGAAATATCGAAATTCCACAAGTCGAGAAAAATAAAATACATGCCAAAAATCCAGATACGAGTATAAATATGAAATACAGGAAATACGGAAAATGAGGGTGACACGTACAACAACAGTTTCCAGGCTAGTATCCAGATGGCACCTTTCGAGGCCTTGTACGGCAGGAAGTGCAGATCTCCTTTAGCTTGGGATGATATCGGTGAGAGGCAAATGCTTGGACCAGAGATGCTGACGCGGACTATTAAGGTGGTCAGACAAGTCAGAGATCATCTTCGAGTTGTCCAAGATCGCCAGCGTTATTGGGCCGATTTCCATCGGCGCCCTCTTGAATTTTCTGTCGGCGACCACGTATTCCTTTGGATCTTGCCTACCCGTGGCGTCATTCGATTCGGCGTACGGGAAAAGCTCAGTCCTAGGTATATAGGGCCGTTTGATATTCTAGAGCGAGTAGGTGATGTATCCTATCGTCTCGCTCTTCTGCCGTCGTTACGTGAGGTACATGATGTCTTCTATGTATCCCAATTACGACGGTATATCCCGGATCCGAGTCATGCTCTTGATCATTCGGAATTGGTTGTTGGTACCAACCTTTCGTATGAGGAGAGACCCGTATCCATATTGGACCGGAGGGAGAAGATACTCAAGAACAAGACTATCAAGTTAGTCCGTTTTGCTTGGGGTCATCACTCTTTGGGTGAGTCAACGTGGGAGCGTGAGGATGATATCCGATCGCGATATCCCGACCTGTTTGACTCGTAAGATATAATGTCTTTCTTATGCCTATGCTTAAGTTCCTTCCTTGCATGAATGATTGCTTGATTGACTGCTAGTCATATATTGCCTGCAATTGATATAGCTTGCTCGACATCTCTAGCCTCTTGATTAAATTCCGAGGACATAATTCTTTTAAGGTGGGTAGAGTTGTCACCCCCGTTTTTTTGTTCTACGTATTTCCAGTATACGTATACGGAATCCTGACATGTATTTTTATTTTTCTGCCTGGCTAGCTAATTTCAGTTTAATCTTGATTAGGTTCATCATGGCATATAATGGTTTAACTTGGTTTATTTTGGGTTGGCTTGGTTTATTCTTTGGTTCATCATGTTAAACCTACCACATTTCCCCTTTATAACCCACCTAACTTTTCTCTCTCCTCCACTTTCTCATTAACTCTTCTTCCTTCTCCATTAAACCCACCACCAACCAAGAACACCCCTTAGGCAAGTGCAACTTGCTTCCACAAGAGAACCCATTTTATTGTTCCAATAGCTTCTTCTCATGTTTCTAAGACACATTAGAACTTGTCATTTTCTATTTTGAGGCTTTGATTTTTGTAGATCTAGAAATTGGTCATTTTTGGATTTTGGTGGTTTTGATCTATCAAACTCCTTTGTTTTCAAGTTTTGATGGTTCCATGTTATAGAGAATTTCATTCTACCCAATTTTGACTATTGGAAAGTTAGATTTGGACTTGTTTTGACTAAGTTATAGATTTTTGAAGCTTTGGGTTCAACCATGGAATTTCTGCTGCTTTGGAGAAGACAGTGAGCAGTGTGCGCGAGCTTTTTAGCTTGCACTACTGAGTTACGCGCGCTATTTAGCGCAGTGCAGTCTGACTCGTGCGCAGTCTGACCTCGTGCGCAGCCTGACTCGTGCACAGTCTGACTCGTGCGCAGTCTGACCTCATGCGCAGTCTGACTCGTGCGCAGTCTGGCTCGTGGGCAGTCTGACTCGTGCGCAGTCTGATTCGTGCGTAATCTGGCCTGGTGTGCAGTCTGACTCGTGCGCAGTCTGACTCAGGCGCAGTCTGACTCGTGCGCAACCTGACTCAGGCGTAACCTAGCCTCGCGCAGTCTAGTGCCTGGCGCAACATGACTTGGCCTGACTCTTCCTGGCGCAACTTGACCCGACCTTGTGCATTTTAGTGATTGGCACCCCTAGTGCCTAGGCGCAACCTGATGTTCAGGCGCAACTGGACTTGACCCTACTTGCCTTGGCGCAACCTGTTACCCTGGCGCAACTTGGCTAATGCCACTTGTTGGCCATAGTACCTTGCTCCTCCCCCTTGGGCGCATTATGTCCCCATATCCCCCTTTTTATGATTTTTGCACCCATTTTATATCCTTACGCCTTTTGATATAAACTCGACATGAACCCGATGTGATCATGACATTATTTATGAATGTTAACCGAAACACGGCTTAGTGATGGAATTGCATGATTAGTGACCCGTTGTGGTGCACTTGCATAAACACGAAATGGCATTATGACCTTACAGGATAACTATTGATAGTGACCCGCCGTGGTGCACTCTTGACAAGTAATTTGACATGATAATTCTTGATGGTGGTCCGTTGTGACGCACCCTTGCCTTGATAAGTAATATTGATAAGCAACCCGACATGATAACCTTGATACGCTGTTGCGACGACTAACTTGACATGCTAAGTGAATTCTTGACACCGTGGATGATTGTGTCGAATATGCTTGTATAAGCAACCAGTCTTGTCTCGCATCATGTCTAGGACATGTATCCCTGGTCACTACGGTCAGGGATTCATACTGAATCTGACTAGATTAATGACTAGATTGATCAAGTAGAGCATATAGAGAGGTATTCCGGCTACAAGCAATCCTGTTATCTGGGCGCCTTCCTTGATGGACTTGTAGCCTGCCGACGAGTAGGGCACATTTCCAGCTCACTGTTATGTGGGACACTACATGAAACGATTACTATGTACACTGTCATGTGTTGCATCCAAGTCACCTAACAAGGCATGATAACTCTAATCTTGAACCTTGCGTCTGGATAACCTGGATAGTCTGCAGGGCTTGTGGCCGTAGGCGTACCTCATTGCATCTTGCTAGTAACTAAGCTTGTGATAACCCTAGTTAGTTAAGTATCAAGCCGTACCCTTTGCTTGGCCGTGAATGATGGATGGAGTCCTATCTTGTCTAGTCTTGCCTAGATCCGGTGCATGGATATCTCCGGACATGCTTGTTTATGCTTTACTTTATCGATAATTGGTTCGAGGCTAAGTTCTGTTCAGGTGAAGGGTTACAACCCCGGTCCTTGTTTGGTTTACGGGTTGTAACTTGGGTACCGGAATAGTCCTCTAGTTATCTTATCGTTTATCATCCTGTTTTCTTTAACTCATGTCTTATGTTATTTCACCTATGACTTTATGTGCTGACATGCTGGTTTTAGTTCTTAAGTGAAGCCCCCTTTGTGGCACTTGCTCTTTCTGGGGTCTGACCCAGCTGGTTTTGTATGGCCAGATTTCGGAGCAGCAATCGAGGATCTTCCAACTTTCCTGCCATATGGTGAACACTAGAAGGAATCCCGGCAATGAGTGAGTTTTTATTTTGCTCTCCCACTCCCTTGTAAAAATATTCTTTTGAGGCGTTTAGCCGCCGAGCAAGTGTTAGCTCGTTTGCAACTTTACTTACTGTCTGCCTATGGGCTGTAGCATGATTGACAAATCCTAGGGTTGATCATGTATGACTTAAACTCTTGCTAGTCTTCGTATTTTGTATGACTAGCTTCATGATCATCTGAATATGTAATGTATGGGACGCCTTACTTTTTATGTCTGATTATCTACCATCTTGTTATATTTACTCGCTTGCTGGAGATTGAGACACTAGGCTTGTTATTGACCTTAAGAGACTAATGGCTTGTAGTAAACCATCATGCATCTAGACAGCCGTGACCGTATTGCGAGGTGAGATTCACTTCAATGTACGTAGCTGGCTGTGTCTGTCCCCCGCTCTCCAGTATTTTGGTTCTGGGGCGTGACAGGAACACGGTAGTGGACACGTTATGATAAAGTTCTTATGCGTAAACAATTGCCATGAAACTGATCCTAAGGCTAAATAGAAAGAGCACAAATTAAGATGCATGTTTCACTAAATAATTTAGTGTTTGGTTTGGATGCGAGCGGGTTTTGATCAGTGCGAAGCAAGGACGAAAGCACTAATCCCCCTAGTTTATGTGCAGGCTCAGGTTATGATCGGCTCGAGGCAGAGCTTGGCTTGGACGTGCTGAGGCATGGAGTCCTTGGCGTTCAAGAGGAGCTACCGCATAGGCGTTCGGACTTGCGACATGGAGATGTTCGGCCGAAGACAACTTGGTGGCTATAAAGAGGCATAATGTATGGAACAATGTAATCCTTTGTGAGCTAGAGAGATCATGAGCGTTGTAGCCAATTGGCATATATGTTGGGCTATTCAGAGCCTTTGTAACCTTCAATTCAATATCTATAAAAGAGATTCTTATGTTATACTTTGGTTTCCTTCCGCTGCTTATGTTATCAAATTGAGATAGTTCTATGTGAACCTGTTATCTTGCCTTGCACAAGCTCAACTCCAGGCTCGTGCGGCATCACGCCCCAGCGAGGACGATGATTCGGGTGAAATCTAGCAAGGACGAGCGATTTCTCGGATCGGGGCGTGACAAAAACCGTCGAGGTTGGCTCCCCCAGGAGGCTCGGGGTCAGCCACTGGAGAGGTGGCGCTCGGTTGCCTCCCAGCCGGTGGCGGACGGCTGCGGCAGTTTGACGGGTAAGTGGTGGTGAGGGCTTTGTTTTTGTTTGTTTGTTTCAAGTTTTGGGTGGTGGCCGGACGAAAGTGGTTGTGCTAGTCGTACGGTGGTGTGGGGGTGGGGGTGACGACGGTGACCGCGACGGTGGACGCCGATAGTGAGTCGAGGAAGGTGGTGTTGGTGAGGTCTGGTCTGGGGGTTGGAGTGTTGGGTGGTCGATCGGAGTGGCCAGGCGGTGGTGGTGATGGCAGCGGGTGGGGGCGGCCATGGCGGTGGGTGACAGAGAGGCGAGTGGGGTGATGTCCAGTTGTCGAAGAGGAGAACATGGTCGACGCAGTGGTGGAGGCAGCCGAAGTGGTCGGTGGTGATGAGGAGGCGATGGTGGTGGCGAGTGCCAGGAAGTGGCATGCATGCGCGGGTATGAGGTGGCAATGGCATTTGTCCGACAGCGATAGGGAGGCTGCGGGGATGCAGAGGGTTCAGTTAGGTTTAGGGTTTCTTATTTTGGTTAGGTGTCGGGGTGTGTCCGACAAGGGCTGGAAGAATATATACGTATAAATAATTAAAGGAATTTGGAAATAGACATGATGCACGACACAATGGCTAATGATGATGGCTATGGCTAATGGTGATGGTGGTGGATGTTGGTAGCTGGGAAATTATGATTTGTGGAAAAATAGGGTGTAGGCTCACCTTAAATAGGGTGGAGGTATATTAAACCGACCAGGATTAAAAATTCTTTAAAGTCCCATGGATAGAACTAAATTTAAATCAAACAAAATTTAAACTCAAATTAATCTAATCTTATAATATTTCGTTACAAAAGAAATACTTTAAATGCTACTAATATTTATTAAATAGTTTAAATCATATTTGCTACTATCATGAAGATTTAAATGGATAAATTTCAATTCAATAATTGATCCTACTGATAATCTCAAATATCATTTAGTATCGTCCAAAATAATTTAAAATTATCATTTGACGTTATCATAAAAATTAAAAAATCATATATCCAAAACTCTCTTTCAAAATAATTAATAAAATTTTTGTCAAAAAAGATTATTTTTTTAATAAAAATTATTCTTAGAGAAACTATTTCCAGGATCGAAAATAAAATAAAGATAATATTTTAAAGGTTTGGAAAAATGAAATACAAAATTTTAGAAATATACATATCTTTATTTTACAAAAAAAGGTTATATTAATATATTGCTAAAAGTAAAAGCATATATTTGTATATACATTATATGTACTATAGTCATTCCAATAAATAATTATAAAAAAATTAAAATTTTAGGGACTTTACAGCATGCATAAGATATTGTTAGGAAACAATATCATAATTATCACCATTTTGGTGATTCTTACCAATGGTCGATTATCCTTCCCTGTAAATAAGTAACAGCTTACTCTACATGTACAAGGCATTGTTAGCATACAACCTGTCTATATGAAGGTCACTGACTATATGCCATCTTGGACTATATGGCAAATGGCTAACTCCAGATGGGGTGCGAACCCATGGTTGATTTTTGAATCACCGTGTTACTACTTCAGTACTATGAAATTTCGGCATCCATTTCAGTGCAAGGTAGCAAGCCTACTGAAAGTCACGCAATTTCGATACCAGTACGTCAGCACCAACCTTTATTCCTACCTGGGCCAAATAGGGTCCGTGGCCCCAGAGTACCGTTCGACGAACTAAATCTTGTGCTCAAGTTGTCCATAACCATTGTAACCTCCTTGAACCGAATTCCAAGATTTTTCCTAAATTTTTAGAATTCTATTTTTCTAAATTTTCTTAAATTGTCAAAATCACAAATTTTGGTTTTGTAATTAACTAGAAGAAATATATTTTTCGATCGTAATATGTTATAGATTTTATTATCAGATTATTGGCTTTCCGAGACGTTTATTTGAAAAAAATTGTATAATTTTTGGGCTTATGTAGCCTAGTAAATAAAATTAGTTATTCCGAACTCTTCTTTCTAAAGTGGGCTCAAACCCATTAGTTTAGTTTTCTATATAAAATAATATGAATCGAATTTTATATAAGAAAATATTTGGACCATTGTATAAATTATATTTATATACTAATATATATATGTATTGGCCATTGGGCCTATTGAATTTCAACTAGGTTTCGGCCTAGAGATCTAATAAATAGTGATTATTATATTTAAAAAGCTTATTTGTATGAGCTCCAGCTTAGTAAACTATTCTATATGTATTTCGGGCCGAGATTAAATTTTACATAAAAAATACTTCCGGGCTTGTTATTGGGTTAATTTACATAAGAAGAAATTTTCTCTAGAAATTGGTTCTTATTGGACTAATGGCCCAATTCATGGAAGAGCTTCTCGGAAGCTTCCCTTCACATATTTGGGAACATGTCCTCGCCATTATTTAACGGGAACTCACATTCCTCTTTCACACATTTTTCAATACAATCTAAGTGCATTATGTCCGTGTCCGTGTCTTTGTCTCCGTGTCTTTGTCTGTGTCCATCACATTTCATTAAACTATTTCACGTTTACATTCACAAATTCCCCGTGTCCACATGTCGTACACGTTCCACAAATACCAAATCTCTGTGTCGTGTCCACCCGACCTCTAGCCGGACACTCCCTTATGTTCCAAGCCGGCCCCAACCCCGGCCATCCCAACTTCCCGCAGCCACCATCCCTTGTTCTCCACACCCGTCCATCGTCTCCCCCACCTGGTCCACACCTGACCGCCGGCCATGCCCTAGATCTGGCGCCTCCCTGCCTATCTGAAACCCACCACACACAGCCAACCCATCCCGGCCACTCGTCTCGACCAACCATCACTGTCTCCATCAACCAACCTTGGCTACCAGATCCCGACCAACCTTCATTCACCCAACACCAACAACACCCCACCACTGCTGTCCCTAGCCTGGACCCTCGACTCCCACCATCGACCACCCCAACATCCCATACAACCACCATTGCAACCACCACTAGCCGGCCCCTGGCCAGGTGCTCACTACGCCGCCCCAACCGGCCTTGCCCTCCTCCCAAATGCATCCAGCCGCCACCATCACTCACCTGTCTCGTCGCGCCGCCCCCAGATCCCAGCAGATCTGCCCAGATCTGCGCCAGTGTCTCCAGTCTCGGCCTCATGGACGCCTCCACCGCTGACTCCGACCAGCGACGGTGACTTCCCGACGTCTGTAGCGGTCAACACCATCTTCGTCGCCTCTGCTTGCACCAGATCTGTTTCGATCGAGCTCGTCGAGACTCACCGCTGCCCTCCGTGCCAGGCCGGAGTCCTAGGTTAGCTGCTTTTGCTCTCGCTCGTCTTCACTCTTCTCCCCATTTTTTTATTTCGATTTAACGCTGGAGAGTGAGAGAGACAGAACCCTCCCAGAGTTTTATTCGAGCCTCTCTCTCCATTTTGAGCCAAAAGTGATGTTGTGACCCCTAGCATTTCGAAGGGACATGTGACGTGGCAGTCCCGGAGAAGCATATGAGAAGTGTTTTCGTTTCTTTTCTCTGAAATCCACTGTTAATAAAAGTTAGTAGGATTATTAGGGTAATATTTGATAGTTATTAACATATTAACTCAGCATATAAATGTATTTATTAACACTACTAGTATAATCATTTGTATCAGTATTTATATTATAATTTATTATACTAGCATATGTGCACGTACCTTGCACGTATTTTAATATTTCTTAATTAGTTTAAGAAGACTCTTTAGGAAGACCAAAGGGTAGTCTTCCTAATTACTAAGTTGTCCTTATTAAAATTAATGAACTATTTTTAATTAGTATAAGTATGTAAGGGTATTTTGGGAATTCAAAAGTTTCACCATCTAAGTTTTCCTATTATATAGTAGAATAGATATCACTGTTATTGTTATACATTTTAATTAATATGTATTTTCCCAAATATTTACTTATGAAAAAATATTGGACTTTTGAGCTTAATTTATAGTTGACAAAACTGGAGTTTTGGTACTAAATGATTTTTGTGGTTTTCAAAATATATGTAACAAATAATTAGTGAAAAATGTTTTGAAACAAATATTATTGTTTAAAGTATAGTTTCTATTTCAAAGGTATTAGGAAACCTAAGATAGTATTATAGCTTTTCCTAATAAATTAGTAAATTCAGATAAGGGCTTTTAGCCTAAAAATGTTTACAATATTTCCAAAGTATTTATTTAAAAAAAAAATTGACTAATAAGATATAGTCCGGCCCAAAAAATATTATGAATATTTTTAGTTATGAGTTTTAGTATTGCTTTTTCCCTTAAATCATAAGCTGTAACTAATTTAGTCGTTTCCTATTTCATGATTATGGACTTCTCTCTTATCTCGATATTCGTGTCAACTATGAACCAGGACTTCTACATACCAAACTAGACTATTTGGACTATTCTGGACTCAATGGAACCACCTTTGTCATCATTTGGGACTATATTGTGGAGCATAGCATCGGTACTATTTCGTGTCGACACGTTCGTGTCGTGCATGTCGACTCCAACTAACTTAAGGCGAGTACATTTTCTGATAATTTTTCGTTTGTGGTATTTTTCTATGTCTCGTGTATTTAGTGTAGATATGCTTGATTTCTTGACACGTTGGTCACATTGATTGGTCTTGTCTGGATCCCATTATGAGATGTTATTCTTGTCTTGGTATATCTTGTGCAAGTCTTGTCCTTATTCTTGTGCATTGCATAGACACGATTTCTGCGAAGGCTCGCGACCTTCTCAGAGAATCCTGTATCATAACGTGTCATAGTTGGATCCACTCTATCACTCGGGGTCGGGGAGTAGTAGTATAGATATATGGTCAATACCCTCCTTGAGCATGTATAGTTCCTTGTGAGTGTTAATCATACACCTCACGTATGATTAACCAGGCCATTAGACCTTGTGTAAGTTTTCAAGCCGGCCACATGTCAAAGCTAGTACTCACTCACATAGTTAGTATAGATTCTTGACTTTTGTATATGATATAATCGGCTTTACTCTTTCTTGCTCTTGTTTACAGCTTTACTATGCCATGCTACTTTCATGTGCACTTTACTTATTCTCGTATAATCTCTCTATTTACTGTTACATAGTCTTTATCATTTTGTTAGTGGTGTACTCGTTCCAATCCTGACTGGATAACTATTTTTTTAGGTAATGTTATGTCCCACACTTTGGACTTCATAATGACAGATCTCGACGTTCAGTTGGATCGTGAGTTGAGCCCTTGAGAGCTCTAGGCCATATTCTTCTCTAGATTTTATGTCTTGTTCATCGGATATGTCTCTGATACATTTCTTGTTATGTATGATCATTTTATTAATTCTATTGTTGTCTTTCTCTCATATCTTCCTTAGTTGTATGTTAATTGAGTACATGATGTTATAGTGGATCGTAGAACTATTCAGATATATTTTTGCGTACTTGACAGCGTACTTCTGCCGATACTATGGCATAGGCTGGGCGTAGCCCATGTACTCGTGCCCAAATATCTGCGTGCGGGTCATGACACATTTTTATGTTGACCCATACAGGCCAGTCTTCGCAACTAATGTGAAGTCGTGGTAGTACTTAGGCTTAGCTGTACTACTACAAACCTGCTCTAGGATAAGGATTTTGAATCATAGAATATATTAGGAGCTTTGGTACTCAATCACATACTAGGATCTCTTAATAGATTCCAGGAATGACCACTCAGAATCTTACTTTGAAACTCTGTTGAGTCTATTTTCATTTGCTTTTGCTCATCATGACTTTTGAAAACATGCCCATTGTCGAACTAAATTCTTGCATAGAGATGAGTTTTATGGACTCTAGAGGAACCAAGGAGTAGAAATGAACCCACAATCATGAGGGTTTAGAATTATTTTAGGCTAAATTCTAGAAACTTGAATTTTTGACAAAGATATTGCAATTGGGACTTTAAGGTTTGTTGAAATATGTTTGAGAAATAAATGGAAAGCCACAAAGGAACTCAGAGAAACATAACAAGGATTGCATGAACAAAATGGAAATTACCTATAGATGTATTATAATTTTTGACAATTGAGAGGATAATATGGTGTGAACTTTTGACAAGGGAATTTATTAAAGAGAAGTTCCATATGACTTTTACAGTGGTAAGGGCCACTGTGAGAGATATTAAACAGTCTTTCTTGCTCGAGTAGCCAAGGAAGTAGCATTAGATATGAACATTTTACAAGTAAGAAATTCCAAATTTATAAGTAATCATTGTGACAAAAATGGTATAAGGGTTGGTATAGATTTATAGGAGTTGTCACGACCCGCACCCGGTATTTGGGCATGAGCCGGGGGTACGTCCAGCCTACGCCGCAGTGTCGGCGGTAGAACGCTGTCTAGTCATCTCCACAATTTATCAAATACAACCACGCAGTTTATAGATTTCCTCAAGGGATCAAGTTTGCATATTCAATCTCAACAGGAAATTATAAACACAATATCTAAGGTAACAGAGACAAACTGATAACTGAAAAGATCACAAAGTGTAGAGACTAAATATGATAGAATAATGATCTCAATATAATCAAAAAGTACCAAAAGGATGTTCACTACTCAGCTCTCATAACCCATAAAATAAAATACATTAAAAGAGTTTCTGCGAGCGACTCATGCTCTATAAAGTGCTGTCTAGCTAATAATCTCCTGCGGAGGGTAGCCCCGCATCCAAGTCCTTCTGCATGCTCAGTTCAGGATCCACGGTATGCTCGTAGTAAGTGGAACAGAACTCCTCTAACTCATCACCTAAAATATTGGTTATCCAGTCAGGAATGGAACAAGTACACAAACCGACGGCAATGCAAAACATAACAGAATTAACAAGACATGAAAATAGCATATGGAATATGAAAGCTAGTAAGAAAACTGGTGACATAGCACGAAAGAGAAGTAAACAAGGAAAAAAAACTAATAAAAGACATCTATCTAGATGGTGTGAAATATCTGTTTCGACATGTGAACGGCTAGGGGGTAAATCCGGCACCCCGCACGTGAGATGTGCGGTTGCTATTCTCCATGAAAGACAAAAGGGATGTTTCTGAGTAGTTCACACGTCTACTAAGATATTTCCCCGTCCGACTAGTACTCATGGACTCGAACAAGTCACGAACACGGAAGCATGTAAATAAGAATCAAGAAATATAGTATGTAGAGATCCATGATACTAATCCGTGTACCAAGCGTGTCAGCAAGCAGGAGAGCATATGTATAAACATGAAATGAAAAAACTACTAAGAATCAAAAGTAATCAGTATATGCACTTGCCTGTCGCCCCGAGCTGTGAGTAATGATCAAGTGGAGAGTCGGAGTCCAAGTAACCTGGTATATGTATTTAGTCTAAATCAATACATGAAATAAACAAGGTAAAGCTATTTTTGGAATTATTGTTAATTACCCACACATTTCTAAATGGCCTTTAATTGGCTTGGGTGGCCTCCACCCTAGGCAACTTCCTACTCTTGACATAACCTACAGGTATATCTACAAGTATCCATGTCATGACTATTACATATAATATATATTTCCTATGATGACAATGGTGCCCAGCTGTTCTGATAACACTTAATACCTGAACTCCCATATTCATCCTATGCTGGATTGAAGCATCCTATCAATACAGTGTTCACCTTATGTCCAGCACATTGGCTCACTGAGGGCACTTTCCTGTACACATTCTATACCTATCCCCCTACAATACTCATGATGACTACCATGTTGTGCCTAGCTTGTGCCAAGACGTTCTAATGATGTGTCCCCATTCTTATGCTCCTGTGGGTAACATATGGACTGAAATAATGCTATTTGGACTGAACCCTTGAGACTAAAGTGGACTGCAACTCGGATGCTATGCAGGACAGATAAATGGGTTAACCATTCAGCTTACATCCATTCATACAAATCTGTGTCATCCCATCTCTGATACATGGGGCTACTAACCAACCTAAATCTGCAAATAGGTCTGGACAAGCAATTGTAGGACACCACAACCTATGGTGTTAATCCTATCATTCCAGGGAATGAACTTATGGTTGCATTGAGCAGTAGGATTAGTAATTGGCAACTAAGTAAAAGCATTGGTGTAAGAGATTACTAAAGGGGTTGGACATAAAAAGGGAATTTTGGTTGAACCATTGGATATGCATTACAATGCAGTTTGGGTTGTACAAAGAAGCATGGACAGGCCAGGGAAGGACTGGTACCAACAACTCGAGTTCAACAAGGCATGCTACTTCTATCTCTATAACATCAAATTAGAGCCTCATTGAAAATGATCAATATACTTAGTGAATGCACATCCTGAATTGGAAAGCTCCCCTAGCGTGTTATCAATACTCTAAGGACTGACATATTATAAATCGATGCAGACAGCACATTGTAAGGTCTGAACAATATGAAGTTCTTGTTCCCAGGACCTTCCAGGTTTGTACCTCAGTTCATGATATCTGAAACGAAGTTCAAGAGTTCTGAACTAACACAGGGGCTGTCCATTCTGGTTACTAGGTTGGTAGGGTCCTGAAGGTACTGGACACTCTCTCCACCCCAACACAGGTTCCATTATTCTGACTTGAAATTCACAATACGATTTGTGACTGAACCTAAGTCTTCATTTGTCTAAATGAATGTCTGGTACAACATTAAGACCAAGGGCCAAATGTCTGATACAAGTCAGTACCAAGACCAAACTAATATGTTAAGTTCAACCACTATCTCCTTATATAACTGGTACTCAGTGATTTAGTACGAGGGCTGAACGAAGGAAGATGTGGCTATTATAATGCATTCATGTGAACTAGGGCTGATACATCAAGTGGTAAATTGGTTTAACCAACTAAAGTGGTGACTGAACAAGATAAATGAAAGTCTGGACAAGGTGGTACTAGCTATTGGTGCAGGGGATTGACATATATGGGACTGGACAGAAGGATGGGTGAATGAAGGAGCGGTGAACCAAAGTAGTGAACTCGAGTCCATTCTTGATCTGATACAGGACAGATGAGGAGATGTGTAGTTCATACTCTAATGTGTAATGGAGTCCAGGTAGCAGGACAAGTATCAAATGAATGGGATTGAGTGCAGGACCAATTGTACATGCAGTGAATGTGAGTGAAATGAAGGGCATATGTTAAGGTTCTGTGGTAATTATGGACATAAGTATGTGGTGCAATTTGCAATACAAAAATATAGGCCATGTATGTCTAATTTACAGTGTGATGCAGTGGACATTTACCGGTAACGGGCTTGTGCCTAGGTATGCAATGAAGAATGGGATGTATGGTTGTCATAGATCATATGACAAGGGAATCTAGTGAAATATAGGAATTAGCTAAGGGTGTGCAGCAAAGTATAGGTGATGCAGTGAAAAGAATTAGGATAAAACTAATGATGAAGATGCAGGAATGATGTATGCAGGTATGTGGCTAACTGGTCCCATACAGGCAACTGGAAGACTCTGGGTTGATCAACTTATCGCATATCCAGATACAACTACTGCTACAAGTATAAGGGTGTTGGCTCCCAGTGTACAAGGTTTGAACCAAAATCAGAACACACACACGAACACATATTAATGTACCAGGGCAGTCCCATGACAAGGTTCTTAGAGTCCATATCAGTAAATAAATAAAACTGGTTACTCAACAACCATTCTACTAAAGTTAGCATTATAAGAAGTTGTGTAGCAGGATGTAACTCCACGTATTTATTTAACCCATTACCTTTATGTAAATGCAGCACAGAGCTTATGTGGGGCAGGGCTCATAATATATGGTATTCATCAAAAGTTCAGGATGTACAGATATCAATCACTGGTTGATTCGACCCTGAAATATGGGGTTGGCCTATACTTTCTTATGTTCAGGAAGTTAAACCGTATATTGGTGGTTATCACCATTGTATATATTACATATCCTGTCACATGGTATTGATGGGTGGCCTCAAGACAGGCCTTGGAATGATATTATGCCATTGATACACACAGGCTTCCCAGGTAGTTATCTATATGGTTCACTCTACAATGTACTGCAATACTAGACTTTGCAAGCAAGGCCCGAATTCCTAATTAACATTGGGTAGTACCACAATCCTCCCTGTCTACAGATACTTAATGGACAGTATGCAATGAGTAGATCAATAAGGAGGAACAACTTACAACGTGGTATAACTGATGCAACTCTTGCCTGTAGCATATAATCGTGGTATAGGATATGGGTTCTATGTAAGGGGTTTGATATCTCAGGGCAGTTAGCCTCTAGTATGGATATGAAGCATCATAATGTTTACGCTCGACACAGGGCACACCCCTGTCCCCACAAGTTCCCTTATAGACATTGTTACGAACACCTACCCTTCTCCTCCTATATTAGCTAATAACATGAGTTTGCAATCCATGGGTTGATTAGTTCTAGCAAATTGAAATCACCGAGGTGAGGTTTACCTGTCGAATGGGTGTCTGCTGCTGCAACTCTGAAGTCCTTCGATGTAGAGTAAGGAACCAGCGGCAGGGAGATTAGGGTTTCGGGAGAGGCAAAGCCAGGTTGATCCCTAGAATTTATACTAGGGTTTGGGAGAGTTTGGGAAGATAGGATCGAATCTCTCGATCCCCATCCGAGCAGGATTTGAACCCAGCTCCTTCAAATATTTGAATGAGTAGCCGTTTGAATTTAAAGGGTGAACTTTACGATAGAGACCCTAGAGTTTTGGTTATTTGTGAACCAAATATATTCAGTATAGGAAAGACTTAGGAAAACCCCTTTTTTCTTTTATTTACCCATTAACAATAGAATCACAATACTCTATACAAATTATTATTAATATATCTATGTAAATAATTTTAGCAGAAAAATAATAATGATAAAATAGGAAAATTCGGTTCAAGGGCTTACAAACCTACCCACCTTAAAATAATTTCGTCCTCGAAATTAAAGGTAGTTACAATGGTAAGAATTTGAACTTCAAGTCTCAAAAGGTAAGGATATCGCTCTCGCATCTCGTCTTCCCTCTCCCAAGTGGATTCGCTCGGAGAATGGTGCCTCCACCAGTCGAGACTTTATAGGTGCTATCTAAGGGCTTAGATACAATGCTATGTCTAAGAGTAAAAGTTACAAATATGAAGCTGTGACTGGCTCCAGAATCAAAATAAGACAATAGCTGAAAAGACTTAAGGAGAACAGAACCTGCTATCTTAGGAGATACTAGGGTCTCCTCGACCGCCATGGTATAAGCTCTGCCTTGCTGCTGGTGCTGGCCGAAGCGCTGCTATTGTGTGGGCAGAGATCCCCTCTGCTGCTGGGGTATCGTAGGTTTCGCCAGTGCTCCTGGGACAGGTGCTGTTCTTTGTGCTGACGGGCACTGCCCTATCTGATGTGTGCTAGAACCGCAGAATAAGCATACTCCAAGCCGTCTCCTGCATGCCTCCCATGTATGCCCAGGCTTCTTGCAGTAGTTGCAGGGCCCAAGTGGCTGTCTCTGTTGGTTCTGCGGAATAGTAGGGGCTCTGGCTGGAGGCTGGTACTGCTGCTGCTGCTGTGAACGGGGCTGTGGTTGATGCTGCTGCTCTGCGGCCTTTCCCGGAGCATTGGATCGTTTTGCCGACCCGGACTGGCTGTTGCCTCCTCCATAGGCGTCTCGGTCCCTCTTCTGTTTGCGCTTCATCTCCTTCTCTACATCTTGCGCGACTTTTAAGATCCTCTTGTCTGTTGTGGCTTGGCTGGTGGCTATGGCTATGCGGATCTCATGGGATAGCCCCTTCCTGAACTTCTTGGCCTTGGCTGTAGGAGTCAGGGCATCTGCAAATCGGCTGAGACGAGAGAACTCGGCAGAATACTCATCGATAGAGAGGTTGCCTTGTTCGAGGCTCTCGAACTCATTCTCCAACTCTTCGCGGGCTGCTTCAGGATAAAACTTTGTCTTGAATAGCTCTTTGAATTCCTCCCAGGTCATGTCTGGCACAGTGAATCGGGGTTCATCCCTGTACCATGTACAGGCGATGTCATAGAGCTGCATGCTTGCATTATCAACCTTCTGGTCTTCGGGGATTCGGGCCCTCCGGAGATTGCGGTCTACATTCTCCAGCCAGTCATCGGCGTAGAGAATTCCCTTCGTACCCTTGAACTCCCAGGGCCTGAGGTCTGTAAAATATTTGGAGGTGCCGGAACGCTGCGGGGGAGCCTCCCTAGCCTGAAGAGCCTCACGGAAGACGTCAGCCTGCCGTGTCTGAGATGACATGATCTGCTGGAAGATCCTGAGGAGGGCAACATTATCCAGCGAAGGTGGTGGGCGCAGAACTGGTGCCGGATGCGAAAGGGGTGCTGGCTGCTGGAAAGGTACAGGCTGGTGAAAAGGTGATGGGGGCGGGATCGGCGAAGTGAACTGAGGAGGTGGTGGAATATCATCACGGCGAAATCTCGTAGCCTGCGGCTGAGGAGTCTCGCCTAAGTAGGTGAAATGACCTCCGTGAGTCGGTGGGGTTCCATTCGTGGAGGTCACACCAATGTTTGCTGGGGTGTTCAGGTGAGCGGGGTTCCTGCCTTGATCCATCTAACTGCCCTAAGATAAAATCGTTAGTTGGTATGAAGATTCAAACAGGATGCAGATCAAAGGAATAATTGAGATCGAATGTAGAATTCAATAACGATGTTAGAATTGTGGAGATGATCCTTAAAGTCTATTTCCTACTCGCAGGCCTGTAGTAGTACATCTAAGTTGAGTACTACCACAAGTTTCGCTGTTTTTGCGAAATCTGACCTGCATGGGCCACCACAAAAACGTGTCACGACCCGCACCCGGTATTTGGGCATGAGCCGTGGGTACGTCCAGCCTACGCCGCAGTGTCGGCGGTAGAACGCTGTCTAGTCATCTCCACAATTTATCAAATACAACCACGCAGTTTATAGATTTCCTCAAGGGATCAAGTTTGCATATTCAATCTCAACAGGAAATTATAAACACAATATCTAAGGTAACAGAGACAAACTGATAACTGAAAAGATCACAAAGTGTAGAGACTAAATATGATAGAATAATGATCTCAATATAATAAAAAAGTACCAAAAGGATGTTCACTACTCAGCTCTCATAACCCATAAAATAAAATACATTAAAAGAGTTTCTGCGAGCGACTCATGCTCTATAAAGTGCTGTCTAGCTAATAATCTCCTGCGGAGGGTAGCCCCGCATCCAAGTCCTTCTGCATGCTCAGTTCAGGATCCACGGTATGCACGTAGTAAGTGGAACAGAACTCCTCTAACTCATCACCTAAAATGTTGGTTATCCAGTCAGGAATAGAACAAGTACACAAACCGACGGCAATGCAAAATATAACAGAATTAACAAGACATGAAAATAACATATGGAATATGAAAGCTAGTAAGAAAACTGGTGACATAGCACGAAAGAGAAGTAAACAAGGAAAAAAACTAATAAAAGACATCTATCTAGATGGTGTGAAATATCTGTTTCGACATGTGAACGGCTAGGGGGTAAATCCGGCACCCCGCACGTGAGATGTGCGGTTGCTATTCTCCATGAAAGACACAAGGGATGTTTCTGAGTAGTTCACACGTCTACTAAGATATTTCCCCGTCCGACTAGTACTCATGGACTCGAACAAGTCACGAACACGGAAGCATGTAAATAAGAATCAAGAAATATAGTATGTAGAGATCCATGATACTAATCCGTATACCAAGCGTGTCAGCAAGCAGGAGAGCATATGTATAAACATGAAATGAAAAAACTACTAAGAATCAAAAGTAATCAGTATATGCACTTGCCTGTCGCCCCGAGCTGTGAGTAATGATCAAGTGGAGAGTCGGAGTCCAAGTAACCTGGTATATGTATTTAGTCTAAATCAATACATGAAATAAACAAGGTAAAGCTATTTTTGGAATTATTGTTAATTACCCATACATTTCTAAATGGCCTTTAATTGGCTTGGGTGGCCTCCACCCTAGGCAACTTCCTACTCTTGACATAACCTACAGGTATATCTACAAGTATCCATGTCATGACTATTACATATAATATATATATTTCCTATGATGACAATGGTGCCCAGCTGTTCTGATAACACTTAATACCTGAACTCCCATATTCATCCTATGCTGGATTGAAGCATCCTATCAATACAGTGTTCACCTTATGTCCAGCACATTGGCTCACTGAGGGCACTTTCCTGTACACATTCTATACCTATCCCCCTACAATACTCATGATGACTACCATGTTGTGCCTAGCTTGTGCCAAGACGTTCTAATGATGTGTCCCCATTCTTATGCTCCTGTGGGTAACATATGGACTGAAATAATGCTATTTGGACTGAACCCTTGAGACTAAAGTGGACTGCAACTCGGATGCTATGCAGGACAGATAAATGGGTTAACCATTCAGCTTACATCCATTCATACAAATCTGTGTCATCCCATCTCTGATACATGGGGCTACTAACCAACCTAAATCTGCAAATAGGTCTGGACAAGCAATTGTAGGACACCACAACCTATGGTGTTAATCCTATCATTCCAGGGAATGAACTTATGGTTGCATTGAGCAGTAGGATTAGTAATTGGCAACTAAGTAAAAGCATTGGTGTAAGAGATTACTAAAGGGGTTGGACATAAAAAGGGAATTTTGGTTGAACCATTGGATATGCATTACAATGCAGTTTGGGTTGTACAAAGAAGCATGGACAGGCCAGGGAAGGACTGGTACCAACAACTCGAGTTCAACAAGGCATGCTACTTGTATCTCTATAACATCAAATTAGAGCCGCATTGAAAAGGATCAGTATACTTAGTGAATGCACATCCTGAATTGGAAAGCTCCCCTAGCGTGTTATCAATACTCTAAGGACTGACATATTATAAATCGATGCAGGCAGCACATTGTAAGGTCTGAACAATATGAAGTTCTTGTTCCCAGGACCTTCCAGGTTTGTACCTCAGTTCATGATATCTGAAACGAAGTTCAAGAGTTCTGAACTAACACAGGGGCTGTCCATTCTGGTTACTAGGTTGGTAGGGTCCTGAAGGTACTGGACACTCTCCCCACCCCAACACAGGTTCCATTATTCTGACTTGAAATTCACAATACGATTTGTGACTGAACCTAAGTCTTCATTTGTCTAAATGAATGTCTGGTACAACATTAAGACCAAGGGCTAAATGTCTGATACAAGTCAGTATCAAGACCAAACTAATATGTTAAGTTCAACCACTATCTCCTTATATAACTGGTACTCAGTGATTTAGTACGAGGGCTGAACGAAGGAAGATGTGGCTATTATAATGCATTCATGTGAACTAGGGCTGATACATCAAGTGGTAAATTGGCTTAACCAACTAAAGTGGTGACTGAACAAGATAAATGAAAGTCTGGGCAAGGTGGTACTAGCTATTGGTGCAGGGGATTGACATATATGGGACTGGACAGAAGGATGAGTGAATGAAGGAGCGGTGAACCAAAGTAGTGAACTCGAGTCCATTCTTGATCTGATACAGGGCAGATGAGGAGATGTGTAGTTCATACTCTAATGTGTAATGGAGTCCAGGTAGCAGGACAAGTATCAAATGAATGGGATTGAGTGCAGGACCAATTGTACATGTAGTGAATGTGAGTGAAATGAAGGGCATATGTTAAGGTTCTGTGGTAATTATGGACATAAGTATGTGGTGCAATTTGCAATACAAAAATATAGGCCATGTATGTCTAATTACAGTGTGATGCAGTGGACATTTACAGGTAACGGGCTTGTTCCTAGGTATGCAATGAAGAATGGGATGTATGGTTGTCATAGATCATATGACAAGGGAATCTAGTGAAATATAGGAATTAGCTAAGGGTGTGCAGCAAAGTATAGGTGATGCAGTAAAAAAAATTAGGATAAAACTAATGATGAAGATGCAGGAATGATGTATACATGTATGTGGATAACTGGTTCCATACAGGCAACTGGAAGAATCTGGGTTGATCAACTTATCGCATATCCAGATACAACTACTGCTACAAGTATAAGGGTGTTGGCTCCCAGTGTACAAGGTTTGAACCAAAATCAGAACACACACACGAACACATATTAATGTACCAGGGCAGTCCCATGACAAGGTTCTTAGAGTCCATATCAGTAAATAAATAAAACTGGTTACTCAACAACCATTCTACTACAGTTAGCATTATAAGAAGTTGTGTAGCAGGATGTAACTCCACGTATTTATTTAACCCATTACCTTCATGTAAATGCAGCACAGAGCTTATGTGGGGCAGGGCTCATAATATATGGTATTCATCAAACGTTCAGGATGTACAGATATCAATCACTGGTTGATTCGACCCTGAAATATGGGGTTGGCCTATACTTTCTTATGTTCAAGAAGTTAAACCGTATATTGGTGGTTATCACCATTATATATATTACATATCCTGTCACATGGTATTGATGGGTGGCCTCAAGACAGGCCTTGGAATGATATTATGCCATTGATACACACAGGCTTCCCAGGTAGTTATCTATATGGTTCACTCTACAATGTACTGCAATACTAGACTTTGCAAGCAAGGCCCGAATTCCTAATTAACATTGGGTAGTACCACCATCCTCCCTGTCTACAGATACTCAATGGACAGTATGCAATGAGTAGATCAATAAGGAGGAACAACTTACAATGTGGTATAACTGATGCAACTCTTGCCTGTAGCATATAATCGTGGTATAGGATATGGGTTCTATGTAAGGGGTTTGATATCTCAGGGCAGTTAGCCTCTAGTATGGATATGAAGCATCATAATCTTTATGCTCGACACAGGGCACACCCCTGTCCCCACAAGTTCCCTTATAGACATTGTTACGAACACCTACCCTTCTCCTCCTATATTAGCTAATAACATGAGTTTGCAATCCATGGGTTGATTAGTTCTAGCAAATTGAAATCACTGAGGTGAGGTTTACCTGTCGAATGGGTGTCTGCTGCTGCAACTCTGAAGTCCTTCGATGCAGAGTAAGGAACCAGCGGCAGGAAGATTAGGGTTTCGGGAGAGGCAAAGCCAGGTTGATCCCTAGAATTTATACTAGGGTTTGGGAGAGTTTGGGAAGATAGGATCGAATCTCTCGATCCCCATCCGAGCAGGATTTGAACCCAGCTCCTTCAAATATTTGAATGAGTAGCCGTTTGAATTTAAAGGGTGAACTTTACGATAGAGACCCTAGAGTTTTGGTTATTTGTGAACCAAACATATTCAGTATAGGAAAGACTTAGGAAACCCCCTTTTTTTCTTTTATTTACCCATTAACAATAGAATCACAATACTCTATACAAATTATTATTAATATATCTATGTAAATAATTTTAGCAGAAAAATAATAATGATAAAATAGGAAAATTCGGTTCAAGGGCTTACAGGAGTGATGACTGAGAATTGGATTAGGAATACTTAGGGTTTACAACTTATTTGGAGGATTTGAC
The DNA here is from genome assembly GCA_029216955.1 of Iris pallida. Taxonomy (NCBI): domain Eukaryota; kingdom Viridiplantae; phylum Streptophyta; class Magnoliopsida; order Asparagales; family Iridaceae; genus Iris; species Iris pallida. The sequence goes on from JANAVB010011199.1 coordinate 30,291,875, forward strand.
AAAGTCAGAGGATCATGTAATACTTGGAACCAACTATGACACAAGAAATTTTATGAATAATTGTGGAATGATGATTTAACAAAAAAATCTTAAGCCTTATGAACAAAATAGAAGTTGTTTGTTTTAATGATCTCATTATTAGAAACTTCCAATGACATGGGGTTAATAATAGTGGATGATGACAGTGATGAAAAACTTTGATATCAGAAGACTAAAAAAAATTTAGACATAAAAGTGTAGAAGAATTTACTTGGATACCAATTGGATAAAGAACGTTAGGGAAGAAGATTAGGCGACAATTTATCAGTAGATAATAACTAGTGACATGGTGTCACGAAGAGGGATTGGTGAGTGAGAGTCAATTTTTAAGACAAAATAAACAACTTTGAGGTTGAAAATTCCAGTTTTGTTGATTTTGGACAAATGCAAGTAAAAAGAATGACGACGACTTTGTTATGACTAAATAAGCAAGGGCAAATTGTCATGACCCGCTCCCGAATAATCGTATACGGGTCGGACACGCCCAGCCTTCGTCGTTAGACATGATGAAGTAAGTTGTACCAATCTCTAGGGAAACTACAAGTCCATATATGAATGAATATAAACCACATCATCTATATAATCAAATCCCAGAATGATCACCATAATCCACCAATCATAATATCATAAAAGTACTAGAGACAACAAGAAGAAATACACTATAAACTCAAAATATACAATATCTATAAGAAGAGATAAAATAATCTAAACCTGAAACCTCTAGCTAAGTCATGTCTCCAGCCTGCTCAACTAAGATCTCGAGCTCTGGCCCATAAAATGGAACAATATCCTGCAAGTACACATGCAACATATCCAGTCGGAAGAGGAGCAAAGTACAATTCTAGGTAATGAACAAGAACATCATGATATGAAAAAGAGTATAGGAGAACATGAAATATATAGTACATGAAAAGAACATAAAAGTACAAGAATGTAAATACAGAAAGTACAGAAAATAAAGTACATGAAGTAAATCCTGAATCTGAAGTACAAGACATGACATGTGCACAATATTTGAAATACAAATAGCATGTGTGACTGGCTGGGGTGAGTACAGGAATAAGTACATGAGTACATGAATATCGGTACGACTTAGGACCCGCATGCACGGTGTGAGGTCTAAGCTATCTACATGAATATCAGAATATGGGTTTGGTCACATAGCTAGTGTATTTCCCCTCTCCGACTATAAGTACAAGAACATGAAAGTATAAGAGTACAAGATATCGTTGTCACCCCCAGTTTTCATGAATAGGGGTATTTTGATAATTTTCTACTTTAAAATTATTTTGGAATTATTTATTTATTTATTGTATTATTTTGGGGTTGTTTGAGTCGGGTTCGAATTTTAACTCATTCCGACTTGTTTCGACTTGTTTCGGGGACCCGGGGTAGTGTTGACCTTAGCGGGGCCACACACTAGTTAGCCATGGCCCACATGTTAGTTATTTTAGTTAATGACTAGACTAATTATTTTTGGTTAGTATTAATTTGGATTAGTGGTTTAGGATTGACTAAACTACCCCCTGACTTAAACCCCTTCCTATGTATTAGCAAATAGACTTGAGAGGGGCTTTCTTGGACTTTCCCATATAGGACAAAAGGACCTTTTTGGCCGGCCACATGTGTAGGAATAGGCTCCTCCATTCAATCATTATCCATTCTTCATTCTCTCACTTGTTCTTCCCCAAATTGATTTGAGAGCAAACCCTAATCAAATCATCCCCAAATCCTTCCATTTCTTTACCAAACCTTCATCCTTCCTTCTCCATTCTATCCAAGGAAGGAGCTCCTCAAGTTTGAGAGGATTCAGAGCTTGTTCGTGTCCGTTTGGGATTCCTACGTGTCGGTGGCGTTTCGGGATCGAATCGAATCACCGGAAGGTATAAATCCTTTTCCTCTCTCATTTCTCTCATGCATTAGATTCATTTTGACCTATAGGAATGACCCCCTTGGTTTGGTGCCCATTGGTGTCCATTTCGTGTCCATTTGGACATTTGTAGAGGTGTCCAATATGTAGGATCGTGTCCTAATAGGAAAACCCCCTATGTGGACACATGTAAATTGTTTGTGCATTGATTTTGGTGTGTTCTAATATTATTCCAGATTTTTACTATGTGTTTAGAATGAGTTTGCCAATGTATCATATTGTTAATATATATATATATATATATATATATATATATGTGTGTGTGTGTGTGTGTGTGTGTGTGTGTGTGTGTGTGTGTGTGTGTGTGTGTGTGATGATGATATATATATATCTCTATATATATGTATTTATATATAATGTAGTTTATATATGGGGATATATATTCTATGGTGTGATGTGTGTGGCATTGTGTTGGTGTTGGGAGAGGCTACAGGTTCGGCCAAGAGGAGTTGAGTGTGTGTGTTTGTTAGTGTAGGAGTGGTGTTTGATGATATGTTTGAGTGGTATGGATGAGAGTTATACAGAGGATGTAGAGGAGTGTTGTGTGGGATTAGTAGGAAGGAGGAAACCCATGTTACTACTGTCTTAAACCCCTATTACTGCTGTCCCAAAACAGCATGTAAGTCCCCAAATTCTGTCCCCTTTGGACTGTCCTGCATTGCCATCAAAACAGCCAACAACAGCCCTCATCTTGGCTGTCAAGAACAGTCCCCCTAAACCCCATGGCTGTCCTCCCATTTTGCCACAAAACAGTCCCTATTTTGCTTCCCCTTTGGACAAAATTTTAGTCCCCACATTGCCTCAAAACAGTCCATGTATTCCCCTATAGGACAGCCCTCTAACAGTCCAGGATACCCCCATGGATAGCTGTCCTTTACCCCTTCAAAACAGTCCTCACCTTGCTGTCAAGAACAGCCAACTAACAGCCCCTTGTATACCCCTTGGCAGTCCAGTTTTTGGCCCTTGTGGCTGTCACATTTGAACTCCAAATCAGTCCTTTAATGCTGTCCTAAACCCACTCCATTTCAGTCCAGGTACCACTTAAATTTCAGTCCAATACACCCCACTCCAGTCCCCTATATGCTGTCATATTCAGACCACAAAATCAGCCCCCTTACATGCCACAAAACCTGTCATTATTCAGTCCATATATTGCCTATGTGTGTGTGTGTTTTGTGAGCTTGTGTGTGTGTGGGTATGAGAGCTATGAGTGTAGTTAAGTGGCCCATAGGTTAGCCTATATCTAAACTAATATGAAACCTATAGGAAGCCTATGAGTGTGAGATATATGAGTGTATTTTTGTGAGAGTGTGGTGTGAGGATGAATGTGAGAGTGTTGTGAGGGTAAATTCATGATATGGGTTAGAAATAGGGTAAACCATATACATGTATCTTAACATAGCCTAGATACCTAGGATACCCATTTTCCTTGGTAGGTAAATCTTAGGTAGGTTGGTATCTAGCTACCCTAAGGAGCCTAGGCTAGTATCTTGAGTACTAGCGGAGTTCCCTTGGGATTGGGCAAGGTATCGGGATTTACCTTGGTAAGGTAATGTAAGTTTACCTAGAAAATAGGGTATTAGTGTTAGGAGTCTAAGATAGGACTAGAACTTGATTCCTTTGATTGGTAACGATCAAATATGGTGCTCATAGACTAGTTTTGACGTCGATTGACCTTTTTGACCAAAAGTCAACAAAAGTCAACCGAGAGTCAAACTTAGCCTTTAAGCGACCAGATTTGACCGAAACCAAACCAGAGTTGACCAGTTTGACTGAAAGTCAACAGTTGGCCAACATTAGACTAGTTTGACCTAGGATTGACCTAGAGTTGACCAGGGTTGACCAGAGTTGACTTTTTGACTAAAAGTCAACTGTAAGTCAACATTTGACTCCGATTGACCTAGTTTGACTTGGATGGACTCCCAATGACCTAGTATGACCTAGTATGAACCAGTATGACCTAGTATGACTCAGTTTGACCTAGATTGACCTAGTTTTGACTTAGACTTGCATTCATGACTTATATTAGTTTCCTTTCTCAGTATTAAGCCCTGTTTGACTCATAGTATCTTATTTTAGGTTTGTGATCACTCTGAGCGTTTGTTCACCTTATCAGCTCAGGACCACAGGCAAGTACATTCACTGATAGTTTTCATTGTCTTGATATCTACTATATCCGATTCAGTCGTAGTGTTTTACATGATTCCTGACACGACGTTTCACGGACTAGTATACGTCGGATCCAGTCATGAGATGTTATTCCTAGACTCCCTTGGTATATGAGTATGAGATATTCCTGTGTTCCTGTACTTATATAGACACTGATTTGGGAGTGGACTGGCCCCCTCCTCTTGAACCCCGTGTCATGACGTGCCATGTCCGGATCCGTGATACTATTCGGGGATGGGGGAATTATTAGGGGTTATGTGATCAAAGCCTTCCTGTAACTATATTTTGCTAGCGCCACCCTCACCTCACATAGGGTGTAGCAGACACCCCATTACCAGTTATCCAGGTTGGACGACATGACTCTCCGTTGAGGACACTGCGGATTGTCGGGCCAAGTGGATAACCATCTCTTGCTTCCCTAGCCGATCATATATCGCTCGAATAGTTCAAATCACTTTTACATTTATTTAGCGTATCTTATATTCCAGTTCAGCTTTACTTTCTGTACTTCTTACCATGCTGTGATTTCCATTTCTCACATGCTCTATCTGTCTTTATACTGTACCATGATTTGAGACCAAGTTCTGTTTGGAAGAAGGGTTACAACTTCGGTCCTTGTTTGGTTCAAGGGTTGTAACTCGGCTTTCAAATGGTTCCCAAGTCGCCTATATCTTTTGTCTTGTATTTTATTATTGCTGTCTCTTATACTATTTTTCAATTCATATGGAACTGCTGTTGGTGTTTGTACTTGCTCATTTTCCTGATAGGATACGTTGACAAATTTTACAGATGATTCAGAGGCTGATTGCCCGACTTACTATGGGGTTGAGTCTGATGGACTAGATTTAGACCGTGGCCTGTTGGTAGAGCCACTAGACTTTGCTCATCCTGAGTAGCATAGTTTATTTAGGTTTGCCTGGCCTGCGAGCCAGCTAGTACATTTCAGTTTTGTAGTATCTCATATATTCTCTGAGACTTGGATGTTTATGTTTAGCTCTGACTTGTGGATTTTGGAACTCATTTCCTGTTTTATCTATCATATCTCTTTTCTATGCTATCTACCTTAGTTTGATATATGTGATTGAGACTGTATTGCTATGTCACCTCCATTCGGAGTGTATATGCTATACATGTACATTTATCTGTTTTAGTCGTAGTATTTACAGACCCTATATACAGTGTTCTACCGCCGATACTACGGCGTAGGCTGGACGTAACCACGTGCTCGTGCCCCTCTTTAGGGTGCGGGTCGTGACACGTTTTTGTGGTGGCCCATGCAGGTCAGTGTCGCAACTAGTGCGATCTCGTAATGGTGCTCGACTTAGGGTACTAATTACGAGCCTGCAATTAGGATGTAGGATCTAGGGTATGATAGGAGTTACTCGATCACATGTTAGGAAATTTTTGATCTTTTGATTACCATGAAAAATGCTTTTTGCATTGAATTTAATTGTCCGTCTTTGATATTCCTATCATATGCCATATTGACTCCTTGTTTCAATATATCCTCAGGATGATGATCACTCGCTCTCAGGCAGCGGGTTCTAGCGCTGTACCAGAGAGGCCCAATCCGGCAGGAGGTCTTCCACCTCCGGCTGCGGGAGTAGCAGTGGCAGTCCCAGGAGGTCTTCCACCTCCGGCAGCGGGAGCTTCAGCTGAGGGAGCTGCCACCTCAGTTCCTGCCCTTCCGACGGGAGCAGCAGTAGTAGAGACGGTTCCAGGAGGTCTTCCACCTCCAGTAGCGAGACCGACCCTGGTCATCCCTGACATTCTTCCACCGTCGCCTCAGTTACCGGCAGACACTCAGCGTATGATGGCCCTTCTGCAGCAGATGCTGCAGACGCAGAGAGCACAGGCAGAGGCACAGCACCGTCAGGCAGAGATACTGCGACAGACCATGGAGAACTCGTATCAGTTAGCTATGTCAGCAGTGGAGAGAGGTGCACCGGCTATAGTTCAGGGAGCACCAGCACAGCAGCAGGGTCAGGGGAGGCCCGGTACACATTTCGACTCCAGGAAGATGAACTCGCGGGAGTTCAAGGGTACCGAGGGTATCCTATACGCGGACGACTGGCTAGAGGATGTCCAGCGGAGTCTGGAGTTGGCAGAGGTCCCGAGAGGTCCGTGGGTGACTTCTGCAGCGAGCCAGTTCTATGACGTAGCGCTGACTTGGTACCGTACGGATCCGCGTGCGTCAGTGAGAGGTATATGTTGGGAGGACTTCAGAAAACCCTTTAAGGAGAAGTTCTACCCAGATGTAGCCTTGACAGCTTTGGAGGGGCAGTTTGCCAGTCTGGTGCAGAGGAGCTCGTCGGTGGACGAGTACGCAACAGAGTTCTTACGCCTGAGCAGGTTTGCACCCAGTTTGGTCCAGGGTGAGGGGTGCAAGGCCCGGAAGTTCCGGAGGGGTCTCATACATGCAGTGCGCACTCGCACATCTGGGCGACGAGATGCGACGTTCGAGTAAATCCTTATAGAGGCTCAGATTACAGAGGAGGACTTCGGCCTCAAGCCGAAGAGGAGCAGTGACTCTCTAGGAGCTAGTTCGAGTGTAGGGCCAGCAAAGCGCCTACATTTCCAGCAGAGGCAGTTCCAGCAGCAGCAGCCTCAGTTGCAGTTCCAGCAGGCACCGGCGCATTTCCAGCAGCATCAGGGTCAGGGTCAGGGCTAGAGGCCGGCTACACAGTGTAACTTCTGCAGGAAGCCAGGGCACACTAGAGAGGTATGCAGGAAGAGGTTGGGCGTCTGCTTATACTATGGGGCGCCCGATCACTAGCTGAAGGACTTCCGTATTCGAGGAGTCCGTGGAGTCCAGGACAGAGCACAGCCGGCCAGAGGACCAGCAGTACAGCAGAGAGGTCCTCCACTTCAGACGCAACAGCAGCATTTTTAGCAGCACCAGAGGGGAGCCCCTACGGGCAGAGTGTTTACCCTGACAGCAGAGGAGGAGGCAGAGCCAGTAGGCGATGTAGTGGCAGGTTACGTTCTTCTCGATTCATTCCCTGCATTTACCTTATTTGATTCTGGTGCCTCTCATAGCTTTGTGTCTGTCTCCTTTGCTCTGAGACACAATATTATTGCTGAACCCTTGGGTAGGACTTGCAAGATATTGACCGGAGGAGGCATCATCCTGGTCAACAATATCTGCAAGGGGAGGAGAGTTACTGTAGGAGGCCGAGTTTTAGGTGCGTGCTTGCTCGTAATGCCCCTTCCGAGGTACGATGTGGTCGGAATGGATTGGTTGAGCATGCACAATGCTACTATAGATTGTAGAGGAGGTAGGATTTTGTTTAGGCCACTGGGAGAGCCAAAGATTGTGTTTGCTAGAGGAGCAGCTGAGCCGGGAGATGGGTTCTGCGGAGCTTTACTGGCGGGGCAGGCATTGCCGCATCCATTGATAGCTGACTTCATGGATGTTTTTCCCGAGAAGTTGCCTGGGATGCCGTCGGATAGAGACATTGAGTTCTCTATAGAATTAGTGCCGGGTGCTGAGCCTATCTCACAGCACGTCTATAGAGTCAACAACAGCGAGTTGGCGGAGCTGAAAAAGCAGGTCGACGAGCTGCAGGACAAGGGATTCATTAGATCCAGTTCATCGCCTTGGGGAGCGCCAGTCCTGTTTGTACCGAAGAAGGATGGTACGATGCATATGTGTATCGATTATAGGGCGCTCAACAACCTTACTATCAAGAACAAGTACCCATTGTCGAGGATCGATGACTTGTTCGATCAGTTGAGTGGTGTCAGGGTGTTTTCAAAGATAGATCTGAGGTCCGGCTATCATCAGCTGAAGGTGAAGCAGGAAGACATTCTGAAGACAGCTTTTCAGACTCGGTACGGCCAGTACGAGTTCACAGTGATGCCATTTGGGTTGACTAACGCCCAGCTGTGTTCATGAACTTGATGAACAAGGTATTCCATCAGTACCTTGACAAGTTTGTGGTGGTCTTCATAGACGACATCCTAGTCTACTCGAAGACGCCGGAGGAGCACGAGGAACATCTGAGGATTGTGCTCGAGACTTTGAGAAAGGAGCAGTTGTATGGGAAGTTGTCAAAGTGTGAGTTCTTCCTGGACCAGGTCGAGTTCCTGGGTCATGTTGTGACCGAGCACGAGATCTCAGTAGACCAGAGGAAGATTGCTGCGATAGAGTCTTGGTCTACGTCCAGTCCAGTTGCCGAGATTCGGAGCTTTCTGGGATTGGCGGGCTACTATCGGAAGTTCGTCCAGGATTTCTCGCGGATCGTGGAGCCGATGATTAGACTCACCAGGAAGGATGTGGAGTTCGTCTGGACTGAGGAGTATCAGGCCACCTTCGATGAGCTGAAGAAGAGGTTGACATCAGCTCCAATCTTGACATTGCCGTCTGGGACCGGTGGTTTCTCGATTTACAGCGACGCTTCTGGCCGGGATCTGGGTTGTGTACTTCAGCAGCACGGGAAGGTGATTGCCTACGCATCTCGGTAGTTACTTTCTCATGAGAAGAACTACCCGACTCACGATCTGGAGTTAGCCGCTGTCATCTTTGCCCTAAAGTTATGGAAACACTATGTGTACGGAGAGCGGGTTGAGATCTTTACTGACCACAAGAGCTTGAAGTACGTGTTCACTCAGAAGGAGCTGAACATAAGGCAGAGACGTTGGCTTGACCTGATGAAGGATTTTGATATCGCCTTGCAGTACCATCCAGGAAAGGCCAACATAGTTGCAGATACCTTGAGCAGGTATCCAGTGGCTATGTATCTGACATCAGACCGTCATCTTTTGGCCGACCTAGACAGTTTGGGGATCGAGGTGATTATTCCAGGTATGGAGGTGCAGATGTGGGGTTTACAGATTCAGTCTGAGTTGATGGACAGAGTCATATCAGTACAGTATGATGATGTTGCCCTGAGGTGCATCAGGGAGCAGGTGCAGGCAGGGCTGCTTGATGATTTCTCTATTGCCGAAGATGGGTCACTGCGGCACGGTGCTAGACTGTGCGTTCTGAGTGGAGAGCTTCGGGAGGAGGTTCTTCAGGAGGCTCATCGCTCTCAGTACTCTATGCATCCAGGTGCCAACAAGATGTACAGAGATCTGAGATAGCACATTTGGTGGTACAACATGAAGCGCGAGGTGGCTCAGTTTGTATCTTGCTGCTTGGTTTGTCAGCAGGTGAAGGCCGAGAGGCAGAGGCCTGGTGGGTTTCTACAGCCACTACCCATTCCTGAGTGGAAGTGGGAGCACATCACCATGGACTTTGTGTTCGGACTTCCACGATCTCCAGGAGGAAAAGATGCGATTTGGGTCATAGTTGATAGATTGACCAAATCGGCCCACTTTTTGCCTTTCAAGGTTACGGAGAGGTTGGCAGAGCTGTATGTTCGTTAGATCGTGTGATTGCATGGGGTTCCTGTAAGCATAGTTTCAGATCGGGATAGCCGTTTTACTTTCCACTTCTGGAGGAGTTTGCAGGCTAGCTTGGGCACCTCGCTCAAGTTTAGTACCGCTTATAACCCCAGACAGACGGGCAGTCGGAGAGGACTATCCAGACCTTGGAGGATATGCTTCGCACGTGTGTGCTAGATCTCGGGGGTTCTTGGGAGGATCATCTTTACCTGGTAGAGTTTGCTTACAACAACAGCTACCAGGCCAGTAGAGAGATGTCGCCATTCGAGGCTCTATATGGACGGAGATGCCGTACTCCCTTATCATGGGACGATGTTGGCGAGAGGGTGCTGCTTGGTCCGGAGATGGTAGTGGATGCAGCTGAGAAGGTCCGGTTGATTAGAGACAGACTTCGGGCGGCTCAGGATAGGCAGCGGCATTGGGCCGATAGCCACCGGAGACCGTTAGAGTTCGAGGTTAGTTTCAGTTCCTGTTTGTGATTGTTTGTGTTTTGTTTGTCCCGTGTGGTGAGTTTGTTTTATGTCTAGGCTGGTGCTTTGGTGTTCCTGAAGATTTCTCTGACATGGGGCACGATTCGCTTTGGCGGGGGCAGGAAGCTTAGTCCGTGCTACATCGGACCTTTCACCATTCTTGAAAGGTTCGGTGCAGTGGCTTACAGGCTAGACTTGCCGCCTACGCTCGAGGGGGTACACAACGTGTTCCACGTGTCGCAGCTAAGACGGTACGTGGCGGACCCCAGCCATGTATTGGATCATTCAGTGATTGAGGTGGGGCCTACTCTTCACTATCCAGAGCAGCCAGTAGAGATTCTGGATCGTAGGGAGAAGGTGCTCCGAAACCAGGTTATACCCTTGGTTCGTGTTGCATGGAGGCATCACTCTCCAGGTGAGTCTACCTGGGAGAGAGAGGATGACATGCGGGAGCGTTTTCCTTATCTCTTCGAGCCCTGAGGTATAATCTTGTTTCTGCATGTGATTCAGTATATGTTAGTTTTAATTTTGAGGACAAATTTTTTTAAGGTGGATAGATTTGTCACCCCCAGTTTTCATGAATAGGGGTATTTTGGTAATTTTCCACTTTAAAATTATTTTAGAATTATTCATTTATTTATTGTATTATTTTGGGGTTGTTTGAGTCGGGTTCGAATTTCAACTCATTCCGACTTGTTTCGGGGACCCGGGGTAGTGTTGACCTTAGCGGGCCCACACACTAGTTAGCCATGGCCCACATGTTAGTTATTTTAGTTAGTGACTAGAATAATTATTTTTGGTTAGTATTAATTTGGATTAGTGGTTTAGGATTGACTAAACTACCCCCGACTTAAATCCCTTCTTATGTATTAGCAAATAGACTTGAGAGGGGCTTTCTTGGACTTTCCCATATAGGACAAAATGACCTTTTTGGCCGGCCACATGTGTAGGAATAGGCTCCTCCATTCAATCATTATCCATTCTTCATTCTCTCTCTTGTTCTTCCCCAAATTGATTTGAGAGCAAACCCTAATCAAATCATCCCCAAATCCTTCCATTTCTTCACCAAACCTTCATCCTTCCTTCTCCATTCTATCCAAGGAAGGAGCTCCTCAAGTTTGAGAGGATTCGGAGCTTGTTCGTGTCCGTTTGGGATTCCTACGTGTCGGTGGCGTTTCAGGATCGAATCGAATCACCGGGAGGTATAAATCCTTTCCCTCTCTCATTTCTCTCATGTATTAGATTCATTTTGACCTATTGGAATGACCCCCTTGGTTTGGTGCCCATTGGTGTCCATTTCGTGTCCATTTGAACATTTGTAGAGGTGTCCAATATGTAGGATCGTGTCCTAATAGGAAACCCCCTATTTGGACACATGTAAATTGTTTGTGCATTGATTTTGGTGTGTTCTAATATTATTCCAAATTTTTACTATGTGTTTAGAATGAGTTTGCCAATGTATCATATTGTTAATATGTATATATATATATATATATATATATATATATATATATATATATATATATATATATATATATATATATATATATATATATATATATATATAATGTGGTTTATATATATGGGGATATATATTCTATGGTGTGATGTGTGTGGCATTGTGTTGGTGTTGGGAGAGGCTACAGGTTCGGCCAAGAGGAGTTGAGTGTGTGTGTTTGTTAGTGTAGGAGTGGTGTTTGATGATATGTTTGAGTGGTATGGATGAGAGTTATATAGAGGATGTAGAGGAGTGTTGTGTGGGATTAGTAGGAAGGAGGAAACCCATGTTACTACTGTCTTAAACCCCTATTACTGCTGTCCCAAAACAGCATGTAAGTCCCTAAATTCTGTCCCCTTTGGACTGTCCTGCATTGCCATCAAAACAGCCAACAACAGCCCTCATCTTGGCTGTCAAGAACAGTCCCCCTAAACCCCATGGCTGTCCTCCCATTTTGCCACAAAACAGTCCCTATTTTGCTGCCCCTTTGGACCAAATTTCAGTCCCCACATTGCCTCAAAACAGTCCATGTATTCCCCTATAGGACAGCCCTCTAATAGTCCAGGATACCCCCATGGATAGCTGTCCTTTACCCCTTCAAAACAGTCCTCACCTTGCTGTCAAGAACAGCCAACTAACAACCCCTTGTATACCCCTTGGCAGTCCAGTTTTTGGCCCTTGTGGCTGTCACATTTGAACTCCAAATCAGTCCTTTAATGCTGTCCTAAACCTACTCCATTTCAGTCCAGGTACCACTTAAATTTCAGTCCAATACACCCCACTCCAGTCCCCTATATGCTGTCATATTCAGACCACAAAATCAGCCCCCTTACATGCCACAAAACCTGTCATTATTCAGTCCATATATTGCCTATGTGTGTGTGTGTTTTGTGAGCTTGTGTATGTGTGGGTATGAGAGCTATGAGTGTAGTTAAGTGGCCCATAGGTTAGCCTATATCTAAACTAATAGGAAACCTATAGGAAGCCTATGAGTGTGAAATATATGAGTGTATTTTTGTGAGAGTGTGGTGTGAGGATGATTGTGAGAGTGTTGTGAGGGTAAATTCATGATATGGGTTAGAAATAGGGTAAACCATATACATGTATCTTAACATAGCCTAGATACCTAGGATACCCATTTTCCTTGGTAGGTAAACCTTAGGTAGGTTGGTATCTAGCTACCCTAAGGAGCCTAGGCTAGTATCTTAAGTACTGGCGGGGTTCCCTTGGGATTGGGCAAGGTATCGGGATTTACCTTGGTAAGGTAATGTAAGTTTACCTAGAAAATAGGATATTAGTGTTAGGAGTCTAAGATAGGACTAGAACTTGATTCCTTTGATTGGTAACGATCAAATATGGTGCTCATAGACTAGTTTTGACGTCGGTTGACCTTTTTGACCAAAAGTCAACAAAAGTCAACCGAGAGTCAAACTTAGCCTTTAAGCGACCAGATTTGACCGAAACCAAACCAGAGTTGACCAGTTGACTGAAAGTCAACAGTTGGTCAACATTAGACTAGTTTGACCTAGGGTTGACCTAGAGTTGACCAGGGTTGACCAGAGTTGACTTTTTGACCAAAAGTCAACTGTAAGTCAACCTTTGAACCCGATTGACCTAGTTTGACTTGGATTGACTTCCAATGACCTAGTATGACCTAGTATGAACCAGTATGACCTAGTATGACTCAGTTTGACCTAGATTGACCTAGTTTTGACTTAGACTTGCATTCATGACTTATATTAGTTTCCTTTCTCAGTATTAAGCCCTGTTTGACTCATAGTATCTTATTTTAGGTCTGTGATCACTCTGAGCGTCTGTTCACCTTATCAGCTCAGGACCACAGGCGAGTACATTCACTGATAGTTTTCATTGTCTTGATATCTACTATATCCGATTCAGTCGTAGTGTTTTACATGATTTTTGATACGACGTTTCACGGACTAGTATACGTCGGATCCTGTCATGAGATGTTATTCCTAGAATCCCTTGGTATATGAGTATGAGATATTCCTGTGTTCCTCTACTTATATAGGTACTGATTTGGGAGTGGGCTGGCCCCCTGCTCTTGAACCCCGTGTCATGACGTGCCATGTCCTGATCCGTGATACTATTCGGGGATGGGGGAATTATTAGGGGTTATGTGATCAAAGCCTTTCTGTAACTATATTTTGCTAGCGCCACCCTCACCTCACGTAGGGTGTAGCAGACACCCCATTACCAGTTATCCAGGTTGGACCGCATGACTCTCCGTTGAGGACACCGCGGATTGCCGGGCCAAGTGGATAACCATCTCTTGCTTCCCTAGCCGATCACATATCGCTCTAATAGTTCAAATCACTTTTACATTTATTTAGCGTATCTTATATTCCAGTTCAGCTTTACTTTCTGTACTTCTTACCATGCTATGATTTCCATTTTTTACATGCTCTATCTGTCTTTTATACTGTACCATGATTTAAGACCAAGTTCTGTTTGGAAGAAAGGTTACAACTCCGGTCCTTGTTTGGTTCAAGGGTTGTAACTCGGCTTTCAAATGGTTCCCAAGTCGCCTATATCTTTTGTCTTGTATTTTATTATTGCTGTCTCTTATACTATTTCTCAATTCATATGGAACTGCTGTTGGTGTTTGTACTTGCTCATTTTCCTGACAGGATACGTTGACAAATTTTACAAATGATTCAGAGGCTGATTGCCCGACTTACTATGGGGTTGAGTCTGATGGACTAGATTTAGACCGTGTCCTGTTGGTAGAGCCACTAGACTTTGCTCACCCTGAGTAGCATAGTTTAGTTAGGTTTGCCTGGCCTGCGAGCCAGCTAGTACATTTCAGTTTTGTAGTATCTCATATTTTCTCTGAGACTTGGATGTTTATGTTTAGCTCTGACTTGTGGATTTTGGAACTCATTTCCTGTTTTATCTATCATATCTCTTTTCCATGCTATCTACCTTAGTTTGATATATGTGATTGAGACTGTATTGCTATGTCACCTCCATTCAGAGTGTATATATTGTACATGTACATTTATCTGTTTTAGTCGTAGTATTTACAGACCCTATATACAGCGTTCTACCGTCGATACTGCGGCATAGGCTGGACGTAACCACGTGCTCGTGCCCCTCTTTAGGGTGCGGGTCGTGACAATCGTGTCACATCGTGTCATCAAGAGAAGTACAAGATATGAAATACAAATGCACATGACCATAGAATTTCCTTGCCTTGCTCCGAAAAACCAAGGGTAGTGAATAGAGCTGGATGTCCTCATGTTAATGACTACAAGTTGGTTAAGTTCTAAGCAAGTATCGACTAACCATCTTTCTTCTAATCATGTTCTAGCTAGAAAATTTTTATAAGGTATAATGGTGGTACTCTAATCTAGATAATTATAGAATAATAAGTATGCTCTCAATTGTCATTGACAAAGTATGTTATACAAACCGAATATCTATGAAGAATTTGGCTATAGTCACAACTTAGTGGCTTTACCAAAAATACAGGAGTTGACTGCACTAATACTAGGATTTAGTTTGGTTTATGTAGAGGCCTCAATTCATATTTTAAGAAGGGACTCAGCCTAGCAATATAGCCTCATTAGTCCAACAGTTTACCTATACATTCATATTTGGCCAACTAACTCCTCATACTACACACAGGCCAACTCACAACATATAAGCTAAAGTCTAAACACACTTGCAAGATCAACCATTTCCCAACCTGAAGTATGGTTCTGCATTCATACCCCACACTCCACTCACAGATAAGATATCTCCAGGTAACAGTTTAGCTCGAACAAGAAATACCTATAGATAGTTTCGAACCTAACAACCATTACTAACTTCAAAATATTAGGCAGTAATAATACTTAAGCTTAGCTTCACTTATACACCAAATTAAACCCAACATTATCTCTATTGCAATTCAAAATAGAACTCAAGAGATTAACAGAACCCAACATTTGAAGTACCTGATTGACTAAAACCCTTCCCTCCAAATGGAGACTTAGGAAAACAGAATTGCAGTAATTAAGTCAACACCAGACTCAACTCTCAGGTTGCCAAACACCAACCAAGTTTCCAGGAAGTATACTCGCTCAAAACGATCCCAACACCAAAATTATACAAAGAAAATACATAATTTGATTGAAAGAATATACAATCCAAGATTGGGACAAAATAGAAATCTTAGTTAATAAACTATTGCCACGCCAATTCTATCCCAAATGACCTGTCCACGCAGACATGGACACGAGAGGACACGAACCCTGTATACTGCTACAGCCACATACGCTAATACTGATATAACAACAACCCAACCACAGATACGCACACAGTCACTGAACACGAATTCCATACCAGTCACGAATAAGACACGAATATCACCAGACACGAACATGACACCCATCCAGACAGACCTTGGATATGCCATTCATGCTCAAAGAAGAGAAATAAGATTCAATTAATCAATGAAAGGATTGTAGAGCATAAAAATCAAGTTGCACCATGTATTTACTATCCAGCAATCAAGTTGCGCCCCAGAAATTCAGCTGCACCACTGTTTTGAAGCTCAGGGATCAAACTGTGCCACTGATCAGGTTGTGCCATATATTAGACTGCGCCCAATCACATTGCGCCAAATCCTACCTGGCGCTTGACAATAATTACCATTATTGCCTGATAGCACTGACAACTGACAGCATGATAAACGAAGAAAATCTCTTCAAATCCCACAAAGCGTGGCGCTCGAGATGATTTTATTGACATCTGTTCCGCGCACTCTGTAAGTTGAGCCTAGGCGCAATATGAACAAATTCTTTTCATACATTCAAATGCTACCACGTGCCTATGCGCTGAGCTACGCCTAGGCACAACCCAATCAAGCGCAGTTTGACTCGTTGACTGAAGCTCGTGCAACCTGATAAAGTTGAGACAACTTATGTTCTAAAACAGGATGACATGACATATATGCCACTAATCTCTCAAAACGTGTCCACTACTTTCTATAATACCATGTGCATCTCAATCATATGATGCCACGCATCTAAATACAGTTAGTGCACGTTTGTGTAACTGAATGGAAGTTGGCGCAACCCAAAGTGGCGCAGTTCAACCTCGCACATATCAGAATAACTGCTAAAACAGTTATTTCTAGAACTTTATAAATAGAGTTTCCAATCATTATCAAAGCATCACAGAGATCAAGAACTCTTGCAAAATTGCTGCTACATTCTCCAGAGGCTCTAGTCTTCAAGTTTACATAGTCCAAGGGATAAAGTGATCGTCTTCTGATCAGATTCCTAAAGTTGTACATCCCTAGAATTCATTGTACTTTGTACGATTTTTTTAAAGTTTGTTATAAAATTTTTATTTCTGCAAACAAAATATCGACTATGCTGGGGACGACTTTCTCCTCCGACGAGAAGGTGACAACTCAATATGATGCTGCGTCGATCGACAAGATGAAAAAGACTCTGGTTGTTCAAGCCAACCAGACAGCCTACGAGGATATGATCAACAACAAGAGCAATAGGCGCACTATGGCTATCACCAAAAATAGAACTGTGTGGACTCCTAAGTCTTCCACAGTTGCTGTTGCCCAGGCGCAACCTGAACGCTCTGTTGTCCAGGCACAATCTGTCTCTGTGGCTCAGGTGTAGCCTGCTTCTGTTGCCCGCACGCAATCCACCCATTCTGCTGCCAAGGCGCAGTCTATTCACTCTACTGTTAGCCCAATGATTATATCATATTTTTGAATATGGCTAATCAATTAAGTTTAAAATATCGACGTCACTAATATTCATGTAATCACTATCATGTTGCTACTTAAACTTAGCATTGTCCTAATATTAGCATTGTCCCAAATATTCTATATCATATTGCTATGCTTGTATCATGTTGTTTTATTTGCCTAACATGTATTTGTAGACATGTTGTAAGTATGATCAAATATGATCAAACCAGGGCATATGCAATGGGCCAAAGACGGCTTTATACAAGAAGATTTCTCTGAACTGCCTAACGACCTATCCGGGGCCTCGTATTGGGGGTTCCGCTGCCCGGTCAGCGGACAGGGGTCGAGGGGGCAGCGCCCCTCGTGAGGGGTTCGGGGGTGAAGCCCCCGAAAGGTATTCAGATTTCCAGATCTGTTTATCTTTGGACGATTGCCGTCAAGTGAAAAAGGCGTCTTCAAGTCTGCTCAAATATTTGAAGAAAGGCGTCATCAAAGGGCTCTTGGTTTTCCTATTTCATCAATGTATTTTTCATATTTATTGAGTCTAGGAATACGATGTAAACTGCATCGTACTGGCAAATAGGCTACCCAAGAAACGTTTTCAAAATATCCTTTCATTTTGAAAATAAGCCCACTTACAAAAGTCCAAACTACTTCCTAACTGCCTGACTTTTCAAAAAGCCCAAAAACTAATTTGCAAAAACCCTGACAAAACTCCAACAGAACTCAAGGAGAATTCGGCCAGAGTTCGGCCAGAGTTCGGTTAGTGAACGTTGCTTTTTGAACTTGGTCTTCCTACAGTTACGGATTCCACCGAGATTTTCTCATCGAGTTCTGCCCGAATTCTGTCCGAATTCTGTCAGAATTCTGTCTTTGGAAAAACTATAAATAGAGAAGGATTTCGATCATTTCAACACACTCATTCACTTTCATATCTCTTCTCTATAAGCCTACTACTTCTTCCAAAGTATTCTGAGCTATTCATTTTCAAATTTCGAGCCAGTTACAATCCTCTAGTCGATTTGCCAGTGCGGTACGGTCTAGAAGTTTCAGAGTGCTTGTAATCAGAGGCTTGATTGAAGTTACACACTTCACAATTGAAGTTGGTCGAGTACTTCGGATCAAAGCTCGCGTTGTAGAAGTTGCAAGAACTTCGGATGAAAACTTGTGGTAATTTCCCATAGTGGATTCAACTGGAAGCTAGAGTTCTTTCGACTGGACTAGTCCTCACAAGAGGGAAACTAGTATACATCCTTGTGTTTGCATTTGCCCTCTACTCTCTACTTTTTATTTACTTATCTGTGATATATTATCTGTGATCTTGTTACTAATATTTTTAAATAGTTAATTTTCGCTGCCTACTCTATTCACCCCCCTCTAGGGTATTATGCTTTACAACTCGTTCCTACAATCGGTCCTACAATTGGTATCAGAGCCAGTGCTGCATCTAGAGGTATTATATTCTGATCCCAATTGTTCCTACAATTGGTATCAGAGCAAGTGCTCCTTCGAGAGATATTATTGTAGGTGCTCCTTATATAGATATTATTGCTTATACCAATTGCTCCTTCAATTGGTATACTAGCAAGGACTCTATTTTTTGGCTTAACATACTTGGAGCAGATCCTCATTACCAGAGCGGGTTATACAGGTAAAGCAAGGTAATATTGTTATTATATAACTGCTATTACATAGATCACAGTATCACATATGGCAAATATGTACTTCACAACTGAAGAGCAATCCTCAAATAGACTTCCACTATTTGATGGAACAAACTATAGCTATTGGAAGACACGGATGAGCTTCTACTTGAAGTCTCTAGATTTTGACTTATGGTCAATTGTTATCACCGGCTACAAAAAGCCTACTATCACTTCTATTCTTACATCCTCTATAATCTATAAGCCTTATTATAGTTACACGGATGAAGAGAAGAAGTTAGCTAGCCTTGATGCAAAAGCTATGCATATGTTTTATTGTGCTGTAGACACAAATGTATTCAATCTTATTTCTACTTGCACAACATCTCATAAAATTTGGAAAGTTCTTGAAGCTACTTATGAGTGCAGGTATGAAAGCAAAGCTAGCAACTCCAGAGAGAAGGATAGTCTTCATAATGATGTAAATATGTATATGACAAAATTGGGATTTAAGGTACAGCATAATCCTTTATACGAAGAAGAGCTTGTATGTGACAATTACAAGAAGATAGACCACATCCAAGAAGATTGTACTACTACAAGAAAGGAGAGTCACTACGAACAATCAAATGAAGAAAGATCATCGGGCATATGGTGTGAAAGTGAAGCAAGAGAGTCTGAAGAAGAAGAAGAAGAAAAAGAAGAAGAAGAAGAAGAAGAAGAAGAAGAAGAAAAACCTCATCAAGCTGCAAATTTATGCACAATGGCATTATCTAACGAGGTACAAAATAATTCTTTTTCTGAAGAGAGTGAATTTTCTTATGATAATTTATCTGATGCTTTCAGTGGTCTGTTAGAAGAACACAAGAAAGTATTAGATAAATATAAGCAAGCTAGAAAGGATATTCTATCCTATAAGCGTGAGATTAAAAAGCTTACTTGCTTATTAAATAATGCTAGAGATACTTCTACTTCTGATAATTCTATTGAGATTTCCACACTGAAGTTTAGATTGCATGAGGCACTTGATTGCATTGAGAAAAGCATTCAAGAAAATGCTAAACTTAAGGAGGAACTAGAATCAGAAAAGAAAAAGTATTCTATTGCTTCATGTAGTATTGATGCTCTTTCTGCTAAGTATGATGAGATCTGTGCTAACTCTAAAAAATTAGAGATTAGACTGGGAAAGCAGGTAGTACAACCTACGACTCAGTTTAACACAAGACACGTAGCACATCACAAAGTCACACACGTCAGATCTTTTACAAAGGAAGCAAGCAAGGCTAAAGCTTCATACAACCATGCTTTGTATTACAAATATCCACGCACATCATATCACACTACTGCACGTTCTCATACTGCTGCATAAAGTACTAATATTAATTCTTTCTGTCATTATTGTGGTATGAATGGACATGTTTCAAATCATTGTCAGATTAGAAAACTTGTTGATATGAACTTGTGCAAATGGGTTCTCAAAGCTAACAAATGTGGATCCAAGTATTGGATACCAAAATCTTTACCTAATATTGCAGGTGAAGCTTCTCACATCAAATAGAACCATGGAACATATTGGTGATTGCAAAGCTACAAAGGTCATCTTCCATGCAATTGCACCAACAGAAGTGTGGTCACTAGAACCACTTCGGTGACATGCTTTCTAAATAGTTCTTAATTTCTAGCATGTTCGTTTTGATGTCTTGATATTAGCTCTCATTGATCTTTTAAATTGTTTATTGTTTGAATCAATGTGAGACACAATCCTAGCTTGACTAGTTGTTTAGCTTAAATGATTAGTTCACACTAAATAGTCTTTTACTCACTTTCTACTAGTGTGACACATTTGTCTATGTGTGCTATTTACTCTTAATCTTTATTCTTGAAGCATGCATAGGAGTTTATTTTTTTTAATATATTTTTGACTCTTCATCTTTAATATTTTTTTATAGTCACTTCTTACTGATTTGTCTTTAACATATCGTATTTACTTTGATCAGTATTTTGTGAGTATGTTTGTTTAGCACAAGTCTTCTATTTACTTGAAAAGTATACACATATACTTTTATGTTAACCTTGTGCTTGCATAATATATTCACTATTGATTCTCATATTTTATTTTGATTAACTTCTTATGAATCAATTACTGATAAAGTTTATTTATGCATGTTTTTGATCTTGTGACATTTTTTTATGATTGTTAATGATACATGAATAATGCATTATCATTCATATATTGCTGATATGTTTCTTATATTTTTGTATAAATATCTTTATGGGATATATGAGTTAAGTTCAAGGTCTATATTATATTATTTTGAAAAGTAGTTTCAAACTTGTGCTTATCTCATACATCAGCTATTGATTACATTGAACAAATTTATGTTCTTATCTTTATTAGCTTCTTCCTCAAAGCCTCTTTTAATAATATATGTTTTTCTTGGCTTTTTGGTTGATATTTTGGATACGTGACATTTTTTTTAATATCTTGATCTTGATAAACCATTCCTTGGGTATTTACTTTTAGGGATTCTGGATTTCGACGATGTTCGATGATACTGCATATATTCCTTTGAATCTAAGTTCATAAGAGTAGAAATTATTTTAGGAACAAGCCGAAAGGGTCCTTCTGTCATACAGGTGTAAATAGCTTGAAGCGACACGGTGCACTAGTCTTCAGACTACCGCTAGCTGGGAACCGTCCCCTACAGCTAACCCGAAGTAATTAATACTTTATAGACTTAAGATTTATTAAGGTGTACTTGCAACTATCGTCTAGTTCTGGATCCAAAGTACTGAACCCAGTCCTCTAGGTTCCAGAATACATCAACGTATCCAGGTTCTACATTTTGATTTACAAATGTTTTATATTTTATTGTTACCCAATGATTTTGTAGCACATGTGGATAAATGTAATTCATACATCTTATACCGTATGCTACATTATTCTAAGATTTTCTTTCAAGTCCATAGAATATAATTGATTTCATATTGCACTAATTCTTCTTAAATCTTTGGTTATTAAAGAAGAGATTTATTTTGAGTACAAGCCTAGAAAAGGTCTGTCTGTCACCACGACTACGGTCGAAGTGAAGCGGTACTTAAGTGTTCCCCGATGAACCTCCGTTAGCTGGGACAGTACCTCTACAGCTAACCCAAGATTGATCAACGCTTTATAAACTAAAGATTTATTGAGATCTAATTGCAATTATTATCTGATGGATTTTGAATTTTAGATTTGATGAATAATATTCTCTCTTTATATTTTCACAAAATGTAGCATATGTTGATCTATCTTGTCGATTGTGAGATTCTATAGCATAGATCAATTTATGTCATCTTTTGACTTATACGATTATTCATCATGCTAATTTGAAATATCTTTTGATTGTTTTATTTTTTAAATGTTCATTTAATGGATATTTCTTCTTTTGTCTAAAGATGATTATTTTTCGTATTACTCATTGAATATTATGGTATTGGGATTTCATCTTTAGCTTGTGTAATATTCGTAATATTAATGATTTTGAGCTTTAAATTGTTATCTTCTTATTCAAGTTACTTACTGTCTATAACATTAACTCTTTGTAGGGAAGAAGTCATGCATATTGAATATCTCTCTCTCAAAGCATTTCTTTTCTTTAAGCCTCCGGTTATCAGATGGACATCGTGCTAAGGCTTTAAAAGAAAAGAAATGAACTTTGATAAGAAGACCTAATATTTTTGATTAATTTTCAACTTCTGGAAATACGTCTCTGAATTTTATTTTTAAAATTTTTATCTATATTATTATTTTTGGATATAGCCATGTAAAGGTGGAGCAGTTAATTGTTTCAATTCAATTATCCCCTTGACATGCCATATATCTAGAATACACTTTTCTTTGAACATTTATCAGGTTATGTTTATTTGTTCAAATAGATTTTTTTTATGGATTCTTTTATTTGAAATTGTTTCCGTGATTCGAATTGCCAGCTTTCAGTCTGAGGACTAAATGGATGCATTCGAACATTTACTAAGACAATTTTTCGTAATAAATTCCATATTTTTGAAAAGTCTTTTTGATGTCTTTTGATTTATTGAATCTGTCCGGTACTCAAATGTTAATATTAAAGACAGTTTTCAAAATATTTTTATGTATTAAAATATTTCTTTTATATATATATTGGAGATATATTTTGTTTGTTCATCTTTAAGCATTTATTAGATTTCTTTTCTTGCCTAAAGATGATATTTGTTTTGAGTTTGGAATTTTATATGCATTTGATCAAAGGAAAGAAAAGATGCATATCTTGGAAATCCCTTAGATCTTGTGATTATTTATTTTATCTATTTTATGCATATAAATTATTTTTGAACTATATACGCATATTTTAAGGGGGAGCAAATTAATTGTTTCAATTCTTTTATGCCCTTAATATGTGGTATAACTAGTTCATCATGGACATATATTCTTTTATGTTAAATATTTTGTTGAGTTGTTCATAATTTTTGGATTTGTATTAGATGAGAGAATATATGATTATTATTATTTATTTTTAATTCTCTCATTCGAGTTTCTAAAATTTATTTTGCCAAATATATTTAATTATCTTCATTGATAATTCTTTTCAGTTTAGATTATTTTTGACAATTCTTATTGAGATTTTATCACAAAGTTCATGATTATCTTATTTAGACTGATCATACTTTGCGGAGGAGCATTCAAGTCGACTGGATTTTTCCTTCTCAAGTATTTTGTCTTCATGATTATCTGAGGGATATATATCATGCTAAGGTAATTGAATTCAAATGTATGAACTTTGGTATAGATTGTGTATAGATCCTAGTATATTTATTTTGTTTTCTTTTTCAATGATTATACTCTTTATGGAATTGATTCACTAATTTGTATGGGCAAATTATGAATCATATTTTTTGTGATCATTGTTAAAAGTCTCATTATATTTTTTAATTTTTTTTATATATACTAGATCTGCGAATTTTTAATCCTCGTGATTTATTTATGACCAATGATTGATTCCTACTATATTGATAGATTTTTCTTTGGTCAAATGACATTCAAAACATATTTTATTTTTGGATTTCTAGTTGGTAAACTATGTGTTGATTGATTTCAATGTTTTTAAGTTCAACCAACTATTTTTGACAAGTTTTTTTAATTATGTAATTTTCTGAACTTGTCGTTACACTGTTCTCCTAATCCTTGATCATGATTATTTATGCTTTCCTCTTTTACTTATGCTTGAGTTCATTTTTTGCTCTAATTACGGGGGAGCTTATTTTTGATCATGTCAAAGGGGGAGAAATATGTTTAAGTTAGCACACACTATTCTAGTATTATGTGTTTATTAGTGATACATGCATCTATTGTATATATATTAAACTTAAAGGATTTGCCATAATCAAAAAGGGGAAGATTGTTAGCCCAATGATTATATCATATTTTTTGAATATGGCTAATCAATTAAGTTTAACATATCGATGTCACTAATATTCATGTAATCACTATCATGTTGCTACTTAAACTTAGCATTGTCCTAATATTAGCATTGTCCCAAATATTCTATATCATATTGCTATGCTTGTATCATATTGTTTTATTTGCCTAACATGTATTTGTAGACATGCTGTAAGCATGATCAAACATGATCAAACCAGGGCATATGCAATGGGCCAAAGACGGCGTTATATAAGAAAGTTTCTCTGAACCGCCTAACGACCTATCCGGGGCCTTGCATCGGGGGTTCCGCTGCCCGGTCAGCGGACAGGGGTCGATGGGGCAGCGCCCCCCGTGAGGGGTTCGGGGGCGAAGCCCCCGAAAGGTATTCAGATTTCCAGATCTGTTTATCTTTGGACGATTGCCGTCAAGTGAAAAAGGCGTCTTCAAGTCTGCTCAAATATTTGAAGAAATGCGTCATCAAAGGGCTCTTGGTTTTCCTATTTCATCAATGCATTTTTCATATTTATTGAGTCTAGGAATACGATGTAAACTGCATCGTACTGGCAAATAGGCTACCCAAGAAACGTTTTCAAAATACCCTTTCATTTTGAAAACAAGCCCACTTACAAAAGTCCAAACTACTTCCTAACTGCCTGACTTTTCAAAAAGCCCAAAAACTGATTTGCAAAAACCCTGACAGAACTCCAACAGAACTCAAGGAGAATTCGGCCAGAGTTCAGCCAGAATTCGGCCAGAGGTCGGCCAAAGTTCGGTTAGTGAACGTTGCTTTTTGAACTTGGTCTTTCTGCAGTTACGGATCCCACCGAGATTTTCTCATCGAGTTCTGCCCGAATTCTGCCCGAATTCTGTCAGAATTCTGCCTTTGGAAAAATTATAAATAGAGAAGGATTTCGATCATTTCAACACACTCATTCACTTTCATATCTCTTCTCTATAAGCCTACTACTTCTTCCAAAGTATTCTGAGCTATTCATTTTCAAATCCCAAGCCAGTTACAATCCTCTAGTCGATTTGCCAGTGCGGTACGGTCTAGAAGTTTCAGAGTGGTTGTAATCAGAGGCTTGATTGAAGTTACACACTTCACAATTGAAGTTGGTCGAGTACTTCGGATCAAAGCTCGCGTTGTAGAAGTTGCAAGAACTTCGGATGAAAACTTATGGTGATTTTCCATAGTGGATTCAACTGGAAGCTAGAGTTCTTCCGACTGGACTAGTCCTCACAAGAGGGAAACCAGTATACATCCTTGTGTTTGCGTTTGCTCTTTACTCTCTACTTTTTATTTACTTATCTGTGATATTATCTGTGATCTTGTTACTAACATTTTTAAATAGTTAATTTCCGCTGCCTACTCTATTCACCCCCCCTCTAGAGTATTACGCTTTACAACTCGTTCCTGCAATCGGTCCTACATCTACTTCTGTTGCCCGTATGCAATCCATCCGTTCTGCTGCCAAGGCACAGTCTATTCACTCTGCTTCTGTTGCCCGCACGCAACCTACTCCCTTTGCTGCCAAGGTGCAGTCCACTCCCTCTGCTGCCAAGGCGCAGTCAACTAATCTTGCTACCAAGGTACAACCTGCTGCTAAGGCGCAACTAGGAGCCCATTTGGCTATGGCGCAATCTAAGCACTCTGCTGCTCAGGCGCAGTTTGCAAACCATGTTGCCCTAGCACAACCTAAGGGAACTAGTCTTTTGGCTATTCCCTCTTCTTCTCCAATTCTGAACTTGGAGAAACAATATTCTAGTGGTAAAACTAGACAGAACAAAGGGAAGGATCCTCTGACACTTCCTCAACTGGTACAACCTACGCCTAAGGTGGTTCCACAATAAAACAGAGGGAAACACTTTTTAGCCAACCCTTCACAAAATAAAGGAAAGCACCCTTTGGTCTTTTCTCAATCTTCCCTAGTCTATGACTCAGATAAAGATATATCAGATTGTATTCCCTTAAACAGAGGTCTTCTAATCTCTGCCAGGGAAAGAATACTGATCAAAGATGCATCTTGCCTACTCCTATGAAGCTGCTCAAGATCTTCCAACCTTGCATATCTCAAGATCCAAGCAAGAAAAATTGATGGTATCTCAAACAGAGGCACCAGGAGCAGAATTCTATGATTTATGCGCTTATCTCAACATGCGTCAATCAATATCAACCTCAGTGAGATGCAAGAATCCTATGCCAAAGGCCAATTTGCACCAGAAACAAAATTTTGAAAAGAAGGACCCAATCCCTTATGCCAATGAGTTACATACTTCTTTGTACACTCATGGAACTAAGCATCTTAAGAACCGGAGTCATGTTCCTAACATCATTAAGGAATATGTTCCTCCGACTTCTTCTCGTCATGTAGTGGTTACTTATCTACGGGAATGTCTTACACAAAGATGGGAGATCACAGAGATGTCTCACTCACCTCTAAATAACTCATCAGAACGCCACTGCCTTCATGAAGTGGTCATCAAGTGTTGTTGCCAATCAGCTAAGCGATTTGTCTTTGATCGGCTGAACTATTCTTCAACGCCTGAACCTATGATGGGAGATGAAGATGAGCTACTATATGCTTTTGTCAATATGACTTCCCGAGACACTGGGGGTAGAAAATCTTCAAAACGTGGCACGTCTCGCAATCTGAGCCAACAGTACTTGGGTCAACTCCGTGAATCTAGTAAAGGGGTATATCAACATACCAGATCTAAAAATCGGAATTTGGATCAAGATGTCTTCAATCAGGAAGATCTTCCCATTACTCATTTGGGAGAAGATTCTTTGTCTGACTTTGACGCAGATAGTGAAAGATCTGAACAAACTATATCGTCAATAGTAGAAAGAGAGGTGACAACATATGCCATTATAGAAGACCAAGATGCTTCTAGTTCAACCAGTCAAGAGCAACGAATTGCTGCACTGGAAGACAAATGGAAGACCATGGCTGAAATGGTCGCAAGTATGCACACTATAATCGTGGCTCAACATGCAGTGCCACCAGTTGTGAATCCTATTTTAAATTTCGAGCTCATAGCATCTTCTGTACCAGTTAATGTTGGTATGGGGGTACCTCCTCCCCAGGTTGCTTTTGTACCAATTCAAGCTGCTCCCAGTCAATCTGGTACTGGGGGTGGTAATTACCATATTATTTCTCTTCCTAACAATTTAAATCAGCCCACCAATTCATAGACATCAGGGGATGCTAATAAGGCTGTAAAACTCTTAAGCACTCAGTTTGAGGCTTTTAAGCAAAAAGACGGTTTACAAAGACTTGGGATAAAACAACCTTATCCTGCAGAATGGAAGGAGGTTTAATTTCCTCCTAAATACAAGCTTCCTACTATTATGCTGTTTAATGGCAGCACTTCTCCAAGTCAGTACATCAATCACTTTGAAGTAATGACTGATCAATTGCAGCCAAATGATGCTCTTCTTACTAAGTTATTCGTCGGTTGTTTAGCCGGTGTAGCATATGACTGGTACCGTAGCTTGCCTGATGGCTGTATAACTTTTTTTATTGGTTTCAAGCAAATATTTTTGGAACGATTCTATGAGGGGGTCAATGATATGACTATGTCTGCCCTTATTAAAATTAAACAAAGACACAATGAATCCACGGAGAGTTTTATTGAAAGATTCTGCCGAGAGGCGCTTAAAATGCCTCTAGGAACTCCATCTGCTGTAATAATAGACACATACAAATCAAACTTGTTGCCTATCATCAGCATGTGGACGGGATCAACACAATTCCAAGATTGGCCTTCTTTCATTATGAATGCCAAAGCGACGGAGGTTAGCGCTGAGAAGTTCAAGCAGTTAGGAGTTCAAATGACTCATCCTAACCAAGATGAACATTCCACACCTGGTAGTAATAATCGCCAGAACAATCGCAAGGGTACAGAAACATTAGCTATCAATCTCAAGGGTAAGGAGTCGTTGGCTGTTAATGTTGCTCATACGGCACCCACTCCATCAGCACCACCACAGAAAGAATCTCGTCCAAAAGAAGAGTATTCTTTTGATGAAGATGATATTATGAGCATCTTCGATTGCTTAATCAAAAGCAATAAACTTCAACTGCCGGAAGCAAAACGGCCAGAGGAAGTAGGTAAGACTGACCATCCTAAATATTGTATTTATCACATATTTATAGGGCATCCAACTCGAGCATGCTACGTGCTCAAAGGCAAAATCCAAGAAATGGTCAACTCTGGTGCAGTTACTCTCCAACAGGATGAGAAGACTGTGACAGCCAATGTCGTCTCTATGCAGTTTGGTGATTTCCTACCACAACTAGTGCAAGATGGTGTTGTCTCCATTCTGAGGGCTACTCTCGAGATCGTGAATCTTCGACCTCCCTAAAATGAGGGTATTGTTCCACTATCCACTGATAAAGGAGAAATCATGTGGATTCATCCAGTTCTAGTGGCAGAATTTGAAGTGCCTTCTTCTTCCAATCAAAAGAAGCGCTCCAAAACTAAATCCAAGAGATGCAACATGGTATCCTTTGAACCGGTAGCAGAAGAAGAAATTCTAATCGACACCAGATTTGGTAAACCTTATCTTTGAGAGTATCCCGAAACTCAAGAGAATCCTGTCCCATCTCTTGATGTTCCTCCTATATCATCTTCTCCTGCTGAGAATATACCATCTACATCCTCGCCGATAGTGGAACCAACTTCTCTCAAACCGACATCAGCAGACAAGGGAAAACAACCTGTTCGCTTTGATAAAGCATTGAAGAAGTCTTTATCTCTCGAACTTGAAAAGCCATATAATTTTGATATACTGGCTCAATTGGCTAACACTCCAGCAAGATTGTCAATCTTCGAACTATTATGTCTCTCAAAAGAAACTCGAGAAACGTTAAGTGAAGCCTTGATGCAGGCCGATACTTGTCTCACTCTCCTCAAGAAGCCTAAAAATGAGCCTGTCAGCTGTACACATTGTCATAGTATATTTGAACTAATACCCAACATCACTTTTACACAAGAAGACATGTTGTTAGAAGACAATCGTCATGATCGTCCTCTCTACTTCACAGGATATGTGGATACCATGAAAGTCGATCGCATACTGATTGACCCAGGGTCTGCTCTTAGTATCATGCCGAAGACTTTGCTGGATGCCTTGAAGATCCCAGTGCACAACCTTTCTACAACTATCACTACTATCTTGGGGTTCAATCAAGAAAAAAGTGAACCTTTGGGAAAGATATGCCTGAAACTTCAAATCGGCAATCTTCGCACGAAGGTGACTTTCTATGTGATTGATAATCATGGCTTATACAATGCTTTCCTTGGAAGACCATTCCTCCACAAACACAATATTGTACCTTCTACTTTTTATCAATGTTTCAAATATGTGGATGGCAATGGAGAAGTTCAGAAAGAAGTTGCAGACCTAAATCCTTTCAAGGGGGTTGAAGCGTATTGCAACGACTCTCGCATGTACAAAGAGGATTTCATGAAGGTGGTGCTGGCAATGGATACTGATGAAGAACAGAAAGACGTGCCGAATGATACTCTGGTGATCCCTGTCAAAGGGCGTACTTCCTGTCCTCAGTCTTCCAAGACATTGACTATCTACCTTCCTTCTCACAAGAAGCAGCCTCCTGGTGTTAGTCAGGAACAAAAGGAGCTAACCTCTTCTGAGCCACTTGTAATCGACCTTCGTCGTAAAAAGCCCCCTCCTCCTTTTCGTTCTTCTTCTCCTCCTCTGGTTATCAATCTGACTAAGCCTGTTAAGGCTAAAGGTCCTGTTGTAAATGATGATATAAAAATCAATAAAGCATCTCCTTTGCAGTATATTGATGTCTCTTATTATACTTAATGTTATTTGGATATGCTAGATAGCTTCAAGCCACTTACAATAGGAGTCGTATCGTCTCTCCAAAATGTGGTATCATTGGAATCAATACAAGGATCATTCTTCCTATTACCGTCTCGAAAGAAAGGCGAAACTCCTATACTTTTTAATAAAAGAGAAGAACAAAAAATCATGCCCGACAGTGATAATAAGGATGATACAGGAAGGCTACAATTACGTCGCTATAGTCCACAATCCAAGGCAATCATCCGTAAAATGG
Source organism: Iris pallida (assembly GCA_029216955.1). Lineage (NCBI taxonomy): Eukaryota > Viridiplantae > Streptophyta > Magnoliopsida > Asparagales > Iridaceae > Iris > Iris pallida. The sequence goes on from JANAVB010011199.1 coordinate 30,322,272, forward strand.
ACTATAATTTCAGAAGTGGTCTCAATAGTGGTAAAGGAAGGCAAACTCTTATTCGTATTTCTATTCAAAAAGGAAAATCACAACAATACTACAGTAAAACGAAGCGGGGACTAGGATATACTTTACCACTTCCGACTCCAGAAGCTTCCGAATCCGATAAAGAAGAACGATCTAACTCTTCTGATTCTATCCCATGGGATTCTGATACCAGTATTGGTCATGTCCATCGGGTAAAAGTATCTTCTAATATGGTGTCACCCGAGTTCTCAGACGATGACGAGGATGATATTGAAGAAGCTCCTAAAGCAGAACCTTGGGCACAAAGAATGGACAATCAATGGAAACTCCGTTTTGAACAACGAGAACCACCTATTGAGGATCAACTAATACAAATCGATGTTGGAGAGAAGGGTGTATCGCGACCAATCTTCATTAGCAAAAATCTCCCAGAAGATGATAAACAAGAACTAATTTACCTTATTCGTGAATATATCGACGTCTTCGCCTGGAGTTATGAATATATGTCGGGTTTAGATCCACATGTCGCAACTCATAAACTTAATATTTTGCCTAATGTTAATCCAGTTAAACAACAACAACGACGATTCAAGACTGAGTTGATAGATGCAATTGATGATGAAGTCAAAAAGCTTATCGCTTGCGGTTTTATCAGAAAAGAACAACATCCTGACTGGGTAGCTAACGTTGTACCAGTTTTGAAAAAGACTGGGAAGGTTCGGGTATGTATAGACTTTCGGGATCTCAATGATGCTTGTCCTAAAGATGAATTTCCTCTCCCAATTACTGATGTCATGATCGACAATACTTGTGGATTCGAACGAATCTCTTTCATGGATGAGTTTTCTGGATACAATCAAATCTGGATGAATCTAGAAGATGAAAAACACACTTTATTTCGTACTCCTCGCGGGGTATACTGCTATACAATCATGCCTTTCGGTCTTAAGAACGCGGGTGCAACTTACCAGCAGACAATGAGTACTATCTTTCGAGATCATTTGCGAACGACCGTCGAATGCTATGTTGACGATATTGCTGTCAAAAGTCGGTTAAAGGAAGATCACATCCAAGATTTAAGAACTATCTTCAATCTAATGCTCCAGCATCAACTCAAAATGAACCCCACCAAGTCTTTCTTGGGAGACTCTAGTGGCAAGTTTCTTGGATTCGTCATTACCTCTAAAGGTATACACGTTGATCCCAAGAAGATCAAAGCCATTCAAGAAATGCATCCTCCATACAACCTAAAAGAGCTACAAGGACTCCAAGGTCGACTTGCTTACATCAGGAGGTTCATTTCGAATTTATTTGGACGTTGCAGACCATTTACTCAACTAATAAAAAAGGGTGTATCTTTCTTTTGGACAGAAGAATGTCAACGAGCATTTGATGACATAGATCGATATTTGATGAATCCACTAGTGCTAGTGCCACCAATATCAGGAATACCCTTTTTGATGTATGTCCGGGCGATGGATCATTCGCTGGGAGCTTTGCTGGCTCAGAAGAACAAAGAAGGTCACGAACAAGCCATCTACTACCTTAGTCGGACGATGATTGGAGCTGAATATCGTTATAGTCCGGTAGAAAATGAATGCTTAGCCTTAATGTTTGTTGTTCAAAAGATAAGACGTTACATCATCGGCCAAACTATTCATGTTATTTCCCAACTTAATCCTTTTCGGGTCTTAATGAAAAAGCCCAGTACGCTCAATTCTAGGCTTGCTACATGGGCCATATTATTAGCACAATATGATATGGTCTTTGTTCCCCAAAAGTCTGTGAAAGGCCAAGCACTAGCTGATTTCTTAGCAGCTTATCCTGTTTCCGAGATATCTAAACTCTATGACGAGATTCCAGACGAGACATTGGAATCAAATATGATCTCAGAAGAATTTCATACTTGGCATTTATTCTTCGACGGAGCATCTAGAATTGGACCTGGAGGTACCCTTGTCGCTGGAGTGGGAATTGTTCTCGTTTCACCAGATGGATTAGCTATTCAGAGGGATTATTCTTTAGATGAGTCATGCTCTAACACGTAGCAAAATACAATGCTCATTGGACTCCAGTTAGCTAAACAATTGGATATTGAATATCTCAAAGTATATGGTGATTCTAAGCTGATTGTTAATCAGGTTAGAGGCACATACGAAGTTCGACATCAAGATCTGGTACTATACCACGAAGTAGCAATCAGAATAGCTTCTATATTTAAAGGGTTCTTTATCGAACATGTACGTCGAACATGCAATACAGAAGTTGATGCCTTAGCTAACCTGGCTGCGGTCTTAGCAATTCCAATCAAAAGACAATAAATGGTTTATCTCTAATAGAGAATTGTTTTGTATTAAAAACAACCATAACATTGAATCCAGTAATTCAACTGAAGTCAATGTCATCAACGAAGACTGGAGAACACCTTTCATCGACTTTGTGGTACATGACATACTACATGAAGATCCTAAAGAAGCTACAAGTATTCGTCGACGATCGCTTCGATTTTATTATAATCATACCACCAAAACTCTCTTTCGACGAACTTTTGATGGATTACTTTTGAGATGTCTTGCTGGTGATGAAGCAAAACAGATATTACGCGAAGCTCATGATGGCGTTTGTGGAGCACATCAGCCCCGTCCTAAATTATAGGATTGTATCCAATGTATGGGCTACTACTAGCCCTCTATGGTATCAGATGCTATTAACTATGCAAGAAAATGCCGAGCATGTCAGATTCATGCAGATTTTATTCACCAACCGTCAGAATTTCTTCACCCGACTACTGCCTCATGCCCTTCGAAGCTTGGGGATGGATGTAATTGGTCCAATCAATCCCTCTTCATCTAAAGGACATCGATTTATCTTGGCTATAACTGATTATTTCTCTAAATGGGCTGAAGCCATACCTTTAGCTGAAGTGAAGACTAGCAGTGTCATCAACTTTATCAAACATCATGTGATATACAGATTTGGTGTACCTCATCGGATCATCCATGATAATGGGCCACAGTTTCTCAGTCAAAAGTTTACTAGGTTCTGTGATGACAACAGAATCAATAATGTTGCTTCTACGGCATATAATCCTGCATCTAATGGGTTAGCTGAAGCATTCAACAAGACTATCATCAAACTCCTTAAAAAGTTTGTTTCTATTAACAAACGTAATTGGAGCGAGAAGCTTGAAGAATGTTTATGGACTTATCGTACTACAGTCCGCAATCCCACAGGTTGTACACCTTTTTCTCTGGTATATATATGTGAAGCTGTCTTACCACTGGAAATTCAAATTCCATCCCTGAGAATTGCCATTGCTAATAAACTTACCACAGAAAACAATGATCGTCTCCGGCTTCAAGAATTGGAGGCGCTCGATGAGAAAAGGCTACTAGCTCAACAATATATTGAACTTTATTAAGCCCGTATCTCAAAAGTTTTCAATCGCAAAGTCAAAGTGCGAACATTTCAGGAAGGCGAACTAGTTCTTACAGTCAGATGTCCTATGATTATGACTCACATGAGCAAAGGCAAATTCAAGACGAAATGAGAAGGTCCATATGTTGTAAATAAGGTTTTCTCAAACGGAGCCTACCAATTAACAGATATGGATGGCAGAGTTGCTATGATGCCTATCAATGGCAAATTTCTTAAGAAATATTATGTATAAAAGTAAAATGTTCTTCATTCAGAGAAATAATGTAAATAAAAATTTATTTTATTCAAGAAGCAGAAAGAGTTACATAATATCAAGGACGGGGATGAGGACCCGATCCTTCATGATTAAATACATGATTTGCCAGCAATTCAAACATCTTATTGTCTGAACACACTAGCAACTCACAGATGGCTATCCTTACGGCTTCTTCTTCAGCAGTCTTCCCAGGCTCCACTAACTTGGCAATCAGGTCTTGCTCTGGTGCAGGAATGGTCGAGCCTTCACCCACTTCTTTTTGAGGAGGCATCGGAGGCTCAGCATGAGACATCTCAGTCATATTTTCGATCTTTGGAGTAAGCAAATCTTCGGAAGACATTTTATACAGAAAGAAAAGAAGTTGACGATATCTACAGAAGTTTTGTTCTATTTATAGATAGAATGACTAGATGATCGGCTTCGAGAACCGATACGACTTTTCTTCTTCAAAAGAAGTCCAACTGTTCATTTATTTATTTCTTCCCCCTAAAAAGAGATGATTGTTCATTCATTCATTCTCTTCCTCGAGAATCGAAATGACTGTTCATTTATTTAGTGTCTCCTCTTCGAGAATCGAGATGACTGTTCATATATTCAGTGTCTCCTCTTCGAGAATCGACGTGACTGTTCATTTATTCACTTTTGACTGTCCATACATTCATTCATCAGTCTTAATATTTATTGTCTTTTATTTACTCTCTCGTAATTAAAACCATAGATAATAAATTCTCACATTCAAAACAGAAAAAAGAATTCACGTCCTTCACACCTCTGAATTTCGATTATCTACATCAGCAACCTATCACGTCCCTATTACCTCTGTTAAAGTTGTCTATTGAAATAAAAGTATTTCTAAATATTATATTCTGCCACGTCCACATTACCTCTGAGCAGATATAATAAATATCGTTATTTTCTAAATTAAGAAATATATCATGTCTAGTACCTCTGAATATATTTTTTATTCTATTACTTATATCTATAACAAGATATGCAACAAGTAATGGAACCACATAAAAAGTTTCTCATTTTATTTCTATTTTCAAAAAAAAAAGATACATCATAATGAAAGAGAAAACAAGTTTTGCTCATTCTATTCTGAAAGATAAGTAATAAGTCCTACAATTTGTTTCTTCAAAATCTGGGCTCTTTTATTACAAAAATCTAGCACCCGCTGCTTGGCTTAAACCCTTCCTGACTCGGGATCGAATGGGTGCAGAGCAGTAGTTTAATGTGCTAGTTCTTCATTTTGTATCTGTTTAAATTTTGCCTTCTGGTGCTTCAGAGCTTCTATTTGGTTAACAACAGCCTGATGTAGCTAAGTTTCTTGTTCTATTCCTTGCTTGATAGTCTTGAGCTCTGTCTGAAGCTGGGCAATTTTAGCCTCCAGATCAGCAGCCTTTTTCTTTTCATCTGCAGCCTTAGTCTTATGAGTCTCAGCAGTAGAAGCTGCATCAACAATTTGAATGTCTAGTTCGGAGGATTGTCTAGTAAAAGCCAACAAAAATGCTTCAAAATTGGTTTTACTAGTCTCTGCTTCTCGAGCCATAGCCTCATATTCTATATTTACTAGCTGGTCAATATCCCCTCTTTTAAGCTCCTTGTAAGCTTTAATAGATCCCTCCAACTCATCCAAAATATGTTCCAAGAAGGTAGCCTGAGCCTCGTCTCCTTGGTTGTGGATGCCTCCGATCAAGAATGAAGAAGGAGTTCTGATTATACTAAAAGGAACATCTTCTCTCTCCATCACTCGATGAACTAAAGGCTCTAGAGATGTGAAGAAGACTTTCGTGAAGGAGACCACCACGAACTTGTTAGTTGCTACGGCTCCTGGGTGGCTACCATTTCCGTCGAAGTCTTTACAATTTTAACATGTGGAGGAACTTCATCTTGAGCGCTGATGTGGGAAGCGCTCCCTTCTCCTGCTACGGCTCCTGTAGATCCTTCTGTAAATTAAATATGTCATTTGTATGAGTAATATACAATGCTAAAGGAGCTACGACAAATAGATCATGTTTAGAAATTTACCTTAGCTGGGCATAGCGTGAGGAGTATCAAGAGGTTCTGATGTCTCCGGCTGAAGCTTTGATAGGATATCTGCAGACATAGTAGCTTGACTACTGCCTGCTCCTGATTCAGTCTAAAGTGGCAGAGTCATTGGAGTTTGATCTGCTAATTCTGCTGCCACTCCAAAAATCTCAGGATTTTTAGATGTTTTGGGTTCATCGATCTTGGGACTGGTATGTCCTTCATTAATAACCATATTTTCCTCGTCTTCAGCAGTTGAGTGATCTTCATCAGCTGGGAGTTCCTGAGGTGATTGTACATCCACAAAAGTTTTTCCCTCTTTAGTGGTATTATTCCAATCATCATCGTAAGATTCATCACCAAAGTCATAATCAGCTAAGGCTTCAATCATCGCCTCTTCAGAATGAGTAGGCTCTTGAGCCTTCGGAGAATCTTGTGGAAACAAATCCTTCTCAGGAGAGGTGGCTTCCGGAGTCATAGGAGTTGGGGATAGAACCGTTATCCCCGCCACAGCAGGTACATTGGTGGGAATACGTATCATTACAGCATCTGATCTCGAAGGTTCTACGGTGGTAGTAGACGGACGAACATCCGCTGAAGTAGCCGATGCAAAGAAAGAAACCAATTTAATATACATCTTTAAGAGAAAAAATGTAGATTAGGTTATATCATAATCTTGATATTACCTTCCTGAGATGGTACCTCTTCAGCAACTACCAACTTTCTTCTGACCTCTCTGTGTGGTGATACGACCGGCTCTTCAACAGCTCCGGTGCGATCGTCCTCCAGATCGATCAAAGTGGTAGACGTTTCTCCTTCTGTGACTCTTCCCTGCTTCTGAATAGAAGGAGTGATTTCCTTCTCTCCGGAGAAAGAACTGAGGAGCATCTATTTTGACTGAGAACGAGTCATTCTTATAGTTGTTGGTTCATTTATAACCAATGATGTCCTTCTCTTCTTCTCCGGAGCCCTTGGTGAGGCAGGTCTACTATCCAGCTGAGGAAGGGCCGTCGTCTCCTTAGTCTTTCTTTTCTTTAACCCCTTGGCATGGGATTTCTCTTTTCGCACCTTTAAGGATACGTCCAGAGGATCTTGGACTTCATCTGGATAATTCTTTAAAATCGAAGCCTCCAGTGGTGGATCTGCAGGATCTCTATCCTCTGCATCCCGAAAAGATTGAGCAGTGTGTTTTCCAAATTTGGATCTCTTTTCACTTACAAAGCTATGAGCAGGATGGAAGCTTTCAGTGAATATGTTTGCTGAAGTATAGAAGTTTGCATATGTATATAACATACGTGGGCCTTACTGAAGATTAAAGGGCATGGAAAATATCGCTTTAGTATCCCTGGCATTGTAGTATCTCCAAGCCCTAGCCCCATCGATCAGATAACCTTTGGCCTGTAGGCAAGTGGTGGCATTACCCACGTGAAGCTGATCATAGCCGAACTGCCGTACAAATTGACTTGGCAGGTACGGTTCTAAATAACATTCTTCCTCAAATCTATAAACCAAATGAGATGGACGGATCGCCTGCAACCATAAAAAGATAGGTGGACTGAGGCGGAGTGATTTTGCATTCAGATCCATCATCTTTGGAGGCATATTCTCGTATCCATGAGGAGGCTGAACACATTGAAATGTCCATTCCGATCCATGATTCAATGCAAATCTGCACTCTGAAAGAGCAGTATGTTGCCAATAAGCACTGGAGTAGTGTCTGATGAAGTCTTCGCTGACAGTTCCCATATTAGGGTTCATCAAGCAGGGATGGTGAAGCAATAAACATCCGAGCAAATAGGTGTAAGGCATCTCGGTGCGAGGAAAGTCTTGCCTCACTGCCTTGTCGTGAAGCATGGTATGTACAAAAGAACACAATCATGTGTTCAAGCGACAGGTCATTGTTGAAAGCAGATCCATCTTATATCCAAAAACAAGATGTACTGCAGCAAACAGAACACCTCGATGGAATCTGTTAACTACACTGGCTCCTGGAACTATGAAGCGTCGCAGCCATATAGAGAAAAAACCCGCTAGTTGGGCCTCTTTGGACAATGGTCTGTAACCCTGTCTGAGATAACTCTGGAGGGTGTCAGCCGGATGAGAATTCTCCTTCAGTCTGATATCTCTATGATTATGTTGCTCCATTAAATATTGTATGTCGCTCTAACCAAATGATTCAAAGAAACGAGGAGCACAGGCTTGACTATCAAGTGGCTTGTCCTCCCTTATATGACCCAAGAAGAGGTATGATATCTACTTGGTTGTATAACAAGTACCTACAGTGGCACTTTTGTAGTAGAGCGAGCAGATCTTATAGTGACACAATAATTTTTGGAAGACGGCGATCATCTGAGGGTTCTCCTCTGCCATAGCATCTAATTCTTCATTTGTAGGTACATATTTTTCGTATGGATTATCGCCCGTCAAAAGATGAGAGAGATATTCTATCTCATGGAGTACAAGTCCCATTTCTCCCTGGAGAGTCATGAAAGTTCCAGTACTTTCGTTATACCTCTCTACTAAGGCTAGAACATATGAGCGTTCGGGCGAATGCCGTAGACTGTAGTCCTGATGGCATTGTAAAGGTCTAAATTGAGGAGTCTGTCCTTAAATTGATCCAAAATCCAGATAGTTAAGCTGCTCCAATGCTTTATATCTGGGTTTACCAGACCAGTCATATGCATACCACGATCTGGGTATCTTCCTTCAGCCTTTGCAAATGTGTTCACAAATACGGGTATTCTTACTGGAAGGAGCAAACAGGAATCCTCGAAAGGAATACAGCTCGACTTCAAACCTCTCAGGTGGATGCTATACTTCTCAGAAGTACTGTAAAAGAGGTCCTTATATTGTGGACCCATTTTGTAACAGATTCTGCCGACTCTTGCCAGCTGGATTGGAGTCAGATCCAATGACATTCTTCTGGGATAGCTTACAAATTTATATTGTGATAAAGCCATAGACCTCGATATTTCCGTGAGGTATATGATCTTGTCTTCACACATGAATACTCTCTCTCTTCTTTCCTGGTCTTGGGTTGGGAAGTCTTCTTGATGGCATCTCCAAAAAGGAAGGCAGGCTTCTTGTGAATCACACTATCAAGACTTTCCATAGGTTCTCCGTTCATTAAGCTCAGCAGGGTTTGGTTTTCTTGGGCCATGAGGAGGGTCTTTCGTGCTTCAGGGCCATCGTATTGAGGGAATGTAACATGAGATAAATTCTTCTTGTACTCCGGGACATTAAATGCTGAAGCAAATCTTTCAGCATTAGGGTCTTCCATGAGATCAACTACAAAGAAATACATGAACAAAAGTTAGAAGCAACAAGAGTGTGCAACTTTATTGAAAGCAAACAAATAAGTTGTACAACATCCTAGGTTGCGCCAACAATTAAGTTGCACAACATCCTAGGTTGCGCAAATAATTAAGTTGTACAACATCCTAGGTTGCGCCAACAATTAAGTTGTGCAACATCCTGAGTTGCTCGACATTCTGAGTTGCACAACATTTTAGGTTGTGCAACATCCTGGGTTGCACAACAATTAAGTTGCGCAACATTTTGAGTTGCACGACAACCTGGGTTGCGCAACATACTGAATTGCGCAAAACCTAACTTGCACAACATCTCAGGTTGCGCTACATACAAGTTGTGCCACAACTTGGTTGCGCAATATTTTTAATTGCGCAAACAATTGAGTTGCGCAACAGTATGTGCAACACTGTTCGTAAGAACGAACAATGTTCAAATAAAGCAACCACACCCTAATAAGGGTGGCACAAAGTTCGTGATGTGCCAAACACTCTAAAAAGAGGGGCACTAGTCAATTAAAGATCAAATCAGCTTCCATAGTGTTCGTCCTTGATCACCTTCCAGTGCTGGGTTTGCCATCTCTCATCGAGAAGAGGGTGGCGCATACTGTTGTGCGCGGGTTGACGGAGCACGAGTGGAAGGGGCGGCGACGCCCTTCCCTTTGTCAGCAGCAATCTTCTTGGGGGCCATGTCGTCAAGGAGATGGTCAGAGAAGAGGATTACGAAAGTTCAAAGTATTCTCTCAGAAGATTAATGTGAAAGTAAAGAATTATAGTCGATTAAACAAGGGTTATTTATAGCCTAAAGATAGAATCCTAACAGTCACCCTTAGTTGCGCGTAAAAATCGTAACAGATCGCAATATGCTGCGCGAGATAGGCACAACTTGACTCAGTCATTTTATGATTCAAAGTATTTCGAAGTTTTGTAACATTTCAAAATTCGATAACTTTGAAGAGGGTATTGTAGCCTAAAAATCAAGTTACACCATGTATTTACTACTCGACAATCAAGTTGCGCCCCAAAAATTAAGCTGCGCCACTGTTATGAAGCTCAGGGATCAAGCTGCGCCACTGATCAGGTTGCACCATATATTAGACTGCGCCCAATCACATTGCGCCAAAGCCTACGTAGCGCCTAACAATAATTACCATTATTGCCTGACAGTACTGACAACTGACAACATGATAAACGAAGAAAATCTTTCGAATCCCGCAAAGCGTGGCGCTCGAGATGATTTGATTGACAGCTGTTCCTCGTACTCTGTAAGTTACGCCTAGGCACAATCTGAACAAATTCTTCTCATACATTTAAATGCTGCCACGTGCCTATGCACTGAGTTGCGCCTAGGCGCAACCCAATCAAGCGCAGTTTGACTTATTGACTGAAGCTCGCACAACCTGATAAAGTTGAGACAACTTACGTTCTAAAGCAGGATGATGTGGCACACATGCCACTAATCTTTCAAAACGTGTCCACTACTCTATACACGACCATGCGCATCTCAATCATATGATGCCACGCGTCTAAATACGGTTAGTGCACGTTTGTGTAACTGAATGAAAGTTGGCGCAACTTAAGGTTGGCGCAACCCAAAGTGGCGCAGTTTAACCTCGTGTATATCAGAATAACTGCTAAAATAGTTATTTTCAGAACTCTATAAATAGAGTTTCCAATCATTATCAAAGCATCACAAAGATCAAGAACTCTTGCAAAATTGCTGCAGCATTCTCTAGAGGCTATAGTCTTCAAGTTCACATAGTCCAAGTGATAATGTGATCGTCTTCTGATCAGATTCCTAAAGTTGTACTTCCCCAGAATTCATTATACTTTGTACTATTCTTTTAAAGTTTGTTATAAACTTTTTGTTTTTGCAAATAATGATAACATAGGTACCTGAAGAAGTAATCAAGGATATGTCTCTAAATGTCGGACACTTCCCCCTGAACCCAACTGTAGTTGACAATCAGTTGAACCTAAGCACAACCCTACGGGTTCAAATTTGCCAACGTTCCTCAAATCCACTGTACTGCTCGAAACCAAAGAGAATCACACAATCCAATCATCAACAATACTACAGTGGTTCAATCGAAACAACGGAAAAGAATTGAGGAATAATTTCGAGATTGATCCACAAAGACTCACCGATACATGTAGTATATGCTCTGAAGTTCCGAATTGATCCCTCGAAATCTCCAAGAATTACTAAAATCAACAGTGATGATCGATAGAGATGATGATCTGATCTGTCCAGTCGATGATGAGGAAAAATTCAACAGACTGTCTCTGATCTGTGTTGTGAACATCGACCAGCGATTCACGAGCAAGAAATCGAGAATCGAAGAATTTCCAAGGGATTCGAGAGAAAATCACCACGATTCACTACTGGATAGATCGTCGAAACGGGGTATATCCTCACGATCGCTGAGGAAGAAGATCGGAGTTGTCGATAAACTCACTAGAAAGAAAGAGTCGGTCGGCATCCGCTGATCTGTCGCCGTCGCGTGTGATCTGTCGCCGGAGGAGAGGTTACGCCACCGAGAAGACGTTGGTCGTGCTCGCATAGTGAGAACCCTCGCCATGGCTCTCGATCACCAAAATTAGGGTTAGGTTTAGGGTCCCTCGAGAAGAAGGAAGAAGAGGAGGAAAATTTGGGAATTCCTTCTCCTTTCAAGAATGGAGAATAATAAGGAGGAGAGAGTGTGAGAAGAACTTTGGGAAGCAGAGAAATGAGAGCTCAGCTTAAAATAAGAGTTGATAAAATGAACTTTCTCTCTCCTTTATGTATAAATAGAGTAGGCTGTAGGGAAAGAAATATTTGTAATTTAGGACTCAACATTTAGGTATTTACATATTATCGCCAGAAATTGTTAAGGAATTACTTATGGTTGTTTAGGAAGTTTGTTAGAAATTTGAGAAACACTCTTGATTAATTAATTAATCATAATAAAGCTTTTCAAACATAACATTCATGAGTCACAAACACTTTGGAATATTCAAAAAATATTCATGAAACTAGAAAAGTGGGGTTATACAAATTCCTAATTTTATTTTCTTCATCTTATTATTTCTGTCCGACTTATATCCATCAAACTACCTCATATTTAAACCCATTAGCTACACTTTTGTCTATCTTTATCTATCTTGAATTCTCGTATCTCTTTACTTCGGAAAGGTTGAAGAAGTATCGTAATCATCTCACTTATAAAGGACTAAAAAATTATCATGTGATGAGCCCGGTAGGAATATGAAATGATGGACATCGAGATAGAATTAGTGAAAGAAGGATATGCCTAAGATTGGTAACAAAAATCAAGTGATTGGTAGTATCGATTTGGAAATGATTACCCTTGGAGAATTATTTAGAGTAAGGGTTACTTCGTGTAAGAGGGAACTTAGGAGGATTTTAAGAAGGAATAACGGTAGATTATACATAAAATGATAAGAACTATATATATACCTAAGTTGTATTCTTAAAACCGATGAGGGTATTCAAAGACGATTTGATTATGAGAAAACTTTGATATTTTCTAGTTACTGACTCTCAAGATATTACATTATTGAATTAGGGCTAGGATACTGAATTTAGGAATCCAAGCACATTGAAGATGAGATTATAACTGCATGCAGTGATGATATGACATTAAATAAAAGATTTGTAGGAGAATAACTAAGAAATGGTAGGACATGAAATTTAAATATATATATATATATATATATATATATATATATATATATATATATATATATATATACTTTGTGGGACTTCAAAAATTTTGGAAGAAAAATATTGAAAGTATAAGTTTGAAGGAAATGTGAGGATAAATTATGGTGTGGTTGTAACGCCTCAATCCCAAATACGTAGGATTAGGATACGTATACATGCTAGCTACGTATCAAGTGGACTCCAGTCCAGCTCGAATACGTATAAGCTGTCTAAGATAGAGTCTAGAATGGAAAGTCAACTATATCTCAATCCACATATAATAATCTCAAGGAGGAACCATTGCATTAATGTTGATCAAACAATAATACACTGATGCTAAATAGATAATTTATAGTAAGGTTGGCCAGACCTTAATACAATCACCTGAACAAGCTCATAAAAAGAAAGTAAGCTTGTAAAATTAGGCTATACAGCTGAAGATGTCATAATGAAATGTAAAAGATGAAAGAATGATAGAATATCACTATCGATACCTGAATACGGGAGATATCATCGTCCATAAATCTATCCTTCTATTTTAGCAGTCTCAACAAATACCTGGAAGAAAATCAGCAATAACCTGGAGAGATCAACAGGTCCTCAGGGGACTAGAAAGACACATAATATACAAGCCTACTTTGACAGTTTAAACATGCAATGAAAATAGGAAACAACTACTAGAAATAGGATAAAGATCACAGGGAAGAACTCTATAGAACATGTCATGTCATATGAAAAGTAATACTGAGAATCACTAAAAATAAATCGAATGACCGTAGCCCTGCCATGGTACTCCCGGTCCTATAGCTAGTAGCCCTGTCATGGTACTCCCTAACTATAGTGAGTCTCTATCGTAGCCCTGTCGTAGGTCTTTCGAGTCAAGAGTGGTCAAGTAGTCGATCCTAGTATCGGTAGAGGGTCAAGTCAAGATAACATGAATACGAGATCAAGTCAAGTCAAGACGCTCAAGTAAATAGCTCTATCGAAGTCCTGTGTGAAGATATAACTAAGGGTGACAATGTGATAACAACCCAGAGACAGTAAAATAAATCATGGCAAGATATCAAATATGGAAAAGTAAAGGAGACATGAACAAGAAAGAATAATAAGGGCATGCATGTAAATTACTGTACAAAGTTTGGCAAGGTGTACTTACCTGGAGTTTTGTCCAATCTGTGTTGAGACTTCAGTATCAAAGTCTAACCGAACTATCCATGAACCAATGAATCATACTCCATGCAATAGCTATCAACCCAAAATCACAAACAAATATATATTATTTACTATAAACAAGTATGACTAACCACGCCTACCTAGAAAGCTTGGGTCATTCTAAGTCGTGTAATACCTATGTCACCTAGGCCATTTATTAATCATACCATCTAGAACTAGGTTACACTTGTCTCAATGATCATTATTCGTTAATAATATGGATTACAAACTCTAGGTTCAAATATTAAGTTTTTATCTCGTAATTCGTACAATGAAACCTACGATGCACGAATCAAGAAAAGATGATCAACCACAAGGTTAACAATCTTATCTTAGCGATCCATATGGTCACTTTGTCAATTTTAGCAATATAAGATCACTGGAATTGACTGATCTCAGTTTCGATGTACGAATTCTGAAATACAAACATAATATGCACTAATAACTTACTATATATGGACATACCTTATATAGACCATAATAATATTATTTAAACCAAAATTAGTCATATTGACTACTCTACTTAATATAACATATATAGTATTAAATCTACATATAAAAGTTATACATCATTAACATAAAAATATTATTTTTAATTCTGGAAAATATTATAAATATTCTATAATAATAAACAATATATTTTATACATAGAAAAATATATGTATAATTCTTGTATTGATTCTACAACATTATTTCTATACTTGGTATACGATTTGAGGCCCAAAACAATAAGTAATTAAAATATTAAATTCTAGAAAAAATTATATAAATTAGTTAAAATAAGGATTTCAACACTAAATGTTACAAAAACAAGTATTTTAGTAGATTTTTATGAAGTTTTGACACTTTTGGGAAAAGCAGAATTTTTCAGAGTTCGGTGACACGGCAAATGTCATGAATTTTTAAAAATAGAAAACAGATGCGAAACTTGACTTTCAGATATGTGTCGGAAAGGTACTCTACGTCTATATACTGAATAAAAATATAAGAAGGTTAGGAATTGAACTTAAATAGGTGATAAATGGCTTGCAACCGAATTTGTCGGTTCAGGACACCCTGTCGTAGATTCAACACCACGGACAAACCGCTTGGAACTAGGGGATCCGACTTTCAGAGGTTGGAGTGTACACGTAGAGGTAACTTTTAGCTTTGGTTTGAAGAGAATCGGACAAAAAAAATGTCGATGAAACCTAGTCTACAAGTCGACTAACCTGTTGTGATAAATTCAGCACAAGTTCAGTCGACTTTGGGTGCCTTCCGCGCTTCGTATCGACCAAATTAGGGGATGAGGCTCCTCGAGAAGTTGTCGAGATGTTAGAGAAAGGTCTTGGAAAGGGCTTTGAGGTGGTAGAAAGGTTGGAGGTGGCCGGAAAATGGATTTCTGGTGGTTGGAATAAAAAGTACGAAAATAGAGAAGAAATTGGAAGGGGCTCAATTTTAATAGAATATATAATATATATATATATATATATATATATATATATATATATATATATATATATATATATATATATATATATATATATAAAGCGTTCGAAAATCCTATATGGGAGAGATTCATGTGAGGGGAAAGAAGTAAGGATAGAGTAGAATTTGATTTGGTGGGATTTGATTGCCTATTTTAAAAGATACACCAATTCTATCTCCTAGGATTTAAAATAGGAAAGTTGTTATAGGATTTGATTTAAATTAGATTTAATTAATGTGGCTGCATATTAATCTACAAAAATCAATCTAAAATAGGTGTAAGAGATTCAGGGCACCCTAGAATAGGCTCTACGAACCCTACTTGCACTAGTTTTGGGTCGGTGATATTTTTGTGATCGATTTAAGTCCAATATGTCTATAGTTTCGACTTGTGTGTCATTTAAAAATAAATACCACAAAGAAACTCAATTGAGTGACACACCATTGGCATGTGCATCGTAAACTCAAAATGGATCAAAACTATATATTGGTTCAAGTGATTTGGATCGGAGTTGGGCCTTAATTGCTATTTGGAAAGCTAGTCAAAATTTTACGTAGAGACTAAAATGACTGTTTTACCCCTAAAGTTGTACATAAAAAGTATAGCACGAGAAAACATGCTTGGGTGGGACATGATATATCAAATTGAAGGTGGACTCATCTACTTCAAAATTCATGAAGGATGTTTCAAAATATTGGCATTTCTTGTGCTGCCAAAAATCATAGCTACGTAAAACTGCATCTATAGTCGTAATTAAGAATTAAATATAATCTAATAAATAGAAATAATATAAAAAAATAATTCCCAAAATTAGGGTCCTCACAAACTATCCACCTTAAAAGAATTTTGTCCTCGAAATTAAAATAAGGCTCACTAACGAAGAACCATGCAAGCGTAACTAGGAATAGTTCAAGGGATATGCTAGGTCACTACGGTGTCTCTTAATAACTCAAGTAATAATCAATCATAAATATTTTGGTTTTGTAACATCTCTATCTTAAAACTATAGATAGTTATTACTAGTCGCTCTTCTTGGTACTGACGGTCTTGCAATGATCTTGTTGAAGGCTTATCCTCCTACCATATATATTATCACAATTATATAAGTCTCATTTCACCTAGCCAAGCTAAGTGATACCTACCAATCTTTCTAATCCTAACTTTACAACTGACATGGTATAATAGTAAATGGATTGGGTTAGGCAATGTCCATATTTTTCTTGTAGATGGTCAATCATTACACTTAAACTACCACTCTATTCTTGATCGAGTGACTACCGTAAGGACGTAACCTAGTATGATCAATTATTTATTTCTATACTGAGGATGTCTGCCCACTTTGGTCACACTACTTCATCAAACACATGCTACATTAAAATTTTATAACCCTTTCATACTAGTTGCAAAAATTACTACCACTAAATACCTATGGCATATGACATTTCTAATCCCCTCCTATCTATCAAGCAATCAAAATTCAATGAACAAACAAATTTATAATATAACTTAATAATTTTGATAAGTTCTATCAAATACCGATCATTCGTCACTCCGAAATAGGAAGGGATGAGAAGCAATGTCACGAGAAAACAAAGGAAGAATAGTCGAAAGCAAATACGAAGTACTCAAGGGCCATGCACCTCGAATGTGCTATGCCAGCAGTGAGCCAGAGGCATGCGCTCACAATCATGCGTACTGCCAATGGTAAACTGTACAAGGTTGACTCGGGTGCTTCTGTGCCGCGAACGAGCCGACCATCAAAGTCCTTGTCACACTTGGGCGCATCTGCTGCATTCGTAACCAAGTCGTGCAAGACAAATTCAATGGTCTTGATCCCCCACACCTACATTGGTTGTGCGTCTGAGGCTGGTTCAAGTCACTTTAAATGTTGCTCCTCCACTATTGATCTGGATGTATCTTTTACGTCGGATCAGGGGGAACAGCATTCACCTGACCACCCGACGCTTGGCCTTGCCATGTGCCTGATGGGGGCGTGAAGGTGGCACTCTCCTTCAATGATTTGCGTAACGTGATCACTCACAAATGCCGATCAAGAGAGTCGACTGACAAGCACAATGTTCCCCTCACAGGGCACACCTGTGCTGTAGTCACCATCAACTGTTGTTACAAGACAGCAGTCATACTAAGGCAGTCTGTGTTCCAGCGGCTGCAATCATCAACACCCCTCCAACATCGCCTCGGGAAGAAGGTGTCAACTGAAGAGGGACCAAAACTACAGGTTGCTTCTTGCAACGTAGTATCCAACTCCCCGTCAATTCGGAAGGCGACTGGCAGCTCCTCGACTTTGTCCTCATCCAAGAGCCAGCCAAGGAAGACCAAGACGACTGTCCCGTCCTCAGGAGTGTTTGAGGGCACTCAGGGGGAAAGAAGATCTCAGAAGAAGCTGGGGGTAGTCAAGCCCCTATGGATCTTCATCCTGGAGAGGAAGTCAGCCTCCCGGACATAGCTGGGGGTAGTCAAGCCCCTGTGGATCTTCACCCTGGAGATGAAGTTAGCCTCCCGGACGTAGCTGGGGGTAGTCAATCCCCTGTGGATCTGCGTCTCGAAGACGAAGAACTCCTCCAAGACAGAACTGGGGGTAGTCAGGCCCTTGCTGATACTTCTCCCGAAAACGAAGGTGTTCTCCAGAACATAGCTGGGGGTAGCCAAGACGAAGCTCCGGGGGAAGTTCCTCTTCTACAAGAGAGCGAGGCCGAAAGCGAAGCCTCAACCGATCTATCCACTTCCAGTCGCGTCATGACGGTGTACATGACGGGAGCTGGTGATGCGGAGTCAGATGCGCCGCCAATAGATCTCATCCAGCGCATGAATACCTTAGAGGGAGGACTCAAAACCTTCTCTGCCTCCATGCAAACACTGACTCAAGCAGTGTTTAAGATACGGTCAGCTTTAGCCAGGGCACCGTCTACCGGTCCTGACCGAGGGGCCAATGGAGAATCAAGTGTACCCCTTCAACGGGTATCCTTGGATACAGATCGCCGTGAAGCACCACAGACGTCGAAGCCATCAAATGCTCAACTCCAGGCAGTACCACCTTTCCCGACTCCCAGCTCTACGGAAGATGTGGTAGAAATGATCAGGGACTTGTGTGAGCGCTTCGAGTCCAAGAACAGACAAGAGGAGCGCCAGAAGATGGGGATCCCACAACCATACCCCATCGAATGGAACAAAGTGGTTTATCCTCCCAAGTATAAACCACAAACATTGACGCCATACGACGGGAAGGACTCTCCACGCCGCTATTTGATGTACTTCCAGTCTTAAACGGGACATCTCCCGAAGGAAGACGTACTACTCACCAGCATATTTATCGGGGTACTGAAAGGAGTGGCTTACGACTGGTACTGCAGTCTTCCCGATAACTCCATATCTTCTTTCGATGACTTGACGCGTCACTTCCTCGATCATTTCTACGATGGAGGGAAGGACATGACAATGGCGTCCCTCATAGAGATACGTCAGAAGGAGAAGAAAATAGTTCGAGCATTCATCGAACGGTTTCCGACAAGCCTGCTTCAGGCTGCCCTCGGGTATGCCAGAACATGCACTCCTCTCCTCCTACAGCATGAATATGCTGCCTGCGATTAAACTCTGGCTCAAGTCCACTCCTCCTCCCGACTGGTGTTCATTGATCATCGAGGCCGAAGCAGCAGAAAAGAAGGCGTCCAATGCTCGTCTTCTGGAGTCAATTTCCCTGTCTTTGAAGACAAGGGAAAACGGCCTGCAGCCAACAACCCTGGACGAGAGACGAAGGGGAAGCAGGCGTTGACTGTCAATGCCACCAAAGGTGCATCAGCGCCTACTCAGAAGCCTCCACTTGCACCAAAGCCAAAGGAGATTTATTCTTTCAATGATGAAGACACCTTGCAACTCTTCGAGATATTGAAGCAGGGTGACAAGATCAAGCTACAGGACCCAAAGCATCCTGACGAGGTTAGGAGAGTGGACAATCTGAGGTATTGTCACTACCATCGGTTTGTCGGACATCCAACTAAGGACTGCTACGTCCTCAAGAACTACATCCAGCGCATGATCAATGCGGATGTTATCCCTGTCGACTACGAGAAGAAAACGGTCTCGGCCAATCTGGTGTCACTCCAATTTGGCACCTTGCCGCCAACCACAACACAAGATGGCGTCATCCCCATCCCAAAGGCGACAATGGAGGTGGTTAACCTACCACCTATTTACGACAACGTGAGTGGACTCATCCCACTCACCACATCCGGGGAGAGGTCTTATGGGTTCACCCTGACCTTGTCTCCGAAGTTACTCAACCGGAGGTACGCTCTGCCTCCAAAACCAAGGACAGGAAGATCAAGTCTTGCCGTATGGTCTCTTCCTCTGCGGAAGAGGTACTTCATGTACAAATGCGTTCACATCAGAACGCCCAACCTGACGAAGCTGCCATCGAGGTGGTGCCTCCTTGCACCGTCCTGCTATCCAGGAAGAAGGCCCATCCAGGCCTCCAGCCGCTAATAAATAGAAGCATGTAGAGGCCCATTTTGATAAGCCTTTGCGAAAGAAGAATGCTTCGGGGCTAGCCAAGCCCCATAACTTCGACATTCTGGCACAACTGGCCAGTACTCCTTCCCGCCTATCTTTGTTTGAGCTTCTTCGTCTTTCCAAGGACACTTGTGAAGCTCTATGTGAAGCCTTGAAGGATGCTGAATCCTTCATCAGTCAGGTTAAGCAGCCTGAGGATACCCCGACCACATGTGCGTACTGCCATTGTACAGATGAAGTTATCCCCAATATAACCTTCACCCAATAAGATATGCTGCTCAAGCACAACCGACACAACAAGCCACTGTATTATACGGGGTATGTCGGTTCTGTCAAGGTGAAGCGAATTTAGATCGATCTAGGGTCTTCCTTCAGCATCATCTCGAAGATGCTGCTCTCAACACTGGGGATTCCAATGTACCGTCTGGCACCTTCCAACACTACAATTAGCGGTTTTAATGCTAGCAAAAGTGAACCGTTGGGTAAAATACGGCTGAAATGTCATATGGGTAACCTCTGAACCGAGGTGACTTGCTATGTCGTGGACGCTGACGTCAACTACAACCTCCTACTGGGACGTCCGTGGCTGCATGAGTACATGGTGGTGCCATCTACACTCTACCAATGTATGAAGTACGTGTCCACCAACGACATCATCCGGACAGAGTTCGCGGACATTGACCCTTTCAAGGGGGTCGAAGCCTACTTCACTGATTCTACGATGTACAAGTCGTCCGACGAAAGGGAAGCCAATGATGCTGACGATAAAGCAGAAACGGCAGCAGAGCCGGACATGGAGCCAGAGATGATTCCCTACGCTCCTTTTGAAAATTCGACTCAAAAGGAAACCGTCTCAGATGCTGCCTCCCATGACCATCAAGCTACCTGGAAAAGCACCAACTTCTCTAGGTAGAACACCTACTGAAGCTCCCTTGAAGATACAGCTCAAGGGAAAGCCGCCTCAAACATCGGCTCCCCTTGTGGCAAAACTACAGGGGAAGGCACCAATCACTGAAGGCACAGTTAAGGCACCTCTGAAGGTGCGTCTTAAAGGCAAGCCTCCGCAATCATCCGTCTCATCCAAGCTGTCGGAGAAGACCCACATAGCCCTCTCGCACCACAAAGTCAAAGCTGCGGTGGACTCTCCCGAACTAACCCTAGTACTCACAGATGAAGAGTTAGGGGAGTACATATCTGCTGATGTAGATGCACCCTCTCTGGACAATATAATCCTGCGGGACAAAATCTCGTATTTCATCAATAATAGAGTGTCTTTTAATTATTCTAGTCTTCCACATTGGAATGCCATGTATACATTAGATAACGCTCTACGGTCGTTGCAAACACAAATAACGACCGTCAATCATGTAAATCGAGTAGTCCCGTCCCAAGGGGTCTGTTTCGTAGTCCTACCACGAAATCGAGATAAAGAATCCATCATCTTCGGTAAAGTCGAGCGTCATCAAGACCTCCCGCCACTCGAGCAAGAACCAGATACCGACAGAATACAAGTCTATCAGTACACGGACAAAGCAAAGTACCTCATCCAAAAGATGGGTTACGATCTAAAAAGCAACAAAGGCCTGAACTACGGCAAGGGTCGACGTCTTTCTCTCCGGCTCCCAACACATAAAGGAAAGTCGCAGGACTACTATCATCGAACTCGACGGGGGTGGGCTATGTCACGCCACCGGCAACTCCAGCGAGTTTGGAGGCAGAAGAAGTAGAACATTCTCATTCGTCCGAACCAGTCTGAGATTCCGATACCAGTATCAGCTCAGTCTTCAAGAAGGTTCTATCAGTCAACATGGCATCTGCACAATCTCAAGAAGATGAAGATGAAGATGAAGACCAAACGCCGAAATTCTTCGAGGAAGAACCTTGGGCTCAACGCCTAAGAGCACAGTGGGAGTCTGGTTTTGAATTACGCGAACCCCCTACTGAAGACGAAGTCGAGCAGATCGACCTGGGGGATGGATCTTCTTCCAAACCCATCTTTATCAGCAAGAGTCTAAAGGGACCAGACCGGGAATCTTTAATCCAACTGGCAAAAGAATATATCGACGTCTTCACTTGAAACTATAAAAATATGCCCGGACTTGATCCCCAGATCGCGATGCATAGGCTTAACATCTTACCTGATGCCAAGCCTATAAAGCAACAACAGCGACGTTTTCGTCCTGACATCATGAACGCTATCGATCAAGAGGTAGACAAACTCCTGACCAGTGGGTTTATCCGTGAAGAACAACACCCGGATTGGGTGGCCAACGTCGTCTCTGTCACCAAAAAGAATGGAAAGATACGGGTTTGCATCAACTTCAGAGATCTCAATACTGCTTGCCCGAAAGACGAATTCCCACTTCCGATCACCGACGTAATGATTGATAATACATGTGGCTTCGAATGCATGTCTTTCATGGACGGGTATTCGGGCTTCAACCAAATCAAAATGTTCCCTGATGACGCAAAGCACACGTCATTCAGGACGCCGAAAGGGGTTTTCTGCTACACAGTGATGTCCTTCGGCTTGAAGAATGCTGGTGCTATATACCAACGAGCGATGAGTACCATCTTCTGTCAACATCTTCGCAAAATAGTCGAATGATATGTTGATAATATTGTTGTCAAGAGCCGTCTCAAAGGTGATCACCTACAAGACCTAAAGACAGTCTTCGATCTTATGCGAGCGCATCAACTCAAGATGTTTCTAGCGGAAAGTTCTTGGGCTTCATTATCACGGTGAAAGGCATTCATGGCGATCCCGAGAGGACCAAGGTCATCCTTGACATGGACCCTCCGAAGAATCTCCGAGAACTTCGAGGCCTGCAATGGCGTCTTGCATACATCCGAAGGTTTATAGAAAACCTTTCCGGAAAATGTCAACCCTTCACCCAACTCATGAAAAAGGGAGTCTCCTACGTCTGGACAGAGGAATGCCAGAAAGCTTTCGATGATATCAAGGCTTACTTGACGAGCCCGCCAGTTCTGGTGGCACCTGTCGCTGGCAAACCATTTCTCCTCTACGTCCGTGCCATGGATCATTCCCTCGGCGCTCTGCTAGCTCAGAACAGCGATGCAGGGCTATGAGCAAGCTATCTACTACCTCAGTAGGATACTGATCGGGGCCGAACACCGGTAAGGGTCAGACAATTCATGTCATCTCCCGAGTCAATCCGCTAAGGGTCCTCATGACGAAGCCAGGATCATTGAACTCCCGGCTAGCTTCATGGACGATCCTGTTGAGCCAGTACAACATGGTGTTCGTACCACAAAAAGCCATCAAGGGTCAAGCTCTGGCCAACTTTTTAGCCGTGCACCCGATCCCAGAGTCCTCCAGGCTCTATGAAGACAACCCGGATGAGGTCCAAGAATCAAACGTCACCAAAGAAAGCTCCGTCTGGTGGATATTTTTCGATGGCGCTTCAAGAATAGGACCCAAAGGCCAAATCATCGTCAGAGTGAGGGTAGCCTTAGTCTCCCCCGATCAGCTGGTCATCCAGCTTGCTTACTCCCTTTTGAAGTCGTCCTCCAATAATGTTGTCGAGTACAACGCTCTCATCATGGAACTCTAGCTGGCGCAACAGCTGGGGGTGGAGCATCTGGAAGCCTACGACGAATCAAAACTCGTCGTTAACCAGATCAGAAGGCAATATGAAGTTCGCCATGAAGATCTGGTTCCTTACCATGAAGTTGTATTGAATATTATTTCAACCTTTACCAAGTTCTTCATAGAACACGTACCTCGATTACAAAACCTGGAGGCTGACGCTCTGGCTGGCTGTAACGCCCCAGTCCCAAAATACGTAGGACCAAGCACGTGAACATGCCAGCTGCACATATACGAAGAATACTCCAATATATAGAATCCTCGCATATGCACATAAGCTGTAAATAAATAATCACAGACCAGAATAATATATCTAATTTCATCACAGCTCAACACAGAAGATAATGAAGTCCAAATAAATAAATAAGAGTATCAAAAGATAGCCGGGTGAACATACTCACTCCAAACAGCTATAAAAAATAGTCTCACAAGATCGGAGTCCGTCCTCCGCAAAATAGAAAGAAAAGAGATGTAAAATAATGTCTACAACTGTCTCAGATAAGAAATAGACTAGGAATCATAAGGCACTGCCTCATCATCAATGTAGGATAGCTCCATACTCTTGTGGAAACTCGTCTAAACCTGGAGAGATAACCAGGTCCTCAGGGGACATAGCAAGATACAAGAAAACACCATGCCATATAAACTGTGATAATATAATAAGAGAGAAAGGTATGCATGTAATCAAATTCTTGACCATTCTACTCTGAATATGCAGTTGAGATACAATCCTTCGACGCATGAACCCTGGCTGAGAATAGGATCGGCCTAGTTCCCATAGAAGGTGCCAGGGGCCTACGTCCATAACGCTCGGGAAACGTCATAGGGCACCATGTGAAGGGCTACGTCCATAACGCTCTGGGAAACGTCAGAGGGCACCTGGAGCCTGCAGGAGCGCACAGGTAATCATGGAAGTGTAAAGAAGCCCATACGTCAGGTATTGTTCTCCCCACCCAATGCCTAGTATCATCATCTCCATGGCTGATATGAACCTCTAGTAACCGCCAAGTCTTCTAACATGCAATACCATTGGCAGTTACTCCTATCCGTCGCACGCTCCATACGTATCGGTGGCCAGCCGACTACGCGAAAATGTATCCTACATGTGACTCACATCACGTGATACAACAAGTGTCAAGGCCGTATGAGATATACCAATACCTCAACATCAAAGGGTGGTCAATAAACTAAGTCAATGCAAGAGAATAAATAAAGCAAGGAAAACGACCGATAGGGTCGCTTGCACCCAACTGTGGCTTGGACGCACAGTTTAAATATCACAAAATAAAATGCTGAAAATAATAACTGAAAATAAGAATATAATAATCACAGAGTAAGGTGGCAAGGTATCTTGCCTGGTGGTACAAAGTGGCAAGTCCAAGTAATCACAATGTCAGCCAAAAATCGTCATAATCTCCAAACAACTCCGAACGCTGAAACAAACATCAAAAATGGTCTCCGTGAAGAAGATTTTCCTCGGAAACGCCTATCCAAAAGTCAAATTCTGGAACAGAGGCAAAATCATAATTTTGGGTCAAAACGATGTCCGCCGTTGGTCCCGCTTTGCACCGAAATGCGTGCCAAAGTCTACGGTCTCTAAAGTCGTCAAACTACATGTCTACGGTTTCAGTTTGAGGAAAGGAACTCAACGGTATGTCCAGTTTTGGATTTTGATGAGCCGTGTACAAAATCGCCCGTTTGAGTGGGTCGCGGGCCCACCAAAAATGGGTTCCGATTCGACCTTCTCAGAATCGAACCAAACTTGGCATGCAGGACCAGAATTTCGATCCGGACCTGTTGGTGCATGTTTCGTCTCGAATCGACGATGTACATGAAGTTATGGGCAAGTTTGCAAAATGTCGATACGGGGTATCTTGACGGATATGCGTTGATCTCGTCACGTACACGCGACGAAACTGAGTTCCGTCAGTTCCTACACCTCCGCAACTGTCCATACGCACCTTTCGATGCATATAGCGCACGACTACGTCGCCTGGTTTGTCGAGACGTACGTCATATCGAACGAAATTCTATATTTTTAAAAACATAATAAGTAGGTTTTTATAGATTTTTCGAGACTCGTAACTTCCTGTACAGACAATTAAATTCGAAAGTATGAACTCCATTGCACAGCCCTATATGTTGTTAACAAAAATGGTTCATATGGTTTTCAGAAACTGGTCTTGGACTGGCAAATTTTTGCCTTCCGAAGTAGGGTGCTCAAGTATAAAATCTGCACTGCTTTCGAGTTATCGAATGCCAGTTTTGGCTTCGATTTCTGGAATGATACGAAGCGTCTAATTTCGAAGTGTTGCAGGGTTATATAATTGTATAGATGGTCTTCATATCTGAGAAGACGGAATGCAAAACGGTGGGGCGTGCGGCAGTGAAAGTCGTGCGCGAAGTCGGGGTCGGCAGCGTGCCTGCTGTCAACGGCGATCGTCGGGGCTACCTCCCTTGCTGGTGGTGGCTCTCGCGGCGGTCGGGGCGCACACGACGGCGATGGGGACTCGAGGACGAGGGCTTTAGGTGGGAGACGAGTATTCGGGGGTTAGGGTTTTATTTCGAGCAGTAGTTACATATATATACTGCTTCGTTCCTGATATAACTAAGAATAGGTTTTTAGCTCGGGCTAATATAAGTTGGGCTCGGGTTTACGTAATACAGCTGAGCTATTTTGTTTTTCTATTTGGGATGTAGGGTCGGGGCTAAGGTCCTCAGCAGCACCGCTGCTGTTAGCAATGAATTATGGGGTCGCCCCCCCCCCCCCAAATTCCGCAGCTTAGCTGCTACTAGGGTGGGGTTCGGCCACCACTTTTATACTTTTTTTTTAAAATACATTATATATATATATATTTTTTCATTATATATATATATATATATATATATATATATATATATATATATATATATTTACATACCAAACAATAAGTAATCCTAGAATTTATATTATTCCTAATTTAATAAGAATACTAACCATACAAATAATGCATTTATATTTACGTACATATACCAAATATTTTCTAATATAAAAAAAATAATTTTTAAGGCACTAAAATAATTTAAAAATATCGGGGGTTTACATCCTACCCAACTTAAAGAAAATTTCGTCCTCGAAATTAAACTAGGGTCGGGGGATCAAATGCAATGCATGAAAGTATAATTGCAAGACATACCTTCGCCTTCGAACAAATACGGGTAGCGATTTCGGATGTCGTCCCCGCGCTCCCAAGTAGACTCCCCTGGCGAGTGATGCTTCCATGCCACGCGAACCAATAGAATAGATTGATTCCGCAACACCTTCACTCGGCGATCGAGGATACCTACTGGTTGCTCTTCATACGACAAACTCGGTCCAACTGTGATCTCGGAGTGATCAAGCACATGATTGATGTCCGCCACGTGTCTCCTCAGCTGAGATACATGAATACGTCATGTACTCCCTCTAATGACGGTGGCAATGCCAATCTGTAGGCAACCTCTCCAACACGTTCCAAGACATCGAAAGGGCCGATGTACCTTGGACTCAACTTGCCACGTCCTCCGAATCGAATCGTGCCTCTGGTCGGGGATATCTTCAAGAACACATGGTCACCCTTCTTAAATTCCAAGGGTCGACGATGATTATCTGTCCACTGCTTTTGACGATCATGCGCTGCTCGCAGGTGGTCCTGAATCTTCTTCACTGTCTTCACTGTACTCAAGACCAACTCAGGGATCCAATAGCTGTCGCTCTCCTATGTCGCTCTAACAAACAGGAGACCGACACTTCCTACCATACAATGCTTCAAACGGAGCCATTTGGATGCTTGCTTGATAGCTATTGTTGTAGAAAAACTCAACAAGATGAAGATGGTCCTCCCACGAACCTGCTAAAATCAAGCATACACACTCTCAACATATCCTCTAGCGTCTGAATGGTACGCTCCGACTGGCCAGTCTATCTGCGAATGATACGATGTGCTAAACTTCAATCGGGTGCCCAAACTCTCTTACATGCTCCTCCAAAAGTGCGAGATGAATCTCGAGTCACGGTCCGACACAATACTAACATGCACACCGTGTAATCTCACAATCTGCTTCATATACATCTCCGCCAATACCTCTGTCGACTGGCCCACTCTAAAAGGCAAGAAATGTGCTGACTTCGTAAGTCTATCAACAATCACCTACACTGCGTCACGTCCTCTAGGACTCCGAGGAAAACCCGTGACGAAATCCATAGTAATGTGCTCCCACTTCCACTCGGGAATGGGTAGCGGCTACAATAATCCGGCCGTCCTCTGGTGCTCCGCCTTCACTTATTGACATACCAAGCACTTGGCAACGAAACGAGCTATCTCTCGCTTCATTCCATGCCACCAATAATACTGACCGTAAATCACGATACATCTTGGTCCCTCCGGGATGAATAGAGTAAGTCGAACTGTGAGCCTATGCCATCAGCTCCTGTCGTAGCTCTCCATTGGGAACATAAATGCGATCACCACATCGTAATGTCCCATCGGTATGGATCCTCAATCATGTCTGCTCTCCTGTTTCAGTCCTCTCCTTAAGCCGTCGAAATCTAGCGTCATTGGGCAATGCTGCCATTGATGCGCTCTACCAATGATGATTGCACCTGGAGGTTGGCTAATAGGCCATATGTTCCCGATAATACTACCTCAATACCAAGCTGCTCTAAGTCTTTAATCAATTCCTTCTGTGTAGTCAAAAAGTGTGCCATGGGCTTGCGGCTTAATGCGTCTGCCACGACATTAGCCTTGCCCGGATGATAATGTAGCTCAATCTTATAATCCTTCATCAACTCCAACCAACGTCACCGTCGCATATTCAACTCCTTTTGTGTGAACACGTACTTGAGGCTCTTATGATCAGTGTAGATATCAACCTTCTCGCCGTACAAGTAGTGTCTCCATAGCTTCAAAGCAAAGATAATCGCTGCGAGCTCTAGATCGTGGGTTGGATAATTCTTCTCATGCACTCTCAACTGTCTTGATGCATATGCTACTACACGACCATGTTGCATCAATACACATCCTAATCCCTTCCTGGATGCGTCGCTGTAGAATACAAATCCTCCTGGGCCCTGATGGTAGTGTCAAGATCGGTGCTGTGGTCAATCGCTTCTTCAGCTCGTCAAAAGCGGCTTGACACTCGTCTGTCCATACAAACTCCTGGTCCTTGCAAGTCAATCGAGTCATAGGCCCCACTATTCGAGAGAAATCTTCTACGAACCGTCGGTAGTAACCCGTAAGTCCGAGGAAACTTCTCACTTCAGAAGATTGTTGTGGGAGCGGGCCAGGATTTGACTGCTGTGATCTTCTCTGGGTCTACTGATATACCATCGCCCGTAACAATATGACCAACGAATGATACCTCCTTGAGAAAGAAATCACACTTGCTAAGCTTCGCAAAAAGTCGCTCATTCCTCAATGTTCCCAAAACTATCCGTAGATGCTGTTCATGCTCCTCTTGACTCTTGGAGTAAATCAAGACATCGTCTATAAAGACTACTACAAATTTATCCAAGTATTGGTGAAAGATCTTGTTATTAAATTATTGAAAACTGTGGGAGCATTGGTCAAACCGAACGGCATGACCAAGAACTCGTAGTGTCCATACCTCGATCGAAAGGCTGTCTTGGCAATATCTTCCTTCCGAACCTTCAATTGGTGATAGCCCGATCGTAAGTCAATCTTGGAGAATACTTTTGCTCCACTCAGTTGATCGAATAAATCGTCTATACGCGGCAAGGGATACTTGTTCTTCACCGTCATCCGCATTCAATGCTCTATAGTCAATGTACATGCGCACTGTCTCGTCTTTCTTAGGCACAAAAAGAACGGGTGCTCCCCATGGTGATGCACTGGCACGAATAAATCCCTTCTCTAATAAGTCATCAATCTGCGTCTTCATCTCTACCAACTCCTTTGGTGCCAGACGATATACTCAAGATGAAATAGGCTCGGCTCCGGGAATAAGCTCAATAGAAAACTCAATATCTCGGTCAGGTGGTAGTCCTGGCAACTCCTCGAAGAATACATCCTCGAACTCGATGATAATAGGGTGCTGAGAGTTGTCATGCATCATCATATGAGTCCCCGATATGGGTGCATCACAACTATCTCCGTCTTCTTTGGTGAACTCAAACTCTGTCGCATTCGGCGGTCTAAAGATGATACTGCTCCTATGGCAGTCTATGAGAGCGAAATGCTGGCTCAACCAGTCCATTCCAAGAACCACATCAAATGTCGACATAGGGAATACAAGAAGTCGTGCCATCATCTCTCTGCCATTTATCACTACAGGACAAAGTCTACAAACACCACTAACAGGTACAACTCCTCCTCTAGTGAGGATTTTAACATTCTTAGCTAAGGGTGTGATGGAAATGCTGTGTCTAGTGGCAAAACTAGTGGCTATAAATGAATGAGTGGCTCCAGTATCAAATAATGTAATAGCAGAAAAAGATGCAACTAGAACCATACCTGCTATAACTTCCGCCTCTGTCTCTATATCCTCAACAGCAAGTGAGAATGCATGTCCATAGTTCTGTCCCGGGCCCTGAGCTCTGGCTTTGTTGTACTGTATGCCTTGGGGATGCAATGGTGGACGTGGTGCTCCTGCTATAGGCCATGGTTCTGGGAGAGCTAGGGCTGTGGGCCTCGAATTTTGCCGAGCTTGTACTATTGCATGTTGCTCCGGACAATCCTTGAGCATGTGCTGATTAGATCCACATCTCAAGCATAATCCAAGGCGAGTCCTGCAGTCGTTCTGGATATGTCCTTGTTTACCGCAATAATGGCAAACAGGCTTCTGATAAGGTGAGGGCCTCTGCTGGAACTGTCCTGTAGTCCTCCTGATAGGTCCACTCTGAGTAGCTCAGGCTGGTGTAGCTGATAGGGTATGACGCCTCGATGTCTGCTGCTGTTCCTTGCGAAGAATCTCCTGAGCACGAGCTTCTTCCAAGACAGCTGAATGGGAGACTCGAGACTGAGTAGTCGTATAAGACTTGAGCTCTGGTGCAAGCCCCTGGTGAAATCTCCTTGCCTTCTCTAATTCGGTCAGAATCAATCCCACTACCAAATCGACTCAGGCGGTTGAACTCTGAGTCATACTCATCAACTGTCATATTCCCTTGCTTCAGATGAAGGAACTGGTCATAGAGACCTATCTCGAATATGTATAGGAAAGAATCTCTCATAAAATACATCATAGAACTGCTTCCAAGTGATCCCAGTGCCTAATCATCTCTCTTCTGCCTTCCACCTAGTGGTGAGCATTGTCTTCTAACAGTAAGTCCACTGCTGTCAATCCAATCTCGAGCTGGCAACTGGGATGCCTTCAGTAGCTTCTCGGTACTAATAAGCCACTAGTGACACCTCTAATGGCTTCTCCGTCCCTCTAAAGGCCTTGGGGTTCATATCTATGAAATTCTTGATAGAGCCTTCATAGGGATGCAGAGCTGGTGTTGGTGCTGGTGCTGGTGCTGGTGCTGGTGGTGGAGGTCTAGCCATAGCTTCCACCATCGTCTGTCTCATCAGCTCAGTCTGCTGCCACTGAGCCTGCATTATGGCATACATAAACTGACTAGTAGGGCTCCCATCCGTCGTGGGTAGAGGCATCTGAGGTCCCGACTGTGGGTGAAACTGCTGAGGGAATGGTGGTGGTGGAGGTAGTAGTACATTCCCTCCCGGTGGCATGGTAGTAGTCTGTCCAGCCTGGCTGTCTGGGGATGCTGCTACCTCTGGGTACTCCGTCGTCGGCGTCGTAGTAGGCTGTGACAGTCCTGGCTGGTAAGGTGTCACTGGAGTCATGGGATGATTCTGTCCCTCCGAAGTAATCTCCTCACCAGATGTGAGGGCCAAGGCAGAAGTGCGTCCGCTTCGTAGATTCATACTGTTGGCACGAGAAGGATAGATTGATGTTAGGGAAGATTAGATATGAAGTAAATCGAATAATCAAGGAAGTTTTGAAAAGATTAGAAGCCAAGGGATAGTAATAGTTCTGGATGAGATATTCATATTCCTATATGCAGGCTTGTTGGGCACAGCCATGTAACCCAACAATATTAGATAGACCTGCATGGGCCACCACAAAAATATGTAACGCCCCAGTCCCAAAATACGTAGGACTAAGCACGTGAACATGCCAGCTGCACATATACGAAGAATACTCCAATATATAGAATCTTCGCATATGCACATAAGCTGTAAATAAATAATCACAGGCCAGAATAACATATCTAATCTCATCACAGCTCAACACAGAAGATAATGAAGTCCAAATAAATAAATAAATAAGAGTATCAAAAGATAGTCGGGTGAACATACTCACTCCAACCATCTATGAAAAATAGTCTCACAAGATCGGAGTCTGACCTCCGCAAAATAGAAAGAAAAGAGATGTAAAATAATGTCTACAACTGTCTCAGATAAGAAATAGACTAGGAATCATAAGGCACTGCCTCATCATCAATGTAGGATAGCTCCAATGTCGCTCCGTACTCCTGTGAAAACTCGTCTAAACCTGGAGAGATAACAGGTCCTCAGGGGACATAGCAAGATACAAGAAAACACCATGCCATATAAACTGTGATAATATAATAAGAGAGAAAGGTATGCATGCAATCGGGTTCCTGACCATTCTACTGTGAATATGCAGTTGAGATACAATCCTTCGACGCATGAACCCTGGCTGAGAATAGGATCGACATAGTTCCCATAGAGGGTACCAGGGGCCTACGTCCATAACACTTGGGAAACGTCAGAGGGCACCATATGAAGGGCTACGTCCATAACACTCTGGGAAACGTCAGAGGGCAACTGGAGCCTGCGTCTCCAGAGGAGCGCACAGGTAATCATGGAAGTGTAAAGAAGCCCATACGTCAGGTATTGTTCTCCCCACCCAATGCCTAGTGTCATCATCTCCATGTCTGATATGAACCTCTAGTAACCGCCAAGTCTTCTAACATGCAATACCATTGGCAGTTACTCCTATCCGTCGCACGCTCCATACGTATCGGTGGCCAGCCGACTACGCGAAAACGTGTCCTACATGTGACTCACATCACGTGATACAACAAGTGTCAAGGCCGTATGAGATATACCAATATCTCAACATCAATGGGTGGTCAATAAACTAAGTCAATGCAAGAGAATAAATAAAGCAAGGAAAACGACCGATAGAGGTCGCTTGCACCCAAGTGTGGCTTGGACGCACAGTTTAAATATCACAAAATAAAATACTGAAAATAATAACTGAAAATAAGAATATAATAATCACAGAGTAAGGTGGCAAGGTATCTTGTCTGGTGGTGCAAAGTGGCAAGTCCAAGTAATCACAATGTCAGCCAAAAATTGTCACAATCTCCAAACAACTCCGAACGCTGAAACAAACATCAAAAATGGTCTCGGTGAAGAAGATATACCTAGGAAACGCCTGTCTAAAAGTCAAATTCTGGAACAGGGGCAAAATCGTAATTTCGGGTCAAAACGATATCCGTCGTTGGACCCGCTTTGCATCGAAATGCGTGCCAAAGTCTACGGCCTCTAAAGTCGTCAAACAACATGTCTACGATTTCAGTTTGAGGAGAGAAACTCAATGGTATGTCCAGTTTTGGATTCCGATGAGCCGTGTACAAAATCGCCCGTTTGAGTGGGTCGCGGGCCCGCCAAAAATGGGTTCCGATTCGACCTTCTCAGAATCGAACCAAACTTGGCATGCAGGACCAGAATTTTGATCCAGACCTATTGGCACAAGTTTCGTCTCGAATTGACGACTGTACACGAAGTTATGGGCAAGTTTGCAAAACGTCGATACGGGGTATCTTGACGGATACGCGTTGATCTCGTCGTGCACACACGACGAAACTGAGTTACGTCAGTTCCCATACCTCCGCAACGTCCATACGTGCCTTTCGATGCGTATAGCGCGCGACCACGTCGCCGGTTTGTCGGGGCGTACGTCATATCGAACGAAATTCTACATTTTTAAAAATAGAATAAGTAGGTTTTTATGGATTTTTCGAGACTCGTAACCTTCCTGCACAGACAATTAAATTCGAAAGTATGAACTCCATTGTACAGCCCTATATGTTGTTAACAAAAATAGTTCATATGGTTTTTAGAAAGTGGTCTTAGACTGGCAAGTTTTTGCCTTCCGAAGTAGGGTGCTCAAGTATGAAATCTGCTCTGCTTTCGAGTTATCGAATGCCAATTTTGGCTTCGATTTCTGGAATGATACGAAGCGTCTAATTTCAAAGTGTTGCAGGGATTATATAGTTGTATAGATGGTCTTCATACCTGAGAAGACGAAATGCGAAACGGTGGGGCGTGCGGCGCGAAAGTTGTGCGCGAAGTCGGGATCGGCAGCGTGCCTGCTGTCAACGGCGATCGTCGGGGCTACCTCCCTTGCTGGTGGTGGCTCTCGCGGCGGTCGGGGCGCACACTGACAGCGATGGAGACTCGAGGACGAGGGCTTTAGGTGGGAGACGAGTATTCAGGGGTTAGGGTTTCGTTTCGAGCAGTAGTTACATATATATATACTGCTTCATTCCTGATATAACTAAGAATAGGATTTTAGCTCGGGCTAATATGAGTTGGGCTCGGGTTTACGTAATGCAGCTGAGCTGCTTTGGTTTTCTATTTGGGATGTGGGGTCGGGGCTAAGGTCCTCAGCAGCACCACTGCTGTTAGCAATAAATTGTGGGGTCGGCCCCCCCCCCAATTCTGCAGCTTAGCTGCTACTAGGGTGGGGTTCGGCCACCACTGTTATACTTTTTTTTTACAATACATTATATATGTATAACATATATATATATATATATATATATATATATATATATATATATATATATATATATATATATATTTACATACCAAACAATAAGTAATCCTAGAATTTATATTATTCCTAATTTAATAAGAATACTAACCATACAAATAATACATTTATATTTACGTACATATACCAAATAATTTCTAATATAAAAAAATTTTAAGGCACTAAAATAATTTAAAAATATTGGGGGTGTACACTGGCCTCGCAGCCTCATTGACAGCACCCCTCGGGACTCAACACTACATCACGGTAGTTGGTCGAGACTTGGTCTGTCCTAAAAACAACCTATGCTCAGAAATGGCCCATATCACGTCAACAAGTGCTGGTGTTAACGTCCGAGATTGGAGGTTCCCGTTTCATCGACTTTGATGTCTACTGAATTCTCCCAGAAGACCCGAATGAAGCCGTCTCAGTCATGAGGCGTTTCCCTTCGATTCTATTATGATACAGCTGCTAAAATGCTGTACCGACGCTCCTACGATGGACTTCTCCTTCGGTGCCTGTCCAACGAAGAAGCAGCCGAAGCCCTTCGAGAAGCTCATGACCGAACTTGCGGGACTCATCAACCTGGGCCTAAGTTGCAGGATCGACTGCAACGCATGGGTTACTACTGGCCAACCATAGCAGCCGACGCTATCGACTATGCCAAAAAGTGCCATGCTTGCCAGCTTCATGTCGACTTCATCCATACACCGTCGAAACCGCTATATCCTACGGTCGCCTCCTGGCCCTTTGAAGCTTGGGGCATGGACATTGTGGGACCTATCACCCCTCCTTCATCGAGGGGACACCGCTTCATCCTAGCTATCACTGACTACTTCTCCTAATGAGCAGAAGCAGTTCCACTGGCGGAAGTGAAAAGCTCTAGGGTGATCAGCTTCATCAAGCATCATGTCATCTACCGTTTCGGGGTACCACGTAGGATTATCCATGACAACGGTCCTCAGTTCATCAGCCATATTTTCAACAGATTCTGTGACAAGAACCGCATTCAGAACGTGGCATCAACCGCCTACAATCCGGCAGCAAACGGATTGGCCGAGGCTTTTAACAAGACTATCGTCAAGCTACTCAAAAAGGTCGTGTCACCCAACAAATGCGACTGGAACAAAAAGCTCGGCGAATGCCTTTGGGCCTACCGCACAACGGTACGGACTCCGACGGGCAACACACCATTCTCCTTAGTCGACGGGAGCGAAGCGGTACTACCTCTCGAGATCCAGATACCCTCACTCCGTGTAGCGATCACAAATCAACTAACAGAAGAAGACAATCAACGTCGCCGTCTGCGAAAATTGGAGGCACTTGACGAAAATGTCTCCTAGCTCAACAGCGCATCGAACTCTATCAGGCCCGTATATCACAGGCTTTCAATAAGAAGGTCAAGCAGAGGACTTTCTGTCACGACCCGCACACTAGAATAAGGGCACGAGACGTAGGTATGTCCAGCCTACGTCGCAGTGTCGATGATAGAACGTTGTCCTAGGTCAAACATCTAACAATATAAAGGTACATGTACAGTATATACACTCTGAATGGAGGTGACATAGCAATACAGTCTCAATCACATCTAAGGTAGGGCATGATAAAAGATAGGTAAAACATGAAATCCATAAGAGAGATACAGCAGATAGAAGTCTAAGTGTCTAAGATACACAAACCCAGAAAATATCTCAAATCTCAAATACAGTAGACCATAAAATGAATACAACTCAAGACAACTGAAATAAATAACTATACAACCTCTACTGTGTCTCCTCTAGGCTAGCAGTCAACCTCCAGGCTATCTGTAAAATTTATCAACATGTCCATTCAGGACAGGAGCGAGTACAGTACATCTCAACAAATCATAACAGGCTAGAAAATATGAACATGCTAGAGAGTTAGATACAGAAAACTGAAAGAAAGTATATAATATAAACAGAGAGAGAACTGTAATAGAAATATCTACTATAAGTAGAGAACTAACAGTGGCTAGTGAGTCAGAGTACAATATAAACATGTGAATGGTATAGGAGATTCTGATGCTACACTATAGAAAGATTCTGATGCTACACTACTTGGATATTATTCACATGTCTACTTCTACTCCCCTGTACCCACAATCAATACACAAGGATCCAGCCAGGTTATGTTATGATTCCATGCAATGGCCCACAAGGGGTGATACATGGTAGGCCCATAAATGGGTGATTCTGGAAATGCCCATAAATGGGTGATTCAAGGAGACTCTATGATCATGAGAGTACATGTCACAAGTGATCAATGAACCATGAAGCATAGTGATACACAATGTAAGTAAAATGTACAGAACATGTAGTATCCGATGCTCCCTGAGGGGATAACATCTCAAGAAGGGATTCATATAGTACTAATCCGTGTGACCAACGTGACAGCATCAAGTAAAGTAATCTAAAGCAGGAAAATAATTCTAACATGATATGAAATAATCAAAGGATGTACTCGTCTCGATTTGATTGGAGTTGACATGCACGACATGAACGTATCGACACGAGGTAAGTACAATGCTATGCTCCACAGAGGGTCCCAAACGACGACACGGGCAGTCCCAATGAGTCCAGAATAGTCCAAATAGCCTAGTTTGGTATATAAAGGTCTAAAATCAGGGTTTGGTACGATAATCAAATCAAGAAATAGAAAATGACTATCATAGTCACGATTTATGAATTTTAGAAAAAAGGTATAACTAATTACATATATTCTATTTAGAAAATCATTATATAATATTAGAACTATTATTATTGTTATCTATTTATAAATCATAATATAGTTAGATATTAGTTTTGAATATATATATAAAACATTTTGTACGAAAACTCCAATTTATTAAATATAAATATTTAGGTCAAACTGGATACTAATAACTATAACTATTTAACTAAAAAATTTCTAACTATAAATTAATAAATTAATCAATAATATTAATAATACTAGTAACAATATTACAAATAATACCTTTAATAATAATAATAAAATAACTATAAATACCAAATTATTTCCACTATGATACAATATATATATAAACTAATAATTTATACTATTATATAACAATCCATAAACTAATATATATATACAAATATATATTAATACATAACTAATATATATACAAATATACATTAATACATAAACTAATACGTATACAAATATACATTAGTACATAAACTAATATATATACAAATATTTATTAATACACAAACTATTATATATATTAATACAATAAACTATTATATAAATTATTATATTAAAACTGTTATATAACTAATATATAAACTATTATATATTATATTATATATTAATACATAATAAACTAACATAGGGGTCTGATCCCCAAAATTTCTCACAGAAGGAAGGAGGGGTTCAGCTCTTGAGAGGCTCACAGTGGGGGGGGGGTTCATCGGCCAAGGGCTCCGGCGTCGGACAACAGCGTCGTAGGAGAAGGGGCGAGTGGCGATCTGAGCGCCGGGGTTCGGCGACGCCGCTAGCGGTGGACGTCGGACTGGAGCGGTGACTAGCAGAAGCTCCGAAGGGGAACGACGGAACGCGTCTGGGCGGCGATGGGTTGCGCCGGCGGAGGGCTCACACGCGCTGACCTGGACGGAGGAAATACTCAGGCAGCGGGAGTCGGTGGAGGCGACCGGGATAGGCGACCATCAGCCGAGCTCGCCATGGCGGAACACGGCTCGGCCGGTCGGAGTGCGGGCGGAGGCGCCGGAGCTAGGGCACAGGTCAGATCTTCTCTCCCTCACTCTCTCTATATGTGATGGTGGTGGGGATGTTGTGTTGGTCGGAGGAAGAGTGGTGTTGGGGTGGGTTGGCTGCTGTAACGCCCCAGTCCCAAAATACGTAGGACTAAGAACGTAGACATGCCAGTTGTATTCATACGAAGTATACTCCAATATATGGAAGCCTCGTATAAATACATAAGCTGTAAAATATTGTAGAACCATAACTAACTAATCTCATCCACAAAACAAAGAATAAAAGATATCATATATCAACTATGAATTTATCTTGATACAATATGTTGGGCGGAGACAAATCCACTACCAACAAAAATAAGGAAATAAAATACAAGAAAATGAAATGAGTGGCGAGCGAAGCAAAGACGATCCAAATGCAATCATCCTCGAAGAAATAGCGAAGATCACGGCTAGAGCTAGAACACCTACGAAAGACAATACCACACACCTGGCAAGACAACCAGGTCCTCAGAGGGACGTAACAAGACACATAATAGCATGTCATATAAACTGAATAAATATCGCTCAAATAAATAAGTAAATCAAATTTATAACATGGTCCAATACGTACCTACTGAACGAGCGTACCATCCCCCCAACCAAACAAGGACAGGAGATGGTAAACTAATTCACGGCGACGTATCTTTCCATGCTAAGAATCCGATATGGTATCCGAACCCCAACAAGGTTTAATACCTTCTCATTGAAGTAGTAAGTCACACCTACAACCAAACAAGGACAAGATGTGACGAACTAATTTACGACAAGTTATTGTTCCAAGCCACGGTCAGATACAAGTACCCAAATCAAAAGTACTCGTACCTAACGGATAGGGTAGCCTACCGTTCTAAGTGAAATGTAGTTAAGAACAATCCTTCCTACGCATGGGCCCTGGCTAAATAGGATCGGCGTAGTCCCCCTTTGGGCACCAGAGGCCCCAGCAGTAAGAGCATGACGTTCCGCAGAATCGTCAGTGGCCGTCAGTAATCATGGGTAATCTGACCCGCGTCTCCGACGGAGCTCACGGGTTACAAAAGGGAAAGTGCATCGAAGCCCATACGCTAAGGAATTGTCCTCCCCGCCCAATGCCTACTGTGTTGTATCCACAACACAAACCACTATAACCGCTAAGTCAAACTAGCATGCAACCTCTATTAGCGGTTATTCCTATCGCACGGCTTGTACGTACTGGTGGCCAGCCAATCACGCACTTTCGTGTTCTACATGCGACACACAACTTCGTGTTACAACGTGTCAAGGCCAATAAATGCAACACACAAGGTGGTCCCTTAATTCTAGGTTTAATGTGAGAAAAATAATACATAGCAGGAAAATAAATGAACAGTAAGTTCTAACAGTTATGCCATGTATCACAGTTTTTATATAAAGAAAATAAATAATTCATGAAATATGAGCTAAAAATAAGTAAACAGCAAATGGCAAGGTGTCTTGCCTGGTAGAGCGCCTGGTGTACTACGATGATCAAGCTAGCATGACCCGTGACTTCGGTGCAACAACTGTACATGGTGACCTCGGGTGGTGGCACGGATGGTTCCATTAGGTCCAGAAGGGTCAATTTAGTTAGGGTGGACATAAGGTAGTATAGAATTGGAAGGGAATAGGAAGAAATGGGCTTGTCACGGGCATGAGATTGATCGATAGAATTTGGATAAAAATATATATATGATTTTTAGGAAATTATTTATAATACTTGAAAGATAAAGTTTTATTAGTAGAAAATTTGCTAAGCACTTGAAAATATGGAAACTTTATTTAAGCTAAAATATTAAGTTTGTACAAATATAGTCTTAAGTAGAAAACTATATTTAATTTAAAATATTGTTAGGTAAATAGAATATAATTCTAGAAATTTATATAGAGCTTAAAAATCCATTTTTTGTCAAACGAAATTTGTCTAGCCCAAACTATATATATATATATAGGCCAAAAAGAAATAATAAGATACCAAAAATAATATGACAATACAGTTGAAAATATTTTAATATATTGAGAACCAACTATCAATATTGGTATTTAATAAAGATAATAGTAATTATTAATAACAAAATATTATTATAAATGATAAATAAAAATGTCTTTAACTTTTATATATAATAATGTATAATCCCCCTATATAGGAAACATATACTTTTCTTTATCATGCAATAATAATAACAATAAATTATATTAATGAATATATACTACTTGTTGTAAAGAAGCAAAGAGAAAAACTAATAATTATTGTAATAATAATAATGATAAAAATAATAATAATGTAATAATGATAATGATAATAATAATAATAATAATAATAATAATAATAATCAAAACAAAATAAAAAGCCATGTGGTTCTCCTCGTAAGAGGAGAACCTAACAACCCATTCGAAAGAAGTTAAAAAATAAATTTGGAAATAATGCAGCAGCTGCTGCTCTTCCATTAACTTCTGGAAGGGAGAGAGAGAGAGGAAAAAGTGAGAGAGAGGCTGCAGTTTGCCGGTCTCGGCGGACAGGGGCGGAGGAGCGGGGGTGAGGCACCGAGGGTTTCGGTGGTCTGGCCAACGGCAGAGGCTCTCGGTGGCGCCAAGGCGGGGCGCGACGGAGGAAGTAAGGAGCGGGGGAAGAAGAGGGTTCTCGACCGGAGGGAGCGCCGGCCACTGGGCGGCGCCGGAGTTTGGACGCGGGCGGAGAAGGCGAAAGCAGAGTACGAAGCTGCGAGGGAGTCGTCGGGGTTCATCGCTCCGGCGGCGCTAAGGTGGAGGGAGCGGAGAGGGGAACGGGAGTTAGCGTGGCCTCGGCGGAGGGCAGACGTCGAGGGAGGCGGAGAGGGAACGGGAGTTGGTGTGGCCGGGCTCGTCGATGAGCAGGCGGCTAGGGCACGCCGGATCTGGTGTGCTCGGCGGAGGAGAAGAGGGGCGGCGACGGTGGTTGACGCAAGAGGTCGGCGAGGCTAGGCGGTCGGCGGAGGGGTTTCGAGAAGGGGTTCATCGACGGGAACGGTGGTCGTGGGAAGGAAGACGACATGCCGTGCACACCAGCAGCGTGGACAGTGGTGGCGACGCGGCTGGGTCGGGCACGGCGTCGAGGAGGTGAGCTTTTGGGCTATGGTTTCATTTCCTTTTTCTTTTCCCTTTTGCTCGGTGGTGGTTTCTGTCATGCCGTGGCGGCGTTGGGCTGTCGGTCCGGCCACTGGCCGTGGTGGCGGTGGTGGTGCCCCGTTGGTCGGGGTTTGGTATCGGTCGTGGTGGGGATGATGATGATGGTGACGATGGTGGTGGTTCTGATTTGGTGGTGTAGGTGATGCTGGTGTTGGTAGGGACGTCGAGGCTGGGTGGTCGAGGTCGGGTGTGTGGTGAAGGCGCTGGTGGTGTCGGGGAGACGGGTTGGTCGGGACGGGAAATCGGGAAGGAGGGTGCAGGAAGGAGGAGATGGCGTGGTGGCGTTCTCATGGGTTCGGCTAGAAATTTTACGATGTCGGAGTTGTCCGACACGACGGAGAGAGTAATGTATATGTAAAAATATCATGGAATAAGAATGGGAAGCGGACACGAACACGGTCACGAGGCACTGCACTTGTGGATGGTGGAATTTTGTGGAAGAATAAAAAGTTGGAGGAGTACATGCCTATTTATATAGGATGTGGGAATTCCCAATTAGATAATGATTAGGATTGTTTAAACCCAAATTAGATAAATCATCTATTTAAATTAAATCAATCAATCAAATCTAATCCAATCCAAATCCAATTAAATCAAATTAAATTTTTAGTTTAAAATCAATAGGATAAATCAAATTCCAAATACGGATACTAATTAAATCTAT
The DNA here is from genome assembly GCA_029216955.1 of Iris pallida. NCBI lineage: Eukaryota > Viridiplantae > Streptophyta > Magnoliopsida > Asparagales > Iridaceae > Iris > Iris pallida. The sequence continues at coordinate 30,364,269 of JANAVB010011199.1, forward strand.
TTAAATGTATCCATGGGATCAAATCAAAATTTAAATTGTCACAAATATTTCAAAAATATGTTGTCCAAAAATACTATATTAATTAATTTTGAAAATACACTATTATTTAAAATAAACAAATAAATAATTACAAAAATATATGTTTGTACAAATAGATATACTTTTCTAATTTACCATTTTATAGGAAAATTATTTTATAAGTATCACTGCATAAATGAAAGGCTTTTCATAATTAATGATAACTAGAAATAATTATTACCTATATAATTTTGAAACTATAAAATAATAAATAAAGTATTTTTCTAAAATATGTACGCTCGCACATATTCGCACTCGTCGAGCAAGAATAAAATTTCGTGCGTGACGTAAAATACGACCATGCGACGTACAATACAAAATTTTAAATCCGTACAAATATTAATAAAAAATAATTAGTAAAAATTTGGGGGTTTTACATCCTACCCAACTTAAAAGAATTTCGTCCTCGAAATTAAGAATTAGGAGGGGGTGAAAGGCGCAAGGGGGTATCGGTGAGGAAGCACGGCCAAATCGAGACAAAGGAACGACGTTTAATGAAAACTTGCATTAACATCGCGATTTCAATAAGGCGAAGATAGTCATGGCTTAACGCAAGAAGGAAATGTTTAAGATGACGTGCAATAAAGAATAGTATGGGTTCAAGTAAAATAAAATAATTTAGAGACCTTAAAGTTATGGTCTCTTGAGAGTAGGTCGAGGGCACGATTAGAGAATGAATTAGATTTACTCGATTAGAAGGTCATGACAGTAATTATAGGGCCGAGAAGGAGGGCGAGGAGTTTAGGATGAAGATATAGCAACCTTGAGTGATAACGGTCATAATTGGTAGGAAGGCTAGAGGGAGTTCTAGTATAACGCTTTCGTCCTTCTTAAATAGGTGAGGGCGAAGCAATATAGAGTTCGAAGGAATACGAAATACGTGATTCAAGGACGATCGAAAAAAATTTCAAAAGGAGTTGCCAAGGCAGTCGCGGATGAGACTCTAGAGGACAAGTTTAGCTATGTTCCCATCCACGTAGAATGATAAAAGCGAACCAAAGTGCACTCGGTTGATCAGACCATTATGCACCGGTTCTGATTAGACAATCTGTTAGTGGAGGCCTCCAATAACATATGTCATGAACAAGCGTGATAAAGAATTGAGCTTGCAAAACTAGGCTACATTAGCATCGTTAGTCTAGATAGTAAAAATATAGGCACGATGGTAGATAAATAAAAATCAAATATGAATAGTCTAAGAGTCATAAGGATCTAAGTCTTTTATTCCTATACAATCATTTTATGGTTTATTGACCAAGGCTTGGTTGACCAAATGGGTTAGATTCCTCTAGTCTCTATGGTCTTAATAGTCATGGGTGTGTCGGGTCGTGGGATGTTCTACCCAACTTAAAAGAATTAAGCTAAGGGTGTTTGGGACATCTACTAGTAGGGTCAATCTCTAGCAAGCACGAAGGGAAGATAAGAATAGGGATGGAAGGAAGCAAGCAAGATGCAATTGATGAGTCAAACGGTAGATAAAATCAAGGAAAGAGGTAAAGTATGTGGATGAGATCCTAAACTTCTAATCCTATACGCAGGCTTGCTTGGTACGGTAAAGTAACCAAATAATTTATCTTGACCTGCATGGGCCACCACAAAAACATGTAACGCCCCAGTCCCAAAATACGTAGGACTAAGAACGTAGACATGCCAGCTGTATTCATACGAAGTATACTCCAATATATGGAAGCCTCGTGTAAATACATAAGCTGTAAAATACAGTAGAACCATAACTAACTAATCTCATCCACAAAACAAAGAATAAAAGATATCATATATCAACTATGAATTTGTCTTGATACAATATGTTGGACGGAGACAAATCTACTACCAACAAAAATAAGAAAATAAAATACATGAAAATAAAATGAGTGACGAGCGAAGCGAAGACGATCCAAATGCAATCATCCTCGAAGAAATAGCGAAGATCACGGCTAGAGCTAGAACACCTGCGAAAGACAATAACACACACCTGGCAAGACAACCAGGTCCTCAGAGGGACGTAACAAGACACATAATAGCATGCCATATAAACTGAATAAATATCGCTCATATAAATTAGTAAATCGAATTTATAACATGGTCCAATACGCACCTACTGAACGAGCGTACCATCCCCCCAACCAAACAAGGACAGGAGATGGTAAACTAATTCACGGCGATGTATCTTTCCATGCAAAGAATTCGATATGGTATCCGGACCCCAACAAGGTTCAATACCTTCTCATTGAAGTAGTAAGTCACACCTACAACCAAATAAGGACAAGATGTGACGAACTAATTCGCGACAAGTTATTGTTCCAAGCCACGGTCAGATACAAGTACCCAAACCAAAAGTACTCATACCTAACGGATAGGGTAGCCTACCGTTCTAAGTGAAATGTAGTTAAGAACAATCCTTCCTATGCATGGGCCCTGGCTAAATAGGATCGGCGTAGTCCCCCTTTGGGCACCAGAGGCCCCAGCAGTAAGAGCATGACATTCCGCAGAATCGTCAGTGGCCGTCAGTAATCATGGGTAATCTGACCCGGGTCTCCGGCGGAGCTCACGGGTTACAAAAGGGAAAGTTCATCGAAGCCCATACGCTAAGGAATTGTCCTCCCCGCCCAATGCCTACTGTGTTGTATCCACAACACAAACCACTATAACCGCTAAGTCAAACTAGCATGCAACCTCTATTAGCGGTTATTCCTATCGCACGGCTTATACGTACTGGTGGCCAGCCAATCACGCACTTCCGTATTCTACATACGACACACAACTTCGTGTTACAACGTGTCAAGGCCAATGAATGCAACACATAAGGTGGTCCCTTAATTCTAGGTTTAATGTGAGAAAAATAATACATAGCAGGAAAATAAATGAACAGTAAGTTCTAACAGTTATGCCATGTATCACAGTTTTTGCATAAAGAAAATAAATAATGCATGAAATACGAGCTAAAAATAAGTAAACAGCAAATGGCAAGGTGTCTTGCCTGGTAGAGCGCCTGGTGTACTGCGATGATCAAGCTGGCATGAACCGTGACTTCGGTGCAACAACTGTACATGGTGACCTCGGGTGGTGGCACGGATGGTTCCATTAGGTCCAGAAGGGTCAATTTAGTTAGGGTGGACATAAGGTAGTATAGAATTGGAAGGGAATAGAAAGAAATGGGCTTGTCACGAGCATGAGATTGATCGATAGAATTTGGATAAAAATATATATATGATTTTTAGGAAATTATTTATAATACTTGAAAGATAAAGTTTTATTAGTAAAAAATTTGCTAAGCACTTGAAAATATGGAAACTTTATTTAAGCTAAAATATTAAGTTTGTACAAATATAGTCTTAAGTAGAAAACTATATTTAATTTAAAATATTGTTAGGTAAATAGAATATAATTCTAGAAATTTATATAGAGCTTACAAATCCATTTTTTGTCAAACGAAATTTGTCTAGCCCAAACTATATATATATATATATATATATATATAGGCCAAAAAGAAATAAATAAGATACCAAAAATAATATGACAGTACAGTTAGAAATATTTTAATATATTGAGAACCAACTATTAATTGGTATTTAATAAAGATAATAGTAATTATTAATAACAAAATATTATTATAAATGATAAATAAAAATGTCTTTAACTTTTATATATAATAATGTATAATCCCCCTATATAGGAAACATATACTTTTCTTTATCATGCAATAATAATAATAATAAATTATATTAATGAATATATACTACTTGTTGTAAAGAAGCAAAGAGAAAAACTAATAATTATTGTAATAATAATAATGATAAAAATAATAACAATGTAATAATAATAATAATAATAATAATAATAATAATAATAATAATAATAATCAAAACAAAATAAAAAGCCATGTGGTTCTCCTCGTAAGAGGAGAACCCAACAACCCATTCGAAAGAAGTTAAAAAATAAATTTGGAAATAATGCAGCAGCTGCTGCTCTTCCATTAACTTTTGGAAGGGAGAGAGAGAGAGGAAAAAGTGAGAGAGAGGCTGGAGTTTGCCGGTCTCGGCGGACAGGGGCGGAGGAGCGAGGGTGAGGTGCCGAGGGTTTCGGTAGTCTGGCCAACGGCGGAGGCTCTCGGTGGCGCCAAGGCGGGGCGCGGCAGAGGAAGTGAGGAGCGGGAGAAGAAGAGGGTTCTCGGCCGGAGTGAGCGCCGGCCACTGGTCGGCGCCGAAGTTTGGACGCGGGCGGAGAAGGCGGAAGAAGAGTACGAAGCTGCGAGGGAGTCGTCGGGGTTCATCGCTCCGGCGGTGCTAAGGTGGAGGGAGCGGAGAGGGGAACGGGAGTTGGCGTGGCCTCGACGGAAGGCAGACGTCGAGGGAGGCGGAGAGGGGAACGGGAGTTGGCGTGGCCGGGCTCATCGACGAGCGGGCGGCTAGGGCACGCCGGATCTGGTGTGCTCGACGGAGGAGAAGAGGGGCGGCGACGGTGGTTGACGCAAGAGGTCGACGAGGCTAGGCGGTCGGCAGAGGGGTTTCGGAAAGGGGTTCATCGGCGGGAACGGTGGTCGTGGGACGAAAGACGACAAGCCGTGCACACCAGTGGCGTGGGCAGTGGTGGCGACGCGGCTGGGTCGGCACGGCGTCGAGGAGGTGAGCTTTTGGGCTATGGTTTCATTTCTTTTTTCTTTTCCCTTTTGCTCGGTGGTGGTTTCTGTCATGCCGTGGCGGCGTTGGGCTGTCGGTCCGACCGCTGGCCGTGGTGGCGGTGGTGGTGCCCCGTTGGTCGGGGTTTGGTATCGGTCGTGGTAGGGATGATGATGATGGTGACGATGGTAGTGGTTCTGATTTGGTGGTGTAGGTGATGCTGGTGTTGGTAGGGACGTCGAGGCTGGGTGGTCGAGGTCGGGTGTGTGGTAAAGGCGCTGGTGGTGTCGGGGAGACGGGTTGGTCGGGACGGGAAATCGGGAAGGAGGGTGCAGGAAGGAGGAGATGGCATGGTGGCATTCTCAATGGGTTAGGCTAGAAATTTTACGGTGTCGGGGTTGTACGACACGACGGAGAGAGTAATGTATATGTAAAAATATCATAGAATAAGAATGGGAAGTGGACACGGACACGAACACGGACACGAGGCACTGCACTTGTGGATGGTAGAATTTTGTGGAAGAATAAAAAGTTGGAGGAGTACCTGCCTATTTATATAGGATGTGGGAATTCCCAATTAGATAATGATTAGGATTGTTTAAACCCAAATTAGATAAATCATCTATTTAAATTAAATCAATCAATCAAATCTAATCCAATCCAAATCCAATTAAATCAAATTAAATTTTTAGTTTAAATTCAATAGGATAAATCAAATTCTAAATATGGATACTAATTAAATCTATTTAAATGTATCCATGGGATCAAATCAAAATTTAAATTATCACAAATATTTCAAAAATATGTTGTCCAAAATTACTATAATAATTAATTTCGAAAATACACTATTATTTAAAATAAACAAATAAATAATTACGAAAATATATGTTTGTACAAATAGATATACTTTTCTAATTTACCATTTTATAGGAAAATTATTTTATAGTTATCACTGCATAAATGAAAGGCTTTTCATAATTAAAACCATAAACTTGAAATGATAACTAGAAATAATTATTACCTATATAATTTTGAAACTATAAAATAATAAATAAAGTATTTTTCTAAAATATGTACGCTCGCACATATTCGCACTCGTCGAGCAAGAATAAAATTTCGTGTGCGACGTAAAATACGACCATGCGACGTACAATACAAAATTTTAAATCCGTACAAATATTAATAAAAAATAATTAGTAGAACTTTAGGGGTTTTACAGCTACGAAAATGGAAAAGCCAGGAGGAGGTGGTCGGGTTGGCACAGTGTGGTCGAAGGGATGGCCGGAGTCGAGAATGGCTGTGGACAGGCTCGGGTTGGGCGGAGCGGATAATGTCGGTGGTGGTGGTGGTGTTTGTGAACGGGATAGAGGCTGTGAGAGTGATGCTGGTGGTGGAAGAGGTGGGGGATGGTGGTGTTGCTCGGCTGTTATGGGATGGTCGGGCATAGAGTAGGGTTGCCGGAGAGCCGGGGATGGCCTGAACCATTTGGTTCTGTAAACCCCAAATATTTTCCTAATTATTTTAGTGCCTTAAAAATTATTTTTCTATATTATTTAGAATTTATTTGGTATGTACGTAAATATAAAGGCATGTGTGTATATAATATATGTGTGCATGTAATATTAATATTAAGTAGGAATATAAATTCTAGGATTTTTTTTAGAAATTATTGTAAATTCTTAGGAATTTTTTTAGCCTAGAATATAAAATTACTTATAGTTATATACATATATATGTATATATATATATATATATATATATATATATATATATATATATATATATATATATATATATATATATATATATTTATATATATATATTTATATAAAAAAAAAAAAAAAAAAATATATATATATATATATATATATTTATAATGGTTGGTGGTAATAATATTAATAATAATAATAATAATAATAAAGCAGCCGGCCCCACACTCAGAAAGGAGGGGGCGGCCATGCCTCTGTTTGCAACACTTTGGTGTTTGATAAAAAAAAATTAAATATGTAGGGGGAGGGAACCAACCCACGTGGGGCCGGTCCACCTCACCCAACCCCCTCTCTCTTAATGCAAAGCATTGCTTTGTAAGCAACTGTTGTTGCTTTAGTCGACCCTACACCCATATGAGAACTTAGCAGCTGCTATAGGGAATACCAACCCGAGCCCAACATGGATAAGAGCTCCTTCGAAAACCTATTTACATTAGTATAGTCGACATCAATATAAATATTTGGAGGCGCAAACCGAACCCTAACCACTTCCCATCTCTTCTCCACCCCGACCCCAAGGCTGCCTACCTTCCCGTGCACCCCCAAGTGCCGGACAACCACCGCGCCACCGCCAGGATCGCCGGAGCGTCGCCCCCAACCAACCCCCATTCAGGAACTCGACAACAGGTACCACTCTTTTTCGGCTTCGATTACTTCTCGCACGTTTGATCGTTTTACGATCCGAAAGATGCTACGTGTAGGCAATGTAATCCTCTTTGAGTCCCTTCAAAGGGAATCAGCTATAACCAACTGGTTTGACTAGTAACTCGATGCAAAGTCGGCTAAAACTCTGTCGAAAACAGAGTCTGAAATCAGTTTCAAACCACAACTTAGAAGCCAGATTCTGCCCTGTGTGTCGAGATTTTTCAGAAACTAATTGAACACGTTTTAAGACAACATAACCACGATGGAAACGTAACTGGTAGATCGGCATTTAGATTTCTGTGCAAGAATTAAATTCGTGTTAAACTTGAGTGAAAAAAAACTGTTTTTGAAATAGTAAAATTTTGAAATTTTCTCCGATACGACGTATGTCCCGACAAATCGGGTGACGTGGTCGCGCGCTATATGCATCGAAAGGCGCGTATGGACGTTGCGGACGTGTGGGAACTGACGGAACTCAGTTTCGTCGCGTGTGTGCGACGAAATCAACGTGTATCCGTCGAGATACCCCCGTATCGATGTTTTGCAAACTTTTCCATAACTTCGTGTACAGTCGTTGGATCGAGACGAAACTTGTGCCAACAGGTCCAGATCAAAATTCTGGTCCTGCATGCCAAGTTTGGTTCGATTCTGAGAAGGTCGAATCGGAACCCAATTTTGGCGGGCCCGCGACCCACTCAAACGGGCGATTTTGTACACGGCTCCTCGGAATCCAAAACTGGACATACCGTTGAGTTCCTCTCCTCAAACTAAAATCGTAGACATGTAGTTTGACGACTTTAGAGACCGTAGACTTTGGCACGCATTTCGGTGCAAAGCAGGTCCAACGGCGGACATCGTTTTGACCCATAATTACAATTTTGCCCCTGTTCCAAAATTTGACTTTTAGACAGGCATTTCCTAGGTATATCTTCTTCACCGAGATCATTTTTTATGTTTGTTTCAGCGTTTGGAGTCATCTGTGATTTGTGAGTTTTGGTGCTGACACTTGCTACTCTTGGACTTGCCACTTTGCACCACCAGGCAAGATACCTTGCCACCTTACTCTGTGATTGTTATATTCTTATTTTCAGTTGTTATTTTCAGCATTGTTTCGTGATATTTAAACTGTGCATCCAAGTCACACTTGGGTGCAAGCGACTCTATCGGTCGTTCTTCTTGCTTTATTTATTCTCTTACATTGACTTAGTCTAGTGACCACCCATTGATGTTGAGGTATTGGTATATCTCATACGACCTTGACACTTGTTGTATCACGTGATGTGAGTTGCATGTAGGACACATTTCCGTGTAGTCGGCTGGCCACCGATACGTATGGAGTGTGCGACGGATAGGAGTAACTGCCAATAGTTTTGTATATTAGAAGACTTGGCGGTTACTAGAGGTTCATATCAGTCATGGAGATGATGATACTAGGCATTGGGTGGGGAGAACAATACCTGACGTATGGGCTTCTTTACACTACCCTGTTTACCTGTGCGCTCCTCCGGAGACGCAGGCTCCAGGTGCCCTCTGACGTTTCCCAGAGCGTTATGGACGTAGCCCCTTGCACATGGTACCCTCTGACGCTTCCCGAGCGTTATGGACGTAGGCCCCTGGTACCCTTTATGGGAACTATGTCGATCCCATTTACAGCCAGGGCTCATGCGTCGAAGGATTGTATCTCAACTGCATATTCACAGTAGAATGGTCAGGAACCCGATTGCATGCATACCTTTTTCTCTTATTATATTATCACAGTTTATATGGCATGGTGTTTTTCTTGTATCTTGCTATGTCCTCTGAGGACCTGGTTATCTCTCCAGGTTTAGACGATTTTCCACAGGAGTACGGAGCGGCATTGGAGCTATCTTACATTGATGACGAGGCAGTGCCTTATGATCCCTAGTCTATTACTTATCTGAGACAGTAGTAGACATTATTTTACATCTCTTTTCTTTCTATTTTGCGGAGGTCGGACTCCGATCTTGTGAGACTATTTTTCATAGCTGTTTGGAGTGAGTATGTTCACCCGGCTATCATTTGATACTCTGCTTTATTCATTTGGACTTATTTATCTCCTGTGTTGAGCTGTGATGAGATTAGATATGTTAGTCTGGCCTGTGATTATTTATTTACAGCTTATGTGCATATATGAGGATTCCATATATTAGAGTATTCTTCGTATATGTCCAGCTGGCATGTTCACATACTTGGTCCTATGTATTTTGGGACTGGGGCGTTATATGTTTTTGTGGTGGCCCATGCAGGTCAGATTTAATATTGTTGGGTTACATGACTGTACCCAACAAGCCTGCATATAGGAATAGGAATATCTCATCCAGAACTACTACTATCTCTTGACTTCCAATCTTTTCGAAACTTCCTTGATTATTCGATTTACTTCATATCTAATCTTTCCTAATATCAATCTATCCTTCTCGTGCCAACAGTATGAATCTACGAAGCGGATGCACTTCTACCTTGGCCCTCACATCTGGTGAGGAGATTACTTCGGAGGGACAGAATACTCCTATGACTCCAGCAACACCATACCAGCCAGGACTGTCGCAGCCTACTACGACACCGACGACGGAGTACCCAGGGACTGCTGCACCTCCAGGCAGCCAGGCTGGACAGACCACTACCATGCCACCGGAAGGGAATATACCACTGCCTCCACCACCACCATTCCCTCAGCAGTTTCCTCCACAGTTGGGACCTCAGATTCCTCCACCACCGACTGATGGAAACCCTACTACTCAGTTTATGTATGCCATGATGCAGGCTCAGTGGCAGCAGACTGAGCTGATGAGACAGACTATGATGGCAGCTATGGCTAGACCCCCACCACCACCTCCAGTACCAGCACCAGCACCGGCTCTGCATCCCTATGAAGGCTCTATCAAGAATTTCACAGATATGAACCCGAAGGCCTTTAGAGGGACGAAGAAGCCATTAGAGATGTCACAGTGGCTTATTAGTACTGAAAAGCTACTGAAGGCATCCCAGTTGCCAGCTCGAGATTGGATGACAGCAGTGGACCTACTGTTAGAAGACAATGCTCACCACTGATGGAAGGCGAAAGAGAGATGATTAGGCACTAGGATCACTTGGAAGCAGTTTTATGATGCATTTTATGAGAGATTCTTCCCTATTCATGTTCGTGATGGTCTCTACGACCAGTTCCTACATCTGAAGCAAGGGAGTATGACAGTTGATGAGTATGACTCGGAGTTCAATTGCCTGAGTCGATTTGGTTCGGGATTGATTCCGACAGAGTTAGAGAAGGCGAGAAGATTTCACCAGGGGCTTGCACCAGAGCTCAAGTCTTATACGACTACTCAGTCTCGAGTCTCTCATTCAGCTATCTTGGAAGAAGCTCGTGCTCAGGAGATTCTTCGCAAGGAATAGTAGCAGACATCGAGGCATCATACCCCAGCAACTACACCAGCCTGAGCTACTCAGAGTGGACCTATCAGGAGGACTATAGGACAGTTCCAGCAGAGGCCCTCACCTTATCAGAAGCCTGTTTGCCATTACTGCGGTAAACAAGGACATATCCAGAATGACTGCAGGACTTTCCTTGGATTATGTTTGAGATGTGGATCTAATCAGCACATGTTCAAGGATTTTTCGGAGCAACATACAATAGTACAAGCTCGGCAAAATCCGAGGCCCACAGCTCCAGCTCTCCCAGCACCACGGCCTATAGCAGGAGCACCTCGTCCACCATTGCCTCCCCAAGGCACACAGTACAACAAGGCCAGAGCTCAGGGCCCGGGACAGAACTATGGGCAGGCATTCTCACTTGTTGTTGAGGATATAGAGACAGAGGCGGAAGTTATAGCAGGTATGGTTTTAGTTGCATCTTTTCCTGCTATTACATTATTTGATACTGGAGCCACTTATTCATTTATAGCCACTAGTTTTGCCACTGGACACAGCATTCCCATCACACCCTTAGCTAAAAATGTTAAAATCCTCACTGGAGGAGGAGTTATACCTGTTAGTGGTGTTTGTAGACTTTGTCCTATAGTAATAAATGATAGAGAGATGGTGGCACGACTTTTTGTATTCCCTATGCCAACATTTGATGTGGTTCTTGGAATGGACTGGTTGAGCCAGCATTTTGCTCTCATAGACTGCCATAGGAGCAGTATTATCTTTAGACCACCGAATGCGACAGAGTTTGAGTTCACCAAAGAAGACGGAGAGAGTTGTGATGCACCCCCATCAGGGACTCACATGATAATGTATGACACCCCTCAGCACCCTATTATCACCGAGTTCGAGGATGTATTCCTCGAGGAGTTGCCAGGACTACCCACCTGACCGAGATATTGAGTTTTCTATTGAGCTTATTCCCGGAGCCGAGCCTATTTCATCTCGAGTATGTCGTCTGGCCCCCAAGGAGTTGGTAGAGATGAAGACGCAGATTGATGACTTATTAGAGAAGGGATTTATTCGTGCCAGTGCGTCACCATGGGGAGCACCCATTCTTTTTGTGCCTAAGAAAGACGGGACAGTGCGCATGTGCATTGACTACAGAGCATTGAATACAGTGACGGTGAAGAACAAGTATCCCTTGTCGCGTATAGACGATCTATTTGACCAACTGAGTGGAGCAAAAGTATTCTCCAAGATTGACTTACGATCGGGCTATCACCAATTGAAGGTTCGGAAGGAAGATATTGCCAAGACGGCCTTTCGATCGAGGTATGGACACTACGAGTTCTTGGTCATGCCTTTTGGTTTGACTAATGCTCCCGCAGTTTTCATGAATTTAATAAACAATATCTTTCACCAATACTTGGACAAATTTGTAGTAGTCTTTATTGATGATATCTTGATTTACTCCAAGAGTCAAGAGGAGCATGAGCAGCATCTACGGATAGTTTTAGGAACATTGAGGAACGAGAGACTCTTTGTGAAGCTTAGCAAGTGTGATTTCTTTCTCAAGGAGGTATCAATCCTTGGTCATATTGTTACGGGCGATGGTATATCAGTAGACCCAGAGAAGATCACAGCAGTCAAATCATGGCCCGCTCCCACATCAGCTTCTGAAGTAAGAAGTTTCCTCGGACTAGCGGGTTACTACCGACGGTTCGTAGAAGGTTTCTCTCGAATAGCGGGGCCCATG
>JANAVB010011199.1:30381516-30553061 GCA_029216955.1 Iris pallida
CCTGGTTATCTCTCCAGGTTTTGACAATTTTCCACAGGAGTACGAAGCGGCATTGGAGCTATCTTACGTTGATGACGAGGCAGTGCCTTATGATCCCTTGTCTATTACTTATCTGAGACAGTAATAGACATTATTTTACATCTCTTTTCTTTCTACTTTGCTGAGGTCGGACTCTGATCTTGTGAGACTATTTTTCATAGCTGTTTGGAGTGAGTATGTTCAACCGGCTATCTTTTGATACTCCGCTTTATTCATTTGGACTTATTTATCTTCTGTGTTGAGCTGTGACGAGATTAGATATGTTAGTCAGGCCTGTGATTATTTATTTACAGCTTATGTGCATATTTGAGGATTCCATATATTGGAGTATTCTTCGTATATGTGCAGCTGGCATGTTCACGTACTTGGTCCTATGTATTTTGGGACTGGGGCGTTACAGGTTCGGCCAGGACAGAGTTTGAGGGGTGACGGCTACATGGAATCCTAGGTTTAGGAAATTCCTATGATGTAATTATTTTGGGGAAGTGTGATATTTATAGCGTAGGAAGGGGAAACCCTAAAAGCTAAATGTAAATATAATAGGAAAAATAGGAATATTAGTGAAAAAAAACTAACACTAACGCTAACTTAGCTACTAACTGCTAACATATTGCTAGTTAGTTAATTAATTAGTTAATTAGTGCCAGTACATCACTAGCTAATTTAAATTAGAAATTTCAATAGCAAAATTTGTAAATAAATATAAGGAAAAATCAATTTCAAAAATATCGGAAAAATATAAATTTTTAAATAGATTATTTTTTTCTTTTAATTGAATTAAAAAAATTCATAACTTATTAATTCAAGGAAAATGGCAGGAAAATTCCAATAGGATAAATTCGCATAAATAGTAGACCAAAACCAACAAGGACCGATAGCAATCACGGTCAAATTTGTTTTCCCAAAAATTAGAATTTGTACGTTTTTCGAGATTCAGAAAATTAAAAGTTTTGAAAAATACAAAATTCAAAAATCTAAGAAATTGGTTAACAGAGGTTACAAATCTACCCTTCTTAAAGAAATTTCGTCCTCGAAATTTAAAGGTTGACAGGGGATCGAACGATCAAGAATTTAGTCAGTGCCTTAGGCACGATCAAAGAACGACGGTTTGGAACGATCAAGATAATCAATTCAAAATTACTTATGCACGGCTAATGATCTTGACACGTTAGAATGGCATGATAGATTGTAGCACGAACGATATTGTATAGGCATGCTTTGGAATAACTCCAGTCATTGAGACACGATTTCAATCACGGTTAGGAGAATCGATGGTGAAATCAAAATTTGAGCATATAATGATCAGTTGTTTAGGCTTGATGAAAATTAGGCTCAAAGTCACACAGGCACGATTGAAAATATGTTGAGTATAATTGGTAGCTCCTGGAATACGATCTGAGTTCGATCGTGGTAAAAAAAAATTGGGAGTGATCTAAGTTCGCTTGGTACGATTTAGGATAGAGCAACAGAAAAAGTTCAAAACCTAATCATGATTAGGAATGAAATCTGAGCATGGTGATTAGAGAATCAAAATTTAGACACGATAGGAAAATTATCCAGACATAATCAATTCCGACACGACTAAGATGGTAGATAATTGTGAAGGTCAATCGATCCTTGGTCAAAATGATTTAGGCATGATGAAGAACGAAATTAAAGTCTGAACACGAGCAACCAAAATATTGAAATCCAAGTCATGGTCGAATTTTAAATCGTTTGAGTATAGCCTAGAATCAAAGATGTTGGTACGAATAAAAAGCTGACTAGTATTGATGAGTCTTGATCAAGAAGGATAAATTTTTTTAGCGATGTTTAATTTAGGGAATAGTTCAAGGATAAAGAAATAGATTTCTTCTACTAGGATAGGAAACCAAAATACATGATTTGTAGAGGAACGTCGAGACAATCATCTCACTTTGCTTCATCCGCCAAAATTATCTGATCATTATTTGCCAATTATACCTTATCTCACAAGTCCATGCATACCACTATAAATCTTGTTCTTCAATCATAAAAAAATCAAATCCTTATATTACTGCTACCAAAATCATAATCTTCTGTCATGAAGACTAAATTTCCCCATAACTATTATAAGCTAGACCTTTATCCCACTCGTGAGTTTTTCCATAATTCCTCTTCTTTTTTTAGTCCGTTGTCAACTTAGTCATCTTGAAGTTCAAATTTCTCCACCTTGTCCTAAATTGGATCTGATCGAAATCTCTGAATCAAGGTTTCTAATAATTTATCACTGCTCAAAATTATACTCTTGCATTGCCTAAGTCTAGTTCTACCCCTACCATATAAAATTTACTCTCCATTAATCAAATTAACCTTCACTTTTCCTTCAACTTATACCTTTAATATTATTCTTCCTAAATTTTAGAAATCTCACAAATCTCTAGATTTTTTTTTCTATAACTCAAAATTTTGTGTTCTTTCGGTTCCTAGTCCTTCTCTCACCAAGGCTTTGTTCAATTATGTATAATCACTGCATAAAATCGAAATCCTCCTTCCATGTATCTGGATTCCAAAATTTCAATATCCTATCCTTAATTCAAATATGAAATATCTCGAGAATCAGTAACAAAAAAAATATCAAAGTTCTCAAACCGAATCGACCTCGAAGATCCTTATTAATTCAAAAAAATTCAACTTCAATACGGCAGTTCCCACCGATAGTGTATATCCTACAATTTTTCTTACTCAAAATTCTCCCACGCTTTCTCTAAAGTTACTCCATACTCAAATAATTCTCTGGGTGTAATTGTTCCCAAATTGGTACTACCGGCCTCTTGGTTGTTTCCAATCCTTATCATACATTTCTCCTCTAATTCTTCCTCAATGTTCAACATCTCATATTCCTACCAAGATACCACTTGATAATAATTTTGTCTTTTCTGAGCTAGATGATTACGATACCTTATCGGCCTCTCCCAAGTAGAGAGATACAAGTATTCAAGAGATTTCAAAATGTAGCTAACAGGTTTAGATGAGAGATAGTTTGATGGAAGTAAGTAGGACAGAGTTAACAAAACAAATATAATGATGATATCGATTTG
Organism: Iris pallida; assembly: GCA_029216955.1. Taxonomy (NCBI): domain Eukaryota; kingdom Viridiplantae; phylum Streptophyta; class Magnoliopsida; order Asparagales; family Iridaceae; genus Iris; species Iris pallida. Next base: position 30,384,615 of record JANAVB010011199.1, read on the forward strand.
TTCCTGCTTATCTGGTCATAATTTGCCAATCGAATCTTTATCTCACAAGTTATGATATGAAAATTCAACCTTTATATGCCTACCACCAAGATTTTATAACCTTCAGTCATCTAAGCCTTTACCATAATTCCATAGACAAAATTTCAAATTTCTAAAACATTTCCTATGAAGCATACCCCTCTTATTTAGGTATCAACACTTATTCATTTAATCAAATTTCCAAATTCTTTCACCTCGTCCTAATTTAGATCTGAAACCTCTAAATCCAGTTTATGAAATCCTTAATCTTGTTTAAATCCAGTCTCATATTTACTCAATTCTAACACCACTATGTCATACAAAATTTATTCTTATTTATAAATCAGCCTTCATATATATTATTTTTTACGTACACCTTCAAATATTGTCCTGTTTGAATTCTACAATTTCCTCCAATCATCTAAAAATAATTCCTATAACTAAAAAATCCTTGTGTTCTCTCTGTCTCTAGTCACCCTCTTACAATATCTAGTTCAATTTCGCATAATCATTGAATAGAATTAAATCTCTTTTCCATTACTTAATTTCTACATAGCCTTAGAGTAAAAGTTCTCAGGAATCAATAACCAAGATTTTCTAAGTTCTTAAAACTAGGTTGACCTTGAATATCCTCATTAGTTTTTGAAATACATCCATGAATTATTCATAACCAACTTTCTGTGATTGTTTCTAAATTGATAATATTTATATCTCGATTCCATTCTAAACCTTTACCACATCTACATCTCAGATTTTTTTTTTCATATTTGACATCCAACATTTTGATTCCTATAAAATCATCATGTGATAACCAATTACGCCATTTTCGAACTAGATGATCTATGTCACTTCCTCAACATTTCTCAGGTAAAATGATATGAGGATTCAAGGGTTTCAAGGTATAGCTGACAGAATTAGATACGAGACAGAGAATTGATGTAATCAGGACAGTTATATAAGACAAAGAATGATGGTAATAAAATATTGGCTGGAAGAGAAATGATAATAGAATCTGTTATGCTTATCTATTTAAAAGAAGGAACCATTTGGAAACCAGAACTATAATATCAAATCCAAAATAAGGTCTAGCAAAAATTATCGATTCATTGTATTATGAAGAAATTCATAGCAAAAGTTACACAAAGGTTTATAATAACAGCTAAAGCTACTCCTACTCCTACTCCTAAGTTAAATAATGAGAAGCAAAACAAAAACAACCAATAATTCTTTTTCTGAAAGACTGAACAAAGTAGAGAAAACATGTTCAAAAGTTTTCAAGGTACAATCTGATAATCATATGCATCTATCCAAAATTATGGTACTCTAAATCCTCGTCATACTAGTAAGCAAGGCTACGATAATAACAGATTCCTCGACTAAGGCACATACATCTAGAATCATGGTATTTAAAATTTTTGTGATGCCGCTAGCTTGGCTGCGATAACCTTAAATTCCCACACCCGAGAAATATATCCAAAATTAGACTATATGTCCTCACCATGGTTGCTAATGTGACTGTAGAAGACTAGACTCCATAACTGAGATGACCTAGGCCATATAATTTCAGTTTGACAAAATTAAATTAAATCAACAATGGATACCAAAAATTAAATTCATTTACTAACCAAGAAAGATAAATATAAACGATTAGAATCAAATTTATCAACGAACATCAAGATTCAAAACTGAACAATAATCCATAAAATCATATAAATACAAACTCGGATGCAATAGCCAACACCAAGATTCAAAATTCATCAATCATCCACCCAAAATCAATAAATACAAACTCAAATTCAACAATAATCCATTAAATCAAGTTCAACAACAAGAAGTAAAGATAAATCAAATCAAGGGAAGAAGAGTTTTCAAATCGAAGTTGAAATAAGATTCTCAAGGGTCGTCCCAGGAATCTCTCAAGGGATCCTAACTGTGATTGAGTACCTTCAAAAATATATTCTAATCCTATTGCAGGCTGTAGTAGTACTCTAGTTCGAATACCACTACACAAACTCGACCTGCATGGGCCACCACTAAAAACGTGTCACGACCCGCACCCTAGAATAAGGGCACGAGACGTGGGTACGTCCAGCCTACGCCGCAGTGTCGGCAGTAAAAGGCTGTCCTAGGTCAAACATCTAACAACATAAAGGTACCTGTACAGTATAAACACTCCGAATGGAGGTGACATAGCAATACAATCTCAATCACATCTAAGGTAGAGCATGATAAAAGATAGGTAAAACATGAAATCCATAAGAGAGATACAGCAGATAGAAGTCTAAGTGTCTAAGATACACAAACCCAAAAAATATCTCAAATCTCAAATACAGTAGACCATAAAATGAATACAACTCAAGACAACTGAAATAACTAACTATACAACCTCTACTGTGTCTCCTCTAGGCTAGCAGACAACCTCCAGGCTATCTGTAAAATTTATCAACAGGTCTAGTCAAGACAGGAGCGAGTACAGTACATCTCAACAAATCATAACAGGCTAGAAAATATGAACATGCTAGAGAGTAAGATACAGAAAACTAAAAGAAAGTACAGAATGTAAACAGAGAGAGAACTGTAATAGAAATATCTACTATAAGTAGAGAACTAACATTGGCTAGTGAGTCAGAGTACAATATAAACATGTGAATGGCATAGGAGATTCTGATGCTACACTACGAAAAGATTCTGATGCTACACTACTTGGATATTATTCACATGTCTACTTCTACTCCCCCGTACCCCCAATCAATACACAAGGATCCAACTAGGTTATGTTATGATTCCATGCAATGGCCCACAAGGGGTGATACATGGTAGGCCCATAAATGGGTGATTCTGAGAATGCCCATAAATGGGTGATTCAAGGAGACTCTGTGATCATGAGAGTACATGTCACAAATGATCAATGAACCATGAAGCATAGTGATACACAATATAAGTGAAACGCACAGAACATGTAGTATCCGATGCTCCCTGAGGGAATAACATCTCAAGAAGGGATCCATATGGTACTAATTCGTGTGACCAACGTGACAGCATCAAGTAAAGTAATCTAAAGCAGGAAAATAATTCTAACAGGATATGAAATGATCAGAGAATGTACTCGCCTCGATTTGATTGGAGTTGACATGCGCGACACGAACGTATCGACACGAGATAGGTACAATGCTATGCTCCACAGAGGGTCCCAAACGGCGATACGGGCAATCCCAGTGAGTCCAGAATAGTCCAAATAGCCTAGTTTGGTATATAAAGGTCTAAAATCAGGGTTTGGTACGATAATCAAATCAAGAAATAGAAAATGACTATCATAGTCACGATTTATGAATTTTAGAAAAAAGGTATAACTAATTACATATATTCTATTCAGAAAATCATTATATAATATTAGAACTATTATTATTGTTATCTATTTATAAATCATAATATAGTTAGATATTAGTTTTGAATATATATAGAAAACATTTTGTACCAAAACTCCAATTTATTAAATATAAATATTTAGGTCAAACTGGATACTAATAACTATAACTATTTAACTAAAAAAATTCTAACTATAAATTAATAAATTAATCAATAATGTTAATAATACTAGTAACAATATTACAAATAATACCTTTAATAATAATAATAAAATAACTATAAATAGCAAATTATTTCCACTATTATACAATATATATATAAACTAATAATTTATACTATTATATATCAATCCATAAACTAATATATATATACAAATATATATTAATACATAACTAATATATATACAAATATACATTAATACATAAACTAATACGTATACAAATATACATTAGTACATAAACTAATATATATACAAATATTTATTAATACACAAACTATTATATATATTAATACAATAAATTATTATATAAATTATCATATTAAAACTATTATATAACTAATATATAAACTATAACATATTATATTATATATTAATACATAATAAACTAACATAGGGGTCTGATCCCCAAAATTTCTCACAGAAGGAAGGAGGGGGTTCAGTTCTTGAGAGGCTCACAGCGGGGGGGTTCATCGGCCAGGGGCTCCGGCGTCGGACAACAGCGCCGTAGGAGGAGGGGCGAGCGGCGATCGGAGCACCGGGGTTCGGCGACGCCGCTAGCGGTGGATGTCGGACTGGAGCGGTGACTAGCAGAGTCTCTGGAGGGGAACGGCGGAACGCGGCTGGGCGGCGATGTGTTGCGCCGGCGGAGGGCTCACACGCACTGACCTGGACGGAGTAAATACTCAGGCAGCGGGCGTCGGTGGAGGCGACCGGAAGGGGCGACCATCGGTCGAGCTCGCCACGGCGGAACGCGGCTCGGCCGGTCGGAGCGCGGGCGGAGGCGCCGGAGCTAGGGCACAGGTCAGGTCTTCTCTCCCTCACTCTCTCTCTATATGTGATGGTATTGGGGATGTTGTGTTGGTCGGAGGAAGAGTGGTGTTGGGGTGGGTTGGCTACGGAAATAGCAAAGCCAGGAGGAGGTGGTCGGGTTGGCACAGTGTGGCCGAGGGGATGGCCGGAGTCGAGAATGGCTGTGGACAGGCTCGGGTTGGGTGGAGCGGATAATGTCGGTGGTAGTGGTGTTTGTGAACGGGATGGAGGCTGTGAGAGTGATGCTGGTGGTGGAAGAGGTGGGGGGTGGTAGTGTTGCTCGGCTGTTATGGGGTGGTCGGCACAGAGTGGGGTTGTAGGAGAGCCGGGGATGGCCGGAACCATTTGGTTCGGCCAGGACAGAGTTTGAGGGGTGGCGGCTATATGGAATCCTATGTTTAGGAAATTCCTATAATGTAATTATTTTAGGGAAGTGTGCTATTTATAGCGTAGGAAGGGGAAACCCTAAATGCTAAATGTAAATGTAATAGGAAAAATAGGAATATTAGTGGAAAAACTAACACTAATGCTAACTTAGCTGCCAACTGCTAACATATTGCTAGTTCGTAAATTAATTAGTTAATTAGTGCCAGTACATCACTAGCTAATTTAAATTAGAAATTTCAATAGCAAAGTTTGTATATAAATATAAGGAAAAATCAATTTCGAAGATATCGAAAAAATATGAATTTGTTAAATAGATTTTTTTTCTTTTTATTGAATTAAAAAAATATTCATAACTTATTGATTCAAGAAAAATGGCAGGAAAATTCTAATAGGATACATTTTCATAAATAGTAGACCAAAACCAACAAGGACCGATAGCAATCACGGTCAAATTTGTTTTCCCAAAAATTAGAATTTGCACGTTTTTCGAGATTCAGAAAATTGAGAGTTTTGAAAAATACAAAATTCAAAAATCCAAGAAATTGGTTAACAGAGGTTACACTTTCCAAGTAGGCGACCTGGTTCTGGCAGTCAGGAGGCCAATGGTGTTGACTCACAAAACACCAGAAAAGTTCGAGCCCAAATGGGAGGGACCTTCCGTCATAGAGACGGTATACTCAAACGGTGCTTACCGTCTCGCCCGATCAAACGGGGACTTGTTCATGATACCCATCAACGGCAAGTTCCTAAAGAAGTACTACTCTTGACATATTTCAGATATGTACTTCCACCTCTACCTAGCAAGGGAGTCAGTGGATCTGATCTTCAGAGCTCATATACACCTCCCTTTCACAAAAATCCTATGCTTTCGGAACCCTGTTGTTCCATTGCATTCTATCTCCTGTAGAAGGATATCCACGTCCACATTACCTCTGAGTTGCTCCTCTACGCCCTACAAAGCGGAATCTTACCCTCTGTAAGACTATGCTACCCATCATGTTTACCACGTCCACATTACCTTCGAGTAAATATCCGGTACAGACAACCCCTTTGTTGCCGTACATTGATCGCAGAACTTCCATGTCCATACCACCTCTGAGTAGTTCCGCGTATCTCCCCCAGAGTCATTCCTACCACGTCCATAACACCTCTAAGTAAGAAGATTCCATCATTCGAACCCCATATTTTGCCACGTCCACATTACCTCTGAGCAAACATGTCGGTTCTCTCAAACTTATTATCTGTACCTAACGACCAAGGTGCGCAAAAGATAATAGGTCCACATAAATCATAAGTTCATGACAACAAAAGATGAACACACCACAAAATTCTTTATTTTTCATCTAAAAAGTAAAGGATTACATCCCCAGCATATAACAAAAAAAAGAAAAAAAGAGAAAACTACAAATCCCTAGGCATCATTGGGGTTGGCGGACAGCTCTTCGATCCGACGCCTCAAGTCTGCGGCCCGGGTCTCTGCAGTCGCCAGGACCCGGTGTTCAGCTTCCTGCCGTATCATCTCCACAGCCTCGGAAGCAGTATCATTCTCATGCTTGGCGTACAACTCCTGTCGTTGATGAGTCAGAAAAAGAATATGGCGAGTAACAACTGCCTCTTCCTCCTTAGACGAGATGTGCTCAGCATGGGCCCGCTCAAGATCTAACATAAGTTGGGCCCTCTGGTCATCTAGGAGACAAATCCTGGCAGTAACCTCTGCTATACTTGTCTCCAATGAGGCCCGCAGCTTCACCTGCTCCTGTGTGGATTGAGACAGTCTCTCTACTGCAGCCTCAGCAGCAACCACCTCGTCGTCCCAGATAGCCACCGTGGCCTGATAAGACGACTCAACCTCAGCTATCAACTTCTTTTGTTCTGCTTCTATCATAGCGGAAAAGTTATTCCGCTGGATGCTCTGCAGTTCAGAAAAACGCTGGTCGAGCTTAACCACCGACTCCTCCAAAATTACAGCCATGTGATCGTGGCAACGGTACAAACGTATCAAACCAATGGAAGAGAGCGCCATGGATTTCGTCGTCGCAAAACTTCTATTTGCATTCAGCACCGTTGATACGCCCTTCTGCAGCATCTTGTACACTGATTCAACAACAAACTGAACGTATTTATCTGAATCAGCCAGCACTTGAGGCGTCATGGCTGGAGTTGCACGAGGTACTGTGATAGACGACGGGCCTGAAGAAGACCCACCGACTTCAATCTGCGAGGCTGAAACCTCGGCATCAACGGACTCTCCCTCAAAAGGGGCTTGAACTTCGCCACTGGCCCGAGGGGCCAAAAGAGCGGAAGGAGCCGAGAGGGGCGTCGATGTCGTACCCCAAGTAGAAGGAACAACAGGGGTTCCAGCAAACCCTTACCCTTCTAAAGCTCGGAGGGACCACCGACGTCAGGGGCTACCTCCTCCGTCTCCAATATACTATCAGCAGGCCGTACGGGACCTTCCCTCTCTGGCAAAGCAGCAAGATCAGCACTTGTTTCCTGACTCGGCTCCCCTGGAGTCAGGTTCGACGGACGAGTCTCATCTTCCTTACCGAATCCCTCTGCGGGGATAGAATCTGTCGCTACCTTCTGGTCGGCAGCCACCTCAGCCTCCACTGCTGAGTCTGGGGTAGGGCTCGGCAATGTTGTAGCCGACCTTCCCTCATCATGACAAGGAGGGGAATTAGCCCTCTCCTCTGTTTCAACTATGTCCGTTGCCCCTACAACAGGCTCACTCATCTCTGGAGGAACGTCATCTGAAGAAGACGAACTCCACTCTATTTCCTCATCTGGAAGCCCCGTATCTGCTGGATCCTCAATGCCAGAGGCCCCCACGGTGGCTTGCACCCTCCCGGGAACTGCTGCATCCTCAGCTTCCCTTCCAAAATAATCTGGAGATACTAAAATCTCCACAGGAACGACATTGACAGGATTTTCCTCCACGGGAGACGTTACAATCAGAGAAATGCACTCGTCAGAAGAGCTCGCCACTTCCTTCGGTTTACTGACGCCCGGTTTCGAAACTCGGGTTTTCTTCTTCAGCGGTTCCTACAAAAGAGAAGCATATGTCACAAAAATGACAGAAGGAGCCAGACTATGGGGGACAATAAAAGAATTTGAGCCACGTTCTCATCAGAAGCGCATACCTTGAACCAAGGCTCGGGCGCATCTGAAAAGAAGCTTCGGCGCATCATCTGGGTCTAAACCCATACGAGTCAGCAGTAAAGCTTCGGCGCATCATCAGTGTAGTGCCCCGTCCCGTTCAGTCAATCGAAGGAATTGAAATTCCGACGGCATTCGGACTTAGCCTTGCAACGGCTGCTCGAAGACATCACTCAGGTGGGGTAGTTTCAATGAACTTGCCTCATCTTAGCCTTCACTTAATAAATCGCGTGTTTTCAACTTGCACAAGTAGGCTTAATAATAAAAGAGATGAATCCACATAGCTAAAGGGAGTAATCCCGACGGGTCGAATTAAGATAGAATATGGAAAGGTCCAACGGTCGGCTTAGAGTTGGTGCACGGCGTGCTTTAAAAATAATACTCGGTCCTTCGTCTCGTGGCTTGGGAGAAGGAAAGTTGGTTTTCGAAACAAAACTATGAATTTGCCTAAGTCATAGGCATCGTCCGTATAAATGCTTGATAAAGTGTGCACGGTTCCACTGCGCAAGGCTTGGCATAGCCTTTGCTCGTCCCTCGGGTTAAGTTGTAGGCTTGAGTAAGTTAGGCAAAGTTATGTCGGTCGACCTAAGTCATTCCAAGTGCTGTCCCGCTAATTCTGCAGTTGTCAAGTTAAATAGTCTCGCGATCCCAAGGCCCGTCATATGAGGTATGACTTGGGCGATAGCGTTACGTAGAATACGAGTCGGTTTAAGGCACGAGCCACGGTTAGTTCAGTGGAAAGTTAGCCACGGTCTGTCGATACTTAAGGAAACACGTTATGTTCAAGTTAAGTTGGAAGGCTATGTAGTAGCCGTTCCCTAAGTTTAAAGAATGTTAAGTATAAGCGATGGTTTGTCGCCGAGAGGAAATATGTCGGGACTGTGGTTCAGCCCCCGAGGCAACCCTGGTTTGGGCTCTGCGAAGGAAGTGTGAAAAGTGGAAGAAGTAAAGCAAAGGAACTAAGTGATGATGATGAGACCATGCATTACGTTAAGTCTAGAAGTTAGCGTAGGCGCGTGGTCATGGACAACTTGTTGACAAGGGCGATGGTTTCTTCGAGCGGCAACCCTGGGCCACGGAACCGACTCGGCCTAGGAAGAAACAGGTTATAGCCGAGCTAGGTATGAAGCAACCGGTAGGTCGGGGACTTGCATCGGGGATCGCTACCTGCGGTGCAAGGGTCCCGAATGCCAGGCTATGTCCAGGATGGCTAGTTAATGCCAGTGACCATTCATATAGATGTGTCGATACGGGTGGCAATCCGCGTGTATGCCTTTGGACTGAGTTGAGTTGGATGTGTATACAGTTAGAGAACACAATGTCTGGGCCTAAGATTTGGCTGCAAAGAAGGTGGCGTGCTTCGGCACGAGGTATGGCATCGAGTGTTAAGTCGTTGGCATAGAGTTGCATGAGTTAGGCTTGAGATATTGCGAGTTAAGTTGAGAAGGGCCGTAGGACAAGTTGGGTGAAGTTACGTTGAGTTGTTGGGCACGACCTCGAAATATGAGGCACGGCCGTGTTGTCAAAACTAAAGTATAGACAAGATTAAGCGAGGAGGCACTGCCTCAGAGTTATTGAAGCACGAATCGAGTTCATGGCACGATCGAGTCGTTACGTCACAGAGTATGGCACGAAGGATAAGGATGAGTCGGTGCGTTGACAATGCAAGCAGGAGAAAGATCTAGAGGCAAGGAAATGGAGTCTATCATATAGTTGCGTGGCCTAATTTTGGGCCGTATGGCAAGCACGACTTGATAGGTTAACGTTGTTGAATGGACGTTATTGTCGCAAGCACGGGATGGTCCTCAGACACAAATATGCCAAGGCGTTTGTCATAAAACTGATCCTAAGACAAGACTAGAAAGACAATTGATAAGAATGGACTATGTTGCACAAAGTAAATCAGACGTGTTAGTTTTGTATGGGTGGGCGAGGAGCCCATTCCACCAGTACAGTTGAGTACTGACACCCACGTAGTTTACATGTGTAGGCACAGGTAGAAGCTCGTGGCACGGAGCTCGCTTGGATGCGTCGAGGCACGGAGTCCTTTGGTGATTCGAAGCGTGCGGCCGCTTGGAGTCAAGACTTATACGGAATATAATGTATGGACATCGCCTTCCGAAGCTTCCGCTAGCTCAAGCATCGTATTGAGAGATGAGAGAGAGCTGAGTGACTTGTCATGTGAGATACGTGAGCTTGAGTGAGCTTGAGAGACTTGTAATCTTGGCCTTGCGTCCATTGTAATCTTTGTTTCAATATCAATAAAAGAGTTTTTTGCAATGACTTGTGTTTTGTTCTAATTTCCCCTGCTATTCTTCAATGTCCCTGCATTGGACTTCTGTGCGACGACCCCATCGCAGTCGCTGAAATTGGTCGTTATGGAACTCGCCTTGTACGAGCACAATCTAGGCTCATACGGCATCACGCCTTAGCGAGGACGATCGCGCCTACGGGAGCGGGGCATGACAATCAGGTTCTAAACCCATGCGCATCAGCAGTAGAGGCTTCGGCGCATCATCAGGGCCTAAACCCATGCGCATCGGCGGGAAAGCTTCAGCACATCATCAGGACTCAAGGTCCATGTACGTCGGCGTATGTGAGTTCTAAAAATGGCCTACTCGAGTACAGAAAGATACGCTAAAGAATGATGAAACCCACCAATCACCGCCAGTCGAACATCGACGGGCATCCGGGGGACATCATCCACAGCAGCCTCTACAGGCTCTTTTCCTTTGCCTCGTCCTCGGCCAGCACCACCGCGAGGAATCTTGGGAGCCATTTCGTGAAAGAAGAAGTTAGGGTTTTTCGAAAGAAGAACTCTAGAGAAGAAGAAAGCAAAAAGGAGAAGAACCCTCTCTCTCCATCAGACGCCTATCTATAGGCTTGGGCATACGCGAAAACCGATGAAGAGTGACGTCAGCCACCGCTTGGGGTTCTGCAAAATGATAACTGTAAATAATCTAAAAAGATCATCATTAATCTTTTGTGGATTACTTCGAAGCGTTATCATTTGCATTAACTGAGAGGAGCATGCACCCCATCACTGATGTGCGGAGTAATCATGCGCCCAAACAGTCATGCGCCCCGTTGAAGACACCACCATGCTTCTTATTCAAAGTATTCCAAAACTTGACAAAAAAGTTTTGAAAACTTTGAAGGGGGTCTGGTAGAAACATAGAATTTCAGGGCGTATCTATGTGCCATAATTCCTATGCGCTCAAATACTACTCAGAACATGTGCCAGGAAACTCAAACGAAGTACTTGGCACATCAAGACAGCAAAAGTATAGACAACAAAAGAAGATTTTTATTTTTCATATAAAAGTCTATTACATGTCTAAAGAAAGGCTTTACATAGGAGAATTTCTACAAAAAGAAAGATCCTAAGACTACAGCTAGGCACAGCTAACTGCCATACGCCCCCCACCAGGTGCATCATCAGGCAAGCGCATCACTTCAGCGTCTCAGTCAGGCGCATCCCTTCAGCGTCTCAGTCAGGCGCATCTCTTCAGCGTCTCAGTTATGCGCATCATAAAGTCTCAGCATATGCGCCTTACTTCGACCCGATCAAATGCTTCGACTAATGAAGCATTTATTGAGCAGAACAGGAGTGGGCGATCAACCCCATCCTAGCGGGAGGAAGAGCTCTCCAAGCAAGAGGAGAGCACCGCAATCGATCCGCGGCTAAAGGAGTAGCTTTCAACACAACCAGAATGGGCAACACCCACTCTGGCAGAAGAAAGAGCCTTCAAAGCTGGGAGCACCACAATTCCGATCTACGGTTCTTCCAGTATAACGAAGATAGGGCTCGAGCAACCCGATCTTTGGATGCAACATGCACCTTTCGTCTGTCTCAGAAGCCCTCGACCCCGACTTTTGGATGTAATAGTCACCTTCACGAGTGCATGAATGAAGACAATACGTCGCATCTTCACCCTCGGGAGCATCTCGTCAACAGAATGTGCTCGAGCAAACAAGTTCATTCGGGAAGACGTGAGAGAACGAGAGGCAAACTCTCTTCTTGCCACTATTTATAGGCCGGGCAAATCAAACCCATGCGCCAAGTGGCGGGCTCTCCGAATTCCGTGCAATGAATTTACATTAATGGTGATAAACCTGACGCTTCGAATTCAGCCAAGTCAAAACGGCTATTTAGAGCACTTAAAGAACACAAAAGTCGGACCAATAAAGGCATGTCATGCAAAAGGATGCGTCGGTCAGACACCGCGTATCGTACAGACGCGCCCGTCAGTTCTAAAGTGTCCCGTATGGATGCGCCCAACAAAGCACAGATCCATGTATCCTAAACAAACATGGACCCATGCGCCCATTTCGGCTCGTCACCCATCAAGCAATTAATGCTCAAGTGACAGAGTTGGCAGCACGTCCCCCGAAGACTGGACAGTTAGCAGCTTTTTCAGAAGACGAAGCGTTGCTGACATCAGCATCATCATTACTTTCCTTCGATGGTTACGACCCACGTGGCCGACCAACCACTCGCATGCGCCTCAGCAGCCATGCACCTGAAGACTCGCATGTGCCTCAAAAGCCGTACGCCCAGACTGGTTCGTGATTCCTGAAGGTTGTGAGCCAAAGTCTTCTCATATGCCCAATCCCAGGCGCATCCTACTAGATCACTCTCTACCAAATCCGAGATCTTTGAGCCATAGACCTACGACACGTGCCCTTTGACTCAATTCAGCCTATGACGGGGTGCTAATCACCCAAGATCTCAGCAACAGAAAGATCCTCTCCTCTGCTACGTGCCAGCCCACAAAAGCAGCATGAAGGATTCAATCCACAAATGATGGTGCATCATCCATGCACCTCCTGCAGCTTTAACCACGTGGCATCCCCACGTACAGGCGCATCCTACATATACGTGCTTGAGCAGCCAGCCTGCAAAGTTATAAATAGAGGAATCATTTCCTTCTTCCACACCTACACAGAGACACACCTACAGACAGAGACCTACGTACATAGTGAGAGAGGCAGATACAGACACTCAATGTCTTCTTCCTCTCTGCAAGCTCCAGCACCCAGAGCAACTTAGACCTTCAGAGAACCTAGAACCGTCGTCAGATCGTCAATGGAGTCAACACATTACCACACGCTCCATCGACACAGGGACCCAGATAAACAAAAGTGTTCTCCTAGGACTACATCTAAGTCCTACATTGTAATATTGTTCTGTTTGTAATTAAAATTGCAATAAAAAGATTTTAATGGCAAACAATATTTAATTCTTGTCTTGTGCAGGAATGGATCGTTGGCTATGGATAAGAATCACTGAATAAATGATGTCCATTAATGCTTATATTTCTATCATGAAATGCTTCTATGAATAATCTTATGCAAATAAAATATTATTGTTCCAAGAGTTGATAAAGCTGTATAATGTCTAGAATGCTTCTAATGTCCCTAATGAAATGATATGGCTCATGAAACACAATGCGCACATCTGAATAGTTGAGATTGTCTTCGTACATGGAATTGACCCGATAGTTTGCCTGAATGGAGAAAGAGAAATGCTGCTTTTCGTAAGAGTTTTTAAAAGAAGTAATATGACTATGCTGCATGAAATGAACGTAGATAAAAAGATAGAAAGATCACTAATAATACAATATTTTATCGCTAAATTACTTAGTGGTCATTTCAGACTGTAGTTTTTGTTCACATCACCAATACGTTAATGTACTGACCACCACCAGTTTGCCTGCAGGTGTAAGCTGGACAAAATGAACGATCTGAAGCGATAGCCCGAGCCTCATTCTCAGGAGCCAGAAATCAGAAGAGATGCAAATAGATGAGTTTTATGTCCCGTAGATGGACATTGGTTGCAAGAGTTGGTTTTGTATATAAAGGAATGTAATGTATAGAACATGATCATTATAATTTGTATAGTTTATGAGAGATTGTAAGCCAAGTATGGGGTGTATCGAAGAGCTAATGAGAGCATTGTAATCAATTCAATGTTATAAATAAAGAGAATATGTTTCTGTTATCATTGTGTTCAATTTTCTAAAATATTGTCTACTGTTCAATTTTCTGCATTAAAGTTCCTATACGTTATTGTCTACTCCGTCTATTTTGTCATTGTATAGGTCTTGGCCTTGTTGAAGCGGAATTTAAGCTTGTACAGCATCACGCCCAAGCGAGGATGAACGATTCCGCATAATCAAAGCGAGGACGAACGATCCAGCGACATCATGGCGTGACATAATGGTATAAGAGCAATACGATCCTCTGGCCAATTATTGATTCGTTTAAATTCGAATATGTCTCCTTAATCAAATTATTTTTGTTTCCTGACATCCTAATGAGATGAACGTACCATACAATGAGTCCATAAATATCTTATGATGTCGGTATTTGTTTTATTGATTGATTGATTGAGATTGAGATGTGTTATTGAACATGGGTTTTAATATGATCTAGACCATAATTTTTATGGATTGATGATGGCAAAGGATGAGGAATATCGCTGCTATGGATATCATGAATTTCTTCTTAAGTTTTGAGGATAAAACTTTTTTTGGTGGGTAATTATGTTGTGCCATGCTCCGCGAAGGCACTAGATAGACAGAAAGATCAGAATTTTTACTCTGGAACAGAAGAAGATTGATCTAGGTTAGTGGACAAGGACTATGCTTTCCAATTCTTTTCACGCCTAATAAAGATTATGTGATTTTGAATGAATGCTTATGGTTAAGAACAAGAACGTAATCATTGAGAATGCTAGTATGATGACCCAGTATGCTTTAATAGAATTTTTTGCATGTTACTAGATGAACGAACCCATTACTGTAAGCCCACTTCCCGAATTTTGAAGATTTTTTATTTGTTTTATTTTTCTAGTTAGAAATTATATATATATATATATATATACATAATTTTTTTTAATATATATATATATATATATATATATATATATATATATATATATATATATATATATATATATATATGTATATATATACATACATATATATATATATATATATATATATATATATATATATATATATATATATATATATATATATATATATATATATATATAAATATATATATATATATACATATATATATATATATTTTTTTTTATGTATATATATATATATATATATATATATATATATATATATATATATATATATATATATATATATATATATATAATTTCTATTATAGATATTTTTGAAAGAGAAAAGAGTTTTACCAAATATATTTTTAAAAGAGATTTTACAATTACAAAAATATATTTAGAGTTGTTTGATTTGTTATTATCAATTATTATCGTACAATTTGACATTTATGATAAATGCACCTATAGAATTATTTTGATTTATTGTTATCAATTATTTTTAAAAATATTTGATTTTGTAAAATTTGTTTAAATTATTATTTGAAAGAATAGATATTATATATTGTTTAAATTATTTTGTTATAAGATTTAGATTTGAATTATTAGATTTAAACCTTGTAAAGATTTGATCATCCTAGTCCTTCCCTAATTAGGGAATCCCCCTCTCCGATATAAAGAGGATGTTTTCTCTATTTTCTCCACAACCACAATTTCTCAAATCCTACAATCAGTCGTCAACCATCATCATCATATGCACCGTGTTCGTGTAATTCCTTTGCACTATTTTTATTTACTATTATAATTTGTTTTGCCGTGTCGACAACCCCGACACAGCAAAATCTCTAAGTCCCTAAGCCTAATTCCCAATTCCTAACCCTAACCCTAAATCCCCTCTTCGTCATGGCCAGCTCCCTGGCCGACCATGCCAAAACCTAACTCTCCGCCGAAGAGCACATTTCCTCCTCGCCACTGTCCCTACCATCGCTCCTACGGCTTCGACCACCACCTGCATTATCTCCTTCTTCCTTGTCAATAACACCATCATCATCAATCCCACCACTACCATCATGGCACATCCAGTTGCCTGATCCACTGGCCAATTCCAGCAACCCTCTCCCTCGACACACCCACTCCAGCCACGATCGACGTCGGTGATCACCTCAGATCCTACCGCCATAACCACCTCTACGATACCAAAGAAAACCCCACCATCACTTATGTACCTTACCTGTCGATGAGCCACCTCACCGTAGACGAGCCACCCGTCGGAGCAACTTAACCCGCACAGCTGTCTCCAGCCCCGGCTGCCAACAACAATGCCTAGCGCCGGTTCTCCAACGACAAGCACGAGCTGCCACGAACACTAGCAACCCCGTCGTCCTCGTGTTCCTACACCATAATGCCACCGATGGACGCCTCGACCCTGTCCTTGCTGGTCGTGCCACTCTGCTACGCCACCAGTGCTCCACCTTCATCCCGATCTCCTCGTCTGTCGCTGACTGGATGCTCCTCCGCACGGACTGAGCTCACGAGACCGGAGTGTTGTCGAGCCGCCCGTACAGGACTCAAGCACTACGTTCGTGCCTCCTCCACACTGGCATCTTCCTCCGTCCAACGACCGCCAAGTGAGAGCCTCTTCTCTCTTCTTCTTCCTGTTCCTCTCCCGTTCTGCTTTCTCTCTTTCTTTTTTTCTTTGACGTCTCTCTCCAGAGAGAGTTATTTAGGGATTGGTTTTCTTCCTTTTATTTTTGTATGTTGATTTTATTTTCAATATTATTATTATTTTTGTTTGTTTTTGTGATGGACAATTAGGCTCATTGTTGGGCCTTAATTCCATTAAGATTTCTAAAAGATTTTAATATTGTGGGCTTTCATTGATGGGTTTGTCTAGGGACAAATAAATGGTTGGTAATTTGAAGATAATTTTATGTTATTAGGTTTAATAGAAATATGAGTTATTTTAGCTATATGTTAATTAATTATTATTTGATTAATTATTTTATTGATTATTAGTGTGTTGATTAGTATTTGCTAAAATAGGAATTAGAATAAATATAGATACTACTATAGGTAGTATTACTAGTAATTAGTATTTATTATTTGTATTATGGTTATTTTGTATCTATAATTACTATTGGTTTACTAATATTAATATTATTCTTTATATGTAAATTAAAATATCTCCAAAATATATTATTGTATTTATGGTAATTCTAGCTATTTTCCAAATATAGTTTTATCGTATTATAATTTATTTCTAAAGTTATATATATATTTATTTATACGAAATTCTTTTAGAATCAATCTAGATCATGACTAGTCATGCGTTCCTATTTCTTATGGTTCTGACTACTTCATATCAACCCTAGGCTAGTCAGATCGTTCTAAACCCAATGACACGGTATGTTTCATCTTTAGAGGTTGTATTGCATAATTATGACATCTGTGACTATTTTGTGCCAATGTGATCAAGTCACATCAACTGTAACCTAACCGAGGAAAGTACATTATTATTTTATGTGCTTATTATATTATAATACTATCTTTCATTGTGTTTCATTGATATCATGTTGAGACACGATTATGAAACGGTAGGACTTCATGATTGTATCATTGCTCGTTTATTGATTGTTTAGTGAGTCGGGAGAGGAAATGCTCAGTAGGTATGTGAACAAATCCACATATTATTATTGGGGATAGCTAAGTCTTACACCACACGTATGGGTTAGCCGTACCTTTTTCTTGTGGATAGTCATCGTATGATGTGCCGTATTAATCCAATCGTTCACATGTCAAAAGGTATTTCAAAGCACTGTTTGATTAGTTTTAATTGTTCATGCTCATTTTTCGGTTGTCTTGTTTATACATGTTCCTGCTAGTAGTTTCTGGTATATGTTATCGTTTCCAGTTCATATATATATTTCCTTACCGTTATATTGCTTCTCTATTGTCTAGCTTTATTTTGTATTAATTTATATAAATGCAATAGGCCAGGTTGTACTTTGCTTATTTCGTGACTGGATTATTGCAGGTGACTTGGCATGCTTCCTACTTTTTCTCTATGGACCATACAAGGGAGTTAGAGATATCTTGGAGGTGACCTTAGATTCTAGATAGATTAGAATTCTTGTATTTAATATTTAGCGGGTTTATTCCCAAATGTCATTTATCTTGTCTTATTGGATTTGTAAATAAAGTAATTATTATGAATGAGCAAATAGATGTAATTTTGTTATATTTGAGTTTGACATTGAGATCTAGACAACGTACTACCGCCGATGCTGCGACATAGGCTGGACTTGGCTACGAACTCGGATCCAAAAAGTAGGTGCACGTCTATCACTACAACATTTTAGCTTGAGGGTATTTTGGTTATTTGGTGAATTTTTGAATTTATTTTGATTTATTGAATTGGTGATTCTATCTTTGACTTTGACTAGTTGAGACTTTGTAAACTGACCTAGAAGCTAACCCTAGCTATGGTGACTTGGTTAGCATGGTGTGACCCTAGTCTAACTTAAGTTAACCTAAGTTAGTCATTTAGAAATCAAGTTTGAAATATGAGGATTAATAAATAGGTGCAATGACTTGTGACTTAGGAATTTTAATTCCATGACTTATGAACTTAGCCCATGGCCCATGGCCCATGACTTGAACCCTAACCCTAATTTCAGCCCATACATGGCCAGCCAACCTAGGGTTTCCCTCCATTTATAATTCCCTTTCCTTGTTCTTGCCTCTTTTGTGCTCAACCAACTTTTAGGAAGGAAAGATAAATCTCCAATTTCCCAAATTCATATAAAATCTATTTTAATTCCTTTTTAATCCAAATCTATTGCAATAGTTTCTAATCACCCTCTACTTGATGTTCATGGAGAGTGATTTCAGTTTTTGTGCAATTTGGAGGATTTGGCTAGCAACAGGAACCGTTCGATTTGGGGCTTTTTCTTGATCCTTGCAACCTATAGGTAAATCCTTCAAATTCCATTTTAGTTCTATTTTTCTTGCATGGTAGCTAGATCTAGGTGTCCCCTAGCTGTAGTGAAGGTTTGGTGTCATTTGTATGTGGTTTTGTGTTCGTATCGGACACGTATCAATTTCCTAGTCTAGGTTTTTGATGAAATGCCACATCCATATAAATTTTATTATTTTTGAAATGTGTTTGATGGGATTTGTAGTGTTTGGTGTCGCGTGTGATTTTGTGTCAGTGTCTAGTCGGTTCTGTGTCATATCGTGTCAGTACAAGGACACGAACACACTGTTACAGTGTGTGCGTACTGTCCTGCTGCTCGGGGCCTCGTGCTCACTACACAGGGCATGTGGCGGCCTAGGATTTGGCATCGAGGAGGGGGCACTGACTGACATATCAGCCCCCAAGCATCGAGTTGAGTCACGTTGTGTCGAACACGAAATTCGACCCGTACTGGCTGTACAGTTAGGTTTTTTTGCTCTGATACGCACTTCGTGTCGACACATGACATGACATGGACACATATCAGGCCACTGGGCATGTAGCCCTACCCCTGGCGAGTGTCCAGACACGAGCACGTGTCCTAGTTTGCATCGTGTCGTGTCCACGAGTGTTGTGAGCACACGTACAAGGCTGTGCACTCAGCAGTGTTAGAGTGTGTGTTCTGCTTGTTTGGACACGATTGTGTCCATTTGGTTGGACACGAATATATGTCTTGACACGTACACACTTGACACTTGGATTACCAAACCTTTAAATCAGATTATTAACATGTTTTTAATTGTCGATTTGCAATTTCCTATTTTTCCTGATACACAGTTTTACTAATTCAGTTTTCTGAGTTTTAGTTATAATTTAAACTATTTTGATACTGATTTAATTACCAGACTTAGTTCATTACATTTGTATTAGATTGTTCAAATGTTGAGTTTATGATTGGTGTTAGATTGGGTTTCGATTGGGAGTTTTCTGATGTGTAAACATATTATCTAAACTGTCATTTAAATTTTGTATATCCTGAGAACATGTGCATTAGCACTGTTAGCTGAGGATAGCTATTTCCTATCCCATACACACACCAATTGATACATTGCATTGCCAACCTATTGAATTCCTGTCACATTGTACACTCATTGCTCACAGTTTCTCTATGACACCACATACCCTACAGATTTCCTATTGACACACACATTGACACAATACGTTCACACACACATTATTTACTAAAATTCCTGAAACCTATCTACATTGCCCTGTCATTCACTCACCTATCTACATACTGAGTTTATTACACTTTGACTTGTGTACACTGAAAATCTGATTACAAGCCCATACACACCCTCTACACTATGCAAAACTGAGACACACTATAGCCATGTTGATTCCTATACACACACACTATCCTATCTATTGTTAGCTCATACACACACACACACACACATTTTCAACCTAAAGTTTGAAGCATATAGACACACATCCACACTATCTTCCTATTTTCATGTTCACACACACATACAATGTTCACACACACACACACACACACACACACACATATGTCACTCTACCTACCTCTTTATATGTATATATATGTATAAACTATATTCATGTGCAATATACATATTTAAATATGTACGCTACTTATATTAAATTATATATATATGTGTGAAATGTGTGTGACTCCATTTTAGCCTATGGCACATGGCCTATAGCCTATGACACATAGCCTATGTAATTCCTATGTGATATAGCCTGTGTATATGGCATGTATACACCTGTGATTGTGTATTGGTAGACTAGTATGGCCTTGTGATGTTGTGTGCTTGCTAGAATAGGCTGGCTAGGCTTAGTGAGACGTGTTGGATTAGGCTTGACCTAGTTGACTAGTGTAGTTGACTATAGTTGACCAAAGGTTGACTTTAGCCTAGATTGACCCCAAACATCATATAGATGCATCGTAGCAGTCTATTTTACTATTTTAGCCATGTAGTGACTTGAACTGTTCTATAGGAGCTAGACACCACTCCTTGGACAGTATATTCTCTTCAGATATTCAAGATACCAGGCGAGTACATTCTCTGATCTTTTTATATTTGCTATGATCTATTTGCATGCTCTAGTTTACTTTACTTGATGCTGACACCTGTATCACGGATTAGTATTATATGGATCTTGTCGTGCGATATTATCCCCTTAACGGATACATCGGGTATTTCATGTGCATGTACTTTATCATGAGCATCGTGTACTCCTTGTATTCGTGACATTCGTGTACAAATTGTGTGAAATCGTGTACTCTCATGAGCTCACATGATCTTCGTGTATATTCCTCATCGTGTGCCTTAACATAACTTGACTGGATCCTTGTGTATTGATTGGGGGCGGGGGAGCAGAAGTAGTTATGTACTCAATCTTGTAGCTTACTCGTGTATAACCTCTATAGATTACTCGTGTATAACATCGTACCGTTTACATAACCATCTTATGCTCTAAATCACTTAGTCACTTACATTTCTTACCTATTATGTATATATTTCCAGTTATCAGATATTTCTCATATTTTTTCTAGTATTTCATGTATCTTACTCTATTGCCTGTCTTTTATATCATGTCATACTATGAACTATATTAGAGATATGTATTCGTTCATGTCCTGACTGGACCTGTTGAAAATATTACAGAGGATGAGGACGAGGCGTTCTGTTCCACATAATACGGGACTACCCTAGAGGACTGTTGTGACCTGGACCAACAGCAGGACCCCTTAGCAGTGGATGACACTCCTTTAGTCTAGAATGTCTTTTTATTGTATTTATACTCTATGGATTACTGTATTTAAGATTTGAGTTGTTATCTGGATTTGTGATATCTTAGACAGTTAGACTTCTACCTGGTTGTATCTCTGTGGATTTCATTTCATATCTATCTATCTTATCTTTTTTCTGTCTTAGATGTGATTGAGACTGTATTCTGCTATGTCACCTCTATTCGGAGTGTATATACTGTACAGGTACCTTATATTGTTAGATGATTGACCTAGGACAGTCTTCTACCGCCAACACTGCGGCGTAGGCTGGATGTAGCCACTTTTCGTGCCCTTACTCTAGGGTGCGGGTCGTAACACATTTTTAGTGGTGGCCCATGCAGGTCGAGTCTAGTTTTATGTAGTGGTATTCGAACTAGAGTATCAATACAGCCTGCAGTAGGATTAAGATATTTTGAAGGTACTCAATCACGCTAGGAAAAACTCCGTATCAGATTCCATATATCTACATTTTGCTGCTTATTGTCTTTCTTTGAATTTAAACTGTCCTCCTTTGATATTTTCGACTCATTCTCAGAAATTGTTTCTTGTTTGATCTGTGTCTCCAGGATGGTTTAGACGAGATCACATCGCCCAGGACCGGGGGACGCTGATGAGAGGTCTGCCACCTCTCATCCTTAGCAGCCAGCTGCTGGTACCGCAGCCCCAGTCATGCCAGCTGGGGTGGTGTTTCTGCAGCTTTCGGAGGAGCACCTCCACCAGTCAGGAGGCAGAGCCCGGTGCTTTCTGAGATCCTTCCGTCGCAGCAGCCTCCACCTGCGGGGATGGTAGATGCTGCTCATTTATTCTCCTTCGTGGAAAGGATTCTGGAGTCTCATCAGCAGCAGCAGCAGCGTCAGACTGCCTACTTCCGTTAGGGGATTGACGAGGCACATCAGCTGGTCCGTACGATTGGAGAGATGGTGTCTGCTCTGGGGGCACAGCAACAGTCTCGCCGGAGGGAGAAGGATATCCAGGACTTCCTGTAGATGCATCCTAGAGACTTCCTGGGCACCGAGGGCATTCACTATACAGATGATTGGATTAAGCATATCGAGGAAATTTTTCGGCTGGCAAAGATACTAGCCCGACTTCAGATTAAGGCAGCGGGTAGTCAGATGCAGGACTTAGCTCGTACTTGGTACCAGACAGATCCCTGAGTGGGAGTAGAGGGTCAGACATGAGAGCTGTTCAAAGAGCTATTCAAACAGTTCTTCCCAGATGTGGCACTAGGAGGCATTGAGGCACAGTTCGAGAGTCTGGTTCAGGGGAACTAGAAAGTTGCTGAGTACGCCGGAGAGTTTTGTCGGTTGGCCAGGTTTATTGATGATCTGACGGAGAAGACGAAGGCTAAAAAGTTTCTTCGAGGGTTAATCAGGGAGGTTCGATCACTGACTAAGAGTGGCCAGAACGCTACCTTTGTAGAGATCTTTACTGGAGCTATGGCAGCGAAGGATAACCTGGGGTTGAAGCTGAAGAGAGGTCGGGACTTCCAGGGAGCTAGCAGCAGCGAGGGCCAGGCCAAGAGGCCTCATTTTCAACACCAGCAGCCGCAGAGGCCGGTGCATTAGCAGCAGTTTCAGCAGCAGGACCGGGCACCTTTCTAGCAGGCACAGCATCAGCAGCCGAGGGTGCAGCAGCAGGCACCGAGACAGCAGGCCATCAGTTGCACCTTCTGCAAGAAGCCCGAGCATGGGTGGAACGACTACATGAAGAGGCTTGGGAGATGCCTGATGTGTAGATCATCGGACCATCAGATGAGAGACTATCCGGTAGCATCGATGTGTCCAGCACCAGAAGGAGGTGGAGGAGCCAAGGCTCCAGCAGGCCAACAGAAGGGACCACTGCAGACTCAGCAGCAGAGGTTCATCCAGCATCAGCAGCAGGCTCGGGGAGGTCAGCAGGGGCGAGCTTTCCCCATGGCGGCCGAGGATACAGAGGCCATTGGGGAGTTGATTGCAGGTTTGATTCTTCTCGACTCCATTCCAGCTTTCGCTCTATTTGATTCCGGGACTTCCCACAGTTTTGTGTCGATATCGTTTGCTATTAGATACTGCCTTGTATCTGAACCATTGCCTAGGACCTGCAAGATCACGACGGGGGGTGGTGTTATCCTCGTGAGTGATGTTTGCAGAGGACGAAGTATTATTATGGGAGGCCGAGAGTTGGAGGTGAGTCTGCTTGTCATGCCACTACCGAACTACGATATCTTATTAGGTATGGATTTGTTGAGCAGGCATCACGCCAGCATAGATTGCCGAGGGGGTAGAGTTCTATTTGGAGCGCCAGGAGAGCCAGAGTTCGAGTACACCCGACGGCATGCGGAGCAGGACAGCAGACTTTTCTGTGGAGCTTCAGTTGAGGAGCAGGTGGCTCCACATCCTTTGATTGCAGAGTTTATGGACGTCTTTCCGGAGGAGTTGCCAGGACTTCCACCAGACAGGGTTGTTGAGTTCTCGATAGACTTGGGTCCCGGCGTGGAACCGATTTCTCAGCATGTCTATCGAGTGAACAATAGTGAGTTGGTAGAACTAAAGAAGCAGGTGGATGAGCTGCAGGACAATGGCTTCATCCGATTGAGTTCTTCACCTTGGGGTGCACCGGTACTCTTTGTACCCAAGAAGGATGGGTCGGTACGGATGTGTATCGACTACAGGGCACTCAACAACCTGACAATCAAGTACAGATACCCACTGCCGTGGATCGATGATCTCTTTGATTAGTTGAGCGGAGCTCAAGTTTTCTCCAAGATTGATTTGAGGTCAGGTTATCACCAGGTGAAGGTGAAAAGGGAGGATATTCCGAAGACCGCTTTCAGGATGCGGTATGGGCAGTTTGAGTTCTTGGTGATGTCGTTTGGGCTGACCAATGCACCAGCAATATTTATGAACTTGATGAACAAGGTGTTCCACCAGTAATTGGACAAGTTCGTGGTGGTATTCATCGATGATATCCTGGTGTATTCGAAGACTGAGGAGGAGCATGAGGAGCACTTGAGAGTGGTTCTGGAGACACTCAGGAGGGAGAGGATGTATGGCAAGCTCTCGAAGTGTGAGTTATTTCTGGACAGAGTTGACTTCTTGGGTCATGTGGTGACTGGAGATGGGATCTCAGTGGACCCGAAGAAGATTACAGCAGTTGAGGCTTGGTCGGCACCGAGTTCAGTAGCAGAGATCAGGAGCTTTTTGGGGCTGGTAGGATATTACAGGAGGTTCATGCAGGATTTCTCCTGGATTGTAGAGCCATTGACTAGGCTGACCCGGAAGGATGATGAGTTTGTTTGGTCAGAGTAGTATCAGTCTGCTTTTGATGAGTTGAAGAAGCGGCTTACGACAGCTCCGATTCTGATATTGCCATCAGGTTCAGGAGGGTTCACTATATACAGTGACGCTTCAGGAAAGGGGTTGGGTTGTGTCATGCAGTAGCATAGGAAGGTGATTGCCTATGCTTCCAGGCAGTTACCTCCCCATGAGAAGAACTATCCTACCCATGACTTGGAGTTGGCAGCGATAATTTTTGCCCTGAAGTTGTAGAAGCACTACTTACATGGAGAGAGGGTGGAGATCTTCACAGATCATAAGAGCTTGAAGTATGTGTTTACACAGAAGGAGCTCAACATGAGGCATCACAGGTGGTTAGAGATGATAAAGGACTTCGACATCTCACTACAGAATCACCCAGGAAAGGCCAACGTGGTTGCCGATGCCTTGAGTAGGTATCTGACAGCCATGTGTTTGACTATGGACCGTCACTTGCTAGCAGACTTGGAGAGCCTGGAGATTAAGGTAATTGTGTCTGGAGTTCAGATACAGATGTGGGGCCTTCAGATTCAGTCTAACTTGATGGAGAGGATCAAGTTGATGCAGTTCGAGGATGGTTCTCTATGGTGTATCCGAGAGGAGGTTCGAGCAGGGCTTGTGGATGGTGAGTTTTCTCTTACAGATGATGGCGCTTTGAGGCACGGTTCCAGGCTGTGTGTGCCTAGTGGAGAGCTCAGGGAGCAGGTCATACAGGAGGCTCACAGATCTCAGTACTCTATACATCCTGGTGCCAACAAGATGTACAGGGATCTGAGAGAGCACGTCTGGTAGTATGGGATGAAGCAGGAGGTAGCTCGCTTCATAGCTAGATGCTTGGTCTGTCAGTAGGTCAAGGTAGAGAGGCAGAGGCCAGGAGGTTTGTTGCAGCCATTGCCCATTCCAGAGTAGAAGTGGGAGCCTATCACGATGGATTTTGTATCTTGATTGCCGCGTACACCAGGGGGAAAGACACGATTTGGGTCATCGTTGATAGGATGACCAAATCGGCCCACTTTTTGCCATTTAAAGTGGGTACATCTACTGAAAGGCGTGCAGAGAAGTACATGTAGAAGATTTCCATGATTCATAGGGTTCGGGTCAGTATTGTCTCAGATCGGGATAATCACTTTACTTCCCATATCTGGAGGAGTCTGCATACTAGTTTGGGCACTCAGCTCAAGTTTAGTACTGCATACCACCCCCAAACGGACGGATAGTCAGAGAGGACTATTCAGACGCTCGAGGACATGCTACAGACATACGTATTAGATTTTGGAGGTTCCTGGGAGGATCACCTACACTTGGTGGAGTTTGCTTACAACAACAGTTATCAGGCCAGCATTGAGATGTCACCTTTCGAGGCTCTGTACGGGCGTAGATGTCGTACACCCTTATCTTGGAATGATGTTGGAGAGCGAGCTTTATTGGGACTTGAGATGGTTGTTGATACAGCCGAGAAGGTGAAGCTTATCAGGGACAGACTTTACGTGTCGCAGGACAGACATCGGCACTGGGCCGATAGCCACCGGAGGCCTTTGGAGTTTGAGGTACAGATTAGAGATAGGATTACAAGTAGGTTGTTATTTGTTTTATTGTTTGATCATGTTTGATTATTTAGTAACTTGAGACCTTGTTTGTGATTAGATTGGAGACATGGTTTTTCTGAGCATATCTCCGACTCGTGGTACCATATATTTTGGTGGAGTTGGGAAGCTTAGCCCGTACTTCATCGGACCTTTCGTGATCAGCGAAAGGGTCGGTTACATGGCATACAGGCTAGACTTACCATCTGCACTAGTGGGTGTCCACAACGTATTCCACGTATCACATTTGAGATGGTACGTGGCTGATCCTAGCCATGTACTTGACCATTTGGAGATTGAGCTGGGACCTACTCCCAGTTATCCAGAGCAGCCAGTGGAGATTCTGGATCGCCGAGAGAAGGTACTGAGAAACCAGGTGATATCCTTGGTTTGCGTCGCATAGAGGCATCATTCTCCAGGAGAGTCTACCTGGGAGCGGGAGGATGAGATGCACAAGCGATACCCATATCTGTTTGGACCCTGAGGTATGATTATCTATGCTTCTCATCAGTTTAGTTTCGCCTTTTAATTTTGAGGACAAAATTATTTTAAGGAGGGTAGATTTGTCACTACCACATTTTAGCTTGAGGGTATTTTGGTCATTTGGTAAATTTTTGAATTTATTTTGATTTATTGAATTGGTGATTCTATCTTTGACTTTGACTAGTTGAGACTTTGTAGACTGACCTAGAAGCTAACCCTAGCTATGGTGACTTGGTTAGCATGGTGTGACCCTAGTCTAACTTAAGTTAACCTAAGTTAGTCATTTAGAAATCAAGTTTGAAATAGAAGGATTAATAAATAGGTGCAATGACTTGTGAATTAGGAATTTTAATTCCATGACTTATGAACTTAGCCCATGGTCCATGACTTGAACCCTAACCCTAATTTCAGCCTATACATGGCCGGCCAACCTAGGGTTTCCCTCTATTTATAATCTCCTTTCCTTGTTCTTGCCTCTTTTGTGCTCAACCAACTTTTAGAAAGGAAAGGTAAATCCCCAATTTTCCAAATTCATATAAAATCCATTTTAATTCCTTTTTCATCCAAATCTTTTGTAATAGTTTCTAATCACCGTCTATTTGATGTTCATGTAGAGTGATTTTAGTTTTTGTGCAATTTGGAGGATTTGGCTAGCAACGGGAATCGTTTGATTTGGGACTTTTTCTTGATCCTTGCAACCTATATGTAAACCCTTCAAATTCTATTTTAATTCTGTTTTTCTTGTATGTTAGCCTAGATCTAGGTGTCCCCAAGCTATAGTGAAGGTTTGGTATCATTTATATGTTGTTTCGTGTCCGTATCGGACACGTATCAATTTCCTAGTCTAGGTATTTGATAAAATGCCACACCCATATAAATTTTGTTATTTTTGAAATGTGTTTGATAGGATTTGTAGTGTTTGGTGTCGCGTGTGATTTTGTGTCAATGTCGAGTCGGTTCTGTGTCGTGTCGTATCAGTACAAGGACACGAACACACTGTTACAGTGCGTGCGCACTGTCATGCTGCTCGGGGCCTCGTGCTCACTGCACAGGGCACGTGGCGGCCTAGGATTTTGTGTCGAGAAGGGGGCACTGACTGACATATCAGCCCCCAAGCCTTGAGTCGAGTCACGTTGTGTCGGACACGAAATCCAACCCGCACTGGCTATGCACTGGCTATGCAGTTGGATTTTTCTGCTCTGATACGCACTTCGTGTCGACACATGACATGACGTGGACACGTATCAGGCCACTGGGCATGTAGCCCTACCCCTGGCGAGTGTCCATACACGAGCACGTGTCCTAGTTTGTATCGTGTCGTGTCCACGAGTGTTGTGAACACACGCACGAGGCTGTGCACTCAGCAGTGTTCGAATGTGTGTTCTGCTTGTTTGGACACGATTGTGTCCACTTGGTTGGACACGAATATGTGCTTTGACACGTACACACTTGACACTTGGATTACCAACCTTTAAATCAGATTATTAACATGTTTTTAATTATCGATTTGCAATTTCCCATTTTTTCTGATACACAGTTTTACTAATTCAGTTTCTTGAGTTTTAGTTATAATTTAAACTATTTAGTTAATAATTTAATTACCAGAATTAGTTCATTACATATGTATTAGATTGTTCAAATATTGAGTTTATGATTGGTGTTAGATTGGGTTTCGATTGGGAGTTTTCTGATGTGTAAACAGATTATCTAAACTGTCATTTAAATTTTGTATATCCTGAGAACATGTGCATTAGCACTGTTAGCTGAGGATAGCTATTTCCTATCCCATACACATACCCATTGGTACATTGCATTACCACCCTATTGAATTCATGTTACATTGTACACTCATTGCTCACAGTTTCTCTATTACACCACACACCCTACAGATTTCCTATTGACACACACATTGACACATTATGTTCACACACACATTATTCACTAAAATTCCTGAAACCTATCTACATTCCCCTGTCATTCACTCACCTATCTACACACTGAGTTCATTACACTTTGACTTGTGTACACTGAAAATCTGATTACAAGCCCACACACTCTCTCTACACTATCAAAACTGAGACACACTATAGCCATGTTGATTCCTATACATACACACTACCCTATCTATTGTTAGCTCATACACAAACACACATTTTCAACCTAAAGTTTGAAACACATAGACACACATCCACACTATCTTCCCATTTTTATGTTCACACACTCATACAATGTTCACACACACACACACACATGTCACCTACCTCTTTATATGTATATATATGTATAAACTATATTCATGTGTAATATACATATTTAAATATGTTTGCTACTTATATTAAATTATATATATATATGTGTGTAAAATGTGTGTGACTCCATTTTAGCCTATGGCACATGGCCTATAGCCTATGGCACATAGCCTATGTAATTCCTATGTGATATAGCATGTGTATATGGCATGTATACACCTGTGATTGTGTGTTGGTAGACTAGTATGGCCTTATGATGTTGTGTGCTTGCTAGAATAGGCTGGCTAGGCTTAGTGAGACGTGTTGGATTAGGCTTGACCTAGTTGACCTAGTTTGACTAGTGTAGTTGACTAGAGTTGACCAAAGGTTGACTTTAGCCTAGATTGACCCCAAACATCATGTAGATGCATTGTAGCAGTCTAGTTTATTATTTTAGACATGTAGTGACTTGTACTATTCTATAGGAGCCAGACACCACTCCTCGGATAGTATATTCTCTTCAGATATTCAGGATACTAGGCGAGTACATTCTCTGATCTTTTTATACTTGCTATGATCTATTTGCATGTTCTAGTTTACTTTACTTGATGCTGACACCTTTGTCACGGATTAGTACTATATGGATCTTGTCGTGCGATGTTATCCCCTTAGCGGATACATCGAGTATTTCATGTTCGTGTACTTTATCATGAGCATCGTGTACTCCTTGTATTCGTGACATTCGTGTAAGAAATCGTGTACTCTCATGTGCTCACATGATCTTCGTGTATATTCCTCATCGTGTGCAATAATATAACTTGACTGGATCCTTGTGTATTAATTCGGGGTGGGGGAGTAGAAGTGGTTATGTACTCAATCTTGTAGCTTACTCGTGTATAACCTCTGTAGATTACTCGTATATAACTTTGTGCCATTTATATAACCATCTTATGCTCTAAATCACTTAGTCACTTACATTTCTTACCTATTATGTATATATTTCTAGTTATCAGATATTTCTCCTATTTCTTCCAGCATTTCTTGTATCTTACTCTATTGTATGTCTTTTATATCATGCGATACTATGAACTGTATTAGAGATATGTATTCGTTCCTGTCCTGACTGGACCTATTGAAAATATAACAGAGGATGAGGACGAGGCATTCTGTTCCATATATTACGGGACTACCCTAGAGGAGTGTTGTGACCTGGACCAACAGTAGGACCCCTTAGTAGTGGATGACACTCCTTTAGTCTAGGATGTCTTTTCATTGTATTTACACTCTATGGATTACTGTATTTGAGATTTGAGCTGTTATCTGGATTTATGATATCTTAGACACTTAGACTTCTATCTGGTTGTAACTCTGTGGATTTTATTTCATATCTATCTATCTTATTATTTTTTGCCTTAGATGTGATTGAGACTATATTCTGCTATGTCACCTCCATTCGGAGTGTATATACTGTATAGGTACCTTATATTAGATGATTGACCTAGGACAGCGTTCTACCGCCAATACTGTGGCGTAGGCTGGATGTACCCACTTCTCGTGTCCTTACTCTAGGGTGCGGGTCGTGACAATGTCGTAACAATTGTTATGCTTAGATAAAATAAGATATTATCATGCTAAAAGTTAGAATGGTGTTTCAATTGATGAACTGTTGCCATGCATAATAAGAAGATAAAAGAGATGTTTGTATGTCCCTAATTGTATGCTATCAAGCATAGACTTCGATGCTTACAGTTATAGAACTGTTACCATGATTTTACAAGTTAAAGGGTTTCATTTTCCTGATTGTATACTAAAACGAATGAATGAATGGTGGCACTTGTACTGATTTAATGAATGATCGAGAAAAAAAAAGCAGAGCTATGACTCTTTGTTTGAATGAATGAAACGAATAGAGGAGCTATTGGCTCTGTTATACAAAAAGAAGAGAAAAGATGGAATGATTGTTGATCGAAAATTTAAACATCGTAGAGATTTATTTGATAGAGTTGTATTCATGCATTGGTCTCGGACAACTTGTGCACAAGATTATAGTCTCGACGGTTCTTGGGGCACTGGAAAATGATCGGCCTAGGAAGATTATAATAGACCCCTAAGGTAAATACTAGACCTCGTGATTAGGGGGTGTGTCACGACCCGCACTCTGTTTAGGGGCACGAGGACGTGGGTACGTCCAGTCTACGCCGTAGTGTCGGCGGTAGAATGCTGTATAGGTCGTCTACAATATCTATCAACTAACTATATGAATCATATAACCTGTCATCTCCGTATGGAGGTATAATATGACATCTCAACTATATAGTCTCAATCACAAGTCTAAGGAAGATAGAGCACGATATGGAATCAGATAAAAGGAAAAAACTGAATAAGTAGTAGAGTTATCACATCATGCAAGTTTAGGTGTCCAACACAAATAAATACATATCCTGAATATAAAATCTCAACTAACATTAGGAACAATCCGATACAAACTAAAAACTATAAATACTAGACTATATTAGGCACTCTCTACTGAGCTTGATCCTTCTCAGGCTCCTGCGTACCACCCTCGTAGGCCTCGTAGAAAGTAGGACAGACGTCTATATCATCTGTAATATTTGTCAACATATCCAGTCAGGATGGAACGAGCACATCTCATCTAAAAATTCCAAGTAAATGACAAGGACTATAGAACAGTTATAGACAGTTATATTAATGAACATGGTAAGATAGACATAAATCTGTGAGAACAAATAATAGAAAAGAACTACTATATCAAGATAGAACAATGTAATGGTGAACTGAATGTATAAAGCTATAATAGATAATATATTTTGGAATACTAGTTGGATATGTGATCGGCCTAGGATATTCAATGGTTTACACTAAGGAAAGATAGCTCAAACATACGTGCAATGTATGCTTAGCTAATAGCCGATGATTTACGCTATTTGTCGATAGTTCTTGATCACATATCTAACTAGTATTACCCCCGCTCCGACTGATACGATGGATCCAACCATGACATATTACTAGCCAATGTTAACCAATATTTATCCAATGTTATCCAATACCAACGAGAACAATATTCGACACCAATGATATCCAATGTTATCCAATACCGACAAGAATAGTATCTGATACCATTACGATGAGTTAAGGTAACATCTCATAACTGAAGATCCAATAACAATAGCAATCCGTGAACCATCGTGCCAAGAATCATAGTAGACATCAAATAGAACTAACTAGAACTAAAATACAGTAGTCACCAAGTAAATGAAAAAATTATCAGAGAATGTACCCGTTTGATACCCTGAATGACTGATATAAATAGATGTCCTTACTGATGTCACAGAGTCCTAATTAGAGAAACACATATTATAAAGAGTTCAAGTTGAAATGATAAAAATTTATAATGCAATCTATATGTTTCTAAGTCAATCTAGGTCAAAGTCAACTCTTGGTCAACTCTAAGTCAACTCTGGTCCACCTTAGGTCAAACTAGGAGTCAAGGTTAAGCTTCTAGGGTTTTGGTCAAACTTAGATTAGTTGTCAACATCTATGATACTTAGGATATATTAATGTATATACATACCACATATATCCTTACCCATATAGTACCACCTAACACATACATATAGATATCATATATCAAGTATATACATATCTTCACTATGAACCATAACCTATATCTATATACTCTCATAATATATATAGATACTATATAACCCAAAAATATATATACCTATATATATATATAACCCTTCCACAATCTAACATCACCTACTCAAACTCAAACACTTAGACACTAACCCACTAACACTAGGATACCATATCAACCTTGGTCATATTGGCATCCCAATTTCAATACCTTGGTTGGAATCCAATACCTTAACTTGGATAAACCTATACCTTACCTTGATATCTTGATACCTTACCTTGATATCTTGAAACCTTACCTTGGTACCTTGGTACCTTGATACCATACCTTGGTCATAAGGTAACCTAATCATTTACCTTGAAGGTAAATGTAATTCATATTTACCTTAAAATACTAACTTGGTATCATGAGATACCAAGATACCCCCTCAAATATCTAATTAACTAACTATCTAATGTACTAACATAACATCTTAACTGATATCTAACATATAACCTATAGAGACTAACTTGCTAATATACCAATATCTGGAACTAACATAATCTACTAACATATCAATATCTAACATACTAGATATCTAACATCAAACTATCTAACAACATATCAAATATCTAACAAAATACTAACCTCTACTATCTAACTAATACTCATACTAACAAATATTACCTAACAATAATATATATATGTACTATATCATACATATACTCGACAACCTATGATACCTACATTCACTTAATATCCATACTACATAGGCTCATAGGTTACACAAAATGCCTATGTCGTATAGTCACTCTTCTACTTAAAACCAATAATATACCAATTGGGCCGTCACTAAATTCTAGGATTAAATCATGTTGTAGCCCTTCGTATTAGCTCTCCGAAACTTCAAACGGATCGTAATTTCGTGTCAGGAAGATCCCAGAATCGCAAAAACACCGAAACACGTTCGTATTTCGTACAGCTGACACTCAAACAGTTCTACAGAAAGTTCTAGAATGCATTTTACCTATTAATATATCTACTTGGAAAGCTAACTTCGATACGGTTCTTTTTAAAAAGGGAATATTAATCGGAGTTTCAAGCTAAAATGTATGACATTTCTAAGTTGTTATGGCTACTAAAAATGTGGATGAATATTATGACGAATTTGGGTTGTTTGGACAAAAGAAATACATCTCACTCTCCACACCACTCAAGACACACATCAAACCACACTCCCCTCTCCTCTAACACAAGCACACCACTAACAACATATCCACACATCTAATATGAAATATATCTAACATACCTATTATATATATATACAAAGCAGTCCATTATATAAAGAGACACTAAAATGACAAGTTGAGGCTAAAAATATGACATGTAGACTAAACCACTTAGATCTAACCATGGATATCCAAATGAAACTCATTCTAACCATCCTAACTAACATCAATCTATCCTCTAACATGTCTAAAACTGAAATTAAAATACAATTAAACCTATTAGACATTAAACTAAACACATGAGGTGTCCTAATTTGAGATCTAATAAGTAGGACACAAGACACAATTCTAACTTGCTTTAGAGAGCTCCAAATGGCCTCAAACTTGAATCTAAAGGGGTATATGCATGAGGGTGGATCCTATGGATTCAAAACTAACTAATATGCATAAAAAACAATTTAGAGGGTTGGTTTTACCTATTGGAAGTGGAGTCTCAACGATACTCTCAAGGACACGGCTCCAATACGAAGATCCTTCCAAAATGGACACTCCTCCTTGCACTTTGCTCCAAATCTTTGCTAGCACCCTTTCTTGGTAGTATGAGAAGGTTGGATGGAACTTTTAATGAAGGGATGTAAGGATTTGGAGATCAAATCAAAGAGGGAAGCTCTCTAATTTGGAGAAGAACACTTTGTGAAGGAAAAGAGGCAAGATTGAATAAAATAAAAGGAAGAAAGGCTAACCTACCTATAGTGGCTGCCATCATTGCCCTATTTAGGCCTTGGAGGAAAGCCCAATAAGGCCCCTACTAATCTTCCTTGATTAATTTTAAGTTAGGTTCAAGTTTGATATCAAAAGGGTTAAGTTTAAGCCTCTAACTTAACAAATCTAACAAGTGGGATTAGTCTAAACTTACTAACTAAATTAGTGGGGTTTGTGGGCCATGACTAACTAATATCGGGGTCCCGTCTAGAGTCTAAGCTATCCGGGTCACTAACACAAGTCAGAACGAGATAAAAATTGAACCCGACTTAACAAATCCCATAAAATCAATATTAAATATAAAAATTTCCAAAATATTAAAATATAAAAAAATGAAAAAAATTATAATACATCATTTTAAATATTATTAAAATAATCTAAAATTCACCAATTAATTAAAATCCTAAATAATTCAAAAGTCACAAAATGACCAAAATATTCTTAACCTAAAAAGTGGTAATTAGCTAATCTAATCACATGGATTAGGCCTCCAAGGTCATGGTTAGTCTTTAGGCTAAACAGTTCTAAGGTTACACTAGCAAAACGTTAAAATCACAATGCACTAATTTAAATATTAAATTAATTAACATTCACCATAAATCATTATTTAATATTAAATGATTAATTTTTACAAAAGTTCAAAATTATCCTTATTTTATAAAAGTGGTGGTTACAGGGTGTTATGTCTATCAGCGACGAGCTGAACCAAAGAGTCCCAGCGGCTAATCATAGGAATAGACTCATGGACCATTATGTAGATATGATGTCGATTAGTGAAGAGCTAAACCCTGAGCCGCAGCTGCTAGCATGTGTGTACACCAGTATAGAGCTGAACCATGAGTCACAGTTGTTGTTATACGCATGATTTAGTGTAGAGTTGAGCCTTGAGTCACATATGCTAATCGATGGCATGCATTGATAGAGTTTATTGAAAGCCTAACAATGCAGAGACGAACAGAGAATAGTATTGGAAATAATATGGTTATATGTAATCCTTGTCTTGTACAGGGATGGATTGTCGGCTATGGGTAAGAATAAATGAATAAATGATGTCCGTTATTGCTTATGTTTCATCATGAAATGCTTCTATGAATAATCTACTGTAAATTAAATATTATTGTTCCAAGAGTTGATAAAGTTGTATAATGTCTAGAATGCTGCTAATGTCCCTAATGAAATGATATAACTAACGAAACATGCTGTGAACATCTGAATAGTTGAGATTTTCGTACATGGAATTGACCCGATAGTTGGCTTGAATGGAAAAAGAATGAAATGCTACTTTTCGAAAGTGTTTTCAAAAGAAGTAATATGACTCTGTACTGCATGAAATGAACGTAGGTAAAAAGATAGAAAGATCACTAATAATGCAACATTTTTATCGCTAAATTACTTATTAATAGTTTCAGACGGTGTAGTCTTTATTTACATCACCAATACGTTAATGTACTAACCACCACCAGTTTGCTTGCAGGTGCAAGGTGGACGAAATGAGCAATCTGAAGAGATAGCCCGAGCCTCATCCTCACGAGCCAGAAATTAGAAGAGATACAAATAGATGAGTTTTATGTCCAATAGATGGATATTTGTTGCAAGAGTTGGTTTTGTATATAAAGGAATGTAATGTATGGAACATAATCTTTGTAATATGTATATTTTATTAGAGATTGTAAGCCAAGTACGGGGTGTATCAAAGAGCTAGTGAGAGCATTGTAATCGATTCAATGTTATAAATAAAGATAATATATTTTTGTTATCATTGTGTTCAATTCTAATTTCTGCAATATTACCCACTGTTCAATCTTCCGCATTAAAGTTCTGATGTGTTGTTGTCTAATCTGTCTATTTTGTCATTATACAGGTCTTGGCCTTGTACAAGCACAATTTAGGCCTGTACGATATCACACCTATGTGAGGACGAACGGTTCTACAACGATCAATGCGAGGACGAACGGTTCCACAGCGATCAAAAGCGAGGACATATTGATCCTGCAAGAAGGGCGTGACAGCATCGCCTAGCACCTAGGTGGCCTAGGTGGCCACCTCGACAGCTATTTAGAATACTAGGAAAAAGAGAAGGTGCTACGTCTATTTAGCATAGATGTATCTGAGGAGTAAATGCAGGTTGAGGGTAGAGCAACAGCTTCATTTTGTTTAGTTGTATCCCTTATGTATATTATCTTTTGCGACATACATCAGACTTATGGGGTTGTATATATATGGATGGTTTATGTTATATTAGTAAATTCATGTGTGTTGTATGTAAAATAAAAAAATTTGTTTGATGTTGTTGAAAATAGTCTAAATAGTTTATATATATTTGAATTGAGACTTTTTATCTATATGTTTATATTTTATATTTTAATTATGATTGTTATAGATTTGTTTATATTTTAATTATAATTTGTAATGGATATATGCGAATAAAAGTGAGTGTAGTTTGTTATACGGAAGAAAAAAGAGAAAGTTACTTTTAAAATTTTTATCTTCCATAATCATTTTTATTATTAGTTTGTTGAGGATTTACAAATGGCTTAAACTGCTAAATTTTGAGCATTTTTAAGCCACCCTATATTAGTATAGATATGTGATTATTGTTAGTTTATCAATGTTTTAGTATTGCCTATACTTTTATCCTACAAATTTATAGGTGACAATCGCGGCTACGGATTCCAGTGTATACGTACGACGCGTAGCCTGGGATATTTGTTACGTACTGGGCTCACCGTATTCTGGGAGTGGGACATGACAAGTTCACCATCTTTGTCCATGCTAATATGGAATGTTCTTTACGGTGTCCTATTCAAGTATTATTGATATAAGAAATGCATATCAGGTTGCTCGTCTCTTACTTTTCTTTGAACATGTATCAAAATGTATCATTACTCAATTTGGTACTTGATTGCCATATAAGTTCTCACTCATGGAATAATTTATGAAAGCGGTCCTTGTTAATTTTTTGTATCCACATTCTTAAAGTTTTGTTGCACTGTGCTTGGATATTTCTATTTATATGCCAAGTGCATAAAAGTCTATTTGTGTGAGGAAATACGACATCTATAACACTATTTAGGGGATATTATTGCCATGTCACAAAAACATAGCGCTCTCTCTGTCTAATATAAAGCGACTTAAGTTATCTCAATGCCCATATGTAATCATCATCTGTCTCAGTCTTTATGAAACAAAATGCCACTGAAAATAATTTTCCTGTAGACATATAGCTGACAACGTAAAAAAGTGGCATCTTGAATTTGTTTGTCTTATAAGTATAATTAAGGACCAATACATCGAGAAGGACAGTGCCAAGTGGGTGTAATCAGGTTGAACCCTAAAATTAAAAGAGCCTTATTGTTCTATGAATTTCTTCTATGATACTGCACATTGTGATGCTCGACAAGAAACTTTATAACTTGTTGCATTGTCATTTTTTCTTTCATACTATTAATTTTTGATAGCATTCAAGGTTGTAAATTGTCCTATTGTTGACTTGTTATTCTCTTTTTTTGGACGCACGTTGGATAGAACTTGTCATGATGTAACCCTGGAGTTGAACATTTGCTCAACTAGCTCCCTCTCATCAAGTGTCAATTGTCCTACATATACATGACCGCAAGTGTGTTGGCGATATGATGATTATGTATTTCATTCTTGATTTTGACTGTCGACTTGCCATCGTCGATGTTAACAACTGTAAGCCCCCTGAATTTAGGGCTTATTTTTTTCAATTTTATAAATCAATTATTTTGAATAAATATTATTATTTGATTTAATGTTCTTTTCTGTGACTTTGACTTCTGGAGCGTCAGGGAGGCCAATCTCTGGAAACTCTCTTCATCAGTGTGTAGTAGACAAGATTACCTTCATATTAATATATCATGACCCACCCAAACTTGTTCCCTTATACTCTTTTTGCTTCATACAACTTCGAATCAATTTAGACCATTTGATCATTAATTAATTATTAATTGATTTTCCCACTTTTATCTTTGATTATCATATGCACGTTACCGTGACTTTTAATTTAGGAGCACAAGGCTAGTCATTTTCTTGAACCCAACTTCTCATGCATGATCTACTCGAGATGCCCTACATTCCTGACCTTCGTGTCCCACTCAGACACACCATCTTGTGCTTCATTTGCTTCGTACAACTTTTGGGTTAATTTAGGCCAATTAATTATCCACCGTAGAATGTGACCTGACTTCCAATTTAATTTTGGGACCCGATATCGATCCAACCTAGTCGACCCAAAATATGGACATGGCCCACATGAAGCCTACTACCCACATGACACTTTTGTCCTATTTATTTGAGCCCCCTCATGCTACTTATTTACCCATGATCATAAATACCTATATCAATTCAGTTATCGCACCATGTCCAATTTTGACCCTACCCGGCTCAGCCAAAACCAAACCCAAGCTCCATGTTACCCCCTCATGGACACCCATGCCCTAATTCTCCTACAAAATGTTAAATACCTAGTCTACCCATTTTTTAATATTTAATTCCCTTGATTTAAGTCCCTAGAGAATAACCTTTAACTTACAATTAATCATAGCCCTTGGTTTTGCCCCATCAATCCCAACCACCCAATTCCTACATGGTAACCCATACCCATTCCTAGTGGTCGGCCCTAATTTTTAGGTGGAGAATATTTCTCTATCCTCCCTTTAATAACACACACACATATATTTTTCTCTCCCTCTCTCATTATTTTTCAGCAGCTCCCCCAACCCTTGGTCGAGCTCTCATTCTCCTCTTCTCCTTCTTTTTATCATCTCCACGGCCACCCGAGCTCTACCATCACCATCATTCACAGCCACCATCACCATGAACCACCTCTCCCCTTGGCCGAGCTCCTCCCCGACAACACTCCTCCTCCTCCTTTCCTTCATAACCACCATCACCATCTTCATCACCACACACCACCTCCACCTTCCTCTCACTCCCTTGTCGCAGCCGTCGGCCACCACCGGGCAGCCACCTCCACCGTCATGCCAGAGAAGCAGCAGCCAACAGCCAGCAGCAGCAGCCAACAACGCGAGCAGCAGCAGCAGCATGCCGCGCACGCGCACCGGCAGTCGCGCACCGCCGCGACCGCCACCGGCAAGCCCCTCCCGCGCTGAACGTGGGCCAGGCGCACCACCTCGTAGCGGCCACCATCATCCAGGATGCGCCGTCTAGGCTATTCGTGCATTTCGTACAAAATCCCGTCGTGACGCGCTCGGAATGGATCCAGAAATGGCACCTCGTCGCAGCGACTTCGCGCTAGTTTTTCGAGAAATTCGATCGTTGGATCGACGAACACTTTGCTCCGTCACAATCTCGATATATATCTCTTCGCTCCCCTCAAGTTTTGTCCATTAATTTTATCGTTTGATACATCAAAACCGACCACCAAGTTGGCTCTTTAAATTGTGTAATTTTTGGTCAGTTTTATGGAGCCAACTTCGTCGGTTCGTATCTCCTCCATCGCAGCTCCGTCTGGCGTGCCACTAGTTTCTATGCGTAGCTGGTATAACCCTCTTACTACCCCCTAAGTTTTGTTTCATAGTGAACACGTTTGATTGGTTGAATTTGACACCAAAGTTGGCTGTCCGAATTCGTAATTTCCAACTTGTTAAATTCTATTTTTGAATGCGGCACTCCGGATTTTAATTCTGACACCACCAGTAGATTCGTAGCATCATTTTGGCACATTTTCATATATAGTTTGTTAGATTTGAAAGACGTGGGCCCCGACACGCATTTCGGTGCAAAACGGGCCCCTTAGTCCGGGTCAACGGGACTTTTTGACGTTGGCTCATCGGAATCCAATTCTGGATATACCGTTGAGTTCGTATCGTCATTCTGAACTCGTTGACATATAATTTGCTAATTTTTAATGGACATTGGTTCTGGCACGCATTTTAGTGCAAGTCGGATATGAATATCCGGGTCAACGGGCCATTTTGAGATCGGCTCATCGGAATCCAATTCTGGACATACCTTTGAGTTCGTATCGTCATTCTGGACTCGTTGACATATAATTTGCTAAGTTTTGAGGATATTGGCTTTGATACGCTTTTTCGTGCCAATCAAAATTTTAATATCCTGGTCAACGGACCAATTTGAGGTCGGGTCAACGGAATCCAATTCTGGATATACCGTTGGGTTCGTATCGTCATTCTGGATTCGTGGACATATAATTTGTTAGGTTTAGTGGAGTATTATTCTTGCACATTTTTCGGTACAAAGTGGGTTCGACACGGACACTATTTTGATCCGAAATTACCTTTTTGCCCGTGTCCAAATTGGACTTATGGATCGGCTATCCTAGCTAATTTGACCATTCTAGACACGTTGGTGATATTTATTTTATCATCCGACAATGTTTGTAGATATTTCTCTGTGTATTAACCTTTTATTATAATTAATTCTTATTAAATTCGTATTTTGGAATTAGTACAACAAAACTGAGATCAGTCGATTTCAGTGATCTCACATCGCTGAAATTGGCAAGATGATCATGTGGATCACTGTGATAAGATTATTAACCTTACCGTGAATATCTTATCTCTATTTGCGTGTCATAGGTTTCGATGTACGAATAACGAGGTACAACTTGATATTTTAATTCTTAGATTAGAGTTGATCCTGTTTGACCAAGATATATGGTATCTTAGTAGGTAAATATTAGGAATAGTATGCTTAGGCTAATTTTGACCTCGGTTAACCAAGTTTGACTGTTTGACCAGAAGTCAACTATCAGTCAACACTTGGCCTAGAAATGTCTAGAACTTGACCAGAGTTGACCAGTTGATCAAAAGTTAACTGTAAGTCAATCTTTGACCCAGTTTGACCTAGTTTGACTTGGTTTGACTTACTGTGACCTAGTTTGACCTAGTGTGACTCAGTGTGACCTAGTTTGACTTAGTTGGACTAAGATTGACCTAAATTACATAGCTTATACTATATAATCCTGCATAATATTGTTGAACCCTAATTAGCTTATATATATCTCATCATTAGGTTTGTGGCATCACTCTGAGCATCGACCCCATTTGACAGCTCAGGATCGCAGATGAGTACATTCACTGATAGTTTTCATTGTCTTGATATCTGCTATATCCGATTCAGTTGTAGTATCTTACTTGATTCCTAACACGATGGTTCACGGACTAGTATACGTCGGATCCTATCATGAGATGTTGTTCCTATATTACTTGGTATATTGATACATTACTCGACTTATTACCTGTACTTGTATAGACATGGACTTGGGAGTGGGCTGGCCTCCTGCTCTTGAGTCCCGTATCATGACGTGTCATGTCCGCATCCATTATATTATTCGGGGATGGGGAGTTATTAGTGGTTGTATAATCAAAATCCCTACTTGTTCTTCACACTTGTACTTGTTACTTGTTCATAGCTATACCCTCGCCTCACGACGGGTAAAGCCTGACCCTACTTGTTCATAGCTTTCCATGGTAGCCGGCCTGATCCTGCTCTGTTGTATACTTGTTCGTAGCCTATCAGATGGAAAGCCTGATCCTGATTCCCAAGCCGATCACATAACGCTCTAATAATTCATAGCACATTTTATATTTATTTTATTACATCATATATCCTACTCAGTTCTACATTCAGCACTTTTTTAACCATGGTATGATATTCAGTACTCACATGTTCTACATGATCTTATGCTAAACCTTGATTGGAGGCTAAGTTCTGCTCGGAAGAAGGGTTACAACCCCGGTCCTTGTTTGGTTTACGGGTTGTAACTCGGCTTCCGAATAGCTCCCAAGTCATCCTATATATTTGTCTGGTATTTTATTATACTGTCTCTTATAGAATTTGTCAATTCATATGGAACTGCTGTTAGTGTTTGTACTTGCTCATTTTTCTGACAGGATAACCGTTGATGTTTACAGAGTACATGTTAGCAAATTGCTCTACCTTTTACGGGTACAGCCAGGATAGAGTTGATGAGACATTACCCCTGGAGCCCGTAGATGATAGCCCATGTTTAAACTGTTAGATAGGTTTGCCTGGACTGCGATCCAGCTAGTATTTTCATACTGTAGTTTTTATATTATATTTTGAGTTTCTGTGATGTGTTTATATCTCTGAGCTTATGTTGGATCTTAAACTCCTTTCCAGTTTTCCTTTCTATCATATTTCCATTTCGTGCTATCTATCCTAGTTGTCTTGTGATTGAGTTATGCCATATTATACCTCCGTACGGAGATGACAGGTACCCTTATATTTTGTCTAGTTGTAGTATTTATAGACGACCTATACAGCGTTCTACCGCCGATTCTGCGGCGTAGGCTGGACGTAACCACGTACTCGTGTCCCTAACCAGGGTGCGGGTCGTGACAACAACCTACAACTTGAATGAACATCTATTTTTTTCATACTAATGCTTTTCTTTCTTCAGGAACTGTATATTTTTTATGATGAGATATGAACACACCAAATCGCTCACATCTAAGCTCTAAATATTTTCGTTCGACCTGATGGTCAATAGAATTTGAAATAATGATGATTATGTTATATTATTTTCCAACTTGTTGGCACCAATTTTGTACTTCTTCAAGAAAGTCGAACACAACGTTCGTCGTGAATAAATGGCCAAAATTGATTCTAATTGGAGTATGAACGAAAATATCTCCTGACGAACTTCTCTGCATCTTCAAATGGAAAGAAACATGTAAGTACTAAAGAGTTCAAATCAAAATCTAATGCCAACTTAAACAACAATATAGGACTACCAAAATTTTAGCAGTCCAGTAGACAATAAGAGTACAAAAATTCTAATAGTCCTAAGACAAAATCTTTCTGTCTTAGGACTACCAAAATTTTGACAGTCCACTATACAGTCAGAACCACCAAAGTTTTGACAGTCCACTATACAGTCAGGACTAACAAAAAGGACTGCCAGTTGCATTTTTTTGTCAATTTCAACAATTGAATGGAGGATTAAAATTACCAAAGATTCTTTGGGAGTTTAAATGCGAGTTAATATATTTGACGAGTTGATTACTTCATCGAATTGGTTTTTTATCATCACTTATATATTGTTGGGAGCCATTTCCATTATATAAGAACCAAGAGCTTAAGAAGCATGATCAGAGAACTTTTAAATTACATGACCCGAGATTCGTCGGAGATTCACGTGGTGTGATTAGAATGATGGAGATTTGTTAGGGTCTAGAAATTTGGGACCACAAGTATTTAATTATTTTCGGGTTTAGGGATTTGGAAAAGAAAGAAGAAGACATGGAAAGAAGACATTTTTTATTCAAGGTCTCCTAACATTTTTTTCCAGAACATGTTAGGTATTAAAAATATTCATCATTTTGGTAAATTTGTGTTCTTCTATCAATTTTGTTAGTGCCTTTATGAAATGGAAAATGCTTTATGTACCTCCAAAATGTCCCTCCTCCATGTACCTCCGTCACGTGGCCCTCTTCTATTAGTTCATGTCTTTCCCCAACTCCCTCCCTATTTTCTTGGGTCAATAAGGCAGCGCCATATGGCGGAGGGACATGGAGGAGGGACATTTTGGAGGTACATATAGCATTACTCTTATGAAATGCCTACATTTTGGGTGGCTCTTTAACAATAACCTTCTGTTACCGTGCGGTACACGAGTAAGTTTGCTTGTTTATTTATACTAGTAAATTAAAAAAATGAGTCTAATATTATTGAAAATTACTCTAAATAGTTTATATATATATATGTGTGTGTGTGTGTGTGTGTGTGTGTGTGTGTGTGTGTGTGTGTGTGTGTGAAAAATTCTTCAATACATCCCATGTAAAAATTTGTATTGATTCATCCCAAATCTAAATAATTGGATGTTGATCCAATGGTTCAGATTAAAGCCGAAGTCAAAGTAACAGGTAAAGTCAAAGTCAAAGTAAATATCTTTCACAATTTCTAATATATTTTCAATACAATTGTTTGGAATGAATTGATACATCATATATATATATATATATATATATATATATTTTTTATTTTTTGAACAAACATTTTATTGAAAAGGAAAATGGGGCTCAAGAAGAGCCTTACAGACTGGTACAGAGCCATAAAACAAAAGGGCCCTGTTAAGCAAGGTAAGAAATAGTAAAGGTAGGGATTCGAAATTTTGAGATTTCGGAGGACCCAAATTTCGA
Source organism: Iris pallida (assembly GCA_029216955.1). Lineage (NCBI taxonomy): Eukaryota > Viridiplantae > Streptophyta > Magnoliopsida > Asparagales > Iridaceae > Iris > Iris pallida. The sequence continues at coordinate 30,429,600 of JANAVB010011199.1, forward strand.
AATGCAACTCAAATATTTCAAAATTTCGGAACCCGAAATTTCAAAACAATTTGAAAATCCAAAAACCAAAATTGCACTAATTCAAAAATTCAAAAAAGTGGACCGCTGACACGAAAGGTCCTAGGGGGGTGTGGGCGCTCAGTCCGAGGGAGGGCTCTCTGCCCTAGGAGGAGGGGCTCACTGCCCTAGGGGGTGCACGGCACGAGGCAGCCTCGGGCCCCCCCAGCACGCAGCTCGGAGCCAGGGGGTCGCTCCGGCGGTGGAGGCCGGCAGGAGAGTAGGACGAGAGGGGGACAGGGGTCCAGCGTGGTCCGCGAGGGGGGAATAGGTCCAGGAAGGGGCTCCGGAAAGGTCCAGCGGCGGCCGGAGGGGGCCGGGCGAGGCGGCGAACGCGGGGGGGGAAGAGAGGGAGGCGGAGGGGGAGGAGCCGCCAGGGGGAAGGGGGAAGAGAGGGAGGCGGAGGGGGAGGAGCCGCCAGGAGGAAGGGGGCTCAGACCCGGCTGGGAGAGGCGTGGAGCCGGGAGGAGCCGCCTGGAGAAGTGGGGGAGCCACGGCGGAGGGGGGAGCCACAACGGGGGGAGGGGGCTCGACCCTGGAGCCTGGGAGGAGGGAGCGGGGGGCTCGACCTCCGGGCGGAGCCTACCACCGGCGAGGTGGAGGACCCTCCGGCATGCGTCGGAGGGAGCGCCGGAGTCCATCAGGGGTGGCACAACTCGCGGGAGGGGGCAGTACCGACGACGGGAACACCGGAGAGAGAACCGGAGCTGGAGGAGAGGGAGTTGTCCCCGGGGGTCCCGAGACGAAGGCGGGGAAGAGAGGGAAAAGGGACCACTCCTGGGCCACCGGGGACCAGGGGGCTCGAGGAGGGCACTGCTGGAATAGTTGGAGGCCATTTCAGAGAGAAAAAAGCTGGCGCTGCCGAGGAGGGGGGTGGCGCCGCGAGGGGTGGCGCTGCCGAGGAGGAGGGTGGTGCCGCGAGGGGAGCGACAGCAGAAGGGGCTCCGGGACAGAGGGAGGCTCGACACGCTGAGCAGATCACGACCCCGGCAGAGGACCGATAAGGGAAGGAGCCTTGGAGGCACGATGGGGCTTCATGCGTCGCCGGGGCTGACGACGGTGCCGAGGGGGGTGGGGGAGGAGTGAGTGAGGGGTACCGCTCGACGAGAAGTGGCCGGTGAGGGAGGGGTGAACCCCCTACAGGGGGAGGTGGTGGTGGGGGGGCAAGCGGATTCCGGCCATCCGTAGTAGCGGAGGGAGAAAGGGCTAGGGGCGCGGCCGGACCGAGGAGGACGATCCATCCACCCACTAGGAGGTAGGTGGGGTAGGGGGGCGGCGAGCAACGGAGCTCCCGCCGGAGGAGACCGGAGTCCCCTCCATATATATTCATTTTATATATATATAATATATATATATATATATATATATATATATATATATATATATATATATTTATATATATATATATATATATATATATATATTTTATATATATATATATATTATATATATATATATATATATATATATATATATATATATATATAACGCAGAGCCACGTGGTGAGCACATAGCGAACTATTCTTTCGCCATATATATATATATATATATATATATATATATATATATATATATATATATATAAAAATATATATATATATATATATATATATATATATATATATATATATATATATATATATATATATATATATATATATATATATATATATATACGGCCTGCTGTGATTCTTAGAAACAACTAGGGTTTCCACTTCTTGTACTACTTCCCCCAAATTTCTAGATATTGTGCTAAAATCAACATTCGAAAGGAAATAGCAATGCCTGTTCAGAAAATAGAGACAGGTCACCAGGATGTGGTTCATGATGTATCGATGGACTATTACAGCAAGCAGATAGCCACAGCCTCTTCGGACGCCACTGTAACGCCCCAGTCCCAAAATATGTAGGACTAAGTACGTAGACATGCCAGCTGTATACATATAAAGTACATGGGCCTCGTATGACATAAGCTGTAAAATGCAGTAGAACCATAACGAATCTCATCCACACAAAATAAATGAATAAAAGATATCGTATAATCAACTATGAAATTGTTATTTGATACATGTAGTTGGGCGGAGACAAATCCACTACCAACTATGAAAAGAAATACACAACAAAAGAAAGAGTTTGGCGAGCGAAACAAAGACGATCAAAGTGCAATCACCCTCGAAGAAATGGAGATAGCCACGGCTAGAACTATAGCACCTGCAAAAGACAAGAGCACACACCTGGCGAGATAACTAGGTCCTCAGAGGGGCGTAACAAGACATATAATATCATGCCATAAACTGAGTAATAAAAGTTCAACAGAATTATATATGACTAAACAAATAAAGGTCCTTAACCATTCTATGTGAAAATGCAATTTGAAGACAACGTTCCACACAAGGGCTCCCGAGACTAGAAACACGGCGCGTTAGCATTTCAATCGAGGTACTAGTGGCATCTAGAGGAAAATAAATAAATGCACGGCACACTAGTCTCTCGAGTGAGTCACTAATGGCAGCTAGAGGAAAGTAAATGCACGGCACATTTGTGTTTCAACCGAGGCACTAGCGGCATCTAGAGGAAGGTAAATAAATGCATGGCTCACTAGCTCTCGGCTGAGTCACAAATGGCAGCTAGAGAAAAGTAAATGTGTGAAAGCCCATGCACCTAATAACTGTCTTCCCCTCCCCATGCACCACTCGTGCTGAATCCACACCGCGATATTTCTAATAACCGCTAAGTCTTCTAGACAACTATATTAGCAGTTATATCCTAACGCTCGGCCTGCACGCACCGATGTACGGTCGGTACGCAAGTCCGAATCTATATGAGATACGTGACATCGTGGTACATAGGTGTCGGGCCAATAGATGCAGCATGGTCCCTTAACTCTAGGCCAAATACATAAAGAAAGCTAAAGTATAGTAATTTGCAACTACATATAGTTTTGAAAGAACAAGTTATAAGAAATAAAAACATGCATGATATTGAGCAAGAAATTAAACAGTAAAGGCAAGGTGTCTTGTCTGAGGTCCTTGCTGTTGAAACCGACAATCCCGTTGGGTACAGAATAGTCACAGGGCTACACAAGATGAACTCAGACAATGTGACAAACTTCTAAAATAAAAACCAAAAATAAAATATTATGGAAAAATTTTGAGAAAAAATATATGATGTGTATTTTTCCGTCAGCATTCCGAAACTTCAAACGGTTCGTGATTCTAATTCCTGGTTCTCCCAAAATCTTAAAAATACTAAAACGTGTCAGATTTCGGACAACTGACACTCCACAAATTTTCTAGAAAATTAAGTTCCGAATTTATGAAAATAAAATTTATATTCAGAAAATATACCTCAATATTCCAACAAAAAAACTGGAGGTCGCGGAGTCCGAAATTGGGAGTTATGGTCATTCGAAGTTGCTACAACCTTTGAAAATTGAGGCTGAATTTATGACGAATTTTGGGCTTAGTTATGACAAAAAAGAAAGAAATTTTGACAAGGATGGTTTGAAAGATGATTTTATTCATAGATTCGATAGATATATATAATGGCTAGCAATTAGCAAATTATGATAGGATTAGAACTAAATCAATAAGGATGATTATGATTACCAACTAATTTGGATAGGAATAGGATTGGTTTAAATAAGAAACGATCTAATTAATGCTAGATATGATTCCAATAGGTTAAGAATTTCTAATGGATAAATCTTCCCATAAATTTAAATCAAATAAATTATTTAAAAACAAATCAATTTGATTGCAATCCTTTAAATGATCACCATAATAACTTTAAGTATTATTCTATATTATCAAATAATTCAAATCATATGAATCCAAATTCAAATCAAACTCAACATAATAACTTTAAAATAATATCTAATATTCATCAAAATAATTTAAATCAAATAATAAATAAATTATTTAATCAAATAATATTTCAAATCTAGATTAGACAAATCGTAATGCTCCAATTAGTCATCGTAAGTATTTTAAATAATATTTAAATTATCAACATAATTTAAAGTATAGTTGATAACCATCAAGATAATTTAAATAAATTCAAATATAATCAAATAACTGATTAACATATCAAAATAATACTCGATGTCATCTAATATTATAAAACTTACTTTTATAAATCCAAATCGTTATTTAAAAATAAATAGACAAAAAACCTTTTATAGCTCAATTTTTTTAAACCAATTTTTAGAAGACCAAAAATAATAAAAACAATTTTTTTATATTTCAAATAAAAAATTTGAGAACATTTTTTTAGAAACCTTATTTCAAACCATTAATTTAAACTAGTTTTTGGTAACAAAAGTAATCACAAAATATCTTTTACAAAATTTTTATGAAAATTACTTTTAAACACAAAATTAAAATATATAGATATAATTTTAAAAAATAATAATTTTGGGAAGATGAGTTACAAATCTACCCACCTTTGAAAATTTTCGTACTCAAAATTTAAGGACTACTAGGATAGACGGACTTGGTTGATCGGTAAAAGGATAGTAAGAATTTGTGATAAGAGAAAATAGATGGAAGGAAAAAGAGAATTTCTTTAATGAGAACATTAATCAATTTGGATGAAAAATAGAAGAAGTGAATGGATATGGCTTGATGTGCACGGACACGATGCACAAACACATTCGTAGGTGGAGAAAATTAATAAAACAGAGAATAATGAGCCTCTCCTTATATAGGAGGTGGAAGCTACTATTTAGATAAGGATTATGATAGTTGCAAATCCCTTTAGATAATTTCTCTATTTATTTTAAATCAAATTCAATAAATTTCAATCCAAATCTAAATCAATTTAAATCTAATTAAATTACATCATTTAGTTTAAAATCAATCAAATTTCAAATATCGATATTAATTTAACTATTTAAATAAATCCATAAAATTAAATCAAGATTTAAATCGCCACAATAATTTTAAAATATATTTTCCAAAAATACTAATAATAATAATTTTGAAAATTATATTATTATTTAAAAATAAACTAATAAATAATTACGAAATATATATGTATGTCCAAATAATATTTACATAAATATACTTTTCTAATATACCATTTTATAGGAAAATTATTTATTATTATATCTGTATAAATGAAAGGCTTTTCATAATTAAAATCATAAACTTGGAAATTTAGGTACGATAGCTAAAAATAATTATTATCTATATTATTCCGAAACTATAAAAATAGAAAAAAAAAATTCAAAAATATGTACGCTCGCACATAGTCGTACTCGTCGAGCAATTACGAAAAACAAAATTCTGCGCGCGCGACGTACAATGCAACTACGTGATGTACAATATAAAAAAATAAAAAAATTAGTATCAAATTTATTTTTAAAAAATAGTAGAAATTTAGGAGTTTTACATCCTACCCAACTTAAAAGAATTTCGTCCTAGAAATTAAGAATTAGTAGGGGGTAAGAAGACACAAGGGGATATCGGTGGGGAATAATCAATTATAAGGCCCAACAAAATCATGTCGTAAGAAGTTGCGAGTTAGATCATAGAAAAATAATACGGGTATGGTCGTAGGTAGTGAATGAGGGTCATGAGTTTTAAGCAACAATTAAAAAGTTAAGGGTTAAAGTTAGACATGATAACATGCAAGGAGTAATATGGTATCATGAGGATAAATGGAAGACCTAAAAGATATGTTTTGAGAGTAGGTTGAGGGCACGATTTAAGAGAGCGAATTAGGCTTACTCCTAAAATAAGCGAATTGAGGGTCATGGTAGAAAATATAGGACCGAGAAGGAGGACGAGGAGTTTATGATGAATACATAGCAATATTTGAGTGGTGATGGTCATAATTGATAGGAAAGATAGAGGAAGTTCTAGCACACGCCTTTGTCCTTCTAAAATGGTTGAAGGCGAAAGCAATAAGGAGTGCAAGGACGATATTATCGATTACGAATACGTGGTTCAAAGGCGGCCGTATAGATTTCAAAAGAATCGTCAAGGCGGTCGTGGATGGAATTCTAAGGAAAAAGTTCAACTACATCCCATCCACGTAGATTGATATATGAAAAAGGCGAACCAAAGTGCACTCGGTTGATCAGACCATCATGTACCGGTTCTGATTAGACAATATGTTAGTGAGCGGCCGCTCAATAGCATATGCCTCGATCAAGCTTGATAAGGATTAGCTTGCAAATACTAGGCTATATTAGCATCATTAGTTTAGATAGTAAAACATAGGCACGAGGGTGGATGAAATAAGAACCAATATGAATAGTCTAAGAGTCGTGAGAATCTAAGTCTTGTTTATTCCTATACAATCATTCTACGGTTTTATTGTCCAAGGTCGATTGACCAAATAGGTTAAATTCCTCTAGTCTCTATAGTCTAGATAATATTCCATTTAATGGTCAAGAGTGTGTGTCGGGTTATGGGGTATTCTACCCAACTTAAAAGGATTAAGCTAAGGGTGTTTGGGACATCTAACTAGTAGGGTCAATCTCTAGCAAGCACAAAGGGAAGATAAGGGTAATGATAGAAGGAATCAAGCAAGATGCTACCGATGAGTCGAACGGTAGTTCGAATATGGAATCAAGGGAAGAGGTTAGTATGTGGATGAGATCCTAGACTTCTAATCCTATACGCAGGTTTGCTTGGTACGGTAAAGTAACCAAAAAATTTATCTTGACCTGTATGGGCCACCACAAAATCATGTAACGCCCCAGTCCTAAAATATGTAGGACTAAGTACGTAGACATGCCAGCTATATACATACGAAGTACATGGGACTCGTATGAATACATAAGCTGTAAAATACAGTAGAACCATAACTAATCTCATCCACACAAAATAAATAAATAAAAGATATCGTATAATCAACTATGAAATTGTCATTTGATACATGTAGTTGGGCGGAGACAAATCTACTACCAACTATGAAAAGAAATACACAACAAAAGAAAGAGTTTGGCGAGCGAAGCGAAGACGATCAAAGTGCAATCACCCTCGAAGAAATGGAGATAGTCATTGTTTGCCATTAAAATCTTTTGATGTAATTTCAATACAAACAGAACAGTGTTACAATATAGGACTTAGACGTAGTCCTAGGAGTACACTTTTGTTTATCTGGGTCCCTTGTACCGATGGAGCGAGTGGTAATACGTTGACTCCGTTAACGCTCTAACGACGGTTCTCGGTTCTCTGAAGATCTGGGTTGATGTAGGTACAGGAGCTTGTGGAGAGGAAGAAGGTGTTGAGTGTCTGTATCTGCCTCTCTTTATATGTTGCTGGTGGTTGTACGATGTGTCTCTGTGTGTGTGTGCGTCAGAAGGAGATGATCCCTCTATTTATAGTTGTACAGGCTGGCTGCTTATGCACGTATGTAGGATACACCTGTACGCGGTGACGCCACATGGTGGTTGCTGATGGAGGCGCATGGACGATGCGCTCTGATTGAGGAGTTGAACCTTTCTTGTTGCTGTCGTGGGCTACGGCAGAGCTGACACGTAGCAATGGAGAAGATCTTTCAGTTGCTGAGATCTTGGGTGATTAGCACCCCTTCATAGGCTGAATCAAGTCAAAGGACGCGTGTCATAGGTGCATGGCTCAAAGATCTCGGATTTGGTGGGGAGTGATCTGATAGGATGCGCCTGGGATTGGGCGCATGAGGAGACTTTGGCTCGCAACCTTTAGGAGTCACGAATCAGTCGGGGCGCATGGCTTTTGAGGCACATACGGGGCTTCAGTAGTGACTTTACTTCTGTCTTTAGGGATCAAAGAAAAATCCGAGGCGCACGGCTTTTAAGGCACATACAGAGATTTAGGCGCATGGCTGCGGAGGCACATGCGAGATGGTTGGGCGGCCACGTGGCTTGTAACCATCGGAGGGGAGTAATGATGATGCTGACGTCGGCGACGCTTTATTTTTTGAAAAAGCTGTCAACTGTTCAGTCCTCGGGGGACGTGCTGCCAACTCTGTCAGACTTCAGCATTTAATGTTCTTTGACAGGTGATGGGTTTGTTGAGTAGGCGCATCGGTCGGCGTTCTACTAGGCGCATGGGAACGCATGGGGGCGCATGGGGGCGTATCCTTATAAGGCTGATGGACGCGTCAGTATGATGTGCGGTCTGGCCGACGCATCCGCTTTGCATGACACGTCTTTATGGACCCGACAGTTACGTTCTTCAAGTGCTTTAAATAGCCGTTCTTGACTCGGCTGAATTTGAAGCGTCAGGTTCATCACCATTAATGCAAATTCATTGCACGGGATTCGGAGAGCCAGCCACTTGGCGCATGGGTTTGATTTGTCCGGCCTATAAATAGTGGCATTTTGCTTCTCGTTCTCTCACGTCCTCCCGAAATGAATTTATTTACTCGAGCACATTCTATTGATGAGATGCCCCCGAGGGTGAAGATGTGATGCGTTGTTTTCATTGATGCACTTGAAGGTGACTGTTACATCCAAAAGTCTGAGTCGAGGGCTTCTGAGGAAGGCAGAAGGTGCTTGTTGCATCCAAAGATCAGAATGCTCGAGCCTCGTCTCCGTTATGCTGGAAGAGCCGCAGATCGGAATTGCGGTGCCCCCATCATCTTCCTTGGGCTTTGGAAGAGCTCCTCCTCCCGCTAGAGTGGGTGTTACCCATTCTGGTTGGGTCGAAAGCTGCTCCTTTAGCTGCAGGTTGATTTGCGGTGCTCTTCTCTTCTTTGGTTTGAAGAGATCCTCCTCCAGCTAGAGGGTTGATTGCCACCCTTGTTCTGCTCAATAAATGCTTCATTAGTCAAAGCATTTGATAGCGCATATACTGACACTTCATGATGCGCCTGACTGGGAAGGGCAGCACATAACTGAGCTGCTGAAGGGATGCACATAACTGAGGATGCTCATAACTGAGCCGCTGAATGGATGCGCCTGGCTGAGAGCGCATGGCGAGATGTGCCTGTTTGAGAGCGCATGGTGGTTGCTGTGCCTAGCTGTAGACTTAGGGTCTTTTCTTTGTAGAAATCCTCCTTTATACAGCTCCTTTTAAGACATATAATAGACTTTTATATAAATTAAAAATCTTCTTTTAATGTCTATGCTTTGCTGTGCCAAGTACATCATCTGAGCTCCCTGGCGCATGTGATGTTAGGCGCGTAGGATTTCTGGTCCTGAAATTCCATACTTCTACAAGACCCCCTTCAAAGTTTTTAAAACTTTTTGTCAAGTTTTGGAATACTTTGAATAAGAAGCATGGTGGCATCTTCTACAGGGCGTATGACTGTTCGGGTGCATGATTTACTCCGCGCATCAGTGATGGGGCGCATGCTCCTCTCAGTAAATGCGAATGATGACGCTTCGATAACCAAGAAGATTAATGATGATCGTTTTGGATTTATCTACAGTTATCTCTTCACAGAACCCGAAGCGGCGGTTGAGGTCACACTTCATTGGTTCACGCGTGCGACTGGGCCTATAAATAGGCGTGGGATGGAGAGAGAGAATTCTTCATCTCTTTGCTTCCTTCTTTTTTCAGAGTTCTTCTTTTGAAAAAACCCTAACTTTCTTCTTTCAAGAAATGGCTCCCAAAACTCCTCGCGACGGTGCTGGCAAGGGACGAGGCAAAGGAAAAGAGCCTGTAGAGGCTGCCGCGGGTGATGTCCTCCGTTCGCCTGTCGACGTTCGGCCGGCCGTGATTGGTGGGTTTCATCCTCCTTTATCATATCTTTCTGTACCATTTTTAGAACTCACATACGCCGACGTGCATGGAATTTGAGTCCGGATGATGTACTGAGGTTTTTTCGCCGACGTGCATGGATTAAAACCCTGATGATGCGCAGAAGTTCCACTGCTGACGCGCATAGATTTAAACCCTGATGATGCGCCGAAGCTCCACTGCTGACGAGCATAGGTTTAAACCCTGATGATGCACCGAAGCTTCACTGCTGACGCGCATGGGTTTAAACCCTGATGATGCGCCGAAGCTCTACTGCTGATGCGCATGGGTTTAAACCCTGATGATGCGCCAAAGCTCTACTGCTGATGCGCATGGGTTTAAATCCTGATGATGCGCCGAAGCTCTACTGCTGACGTGCATGGGTTTAGACCCTGATGATGCGCCGAAGCTTCTTTTCAGATGCGCCTGAGCCTTATGCGCTTTTGATAAGAACGTGGCTCAGATTCTCTTGTTGTTTCTAACATCTCTGAATCTTTTTCTTCTTTTGTTAACCACCAGTGTCGATGACTGTCCCGCTCTTGAATAAAGTGCTTCTGGATGCTGCCCTCTGTCAGATGGGGGTGGATTATAATGAAGAGGTGATAAACCCTGCCCAGGCTGCCATTATGCTGGATCAGCCTCCCGAAAGAATGACTCAAATCCGAGAACAACAGCATGGGTTCCTTAAACGGATTATGGAGCGTGGCATTTTGAAATCTGCCACTTCTGATAATGTGACTTTCTTGAAGCCTGAGTTCCTGTTCGGGGACCGCCTTACTTCTATTGAAGCAAAGGTGTTGAAGGTCAAGGAAGATTGGTTCTTTACAGCCAGAGGGGTGCATATGACTGTTAAGCAACTTGAGCGTCAATGGCCTTTGAAGGCCTTCTGTCGTCTTGCTTCCAAGAGGAGGATGTCTTGGGAGCTAACCCCGTCTCAGGGGAGAGCGGTGGCAGGCGCCATCAAGGTCGAAGCTACCTCCAACCAGCGGGATACTTTGGCCGTCGTACGGTCTGGGCCTTCTTTCACCTGCGAACTCTACGTCCTGGGAGCATTTACAGTGACATTCCCATCAATACATTTGCTTTTGGCACTTCGACTTTTACGAACCGTATGCTGTTGTTGGAGTGATCGTACCCGAAAGGTGAATTTTGGATAGAGGGTTGGTGTCATTATGTTTCCAAATGGGACAAGCTGACACTCTGGATTCTGTCGCAGTTTTAAACCGAACTCCGAGAGATGGAGCTGACTGCCGTAATCCGTGCTACTCAGGCAGGTGTTGACATCAACCGGCATATGTTCCTCGTGCTTCTGGAGATGTTTAACACCCAGACCGGGACTTTCTTTACCCCGGTGGGGGAGCTGGGACTCGCACTTCATGAAATGTACGAAGTATCAAAGCTCCCTTGGGGATCAGAGCCTTATGAGGAATATTTTCCGACCAACGAGGAGTTCCAAGTCCTGGGGGACAAAGCCGAGGAGATGATGGTCGTCTTCAAGGAAGTGGCGAGTCATTATTATTATATGCAGAAGAGGGATAAGCGCGGGTCACAGCCTCATGTGACCGCTTGGAGATATTACGTCTTTAAGCAAGACAAGAAGGATCCCTCTCAGTTTACCACTCCGCCAGCACTTTCCAGTAGCGTGATGCTCTCCGAAATGAGTAGGTTAGGTGAGAAGAATCCCCGGGAGAACGATCACCGACAGTCGGATGAGCTCTCCTATAGCTGTTTCTGGCACCTTACTCATCGGATGTCGTCAAAGGCAGTGTTAGCTGCGTATCTGATGATTTGGCTTCGGGATTATGTCTTCTCGGGCGGGTCAGGCTCTATGGAGAGGGTGACCCGGAATCTAATCATGCCAGCTGTGAAGTTGGTTTTTGGCTGACGCCTGGCTCTGCTCTCCGCAATGGTGTACAACCTACTGCGAGGTTTACGAGAATTTGCGAGAAATATGGTTCATGAACGAGGTAGGAATGATAACTTCTCCCGTGCCGAACTGCCATTTCATTATCTGATGGGGTGGTTAATTTTACACCATCCTAATGTGATGAGTCCGGGCTCGGAAGAAGACCACAGGGTCGGGGATGCATTCCTCCGCCGTTTCTACCAGAAGAGCTGGTTGCATGCTGGTGTTCCTGTTTGCAGGAAAGTTTTATCCCACCTTCAGGGGTGGGAGATCACCAAAGTTGGTCATGTCTTTTCGGGTTTTGAGGCCAACGAAGACTTAGTGGATTCGGGTGAAGATGCCACCACTCTGTCTCCATGGAGATTCTGCTGGTTGCAAAGTATCCGGCCGTCCCATCTGGTGTACTGGAATAGGAACCAGTGTTACCCAGAACCGTATTTGTCGAGCCATTTTGTGCAACAATTCGGCTATGCTCAGTTGATGTTGGATAACCCCAGTATTAATCTGGGGTATACTGGAAGTTTGTTGGATGGTGCACGAGCTTGGCATTACTACAATACCGGATGTACCGTAGCTCGCTTTACGCTATACGTCCAGAATTCGCGGCCGCCGATTCTTTTTTCGGCCACCAAATTTTATTGTGTTATGAATGTCGTGCCCCCCGGATAAGATAGGGAGACCAGTCTCATTGCCGGCACCCAGTTAGTGGTGCCCGAGAATATATTGGCGAAGGCTCGATCGTACTGTCCGCCAGAGGTGGGTTATCGAGGTACCCCTACCGTATCCACAAGGGGTCAGGCAGAACCTTCGGTCGATCACCCGAAAAGACGTGCTGATACAGAGGCTGGCTCTTCCGCACCAAAGAGGCAGAAGAAGGCATTGTCACCGACAGTGTCATCGGATTCAGCACCTGTGGAGGTAAGGATGTCCCATATAGTCAGGTTAGGTTCAACATCTCTTGTGACCTATGCTTTCTTTTTGTAGGAGCCGCTAAAAAGGAGACCCCGTACTCCAAAATCTGGTGGCAGCATACCAAAGGAGGTGGCGGGCTCATCGGAAGAGCGCATTCCATCGATTGTGATATCTCCCGAGAAGGAGAACCCAGACGATGTCGTTGTTGTGGAGACTCCAGTATCTCCAGATTATGTAGGAAGGGAAGCTGAGGTTGAAGCAGTTCACGGAGTGGTGCAAGCCACCGTGGGAGCCTTGGATGTTGAGGGTCCAGCAGACACGGGGCTTCCAGATGAAGAAGTGGAGTGGAGTTCATCGTCTTCAGATGACGATCCTCTAGAGATGCGTGAGTCTATTGCGGGGGCAACATACGTGATTGAAATAGAGGAGAGGGTTGATTCCCCTCCTTGTCATGATGAGGGGAGGTCGGCTGTAGCGTTACCGAGCCCTACCCTAGGCTCAGCATTGGAGGCTGAGGTGGCTGCCGACTGGGAGGTAGCGATAGATCCTATCCCCGAAGAGGGATTTAATAAGGAGGGGGAGAATCGTCTGCCGAGCCCGACCGCAGAGGACGTGTCCTGCCAGGAAATGGGAGCTGATCCAGTTAGCTTGCCAGAGGAAGGCTCTGTGCTGGTTACAGGTCGCGCCTCGATGGTGAAGGAGGCAACTTTGGATGTTGACAGTCCCCTTGAGACGGGGAAGGGCAAGGACTTGCTGGCGCAGGAGCCTTCTGTTGCTTCTTCAACTTGGGGGACGATATCGACACCCCACCCAACTCCTTCTGCTCTCTTGGCATCTCGAGCTAGTAGCGGAATTCAAGTTCCTGGTACGGGAGGGTCTACTGAGGTCGACGTTCCAGCCTCGCAGATTGAGGTCGGCGGGTCCTCTTTAGGTCCGCCATCTAGGGCAGCTCCTCGAACTCCTGCCAGGACACCACAAGTGCTGGTGGATGCGGATGAGTATGTGAAATTCATCATTGAGGCAGTGTACAAGATGCTGCAGAAGGGTGTATCGACATTGATGAACGCCAACGGGAGTTTCACGATGGCAAAATCTATGGCACTTCCCCACATCGGTCTGATACGTCTCCACCATGGCCATGATCATATGGCCGAGATTCTGGAGGCCTCGATGACTGAGTTGGACCAGTTGCTTTTCGAGTTTCAGTGTATCCAGCGAAATGAACTCTCCACCCTGATAGACGCGGAAAAGGAGAAGATGATCGCTGAGACTGAGTCCTCTAATCAGGCCACCGTGGGTGTCTGGGAACGCGAGGTGGCTGAAACTGAGGCTGCGGTGGAGAGGCTATCTCAGTCCATGCAGGAAAAGGTGGAGTTGCGGGCCGCGTTAGACGCTAGTATAGCGGAGGTTAATGCCAAAATTCGCCTCCTTGAAGACCAGCGGGCCCAACTTTTATTAGATGCTGAGCGAGTCCAGGCTGAACATGTAGCATATAAGGAGGAGGAAGCAGCTTTCACTCGCTGGGCTCTTACCCTGGCTCAGCAGCGGCAATAGTTGGACGAGAAGCATGAGGATGATACTTCTCCTGAGGCCATAGAAACGATGCGTCAAGAAGCCGAACGCCGGGTCCTGGCGACCGTAGAGACTCGGGTAGCAGGCTTGAAGCGTCGGATTGAAGAGCTTTCGGCCAACCCCAGAGATGTTTAGGGATTGTAGTCTCCCTTTTTTTTGTAATTTGCAACTCTTGCTGGGGGTGTAATCCTTTATTTTTAAATAAAGAATACAGAGTTTTTTTTGTGGTATGTTCATTTTTGCTGTCATGAACTTGATGATTTGTGTGGACCTATTATCTTTTGTGCACCTTAGTTTTTTAGGTACAGATAATAAGTTCGAGAGAACCGACATGTTTGCTCAGAGGTGATGTGGACGTGGCAAATATGGGATTCAAATGATAGAATCTTCCTACTCAGAGGTGTTATGGACGTGGTAGGAATGACTCTGGAGGGAATTCGCGGAACTACTCAGAGGTAATGTGGACGTGGAAGTTCTGCGATCAATGTACGGCAACGCAGGGGTTGTCTGTACGGGATGTTTACTCAGAGGTAATGTGGACGTGGTAAACATGATGGGTAGCGTAGTCTTACGGAGTGTAAGATTCTACTTTGTAGGGTGTAGGGGAACAACTCAGAGGTAATATGTGAAGAACAGATGGCAACTCTATAGGGGGGTGAATAGAGTTTATAGAGATAATATCCAATTAAAAATTCAACTCTATCACAAACAAAACTAATCAGAGTAAATACGGAATTTAAAATAAGAAGAAAGAGAGCATACGCAAACACAGCCGATTTTAACCTGGTTTCCCTCGTGGAGGACTAGTCCAGGCCTGAGAACTCTAGCTCAGAATTAAATCCACTATTTGTGAAATAGTAGTTTACAACCCGTGCCTTTTCTTCAGAAGAGCACGTCAACTTCTTACAGAGGATCGCAGTGGCGATTTGCTTGGAATTTTCTAAGCGACTTCTTCAACTCTTGCACAAGACTCCTAACTGAGAGATGCTGAGCACTCGAGACTTAGGAAGCTTGTGGCTAGTAGATGGGAAGGATATGGCTTATCTGAGCTTTAAGAGAGAAGAGAAGAGAAGATTGGATGATTTGAAATGAGAGAATTCTTGGCCTATTTATAGGGTTTTTGTAGGCAGAATTCGGCCAGAATTCGGGTAGGAAATTTCAAATATTTGGCCGTTGGACAACTTGCAACCAGCTAATCCTAAAATTAAGGTTGCTGATTTTTAGGGGACAGATTTCGACCCGAACTCTGTGTGGAGGCAGAGTTCGGCCCGAACTCTGTCTCCAGAGCACAGAACTGGTTCTTGGGGACCAATGGATATTTTCTGGATGGTAGAGTTTAGAGATCATTGGGTAGGCTATAGGTCAAGTCTCAAGAGCTCAGCATGACACAGTTTACATCAATCTAGACTCAATAAAAGTATAAAATACAGACTCATATACAACTGAAATACAAAGACTGAGCTGTCTTCTGACTTGAGCTTGATGTAGACGTCGTGTGTCGTATTGAATTATTACAAGTATTATTTAGTCAATGTTATCAATATTTGGTTGACTGTGACTTTGTGTCAACAATCTCCCCCATATTGATAATTGACAAAATAATAAATGTATATTCAATATTCATACCTGGACACAGACAATGAAAATATAGCTCCCCCATAATCGGTGCCGAGCTAAACAAGATAGCTCCCCCGTAAACAATGCGTTGAACCTGTTGGCCTGATAGAGAATATCTCCCAAAAGCACCAAAAGTACATATATACCAAAAAGAATATAAAACCAGAATATACATATCTCTCTCCCCCTTTTGGCATTTAGCAATATAATAAGAATCAAGTAATAATGGGCAAACACACCAAAAGAGAAAAAACAGCATAGGAGCAAATGTCATAGAATAATAGAACTATAAGAGTCATAACTCATAACTAGAACATATAAGAGACATAGCATAAAGAGTACCAAGTACATAAATCCAACTAAGCAACTGAAAAACTAGAAAGCATAAAAATATAAACTATGATCAGCAGCAGCATCATCTGGTGGAAGCCATCTCCATCATGGAGCACGAGAAGGCCCAGCGGAGTCGGAAGGATCAGTGAAGGAACGGTGGGGGTCCACAATAGCAGCACCCGGATCCAGGTAGCGCATGACCCAGGGATCGTCAATGCGATATCCCGCACGACCAGGATCCCGCTCCATGGGAATGGGCATAGAAGGATGACGGGACATAGAATACCGAATATCGTGCAGCGAGTTGCTGAGGGCACTCATCTGTAGGGTAATACGGTAGTCCATCTGAGTCCGCGATTGTCCTCCAAGGCGAAACAGTCTCGGAGCATGGTCTGGATGGAGTCAAGGGTAGCAGGAGGAGGTGGCACATCCTGTCCAAGTGGAGGGGCGTCGGGCTCCTCATCATCAGAATGCTCAGAAGTGGCAGGAGAGGCTACGACTGCCTGAAGTCGTCGTACCTTAGATAGGAAGGCAGGAGCAGGCAAGAAAGGACAATCATCAAGAGGTACATGGAACGCATGAAAGACCACAGGAAGATATAAGGCATAAACCAAGGCTCGTGGTTTCTTCCTACAGTTAATCATCCAGTCCATCATGGTACGTGGAAGAATGAATAGAACACAAAAGTGGAGATGATACAAAGCTGAGATTTCAAAATATGTAATTTTATCGGTAGACCTTGCTTTGGGTAGAATGGTATTGAAAACAATCCGATGAAGTTCATAAAAATATGGATTTAGATATTTAGCCATAAGCTTGCGAGGACGTGTGTTCGGAGTACACAAGTCGTCCTTGAAGATTTCAAGGGAAGTCCCGTCGGAAAAAACGGAACGACCGAGCTTCAACAAGCTTTTCCCAAGAATTGGGCTCTTGAAGATCAAGATATTTGGCTAAGTCAAAATCAATAAATGAGATATCGATACCCGCAACACGTGAATAGATGTGAGTATCATCATGAGTCAAGTTGCAGTAAAACATTTGTATGGCACTACGATATATGACCGAATTAGAAGTAACAAGTTCGTCAAGACATAGGTCATGAAAGAGTGCATCATAATGAGAGAAAATTGTGAAGTTAATGGGGTGTCCCGCAAACACCGAACGTGTCCGAAAATCACTAAACCATTCATTGGATGCGTCTAGTGATATAAAAAGTCGGTCGTCGTAGGTATTTGGATCACGTGGACGTGAAGGGTTGAACAATGGATGAGGTGGTTGATGTTGTTCAACGGGTTGCTCAACGGGAGGAGGAGGATTCGAAGAGGACGCTCCCTCGGTCCGAATTCTCTTCCCACAGTTGAACAAGCGAGGAGCCATAGCACAAAAAGAGAAAATAGAGAAGGAGAGTGAGTTATACCTCAAAAAAATGATGAACAGTGAAAGAGAATGAGAAAATAGCCCTTCTTCTTAATTTTGGTGAAGAATGGAGCACTATGGAGAGAAAACTAGGGTTAGGGTTTGAGAAAATAGTGGTAGAGAAGTAGAGGAGGTGGTAAGAATGAAGGAAGGGGAAGAGAAACTGAAATATAGGTGAGGGTTTCTCTTGGTCGGAGTGAATCTGGATCATAGGATCAAGTTATGATCAACGGCTGGAACCTGTCCCCGATTCTGGAACAGGGAGGCCGAACTCGGCCCAAACTCTGGTAAGGACAGAGTTCGGCCCGAATTCTGGGTCCTTGTCCCAGAACAGAAATCAGGCTAGAAGTACAAAAAAAATAGTTAAGTATGGAAAGCCAATAAAGATAAAGCTTAAAGGATTCAATAAACCAGATAGAGAAGTAGAAAGATAGCAATTATGAAATTGAAAAATAGCATATTAGCAAGTGATAAATCAAAATGTACCGTATAATAAACAAGGAGTTATATTATAATTCAATATTTTGAATTTGCCATGAGTTAGCTGCAGTGGCCGGATCCCAGCTAGCGGTAGTCCTGAGGACTAGTGCACCGTGTCGCTTAGGCTTTTACGCCTTATTGTCAGAAGGGCCCTTTTGGCTTGTACTCATAGCAAGTTCATCATAAGAGAATCACAACATAATCGATATTTACGCAGGTGTATTTTAATTTATGACGGCTTCATCTAAAATTCCAAGTTCACGACAAAGGAAATTGAAGCGCTCTTCGGATAATGGCTTTGTGAAGAAGTCTGCTAACTGATGATTAGTGTCAATAAATTCTAAGTTAATCGTGCCATTTTGCTGATGATCACGCAAAAAGTGGTGTCGTATCTCAATGTGCTTCGTGCGTGAGTGACAAATGGGGTTCTTAGTAAGATTTATTGTACTAGTGTTGTCACAAAAGATAGGAATATGCATGAAAGATAAATTATAGTCTTCAAGGGTTTGCTTCATCCACAGAATTTGTACACAACAACGCCCAGCTGCTATGTATTCAGCTTCTGTTGTGGATAGTGCAACAGAATTCTACTTCTTGCTAAACCAAGAGACTAAAGCCTTTCCTAATAAATGGCACGTACCGCTCGTACTTTTACGGTCGACCTTGCATCCAGCAAAATCAGCATCAGAATAACCAATGAGGTCAAATGATGTTGACTTGGGATACCATAGGCCCACTATAATCGTACCCTTAAGGTATCTGAAGATACGCTTAACTGCGGTCATGTGCGATTCCTTAGGATTTGCTTGATATCTAGCACACAAGCAAACGCTAAACATTATATCAGGGCGACTAGCAGTAAGATAGAGTAGACTGCCTATCATACCTCGATACTTATGTTGATCTACGGGTTTGCCGCTTTCATCTGGTTCAAGTTTGGTTGAAGTAGCCATAGGAGTGCTATTGGTTTGACATTATCAAGTTCGAGTTTCTTCAACATGTCCTTTGTATACTTCGACTGACAGATGAAGATTCCATTTGATAATTGTTTGACTTGCAGCCCAAGAAAGTAGTTGAGCTCCCCCATCATGCTCATCTCAAACTCGGTCTGCATACACTTGGCAAAATCTTGACAGAGAGTCTCATCAGTAGAACCAAAAATAATATCATCTACATATATCTGTACTAAGAGAATAGTGTCCTTCAAAGACTTTATGAAAAGTGTAGTGTCAATTTTCCCTTTTGAAAAACCTTTCTCAAGCAAGAAGTTGCTAAGCCGTTCATACCAAGCTCTAGGGGCTTGTTTGAGGCCGTATAGTCTTTCTTTAGCTTGAACACGTGGTCGGGAAACTTGTGATTTTCAAAACCAGGAGGTTGTTTTACATAGACTTCCTCCTTAATAAAACCATTCAAGAAAGCACTTTTAACATCCATTTGAAATAATTTGAAATTTTGAAAATTTGCAAATACGCAAAGCATCCGAATGGATTCTAATCTAGCAACAGGAGCATACGTCTCATCGTAGTCGATACCTTCCTCTTGGTTGTATCCTTGGGCTACTAGACGAGCTTTGTTGCATGTAACTGAACCATCTTCATTTACTTTGTTTCTAAAAAACCCACTTAGTACTAATAATCGAGTGATTAGCCGGTCTAGGAACGAGTTCCCATACTTGGCTCCTCTCAAATTGGTTGAGTTCTTCTTGCATAGCAGAAATCTAAAATTCATCATTGAAAGCTCAGAAATATTTTTAGGCTCAATTTGTGAAATAAAGGCAGTGCTAGCAATGGAGTCTCTTAATGATGATCTAGTAGTTACTCCTCGTGAAACCTCACCGATTACCAAATTTTCTGGATGTGATGGCTTGAAAGAGAATTTCTTAGGCAAGCTTTCCAGAGAATTTGTTTCGGTCATGGTGTTCATTGGAGTAGACGTTGATGGCTCAACATCATCATCAAGAGTAGCTGCTGCACTGTTATCTTCATCAAAAGTCACATTTGTAGACTCTTCCACAATTAAAGAGCGTTTGTTAAAAACTCTATATCCCTTACTCTTGGCGGCATAGCCAAGAAAAATACCATCGTCAGCTTTGACATCAAATTTGCCTAAGTTGTCTTTGGTGTTAAGGATAAAACATCTACAGCCAAAAACTTTAAAATAAGAAACATTTGGGGTTCTCCCAAACCAAAGCTCATAGGGTGTCTTTTTCGTAATAGGACGAATAAGTACCCTATTTAAAATGTGGCATGCTGTACTGACAACTTCAGCCCAAAAGTATTTCGGAAGTGAAAATTTGTTCAACATGACTCTAGCCATATCGCCAAGAGTCCTATTCTTCCGCTCCATAACACCATTTTGTTGGGAAGTTCTAGGACAAGAAAACTTATGATCAAAACCATTGGAATCACAAAACTTTTCAAAATCAGAATTTTTGAATTCGCCTCCATGATCACTTCGAATTCGAGTGATCATGTAGCCTTTTTCGTTTTGAACTTTCTTGACAAAAATCTTAAAAACTGAAATAGCATCACTTTTATAAGTAAGAAAGAAAACCCAAGTAAATCTAGAAAAATCATCAACAATAACAAATGCATAGAGTTTTCCACCAAGATTGGCTACTCTACTAGGACCAAATAAATCCATATAAAGTAGTTGCAGGGGTCTAGTAGTACTTACAGAGTTTATAGAATGGAAAGATGATTTGGTTGCCTTATTCAACTCACATTCGGCACATACGGTGTTCTTTTTGAATGTGATGTCGGGCAAGCCTCTAACTAGCTTCTTGGTTGATAGCCTGGATATATTATCCATGTTGGCATAACCAAGACGCTGGTGCCATAGTAACCGTTCATCTTTGTGAGCATATAGGCATCTACCTGCATGGTTAGTATCTAGAGACAAATAGAAAATATAAATATTGTCCTCTCTTACCCCTTCAAAAGTAATGTCTCCTGTTGACCTATCATAAATAAGGCATTTGTTTTGTCCAAAGTTAATGTTATAACCATGGTCAGCAAGATGACTGATGCTGAGCAAGTTATGCTTTAACTCGGTCACTAGGCAGACATCCTTTATTACGGGAGAGGGAGGATAGCCAATAATACCATTACCTATGATATAACCTTTTAGGTTATTTTCGAAGGATACATATCCTTCTCTCTTCATCGATAGTGATGCGAAAAGATGTGCGTCTCCTGTCATATGCTGCGAGCATCCACTATCGAGAATCCACTTACTCTTAGTTGAGGAGGGAAGGTCCACCTACTTCAAGAGTAGATGTGACCTTTGGTACCCAAATTCTTGAGGGTCCTGAAGAGTTAGCTTTTGGAAACCATGCATATATCTTTTTATCAACTAATCTTCTGATTCTACATTATGGTGATATGTGTCCATGTAGACCACAATAAGTGCATGTAGCATTTCTATTCATATTAGGAGCATGCTGATGATGTCTATAAGAATATTGATGATATGTAGATTGATATGGCATGGCATGATGATGTTGTCTATATGGCATGGCATGATGAGGTTGTCTATATGGCATGGCATGATGAGGTTGTCTATATGGCATGACATGATGAGGTTGTCTATATGGCATGGCATGATGAGATTGTCTATATGTGGAGTGATGTTGATTGTGTCTTTGTGCAACATGATGATGACTGTGTGTAGCATGATGTTTATGTGACATATGATGATTATTTCTACGTGCATGAGGTTTGTGAAAGTGTGTGTATATGTAAGTATGATTGTGAGCAGCATGAGTATGACGTGGTTTACTAGTATGAGTAGTGTTATTCTTTGTGTGTGTCTCATGTGATTGGGTTTGAGGTTGAGCAACCTGTTTTCCCAATTTAGTCTCTAGTTTCTTAGAGACAGCTTGCAATTCAGTGATCTTAGCATTTAAACCATGCAACTTAGTAATAGTGATCTTGTGTCTATTCTTTTCATCTGCAAGCTTCGTGTTGAGTGTTGCAATTTCTTTTGTTTGTTGCTCAATACGTGCCTCGGCATCATGTAAGCTTATTTTAAGCATAGATACCTCATCAGTGACATCCGTGGGTGCAGTGTCTCTAATATTATCAAGTAAAAGAGAAAGTCTTTGTATTTCAACTTCATGACTTTTGATTTTGTCCTTGGCTTGTTTGTATTTACCAATAACCTTTTTATGGTCACTAAGTAAATCAGTAAAAGCATCGCCAAGTTCATCAAAAGTGAAGTCGTCAAGAGTGTCGTTAGATACCTTGTCAGATGTTGCCATTAGGCAAACATTAGCCGTATCCTGAGGAGAGTTCTTTTCTTCCTCGGAGTCACTGGCATCGCTTTCATGCCAGATGCTAGTGTTGGCATATCTCTTTGAAGTGGTCTTCTTGTATGGCTTATCATAGCGGTTACTTTTCTTTGAGAATGGACAGTCTTTTTGGACATGTCCCGTCTTCTTGCAACCGTAGCAAGTAGGCTCTTCTTCTTCATCTTCTTGTGGTTCCTTCTTTCTTCGATTGAAGCGAAGGAATTTCTTGAAGTTGCGAACCATGAGGGCTTGATCATCATCTTCTGAGTTATCGTCATCCGTCTCTTCGGGTTCAGCCCTCCGTCGGTGAGCTTTGAGTGCGATCTCCTTAGCCTTAGGAGCAGGCTCTTTGAAGTCCTTGAGGTCAAGCTTATGAGTCATTAGCTTTTCCATTAAGGTCTCCATGGTCATGGTTGTGAGATCGTTTCCTTCTATGATGGCTGTCACCTTAGGGTTCCAAATTTTTGGTAGCCCCCTAAGTAACTTGTGAATCTTCTCATGATTTGAATATTGATTTCCAAGTGAAGACAGGGGGTTGATGATGTCGAGGAATCTTGTGAACATCTGCGTGATCGTCTCGTTTGGCTTTATCTTGAAGGCTTCATATTCTTGAGTGAGACGACTTATTTTTGATTCCTTGACTTGGGTGGTTCCTTTATGCGTCACTTCTAGAAGCTTCCATACTTCGTGGGATGTGGTGCATGTGGATACCCTGTTGAACTCATTCCTGTCTATAGCACAGAATAAAGCATTAATAGCTCTCGCGTCTAGACTTGTCTGTTTGTTCTCCTCGTCAGAATATTTGTCATGTGATTTCTCAATGAGATCACCGTTGATAACTATCCTGGCGGGCTTTTTGTAACCGTCAGTGACGATAGTCCACAGGTCAAAGTCTAGAGACTTGAGATAAAAACTCATCCTTGTTTTCCAATACGTGTAGTTAGTTCCATCAAATAGGAGAGGCCTATGAGTGGACTATCCTTCACCGTGATTGGAAATCAAGGATTGTGTGGTTGCCATGGATCAGCTCTAGGATGTAAATCCTTGTAAAAAGAACAGAGCTCTGATACCAATTAAAGAACAGATGGCAACTCTAGAGGGGGGTAAATAGAGTTTATAGAGATAATATCCAATTAAAAATTTAACTCTATCATAAACAAAACTAATCAGAGTAAATACAGAATTTAAAATGAGAAGAAAGAGAGCATACGCAAACACAGCCGATTTTAACCTGGTTTCCCTCGTGGAGGACTAGTCCAGGCCTGAGAACTCTAGCTCAGGATTAAATCCACTATTTGTGAAATAGTAGTTTACAACCTGTGCCTTTCCTTCAGAAGAGCACGTCAACTTCTTACAGAGGATCGCAGTGGCGATTTGCTTGGAATTTTCCAAGCGACTTCTTCAACTCTTGCACAAGACTCCTAACTGAGAGATGCTGAGCACTCGAGACTTAGGAAGCTTGTGGCTAGTAGATGGGAAGGATATGGCTTATCTGAGCTTTAAGAAAGAAGAGAAGAGAAGATTGGATGATTTGAAATGAGAGAATTCTTGGCCTATTTATAGGATTTTTGTAGGCAGAATTCGGCCAGAATTCGGGTAAGAAATTTCAAATATTTGGCCGTTGGACAACTTGCAACCAGCTAACCCTAAAATTAAGGTTGCTAATTTTTAGGGGACAGAGTTCGGCCCGAACTCTGTGTGGAGGCAGAGTTCGGCCCGAACTCTGTCTCCAGAGCACAAAACTGGTTCTTGGAGACCAATGGAAATTTTTTGGATGGTAGAGTTTAGAGATCATTGGGTAGGCTATAGGTCAAGTCTCAAGAGCTCAGCATGACACAGTTTACATCAATCTAGACTCAATAAAAGTATAAAATACAGACTCATATACAACTGAAATGCAAAGACTGAGCTGTCTTCTGACTTGAGCTTGATGTAGACGTCGTGTGTCGTATTGAATTATTACAAGTATTATTTAGTCAATGTTATCAATATTTGGTTGACTGTGACTTTGTGTCAACAATATGGACGTTGTTATCCTTCTACTGGAAGATAGAATACTATGGAACAGTTGGGTTCCAGAAGCATAAGATTTTGCGAGAGGTGTACGTGAGCCCTGATGATTGGGTCCACAGACTCCCTTGTTGGGTGGAGATAAAAGTACAAGTCTGAAGGATGTCAAGAGTAGTACTTCTTTAGGAACTTGTCGTTGATGGGCATCATGAACAAGTCCCCATTGGATTTGGCAAGACGGTAGGCACCATTTGAGTATACCGTCTCTATGATGAAAGGCCCCTCCCACTTGGGCTCAAACTTTCCTGGTGTCTTGTGAGTCAACACCATCGGCCTCCTGACTGCCAGAATCAGGTCGCCTACTTTGAAAGTCCTCTGCTTGACCATCTTGTTGAAAGCCTGTGATATACGGGCTTGATAGAGTTCGATGCGTTGTTGGGCTAGGAGACGTTTTTCGTCAAGTACCTCTAATTCTCGCAGACGGCGACGTTGATTATCTTCTTCCATGAGTTGATTTGTGATCGCTACACGGAGTGAGGGTATCTGGATTTCGAGAGGCAGTACCGCTTCGCTTCCGTAGACCAGGGAGAATGGTGTGTTGTCCGTCGGTGTCCGTACCGTTGTGCGGTAGGCCCAAAGGCATTCGTCGAGCTTTTTGTCCCAGTCGCGTTTGTTGGATGACACGACCTTTTTGAGTAGCTTGACGATAGTCTTGTTGAACGCCTCGGCCAATCCGTTTGCTGCTGGATTGTAGGCGGTTGATGCCACATTTTGAATGTGATTCTTGTCACAGAATCTGCTGAAAATATGGCTGATTAACTGAGGACCGTTATCGTGGATAATCCTCCGAGGTACCCCGAAATGGTAGATGACATGGTGCTTGATGAAGCTGATCACCCTAGAGCTCTTCACTTTCGCAAGTGGAACTGCTTCTGCACATTTGGAGAAGTAGTCGGTGATGGCTAAGATAAAGCGGTGTCCCCTTGATGAAGGAGGGGTGATTGGTCCTACAATATCTATGTCCCAGGCTTCCAAGGGCCAGGAGGCGACCGTAGGATGTAATGGTTCTGACGATGTATGGATGAAGTCAACGTGAAGCTGGCAGACATGGCACTTTTTAGCATAGTCGACAGCGTCGGCTGCCATGTTGGCCAATAGTAGCCCATGCATCGCAGTCGATCCTGCAACTTAGGGCCAGGTTGATGGTGTGAAGCCTGTTGTCCGTATTGCGTATTTTGGAATACGTGTACGTATTTATTCTTGTATTGCATGGTTCCTTGCTTAGCTTCCTTCATGGCTTGGGTTATTCTTGGTTCGGGTTGGCTTGGTCCGGTTTTGGATTTGCTTTTGGTTCATGATGAACCCAAGTGAACCCCCTACCTACCACCACCATTTGTATTTATTAACCCTCTTCATTCTCTCTCTTCATTTATCATCTTCTTCTTCCTTATTTACTTCCTTACCTACCAGAGAGAGGAGAGAGAGGTCTAGGCAAGTGCAACTTGCTTCATGGAGGAACTCAACTTTTATTACTTCATTCTCTTCCTTACTACATTCTAAAACACTTTAGAACTTGGCATTTTCACTTTCCATGGCTAGATTCTTCTAGATCTAAGTTTACTTTATTTTTGAATTTCATGGGTTTTGATCTACTTGATCTTGTTATTTCCTAGTTTTGATGGTTCCAAGTTGTAGAGAATTTCGTTCTACCCTATTTTGACCTATGGAAGTTCGGATTTGGGCTCCGGATGAAGGTTTTATGAAGCTTGGAAGGCATGGGATTATAGTGTTCTTCTCCTCAGAAATTTGGAGAAGAAGAACAGTTCCCTGGCGCTTGGCTGTACTTGACCGCATGAGTATTCATGCGGCAAGTTGCCCCCAGCCGCATGAAACCCTTGTACTTCTAAGCCGCATGAAACTTAGTCCCAGCCGCATGAGGCTGAGTCCCATTCGTAGCCACATGGGCTCATTTCTCATCAGCCGCATAAGTCTATATGAACTTAGCCGCATTAGTGGGAGCAACTATTTAAACCGCATATGCAACTGTCACCCCCTCCAGCCGCATAAGCAATTGCATTGACCTAGCCGCATGGATCATGCTCCGCGAGCCGCATGAACCCGAGTCCGTTCCAGCCGCATGAGAACCCTTTCCTTTGAGCCGCATGCGCCCTTGACTGAACCTAGCCGCATGCGCCCTTGCTTATGTAGCCGTATGTGTGCCCGCTATATCGAGCCGCATGGATTTCCTTCCCCTCAGCTGCATAAGGCCCAGTCATTTCCTGGCCGCATGGACTCCCAGCAACCTAGCCGCATGCGCCTTGGGCTTCCTTCTAGCCGCATGAAGCCGCGCGCCTGCTCCATATTGAACCCAAACTCTTGGCCGCATGGACCCGAACTCCTTCTTAGCCGTATGGGCTGTTCTCACCCAGCCGCATGAGATCATTCCTGGCCGCATATGCCTTAGCCGCATGGCTCTTCTATGGCCCTGTATATTGATATTTTATTAGATATTTTACGTCCATTTTATATCCTTACACCTTTTGTCATGAACTTGATAATCATGGATTTGTTTAATGTGTTTGGAAATGATACCTGAGCATGACACGATAGCGACCCGTAGTGGTGCACTCTTGACAAAAAAACCTGACATGACCTGATAGTGGCCCGTCGTGGCGCACTCCTGACAAGTACACTTGACATGATAAACCCGACATGATTATCTTGATCAGCTGTTGCGACGGCTACCTGACATGGCATGACCTATATAAATTACCTAGACACCGTGGGCGATTGTGTTTGTACAAATAAACCAGTCCTGTCTTGCATCATGTCTAGGACAGGGACTCCTGAGTACCACGGTCAGGAGTACCTATTGAAATGGACTAAGGTTAATAACTAGATTAACACATTAGTCATGAAGAGATTCCCCAGCTGCAGGCAATCCCGTTACCTGGGCGCGCCTGGGATCTGTAGCCTGCCGTCGAGTAGGGCACATTTCCAGCACACTGTCATGTGTTGCACCCTTCAAGCTACTTAAGGGTACATGCGTTTCCTGGACGGTGTACCCACCTGAATTCAACCCCTAATTTTGACCCGGGTAACCTGGATCGTCTGCAGGGCTTATGGCTGTGGAATAATCTTACTGCATCTTGTTAGTAACTAGGCCTGTGATAACCCTAGTTAGTTAAAGTATCAAGCCGTAGGTCTTGTTTGGCCGTGAAATGATTGGATGGAGTTTAACCAGTCTAGTCTTGTCCTGATCCTGCTCCAGATTGCTATATGACCTGAATGCATGTATTTATTTTACCGATAAATAGTGAGAATTTCAAGTTCTGTTCAGACGAAGGGTTACAACCCCGGTCCTTGTTTGGTTTACGGGTTGTAACCTGGTTATCTGAATAGTTCCATGGTTATCTCGTCGTATATCATCCTGATGTATTTTCTTTATTTCCAGTTTTTACCTTATTTATACTCTTGTGATGATTGCTGGTTTTAGTTCCTAAGTGAAGCCTCCTTTGTGGCACTTGCTCTTTCTGGGATCTGACCTAGCTGGTTTTGTATGGCCAAATTTCAGAGCAGCTCCAGAGGATCTACCGACTATCCAGCCCGATGGTGGCGACTAGACGTAACCCGGGCAACGAGTGGATTTATTTTTGCTCTTCCACTTTATTGTAAAAATATTCTTTTGAGGCGTTTAGCCGACGAGCACCTGTTTAGCTCGATTGTATTACTTACTGTCTGCCTACGGGCTGTAACATGATTGACAGATCCTAGGGTTGATCATGTATGACTAAACTCTTGCTAGTCCTGATATTTTGTAACGACTAGCTTCATGATCAGCTGAATATGTAATATTTGGGACGCCTTACTATTGTATATTTAATGATCATACATCTTGTGACTTTTACTTACTTGCTTGTGATTGAGACACTAGGCTTGTCATGACCTTAAGAGACTGTTGGCTTGTAGATAAACCCTCATGTATCTAGACAGCCGTGACCGTATAGCGAGATGGATTCCATTTCATATACGTAGCTGGCTATGTCTGCCCCCGCTCTCCAGTATTCTGGTTCTGGGGTGTGACATGGTTTAAGTGGTGGCCCATGCAGGTCTTGTAAATCAAGATATGTGAGGGTTTACCGAATAGATGTCTCAATCAGTATTCGTCCTTGATTTCTGCTCGTATCTTCTGAATCCCTGGATTCTTGTCCTGATCACATTTGCTTGTAATCATTGGTCTATCCTGGTCCTTCCTTATTGTTCCCCATGTCGTCTTCTTCAGCGGCATTGTTCGTGGTCCTGCCGATCAGCAAGGTGGAGCACCTCCCGCGGACCAGCAGCAACCTGGGGATCAAGCCCAGCATTCCGGAGTAGCCTCCAGAGTCGTGCCTTCTGGCGAAGAGCCACCAGTCCAGCCAGTCCAGCCTGCCGAGCCTGATGATGGCACATTGGTAGGTCTTGTCAGGACCTTGATAGCTTTCCAAGATCGTCGTGGAGATGCCTTGCACCAGGCAGTGACAGATGCTTTGACCCGGGGCGGTCATCGGGGTAACAGCGCGGCCAACAGCTTCAAGCACTTGAACCCTCCATTCTTCGACGGTAGTGAAGATGCTATCGCAGCAGATGCTTGGCTTCAGGACACTGAAGTGATTCTCGAAGCAGCCAGGACTCCAGAGAACGAGAAGGTGGCAGTTGTGCGCCTGCAGTTGTTAGATCTTGTCCGCAGCTGGTAGACGGCACAGGCCGTTGGGTTAGCAGCACCCATTCCATAGGCAGTGTTCAGAGAGAGATTCCAGACCAAGTATTTCGATGCTGTAGCTCGGTACGATCTACAGACGAGGTTCACCAATCTGAAGCAAGGAGGCAGGACGGTCGACGGATAAGCGGCCGAGTTTTCCAGACTCAGTCGGTTTGCTCCCACCTTGGTGGCAACCGAGTATGATCGAGCCCAGCGGTTCTAGCAGGGACTTCACCTGGAGATCTTGTTAGCAATTGAGCAGTTTGAGCATCAGACCTTTGATGCAGTCTTGAGAGCAGCCCGGAGGCATGAGTACACCTCCCAGAGGATTGTGGATAGGGCCGGAGGTCGAAAGAGATTCCACGGCCAGATGAATCAGTCTTCAGCACCAGCCCCGGCAGCCAGGGCTTTGACTATTGGAGCTCCATGGCGAGCGGCCTCAGTAACGTCGGTTCAGCATTCCACCCTGACGAACCCTCAGCAGTAGCAGAAGCAGAAGCAGTCTTCCGTAGTGGAATGTTCTCATTGTGGGAAGCCAGGCCATGTAGTGGCAGAATGTCGCAGGCACAGAGATTGTGTCTGGTTTGTGGAGCACCAGACCATAGGGTTGGATCCTGCCCGAACAGGGGTGGTTCATCATCATCCAACCTTTCTAGCTCTTCGGTGAGAGGACCAGCTTCAGTCCAGCAGCAGCAGCAGTATCCCTTGCCGAGGCCCTTGCCGCCTCAGTCCCAGATGTTCCAGCAGCAGAACCCCCAGCAGCATGTTCAAGTCCAAGCCTAGAGTCACAGCAGGCAGCGAGGATTTCAGCAGAGGGAACCAGCACCCCGAGGGCATGGTCATGCTATGGTGATGACTGCAGAGGAAAGATTGGCACCAGGAGAGGTAGTGGCAGGTACTATTCTCGTCAACTCCTATCCAGCTTCGGCTTTATTTGATTCTGGTGCATCCCATTCATTTATGTCTGCACGATTCGCGACACGGGTAGGATTGGAGCCCAAGTCCTTATCAGTAAAGCTCAATATACTTACTGGTAACGGACTTGTGGGAGTCGATAGAGTGTTTTCCTCGTGTCGGATCGTAGTTAGCGGTAGAGAGTTCCCCGCTAGATTGATAGAGTTCCCGATGGCCGATTATGATGTGGTCTTAGGGATGGATTGGTTGAGGAACCAGTATGCTAGAATAGATTGCCATGTTGGTAAAGTTGTTTTTAGCATTCCAGGTGAGCCAGAGTTTTCCTTCTCTCGAGGCGAAGTTGAGCCTTCTCCTCCAGTATTGCGGATGGCAGTAGCAGCAGTTCAGTTGCCCAGGATAGTCGAGGAGTTTCCAAATGTTTTCCCAGAAGAGCTTCCAGGTATGCCTCCAGAGCGGGAGATCGAGTTCACTATAGACTTGATTCCCGGGACAGCCCCAGTGTCAGAGAGAGTCTACCGGATGGTGCCGTCAGAATTGAAGATATTATACAAGATGATTGAGGAACTCAGGACCAAGGGATTCATTCGTGCCAGTGGATCGCCTTGGGGAGCCCCGATGCTTCTTGTGAAAAAGAAGGATGGTACGTCCAGGTTATGTGTTGATTATCGTACCTTGAATTCAGTGACAATCAAGAACAGATATCCTCTCCCAAGGATAGATGACTTATTTGATCAACTCAAGGGGGCTTCAGTATTTTCGAAGATCGACTTGCGCTCAGGATATCATCAGATCAGAGTCAGAGAGCAGGATATCCCGAAGACAACTTTTAGATCGAGATATGGGCATTGGGAATTCCTTATTATGCCTTTTGGAGCAACCAATGCGCCGGCAGTATTCATGGACCTCATGAATCACATCTTCATGCCCTACTTGGATCAGTTTGTGATTGTGTTCTTAGACGATATCCTGATCTACAGCAAGAGTGAGGCGGAGCATGAGCAGCATCTCCGTGTAGTTCTTCAGATTCTCAAAGAGCACCAGTTATATGCCAAGTTCAGTAAATGCGAGTTCTGGCTCGATGGCATTTCGTACTTGGGTCATATCATCACCAGAGGAGGAGTAGAAGTGGATCCCCAGAAGATTGTGGCTATTGAGTCATGGCCAGTGCCCAGCACAGTTGCAGAGGTTCATAGTTTTTTTGGATTGGCCGGCTACTACCGACAGTTTGTTTCAAATTTTGCTCGAATTTCAGCGCCATTGACGCAGTTAACCCGCAAGGATGCACAGTTTGCTTGGACAGCAGAGTGTCAGAGTTCTTTTGAACAGTTGAAGCGAGGATTGATAACAGCTCCTATTCTCATGCTTCCAGATGGGACCGAAGGATTCTCAGTGTACTGTGATGCTTCAGGCAGAGGCTTAGGATGTGTTCTGATGCAGCATGGAAAGGTAATAGCTTATGCGTTACGACAACTTCGTGATCATGAGAGGAATTACCTAACCCATGACTTGGAGCTGGCAGCAGTAGTGTTTGTACTTAAGTTATGGAGGCACTATTTGTATGGAGATAGGGTGGAGATTTTCACCGACCACAAGAGTCTGAAGTATGTTTTCATCCAGAAGGATCTTAACATGCGTCAGAGAAGGTGGCTGGAGCTTCTTGTGGATTATGATGTCAACCTGCAGTATCATCCTGGGAAGGCCAACGTTGTAGCAGATGCATTGAGCAGGAGAGCCGGAGTTTACTTCCTAACAGCACAACCAGAGCTGTTAGCAGATCTTCAGAAGATGGGTATTGAAGTTGTTCTCCCTTCCAGTGTAGCATTGATGGCCAGCATGCAAGTTCAGTCCACTATAGTCGAGAGGATCCGGATGACACAGTCAACAGATTCCAAGCTTCAGCGACTCAGAGCAGAGTGTGAGGCAGGACGAAGACCAGAGTTATGCATTCATAAGGACGGTACACTTAGGCATGGTAAGCGTCTTTGTGTACCCAGTGAAGATATCAGACAGGAGATCATGTCAGAGGTGCACAGTTCTCAGTATTCCATCCATCCTGGCTGTACGAAGATGTATCGTGATATCCGTCAGCACTTCTGGTGGAATGGCATGAAGCGGGAGATAGCTCGGTTTGTCTCTCGGTGTTTGGTTTGCCAACAAGTCAAGGCCGAACATCAGAGACCAGCAGGACTTCTTCAGCCCTTGCCGATTCCGGAATGGAAGTGGAAGCATGTGACCATGGATTTCGTGACTGGATTGCCTAGATCCCCAGCTGGTCGAGATGCTATTTGGGTTATAGTTGATCGGCTCACGAAGGTGGCTCACTTTCTTCCATTCAGAGTTGGTCAGTCGATGGCTCAGTTAGCAGAGATGTACCTCAGGCAGATTGTCAGGTTGTACGGAGTGTCCGTCAGTATCACCTCGGACTGAGATTCCAGATTTATGTCGCACTTTTGGCGTAGCTTGTAAGAGAGTTTGGGGACTCATCTCCAGTTTAGTTCAGCATATCATCCGCAGACAGATGGCCAGTCGGAGCGCACGATCCAGACTCTTGAAGACATGTTGCGGTCTTGCACACTTGACTTCGGTGGTTCATGGGAAGATCACTTGCACCTGGTAGAATTCTCGTACAACAACAGTTTCCAGGCCAGTATCCAGATGGCACCGTTCGAGGCACTTTATGGCAGGAAGTGCAGATCCCCGCTAGCATGGGATGATGTCAGAGAAAGACAGATGCTCGATCCAGAAATGATTGCCCAAACAGTTGAAGTGGTCAGAAGAGTCCGGGATCATCTTCGAGTTGCTCAAGATCGCCAGCGCCATTGGGCCGATTCTCATCGGCGCCCTCTTGAGTTTTCGGTCGGCGATCATGTATTCCTGAGGATTTCGCCTAACCGTGGCGTCATTCGTTTTGGCGTACGGGGCAAGCTTAGTCCTAGGTATATAGGACCGTTTGACATTCTGGAGCGAGTAGGAGATGTATCATATCGTCTCTCTCTTCTGCCGTCGTTAAGCGAGGTACATGACGTGTTTCATGTATCCCAATTATGACGGTATATCCCAGACCCGAGCCACATCCTGGATCATTCGGAATTGGTTGTTGGTACCAACCTTTCGTATGAGGAGAGGCCCGTGTCTATATTGGACCGGAGAGAGAAGATACTCAAGAACAAGACTATCAAGTTAGTCCGAGTTGCTTGGGGTCATCACTCTTTGGGTGAGTCAACGTGGGAGCGTGAGGATGATATCCGATCACGATATCCTGACTTATTTGACTCGTGAGGTATAATATCTTCCTTATGCCTCATGCCTTCGATTCCTTGCTTGCATGATTGATTGATTGCCTAGTATAACTCGCTCGTTATTAGTATAGCTTGTCATTGCCCCTCTAGCCTCTTGATTAAATTTCGAGGACGGAATTCTTTTAAGGTGGGTAGAGTTGTGATGCCTGTTGTCCGTATTGCGTATTTTGGAATACGTGTACGTATTTATTCTTGTATTGCATGGTTCCCTGCTTAGCTTCCTTCATGGCTTGGGTTATTCTTGGTTCGGGTTGGCTTGGTCCGGTTTTGGATTTGCTTTTGGTTCATGATGAACCCAAGTGAACCCCCTACCTACCACCACCATTTGTATTTATTAACCCTCTTCATTCTCTCTCTTCATTTATCATCTTCTTCTTCCTCATTTACTTCCTTACCTACCAAAGAGAGAAGAGAGAGGTCTAGGCAAGTGCAACTTGCTTCATGGAGGAACTCAACTTTTATTACTTCATTCTCTTCCTTACTACATTCTAAAACACTTTAGAACTTGGCATTTTCACTTTCCATGGCTAGATTCTTCTAGATCTAAGTTTACTTTATTTTTGGATTTCATGGGTTTTGATCTACTTGATCTTGTTATTTCCTAGTTTTGATGGTTCCATGTTGTAGAGAATTTCGTTCTACCCTATTCTGACCTATGGAAGTTCGAATTTGGGCTCCGGATGAAGGTTTTATGAAGCTTGGAAGGCATGGGCTTATAGTGTTCTTCTTCTCGGAAATTTGGAGAAGAAGAACAGTTCCCTGGCGCTTGGTTGTACTTGACCGCATGAGTATTCATGCAGCAAGTTGCCCCCAGCCGCATGAAACCCTTGTACTTCTAAGCCGCATAAAACTTAGTCCCAGCCGCATGAGGCTGAGTCCCATTCGTAGCCACATGGGCTCATTTCTCATCAGCCGCATGAGTCTATATGAACTTAGCCGCATTAGTGGGAGCAACTATTTAAATCGCATATGCAACTGTCACCCCCCCCAGCCGTATAAGCAATTGCATTGACCTAGCCGCATGGATCATGCTCCGTGAGCCGCATGAACCCGAGTCCGTTCCAGCAGCATGAGAACCCTTTCCTTTGAGCCGCATGCGCCCTTGACTGAACCTAGCCGCATGCGCCCTTGCTTATGTAGCCATATGTGTGCCCGCTATATCGAGCCGCATGGATTTCCCTCCCCTCAGCCGCATAAGGCCCAGTCATTTCCTGGCCGCATGGACTCCCAGCAACCTAGCCGCATGCACCTTGGGCTTCCTTCTAGCCGCATGAAGCCGCGCGCCTGCTCCATATTGAACCCAAACTCTTGGCCGCATGGACCCGAACTCCTTCTTAGCCGTATGGGCTGTTCTCACCCAGCCGCATGAGATCATTCCTGGCCGCATATGCCTTAGCCGCATGGCTCTTCTATGGCCCTGTATATTGATATTTTATTAGATATTTTACGTCCATTTTATATCCTTACGCCTTTTGTCATGAACTTGATAATCATGGATTTGTTTAATGTGTTTGGAAATGATACCTGAGCATGACACGATAGCGACCCGTAGTGGTGCACTCTTGACAAGAAAACCTGACATGACCTGATAGTGGCCCGTCGTGGCGCACTCCTGACAAGAACACTTGACATGATAAACCCGACATGATTATCTTGATCAGCTGTTGCGACGGCTACCTGACATGGCATGACCTGTATAAATTACCTGGACACCGTGGGCGATTGTGTTTGTACAAATAAACCAGTCCTGTCTTGCATCATGTCTAGGACAGGGACTCCTGAGTACCACGGTCAGGAGTACCTATTGAAATGGACTAAGGTTAATAACTAGATTAACACATTAGTCATGAAGAGATTCTCCAGCTGCAGGCAATCCTGTTACCTGGGTGCACCTGGGATCTGTAGCCTACCATCGAGTAGGGCATATTTCCAGTACACTGTTATGTGTTGCACCCTTCAAGCTACTTAAGGGTACATGCGTTTCCTGGACGGTGTACCCACCTGAATTCAACCCCTAATTTCGACCTGGGAAACCTGGATTGTCTGCAGGGCTTGTGGCTGTGGAATAATCTCACTGCATCTTGTTAGTAACTAGGCCTGTGATAACCCTAGTTAGTTAAAGTATCAAGCCGTACGTCTTGTTTGGCCGTGAAATGATTGGATGGAGTTTAACCAGTCTAGTCTTGTCCTGATCCTGCTCCAGATTGCTATATGACCTGAATGCCTGTATTTATTTTACCGATAAATGGTGAGAATTCTAAGTTCTATTCAGACGAAGGGTTACAACCCCGGTCCTTGTTTGGTTTACGGGTTGTAACATGGTTATCTGAATAGTTCCATGGTTATCTCGTCGTATATCATCCTGATGTATTTTCTTTATTTCCAGTTTTTACCTTATTTATACTCTTGTGATGATTGCTAGTTTTAGTTCCTAAGTGAAGCCTCCTTTGTGGCACTTGCTCTTTCTGGGATCTGACCCAGCTGGTTTTGTATGGCCAGATTTCGGAGCAGCTCCAGAGGATCTATCGACTATCCAGCCCGATGGTGGCGACTAGACGTAACCCGGGCAACGAGTGGGTTTATTTTTGCTCTCCCACTTTATTGTAAAAATATTCTTTTGAGGCGTTTAGCCGACGAGCACCTGTTTAGCTCGATTGTATTACTTACTGTCTGCCTACGGGCTGTAACATGATTGACAGATCCTAGGGTTGATCATGTATGACTAAACTCTTGCTAGTCCTGACATTTTGTAACGACTAGCTTCATGATCAGCTGAATATGTAATATTTGGGACGCCTTACTATTGTATATTTAATGATCATACATCTTGTGACTTTTACTTACTTGCTTGTGATTGAGACACTAGGCTTGTCATGACCTTAAGAGACTGTTGGCTTGTAGATAAACCCTCATGTATCTAGACAGCCGTGACCGTATAGCAAGATGGATTCCATTTCATATACATAGCTGGCTATGTCTGCCCCCGCTCTCCAGTATTCTAGTTCTGGGGTGTGACAGATGGGCCCCTCAGGTTCCATCGTGAGCTTCTCGAAGGGCTTCGGCTGCTTCTTTATTGGATAAACATCGAAGGAGAAGTCCATCGTAGGAGCGTCGGTACAGCATTTTAGTGGTTGTATCGTAATAGAATCGAAGGGAACGCCTCCTGACCGAGACGGCTTCTTTCATGTCCTCTGGAAGAATTTTGTAGACAGCAAAGTCGATGAACGGGAATCTCCAGTCTCGGACATTAATACTAGTGTTTGTTGGCATGGCATGGGCCATTTGTGAGCAAAGGTTATTTACGACAGACCAAGTCTCGACCAACTACCGTGACGAAGTATTGAGTCCCGAAGGGTGCTGCCAATGAGGCTGCGAGGCCAGCCAGAGCGTCAGCCTCTAGATTTTGTAAACGAGGTACATGTTCGATGAAGAACTTGGTAAAGGTTGAAATGACGTTCAATGCAACTTCATGGTAAGGAACCAGATCTTTATGGCGAACTTCATATTGCCCTCTGACCTGGTTAATGACGAGTTTTGAGTCGCTGTAGGCTTCCAGATGATCCTCCCCAGCTGTTGCGCCAACTGGAGTCCCATGATGAGAGCGTTGTACTCGGCAATATTGTTGGAGCACGGCTTCGAAAGGGAGTAGGCACGCTGGATGACCAGCTGATCGGGGGAGACTAAGACTACCCCCACACCTGCGATGATTTGGCCTTTGGGCCTGTTCTTGACGTGCCATCGAAAAACATCCGCCAGACGGAGCTTTCTTCGGTGATATTTGATTCTTGGACCTCATCCGGGATGTCTTCATAGAGTCTGGAGGACTCCGGAATGGGGTGTGCAGCTAAAAAGTCGGCCAGAGCCTGACCCTTAATGGCTTTTTATGGAACGAACACCATGTTGTATGGCGTTAGCAGGATTGCCCATGTAGCTAGCCGGGAGTTTAATAACCCTGGCTTCGTCATGAGAACTCTGAGTGGATTGACTCGGGAGATGACATGAATCGTCTGGCCCGAGACATAATGGCGAGTCTTCTGGATGGCAAATACCAAAGCCAAACACTCTTTTTCAACGGGGTTGTACCGGTGTTCGGCCCCGATCAGTATTCTACTGAGGTAGTAGATAGCTTGCTCATAGCCTGTATTGCTGTTCTGAGCAAGCAGAGCGCCGAGGGAATGATCCTTGGCACGGACGTAGAGGAGAAATGGTTTGTCGGCGACGGGTGCCACCAGGACTGGCGGGCTCGTCAAGTAAGCCTTGATATCGTCGAAAGCTTTTTGACATTCCTCTGTCCAGACGTAAGAGACTCCCTTCTTCATGAGCTGGATGAAGGGTTGACATTTTCCAGAAAGGTTTGCTATAAACCTCTGAATGTATGCCAGACGTCCTTGCAGGCCTCGAAGTTCTCGGAGGTTCTTCGGAGGATCCATGTCAAGGATGGCTTTAGTCTTCTCGGGATCGACATGAATGCCTTTCGCCGTGATAATGAAGCCCAAGAACTTTCCGCTATAAACCCCAAGGAAGGATTTAGCGGGGTTCATCTTGAGTTGATGCGCTCGTATGAGGTCGAAGACTGTCTTAAGGTCTTGTAGGTGATCTCCTTTGAGACGGCTCTTGACTGCAATATCATCAACATAGCATTCGACTGTTTTGCGAAGATACTGACGGAAGATGGTGCTCATAGCTCGTTGGTATGTCGCACCAGCGTTCTTAAGACGAAGGGCATCACTGTGTAGCAGAAGACCCCCTTCGGAGTCCTGAATGATGTGTGTTTTGCGTCATCGGGGAATATCTTGATCTGGTTGTAGCCCGAATACCCGTCCATAAAAGACATGCGTTCGAAGCCACATGTGTTGTCGATCATTACGTCGGTGATTGGAAGTAGGAATTCGTCCTTCGGGCAAGCAGTGTTGAGATCCCTGAAGTCGATACAGACTCGTATCTTCCCATTCTTCTTGGTGACAGGGACGACATTGGCCACCCAATCCGGGTGTTGTTCTTCACGGATAAACCCGCTGGTCAGGAGTTTGTCTACTTACTGATCGATAGCATTTATGATATCAGGACGAAAACGTCGCTGTTGTTGCTTTATAGACTTGGCATCATGTAAGATGTTTAGCCTATGCATCGTGATCTGGGGATCAAGTCCCGGCATATCTTCGTAGCTCCAGGCAAAGACATCGTTATATTCTTTAGCCAGCTGGATTAATGATTCCCGATCTTCTCCTTTTAGGCTTTTGCTGATGAATATGGGATTAGAAGAAGATCCATCCCCAAGGTCGATCTGCTCGACTTCGTCTTCAGTAGGGGGTTCACGTAATTCAAAATGACACTCCCACTGTTCTCCTAGGCGTTGAGCCCAGGATTCTTCTTCAAAAAATTTTGGCGTTTGGTCTTCGCCTTCATCTTCTTGAGATTGTGCAGATGTCATGTTGGCTGATAGCACTTTCTTGAAGACTGATCCGATACTGGTATCGGAATCCCAAGTTGATGCTTCGGATGAATGAGAATGTTCTGCTTCTCCTGCCTCCGAACTCTCTGGAGTTGACGGCGGCGTGACATAGCCCACCCCCCGTCGAGTTCGATGATAGTAGTCCTGCGGCTTTTCTTTAGGTATTGGAAGCCGGAGAGGAAGGTGTCGACCCTTGCCGTAGTTCAGGCCTTTGTTGCTTTTTAGGTCGTAACCCATCTTTTGGATGAGGTACTTTGCCTAGTCCATATACCGATAGGCTTGTATTCTGTCGGTATCTGGTTCTTGCTCGAGTGGCAGGAGGTCTTGATGATGCTCGACTTTGTCGAAGATGATGGATTCTTCGTCTCGATTCCGTGATGGGACTACAAAACAGACCCCTTGGGACGGGACTACTCGATTTACATGATGGATGGTCATTATTTGTGTTTGTAACAACCGTAGAGCCTTATCTAATGTATACATGGCATTCCAATGTGGAAGACTAGAATAATTAAAAGATACTCTATTATTGATGAAATACGAGATTTTGTCTTGTGGGATTACATTGCCCAGAGAGGGTGCATCTACATCAGCAGAGATATATTCCCCTAGCACTTCATCTGTGAGTACTGGGATTGGATCGGGAGAGTCTACCACAGTTTTGATCTTGGGGTCCGAGAGGGCTATGTAGGCCTTCTCCGGCAGCTGGACCGAGACAGATGATCGCGACGGCTTGCCCTTAAGACGTACCTTCAGAGGTGCCTTAACTGCGCCTTCGGTGATTGGTGCCTTCCCCTGTAGTTTTGCCACAAGGGGAGCCGATGTTTGAGGCGGCTTTCCCTTGAGCCGTATCTTCAAGGAAGTTTCAGTGGATGTTCTACCTGGAGCAGTTGGTGCTTTTCCATGTAGCTCGATGTTCATGGAAGGCAACGTCTGAGGCGGCTTCCCTTTGAGTCAAATTTTTAAAGGAGCGTCGGGAATCATCTCTGGCTCCATGTCAGGGTTCTGCTGTCATTTCTGCTTCATCGTCAGCATTATTGGCTTCCTCCTCGTCAAGTGACTTATACAAGTTGGAATCAGTGAAGTAGGCTTCAACCCCCTTGAAAGGGTCGATGTCCTGCGAACTCCGTCCGGATGATGTCATTGGTGGACACGTATTTCATACATTGGTGGAGTGTGGATGGTACCACCATGTACTCATGCAGCCACGGACGACCCAGTAGGAGGTTGTAGTTGACATCGGCGTCCACGACATAGTAAGTGACCTCAGTTCTGAGGTTACCAATATGATACTTCAGCCGTATTTTGTCCAGCGGCTCACTTTTGCTGGCATTGAAGCCACTGATTATTGTGTTGGAAGGCACCAGTCGGTACATTAGGATCCCCAGTATTAAGAGCAGCATCTTCAGAATGATACTGAGGAAAGACCCCGGATCGATCTGAATCCGCTTCACCTTGACTGAACCGATATACCCTGTATAATACAGCGGCCTGTTATGTCGGTTGTGCTTGAGCAAGCATGTCTTGTTGGGTGAAGGTTATGTTAGGGATAAATTCATCCGTACAATGACAGTGCGCACATGGAGTATCCTCAGGCTGCTTGACCTGACTGATGAAGGACTCAGCATCCTTCAGGACTTCACAAAGAGCTTCACGAGTGTTCTTGGAAAGGCGAAGAAGCTCAAACAGATATATGCGGGCAGGAGTACTGGCAAGTTGTACCAGTATGTCGAAGTTGTGGGGCTTGGCTAGCCCCGAAGCATTCTCCTTTCGTAGAGGCTTGTCGAAA
This sequence comes from Iris pallida, assembly GCA_029216955.1. Lineage (NCBI taxonomy): Eukaryota > Viridiplantae > Streptophyta > Magnoliopsida > Asparagales > Iridaceae > Iris > Iris pallida. Next base: position 30,470,067 of record JANAVB010011199.1, read on the forward strand.
CGGACCTCTACATGCTTCTGCTTATTGGCTGCTGGGGGCTTAGATGGGCCCTCTTCCTGGACAGCAGGGACGGTACAAGGAGGCACCACCTCGACGGCAGCTTCGTCAGTTTGGGCATTCTGATGCGAACGCGTCTGTACAAGAAAGTGCCTCTATCGCAGAGGAAGAGACCATGCGGCAAGACTTGATCTTCCTGCCTTTAGTTTTGGAGGCAGAGCGTACCTCCGGTTGAGTAACCTCGGAGACGAGATCAGGGTGAACCCATAAGACCTCTCCCCGAGATGTGGTGAGTGGGATGAGTCCACTCACGTTGTCACGAGTAGGTGGTAGATTGACCACCTCCATTGTCGCCTTAGGGATGGGGATGACGCCATCTTGTGTTGTGGTCAGGCAGCAAGGTGCCAATTGGAGTGACACCAGGTTGGTCGAGACCGTTTTCTCCTCATAGTCGACGGAGATAACATCCGCATTGATCATGCGCTGGATGTAGTTTTTGAGGACATAGCAGTCCTTAGTTGGATGTCCGACAAACCGATGGTAGTGACAGTACCTCGGATTGTCCACTTTCCAACCTCGTCGGGACGCTTCGGGTCTGGCAATTTGATCTTGTCACCCTGCTTCAGTATCTCAAAGATTTGTAAGGTGTCTTCATCGTTGAAAGAATAAACCTCCTTTAGCCTTGGTGCAAGTGGAGGCTTTTGAGTGGGTGCTGATGCACCTTTGGAGGCATTGACTGTCAACGCCTGTTTCCCCTTCGTCTCTCGTCCGGGGTTATTGGCTGCAAGCCAGTTTCCCCTTGTCCTCAAAGGCAGGAAAACTAACTACCAGAAGGCGAGCATTGGACACCTTCTTTTCTGCTGCTTCGGCTTCGATGATCAAGGAACTCCTAGTCGGGAGGAGGAGTGGAGTTGAGCCAGAGTTGGACTGCAGGTAAAATGTTCATGCTGCAGGAGGAGAGGAGTGCGTGTTCTGGCATGCCCGGGGGCAGTCTGAAGCAGGCCTGTCGGAAGCGTTCGATGAATACTCGAACTGTTTCCTTCTCCTTCTGGCGTATCTCTACGAGGGACGCCATTGTCATGTCCTTTCCGCCATCGTAGAAACGGTCGAGGAAGAGACGCGTTAGATCGTCGAAGGAAGATATAGAGTTATCGGGGAGGCTGTAGTACCAGTCGTACGCCACTCCTTTTAGTACCCCGACAAATATGCTGGTAAGTAGTGCGTCCTCCTTCGGAAGATGTCCCATTTGGGACTAGAAGTACATCAGATAGCAATGCGGAGAGTCCTTTCCATCGTACGGCATCAGTATTTGTGGTTTATATTTAGGAGGATAAACCACTTTGTTCCATTCAAGGGAATAAGGATTGGGGGATCCCCATCTTCTGGCGCTCCTCTTGTCTGTTCTTGGACTCAAAGCGCTCGCGCAAGTCCCTGATCATCTCTACCACATCCTCCGTGGAGCTAGGAGACAGGAGAAGATGGTACAGCCTGGAGTTGAGCATTTGACGGCTCCGACGTCCGAGGTGCTTCGCGGCGATCCGTATCCAAGGATACCCGTTGAAGGGGTACACTTGATTCTCCATTGGCCCCTGGGTCAGGACCGGTAGAAGGTTCCCTGGCAAAAGTTGACCGTATCTCAAATACTGCTTGAGTCATTGTTTGCATATAGGCGGAGAGGGTTTTGAGTCCTTCCTCCAGGGTAACCATGCGCTGGACGAGGTCTGCTGGCGACGCATCCGATTCGGTATCACCCCCAGTCATGTATACTGTCATGACACGGCTGGAGTCGGATGGATCAGTTGAGGCTTCGCTTTCGGGCTCGCTCTCCTGTAGGGGAGAAACTTCCCCTGGTACTTCATCTTGGTTACCCCCAGCTATGTTTTGGAGGACACCCTCATTTTCGGGAGAAGTATCCGCGAGAGCCTGATTACCCCCAATCCTGTCTTGGAGGACTTCTTCGTCTTCGAGACGCAGGTCCACAGGGGCCAGGACTACCTCCAGCTGTGTCCGGGAGGCTGACTTCTTCTCCAGGATGAAGATCCACCCCAGCTGTGCTCTGGAGGGCATCTTCGTCTTCAGAAGGAGGATCGACAAGGGCCTGACTACCCCAAGCTTCCTCCAGGATCTTCTTTCTTCCCCCGAGTGCCTTCGAACACTCTACGGGATGGAACAGTTGTCTTGGTTCTCCTCGGTTGACTCTTGGACGAGGACGAGGAATGACCAGTCGCCTTTCGGATTGACGAGGAATGAGAGATCACGTTGCATGAAGCAACCTCTGGTTCCTCTTCAATTAACACCTTCTTCCCGAGGCGACGTTAGAGAGGTGTTAATGATTGCAGCCGCTTGGAACACCGACTGCCTTGGTGGCGGGACTGTTGTTTTGCAACAACAGTTGATAGTGACTACAGCACAGGCGTGCCCTGTGAGGGGAGCATTGTGCTTGTCAGTCGACTCTCCTGACCGGAGTTTGTGAGTGATCACGTTACGCAGATCATTGGAGGAGAGTGCCACCTTCGCACCCCCATCATGTGCATGGCAAGGCCAAGCGCCGGGGTGGTCAAGTGAATGCTGTACCCCCTGATCCAACACCAAACAGGTGCTCAGATCAGTAGTGGGGGAACAACATTTACAGTGACTTGAACGAACCTCAAATGCACAACCAGAGGAGATGCGGGAGTTCAAGACTATAGGGTTTGCCTTGCTCGACTCGGTTGTGAACGCAACAGATGCGCCCAAGTGAGACAAGGACTTTGAAGGTCGACTCTTTCCCGGCGCAAAAGTACCCGAGTCGACCTTGTACAGCTTACCATCAGCAGCGTGCATGATTATGAGCGCATGCTTCTGGTTTGCTGCCGGCATAGCACATTTGAGGCGTATGGTCCGTGCTGCCTTGGACTTCTTCGTACTAGCCCGCTGGGATGCATAGTACTCAGAGTCCAAATTCTCCTCGCCACTATAGCGAGTGAGTCTGTCAAAGACAGAGACCTTCTGCGGCACATCAGAGGTGATGCGCGGGGCATTAGCTGTGCCCCTGCTCCGTCGACGCATCTTCCTCGCCTGAGAGGAAGATGGCTGGGGAATATGGTCAGCCGCACGTTTTCCCGAGAGATGCGCTGCACCGATAGGCGCATCTTGGTTGCTGAGGACGTCAGCAGGAAGGGAAGGCTGCATTGGCACATCTCCTTCGGTGGGGGTGCCAAAGGTGTCGACCTTGCGCACCCAGACTTGGCGAGTCTTCTTCGGCTTCGGCAGCCGCTTCGAAGGACTCGCACTGCCTTCAGAGATGAACTCCTCATACGCCTGTTGATTGAGGCGTACGGCCAGCGTCTTGTGGGAGGAGCCCACCTTCACGTCGTCGGATTACGACACAGCTTTCTCGGTAGAGGAGAAAGAGGTCCCTAGCAGAGTCGCCAGCTTGTTTTTGATGTAATTTCAATACAAACAGAACAGTGTTACAATGTAGGACTTAGACGTAGTCCTAGGAGTACACTTTTGTTTATCTGGGTCCCTTGTGCCGATGGAGCAAGTGGTAATGCGTTGACTCCGTTGACGATCTGACGACGGTTCTCGGTTCTCTGAAGATCTGGATTGCTCTAGGTGCAGGAGCTTGTGGAGAGGAAGAAGACGTTGAGTGTCTGTATCTGCCTCTCTCTATATGTTGCTGGTGGTTGTACGATGTATCTCTGTCTATGTGTGTGTCAGAAGAAGATGATCCCTCTATTTATAGTTATACAAGCTGGCTGCGTATACGCGCATGTAGGATGCACCTGTACGCGGAAACGCCACTTAGTGGTTGCTAATGGAGGCGTATGGGCGATGCGCTCTGATTGAGGAGTTGAACCTTTCTTGTTGCTGTCGTGGGCTGCAGCAGAGCTGACACGTAGCAATAGAGAAGATCTTTCAGTTGCTGAGATCTTGGGTGATTAGCACCCCTTCATAGGCTGAATCAAGTCAAAGGACGTGTGTCGTCGGTCCATGGCTCGAAGATCTCAGATTTGGTGGAGAGTGATCTGATAGGATGCACCTGGGATTGGACGCATGAGGAGACTTTAGCTCGGAACCTTTAGGAGTCACGAACCAGTCGGGGCACATGGCTTTTGAGGCGCAAGCGGGGCTTCAGTAGTGACTTTACTTCTGTCTTTAGGGATCAGAGAAAAGTCCGAGGCGTACGGCTTTTGAGGCGCATGCAGAGATTTAGGCACATGGCTGTGGAGGCGCATGCGAGATGGTTGGGCGGCCACATGGCTTGTAACCGCCGGAGGGGAGTAATGATGATGCTGACGTCGGCGACGCTTCATTTTCTGAAAAAGCTGTCAACTGTTCAATCCTCGGGGGACGTGCTGCCAACTCTGTCAGACTTCAGTATTTAATGTTCTTTGACAGGTGATGGGTTTGTTGAGTGGGCGCATCGATCGACGTTCTACTAGGCACATGGGAACGCATGGGGGCACATCCTTATGAGGCTGATGGGTACGTCAGTATGATGTGCGGTCTGGCCGACGCATCCGCTTTGCATGACACGTCTTTATGGACCCGACTGTTACGTTCTTCGATTGCTTTAAATAGCCGTTCTTGACTCGGCTGAATTCGAAGCATCAGGTTCATCACCATTAATGCAAATTCATTGCACGGGATTCGGAGAGCCAGCCACTTGGCGCATGGGTTTGATTTGCCCGGCCTATAAATAGTGGCATGGAAAGGGTTTGCTTCTCGTTCTCTCACGTCCTCCCAAAATGAATTTGTTTACTCGAGCACATTCTGTTGACGGAATGCCCCCGAGGGTGAAGATGTGACGTGTTGCTTTCATTGATGCACTTGAAGGTGACTGTTACATCCAAAAGTCTGAGTCGAGGGCTTCTGAGGCAGGCAGAAGGTGCCTGTTGCATCCAAAGATCGGGATGCTCAAGCCTCGTCTCCGTTATGCTGGAAGAGCCGCAGATCAGAATTGCGGTGCCCCGATCATCTTCCTTGGGCTTTGGGAGAGCTCATCCTCCCGCTAGAGTGGGTATTGCCCATTCTGGTTGGGTCAAAAGCTGCTCCTTTAGCTGCAGGTTGATTTGCGGTGCTCTTCTCTTCTTTGGTTTGAAGAGCTCCTCCTCTAGCTAGAGGGTTGATTGCCACCTTTGTTCTGCTCAATAAATGCTTCATTAGTCGAAGCATTTGATAGCGCATATACTGACACTTCATGATGCGCCTGACTGGGAAGGGCCGCACATAACTGAGTTGCTGAAGGGATGCACATAACTGAGGATGCTCATAACTGAGCCGCTGAATGGATGCGCCTGGCTAAGAGCGCATAGCGAGATGGCCTGGTTGAGAGCGCATGGTGGTTGCTGCGCCTAGCTGTAGACTTAGGGTCTTTTCTTTGTAGAAATCGTCCTTTGTACAGCTCTTTTTAAGACATGTAATAGACTTTTATATGAAATAAAAATCTTCTTTTAATGTCTATGCTTTGTTGTGCCAAGTTCTTCATCTGAGCTCCCTGGCGCATGTGATGTTAGGTGCATAGGATTTCTGGTCCTGAAATTCCATGCTTCTACAGTCATGGCTAGAACAATAGTAATAGCACCTGCGAAAGATAAGAGCACACATCTGGCGAGATAACCAGGTCCTCAAAGGGACGTAATAAGACACATAATATCATGCCATAAACTGAGTAATAAAAGCTCAACAGAAGTATATAAGACTGAACAAATAAAGGTCCTTAACCATTCTATATGAAAATGCAATTTGAAGACAACGTTCCACACAAGGGCTCCCAAGACTAGAAACACGGCGCGTTAGCGTTTCAACCGAGGTACTAGTGGTATCTAGAGGAAAATAAATAAATGCACGACGTACTAGTCTCTCGAGTGAGTCACTAACGGCAGCTAGAGGAAAGTAAATGTACGGCACATTTGTGTTTCAACCGAGGCACTAGCGGCATCTAGAGGAAAGTAAATAAATGTATGGCTCACTAGCTCTAGACTGAGTCACAAATGGCAGCTAGAGAAAAGTAAATATGTGAAAGCCCCTGCGTCTAATAACTGTCTTCCCCTCCCCATGCCCTACTCGTGCTGAATCCACACAACGATATTTCTAATAACTGCTAAGTCGTCTAGACAACTATATTAGCAGTTATATCCTAACGCTCGTCCTGTACGCACCGATGTACGGTCGGTACGCAAGTCCAAATCTATATGAGATACGTGACATCATGGCACACAGGTGTCGGGCCAATGGATGCGGCACAAACAAAGGTGGTCCCTTAACTCTAGGCCAAATGCATAAAGAAAGCTAAAGTATAGTAATTTGCAACTACATATAGTTTTGAAAGAACAACTTATAAGAAATAAAACATGCATGATATTGAACAAGAAATTAAAAGTAAAGGCAAGGTGTCTTGTCTGAGGTCCTTGCTAGTGAAACCGACAATTTCGTTGGGTACAGAATAGTCACAGGGCTACACAAGATGAACTCAGACGATGTGACAAACTTCTAAAATAAAAACCAAAAATAAAATATTATGGAAAAATTTTGAGAAAAATATATGATGTGTATTTTTTCGTCAGCATTCCGAAACTTCAAACGGATCGTGATTCTGATTCCTGGTTCTTCCAGAATCTCAAAAATACTAAAACGTGTCAGATTTCGGACAACTGACACTTCACAAATTTTACAGAAAATTAAGTTCCAAATTTATGAAAATAAAATTTATATTCAAAAAATATACTTCAATACGATTCCAACAAAAAAAATTGCAGGTCAAACGGAGTCCGGAGTTGGGAGTTATGGTCATTCGAAGTTGCTACACCCTTTGAAGATTGAGGTTGAATTTATGACGAATTTTGGGCTTAGTTATGACGAAAAAAGAGAGAAATTTTGACAAGGATGGTTTGAAAGATGATTTTATTCATAGATTCGATAGATATATATAATGGCTAGCAATTAGCAAATCATGATAGGATTAGAACTAAATCAATAAGGATGATTATGATTACCAACTAATTTGGATAGAAATAGGATTGGTTTAAATAAGAAACGATCTAATTAATGCTAGATATGATTCCAATAGGTTAAGAATTTCTAATGGATAAATTTTCCCATAAATTTAAATCAAATAAATTATTTAAAAACAAATCAATTTGATTGCAATCCTTTAAATGATCACCATAATAACTTTAAGTATTATTCTATATTATCAAATAATTCAAATCATATGAATCCAAATTCAAATCAAACTCAACATAATAACTTTAAAATAATATCTAATATTCATCAAAATAATTTAAATCAAATAATAAATAAATTATTTAATCAAGTAATATTTTAAATCTAGATTAGACAAATCATAATGCTCCAATTAGTCATCGTAAGTATTTTAAACAATATTTAAATTATCAACATAATTTAAAGTATAGTTGATAACCATCAAGATAATTTAAATAAATTCAAATATAATCAAATAACTGATTAACATATCAAAATAATACTCGATGTCATCAAATATTATAAAACTTACTTTTATAAATCCAAATCGTTATTTAAAAATAAATCGAAATTTAAGGACTACTAGGATAGACGGACTTGGTTGATCAGTAAAAGGATAGTAAGAATTTGTGATAAGAGAAAATAGATGGAAGGGAAAAGAGAATTTCTCTAATGAAAACATTAATCAATTTGGATGAAAAATAGAAGAAGTGAATGGATATGGCTTGATGTGTACAGATACGATGCACAAACACATTTGTAGGTGAAAAAAATTAATGGAACGGAGAATAATGAGCCTCTCCTTATATAGGAGGTGGAAGCTACTATTTAGATAAGGATTATGATAGTTGCAAATCCCTTTAGATAATTCCTCTATTTATTTTAAATCAAATTCAATAAATTTCAATCCAAATCTAAATCAATTTAAATCTAATTAAATTTTATCCTTTAGTTTAAAATCAATCAAATTTCAAATATAGATATTAATTTAACTATTTAAATAAATCCATAAAATTAAATCAAGATTTAAATCACCACAATAATTTCAAAATATATTTTTCAAAAATACTAATAATAATAGTTTCAAAAATTGCATTATTATTTAAAAATAAACTAATAAATAATTACGAAATATATATATGTATGTCCAAATAATATTTACATAAATATACTTTTCTAACATACCATTTTATAGGAAAATTATTTATTATTATATCTGTATAAATGAAAGGCTTTTCATAATTAAAATCATAAACTTGGAAATTTAGGTACGATAGCTAAAAATAATTATTATCTATATTATTTCGAAACTATAAAAATAGAAAAAATATTTTTCAAAAATATGTACGCTCGCACATAGTCGCACCCGTCGAGCAATTACGAAAAATAAAATTTCGCGCGCGAAGTACAATGCAACTACGTGATGTACAATATAAAAAAATAAAAAAATCAGTATCAAATTTATTTTAAAAAAATAGTAGAAATTTAGGGGTTTTACATCCATTGTGAGGATAATTGGTGTTAGTGGTTCTTCCCCCACCACCGTGCGACGCTTGTTAGAAATTGCTAGTACTTCACTTCTGAGTTCTGCGAAGTTGAAAATGTCGTCGAGGCTTGAATCATACATTTAGCAGCACTTTTCTTAAAGTGTTTCGGACACTCCGGTAACGTCTTGGAGTCAGCACGCCAGAACACCCAGGATAAGACAGCCTTCTGCCGGAGGTTCATTAGACATTGTGAGACACCGACGTAGGGAAGAACACCTTTCTGAAAAACTTTGGAAGAGAATATAAAGAGAGAATGAATACTGAGATTCTGTGTGTTTTAGACTCAGAGATCTGTAGTATATATAGATGTATTCGTGTTGTTTCATGAAGTCGCGACCCTTCCGAAACAACATTCATTCACCTGTTCGCAGGTTCATTCACCCCTTCGTCTGTCTGGGCCACAAAAATGGGCTAATAGTGGGCTGCAAAAAAATAGAAATTCTCGGGGCGGGAATCGCCGCGAGGCCCGAGGCCCGAGCCTACGCCGCTCGTCCGATGCCACGTTGCCTAAGTGCACAAGTGCGTCTACAATGCGCCACTATCGCCTCTACGCCCGAGCCCGAGCCCGAGCCCGAGCCCGAGCCTATTTAAGATAAAGACAACAACCAATGGTCACCCACTAGCAACCATTTGGTTGTTGCACACTCCTCATGAGTGCACATACCTATTTAAGCACCCTCGAACCTTTCTCTCTTTCCGATGTGGGACTAAAGTCCCTTCTCTTTCTTTTTCATCCTTATGAACAATAAATGGAATTAATAATTCCAACAATCCCCCACTTGTTCCATAAATGATGGAAAGGAATTCTAGAATACATCACTTAAAGAATGTTAATTGTGGCATCCGCCACCCGAATATAATTTAGTAATATTTTTTTATTTTTAATTGAATAGTTTATATTTAATGTTCTAGGAATTTTTTGGAATTATTTTGATTATTAAAATAGTAGAAAAACCTATTTTCTAGGACTTCTGGAATTTATTGTGGTAGCCTAAGAGCAAATATTGACCCCAAATATTTTTCTAGGGCTCATTATGCTATTTTATATTTTCTGGAATTATTCCATAATTTTTGGCAATGTTTAATTATTTATTTATTATGGTTTATATATTTTTAAAGGCTTCCAGTAATTACTATAAATTTATTTGAGACTATTTTGAGACAAATTATTTTTATCTAGGTTCTAGGTGGTTGGTAATATTTTCTATAATTTTTAGGATTTTTCTAGAATTTTTAGGAATTTATTTGAATTTATTTGGGTTTAATTGGATTTATAAAACAGTTTTTCAGAAAATAATTACCCTGTCAGCGCCCAGTCGGCTGGCCGGGCCCATGCGTCAGCCGCTTGGGCCGACCGAGCGGGGCCCAGCTGTCAGCCATAGGGGCTGCTGACTCAGTCCCATTCTTAATTGGAGTCGGCTTGCAAACCGACTCCTAGTCGGCTTAAGTGAGCCGCATTGATATCTGACCGTCCACCCTTTGAGCGGGAGCGAGAAGATTGTGCCACATGGCAACAGCTGAGCCACGAAACCCCTGAGCCGTTCTCTATATATATATATATATATATATATATATATATTTCGGTTTTCGAGAAACCCTAGATTAATTGCTGGCCGACCTTTGTGGTTTTGATTCTGGTGATCCCCCGACTTCCCGAGGTGATTTCCGTCAACCTCGACCTCCTTTTTGTGCGCCGTTTTTTTTGTCAGATTCGTTTTGAGGTAATCTCTCTAGATATGTAATTTATTTTCGTAAATTCTGAACATGAATTTCTGGAAAATTCGTAGAGTGTCGGTTGTCCGAAACTTGACGCGTTTCAGTGTTTTCGAGATTCCGGGAGAACCAGAAATCAAAATCATGAACCATTGAAGTTTTGGAAAGCTAACAGAGAACTTTACGAATAAATTTTTCCCAGACATTATTTCGTTCATTTAATATTTTATTTATTCTGTTGAACTCAGGACTGATCGTTTGATCTCCGTTTTGGTCACGATTAGCCATAACGGCGATATCTTTTGACCAAAGCATGATTTTGCGGCACGGTCAATTCCAGCGCACTCGTGGTGCTAAAATCTACCAAAGTGCACTTTCAAAATCTAGAGTTCATAATGTTTGACCAAAAAGTCAATGACACGTCTCGATTTGCGTGCCATAGTTTCCGAAATTGAGAAAAACGACTTTTGATGGCCAAACTTGCATATTTAGATTATATTCAGATTATTATTAGGTTAAATTAGGTTTTTAAGTGAATTATTACAGAATTAATCATTATTAGATTAGTAACCCAACTAGCCACTATTTAGAACTAGAACGTTAGAATTAATTTGTGGTTTTCGTGCACTGTTCGTGGTACGATGTATGTTATAGGTTGACAGCTTCTAGATCGGCTTTTCCTTCACCCTTGGCTTGTGACTACAGTTTGTGCAAGGATTCAGGCAAGTACAGTATTGCATTTATGTTTTAGTTCATTATAATGTTTACTCCATAGTTTTCTCGTTTGATATCCCGTTGAATCATTGCTTGATATTCCATTGAGACACGATTGTGACACTGTAGTTATCGTATTCTTCTTAGAGTATTATTGACCATTTTTGATTGCTAGAGAGTCTGGAGGGGAAATACTCGATAAATATGTGAACAAACCCAATTACGTTATCGAACGATAGCTAAGTCATACACACACACGTATGAGTTTGTCGTACCATTACTGAACGATAGCCATCGTATGATGTGCCGTATTAGCCCAGTCGTTCACATATTTGTAGGTATTTCACACACACAGTGGTTTCTATCTTTTCCTTTATCTAGTTCATTATCTTGCCAGTTCATATCCTGCTAGTTTACATCTTGCCAGTTTACTTTTGCCACTTCATATCCTGTTAGTTCTTGTCTTGCTAGTTCCTTTTATATTCTTTACCTTCATGATTTTTTGCTTGTTCTAACTTATTTTGGACTTAACAACATTAATTGCAATATGGTTGTACTCTGCTCCTTTTCTGATTGGATCGTTATTGTAGGTGAGGGAGAGTATCTCTAGCACTTCATGTTATGGACCAGCAGTGGGTAGTACTGACTTTGTTGGTACCGAGACTCAGGAGCCATGGATGATCTCTGGAGGGATCTAGATTTACATTTATGCATGTCTTAGTTTATTTCTTAGATGGATCAGATTTGTTCATGGATGGACGATATTTTACTATTCTGGATTTCAGTCTCTTTGTCATTGGATTTGGATATTATTACTTCATTATCTATCGTACTCTTATTTTCCTTGGTTAGAGTCACTGCTGAGTACGATTTGTATTTGTGTTCTATTGTATCTGTGGAGGATGTTATTGTGTGTACTAGACAGCGTTCTACCGCTGATACCGCGGCGTAAGCTGGGCTTGGACACGAACTCGTACTCGGTTATCCGGGAGCGGGTCGTGACATTAATACAGTTAGGTATCTTTCGATTTGAACCTAACCTTAGTAGATGCAACAAGATTTTATCGGAATCTCTGGTAGCTGGGCTTTGAACCAGTTATTCCTTGTGATAAAATCGGTGTTACTTTACACACATTCTTTTGTAGTTCTTCGCCTACATCTCTCGCTTAGCACTATTATTGGCCATGTGATGATCCTGTCTCGTGAATTTTTTTATAAGATAAACTCCAGATCTTACTGAGACGGCACCATCTCTATATTCACATAGGTGAAGTTCTTTCAGTATCTATGTTGCTTTACAGATACATGTTAACATTACTGAACTTCATTAAGAGTTTTATAAACTCAACCCTCAAATTATAACAGTCGACATTATCATGTCGTATACATCCAAATCAACAGTTTGTTGTTACCCATTGAATCTAAGGTTAAGGTTTTCTTAATATTAGATTGGGTTGCCACTGTTATTGGAACTCTTACTCAAGGAGTTTCAATCCCATACCTCTCGAGGTAGATTTTACTAAATCCCTAGCTAGTAGTTTAGTAAAGGGATCAGCTAAATTATAGCTGGTACGCACATACGTAAGAGAAATGATTCCATCTTTGAACAATTTCCTTACGTAGCTATGTCTTAGACTTATATGTCTAGACTTTCCATTATACACTTCGTTGTAGGCTCTTGCTAGAGTAGCTTGACTATCGCAATGTATTGACACTTTTGATACATTGTCCTTAGCCAACGAAACTTCTAATAGAAGATCCCTCAACGACTTAGCTTCTTGTCCTGCATAAGCTAAAGCCACAAACTCTGACTCCATGGTCGAATGGGGTAATGCACGTTTGTTTCCTGCTCTTCTAAGAAACTGCCCCTCCGGCAAGCGTAAATACCCAACCTGTCGTAGATTTGTTATCCTCGATACTTTATCCAACTAGCGTCGGTATATCCTTCTAATATGGCAGAAAATCTACCATACTGTAATCCAAGATTCTTGGTTTTCAAAAGATAACCAAAAATTCTTCCGATAGCCCTCCAATGTTCATTATTATGGTTGCTAGTAAATCTACTCATTTTACTAACTGTAAATGCTATATCAGGTCTTGTGCATTGCATCAAATACATAAGACATCCAATAGCACTTGTGTATTCTAATTGAGCGACGGCTCTTCTAAAATTCTTTTCTAGTTTAACACTTGGATCAAATGGAGTGTTCACTTCTTTGAACTTTAGGTGTTTGAACTTGTCTAGCACTTTCTCAACATAGTGCGACTACATAAGTTCAAAACCTCCACTGTTTTGTATTACTTTGATCCCCAAAATAGTGTCAACTATTCCAAGATCTTTCATCTTGAATGTGGAAGTTAGAAACCTCTTCATTTCTGTAATTCCACTCATATCGTTGCTAATGATCAACATATCATCAACATAGAGACAAAGAAATATCACGATATTTTCATATACTTTAGTGTATAAACACTTATCACAAACATTGTGAATAAAGCCATTAGAAATTATGACTGAGTCAAATTTCTGATGCCACTGCTTTGGTACTTGTTTTAATCCGTACAAGGATTTAATAAGTTTGCATACCTTTTGTTCATTTCCTGGAAGCACGAACCCTTCCGGTTGCTCCATGTAAATCTTCTCTTCGAGATCTCCATTTAAGAATGTCGTTTTGACATCCATCTAATGAACATTAAGATGATGCAATGAAGCTAACACAAACAATATTCTAATTGTAGTCGTTCTTGCTACTGGTGCATATGTGTCAAAATAATCAATTCCTTCTCTTTGTCAAAATCCTTTGGCTACTAGTCTAGCCTTGTAGGTGTTTAAAGTACCATCACTATGATACTTTCTCCTGAACACCCACTTACATCCAATAGGTCTTGACCCTTTGGGCAGATCGACAATTTCCCAAGTGTGGTTAGATATTATCGAATCCATCTCATCTTGGATAGCATATTTCCAAAAAGATGAGTCCCGCGAAGCTATTGCTTCCTTAAAGGTTTTAGGATCATCTTCCACCTGAAGAATGATAGGAATCTTTCGAATAAATTTCTCTGTATTTTCTTCTACTAAGTAAAAAGAAATTAGTTGAGAATCTATTTCGTCAGATCCAACATCCTTAGCCTTTCGAACTCTCTTGCTGATCCGAAGCTCGGGTCGTTTTTCAACTAACCGTGAAGAGCTCTCCTCACGAGACTCTTCATTAGCAGGAATCTCAGAATCCTTATTCTTAGTAATAAGGTTCTCAAAATATTCTACATCTCTGGATTCGACAATAATGTTAGACTCTAAGTTTAAAAGTATATATGCCTTACTATTGGCAGCATAACCTACAAAAGCACTTTTGATTCCACGAGGACCTAATTTGGTTCTTTTAGGATCCATGTTTTTGTAATAAGCTATGCACCCCCACACTCTAAAATAACTGATATTAGGCTTACGGCCTTTCCATATCTCATATGGTGAAATACCAGTTTTCTTCAAAGGAATTTGGTTCATTATATGACATGCAGTAAGTAAAGCTTCTCCCCACAAACTAAATGATAATTCAGAATGCATTAGCATTGCATTTATCATTTCTTGATATGTTCTATTTTTTCTTTCGGCTAGTCCGTTCTGTTGTGGTGTCTGTGGTGCAGAACATTCATGAATAATACCGTTCTCTTCACAGAAGGTATTAAATTCAAAAGAAAAGTATTCACCACCTCTATCACTTCTAAGTATTTTAATGTTTCTACCAAGTTAATTTTTAACCTCTGATTTGTATATTTTAAAAGCATTAAAGGCTTCATCTTTATGCTTTAATAAATATACATATGTAAATCTAGAGCAATCACCAATGAAGATAATAAAGTATTTATTACCTCCTCGAGATAATGTGCCATTAAATTCACATAAATCAGAGTGAATTAAATCTAGTAGGTTGGTATTACGCTCTACACTGTGAAAAAGTTTTTTAATCATTTTGGATTTTGCACAAATTTTACACTTATCTAAGTCTTCAGAATTGCATAAAATTAATCCAGATTTAATTAATCTTTTCATAGTGCTAATACCTATATGCGCTAATCTACTATGCCATAAAGTAGAGGACTCAATCATGTAAGCAGAAGTAGAAACTTTATTGATATTATTTTCAATGATACAAAGTTTGATCATACCCTCATCGGTATATCCCTTTCCAACAAACACACCATTACTGGTCAAAATTAATTTGCCCGACTCAAAGACAGATTTTATTCCTGGTTTACCCAATAAGACTCCATTGACGAGGTTCCTACTCATATCCGGGACGTGAAGTACGTTAGTCAGAGTTACTTTCTTTCCGGAAGTGAATTGGATTTCCACATCACCTGTTCCCACGACTGTTGAGTGTCCTTCATTTTTTATCTGAACTTCTTGTCCATCATTGACTTCAGAATAGGTCTTGAATGCTGTTTTGTCGTATGAAACATGAATGGTAGCACAAGTATCGTACCATCATAATGGAGCCTTCCCTTTGACCGTCATGAGTTTGCTCACCGTAGCAATTATGTCATCTGTCTCAGTGAGATTTACCTCGCTGTTTTGGGACTTTCGAACCCGACAGTCTCTGGCATAATATCCTGCTTTGCCACATACAAAACAGCCGGTCTTGGGTCCTTTGGCGGTGCTGGAGTTCTTGAACTTTTGTTGGTCCTTCTCAGGACCGAAAAAGTTCTTCTTTCCTGCAGGCCTCTTGCCTTTCGCGCTCAACGCGTTAGTTTTAGAAACTCCGTTGTTATCGGATTTCTGTCTTTCCTTCGATTTCTCTTCGATTCGAAGGTGTTTTTGAATCTGTTCCAGTGAGAAATCCTCAGAGCTGTGAAGTAGTTTCTTCCGATAACTATTCCAAGATGCTGGCAATTTAGTGATTATAGCATCAACTTGGAATGGTTCCGGAAGTTCTATCTTTACTGCCCTGAGTTTATTGACTAGAACTTATAGTTCGTGTACTTGGGCGAGTATAGGCTTTGTATCAATCATTTTGAAATCAAAATACTTTGATATAAGAAATTTCTTTGTACCTTCTTTTTCTGCTCTGAATTTGAAATCCAGAGCCTTCCAGATGTCAATCGTCGAAGGATTTTCTGTATAGAGATCGTACAGTCTGTCCGACAGGGTGTTCAGAATATGACCACGGTAGATCAGTTCGTCCTCTTTGCGCTTTTTGCGTTCTGCCTTGACTGTATCAGAATCTGCTTGAGTGGGTTCTGAAACAGGTTGCAGATTTGGGTCGAGGAAGTAGTAGATCTTCAGCGCCGTCAGGAGGAAGATCATCTTGTCCTGCCAGCGTGTGAAGTTCGTCTCGTCGAAGCGATCCAGTTTGACTAGATCCTGATTCATGACTTTGATGCTCGAAATTGCAGCCTCGGACGCCATTATTTAAAACGCTTTAAGATTATTAGAAATTGCTAGTACTTCACTTCTGAGTTCTGCGAAGTTAAAAATGTCGTCGAGACTTGAATCGTGCATTAAGCAGCACTTTCCTTAAAGTGTTTCGGGCACTCCGGTAACGTCTTGGAGTCAGCACGCCAGAACATCCAGAATAAGACAGCCTTCTGCCGGAGGTTTACCAGACGTTGTGAGACACCAGCGTAGAGAAGAACATCTTTCTGGAAAACTTTGGAAGAGAAAATAAAGAAAGAATGAATACTGAGATTCTATGTGTTTTAGACTCAGAGATCTGTAGTATATATAGATGGATTCGTGTTGTTTCGTGAAGTCGCGACCCTTCCGAAACAACATTCATTCACCTGTTCGCAGGTTCATTCACCCCTTCGTCTGTCTGGGCCGCAAAAATGGGCTAACAGTAGGCTGCAAAAAATAGGAATTCTCGGGACGAGAATCGCCGCAAGAAGCCCGAGGCCCGAGCCTACGCCGCTTAAGTGCACAAGTGCATCTACAATGCGCCACTATCGCCTCTACGTCCGAGCCCGAGCCCGAGCCCGAGCCGGAACCGGAGCCGACAACACCGACTACATTTTCATGAAGAAAATAAAACAACAACCAATGGTCACCCACTAGCAACCCTTTGGTTGTTTCACACTCCTCATGAGTGCACATACCTATTTAAGCACCCTCGAACTTTTCTCTTTCTAATGTGGGACTAAAGTCCTTTCTATTTAAGCACCCTCGAACCAACAACTCTCACTGGTCACCAAGGCTCCGTCTGGTAGGCTACTTGGGCTCATCCTAAGTTTGGGTCCATGCTCGCCTCATGTGGTTACGATGGTCGCGTGATCATTTGGAAGGAAGGGAGCAAGCCAGAGGAGTGGTCTCAGGCTTATGTGTTCACGGAGCACAAGTCCTCAGTCAATTCCATAGCTTGGGCTCCTCATGAGCTTGGTCTGTGCTTGGCTTGTGGTTCCTCAGACGGTAACATCACGGTTAATGTCACTGCTCGATCGGATGGTGGATGGGATACCACGAAGATTGATCAGGCACACCCAGTTGGGGTGACTTCTGTCTCGTGGGCTCCATCAATGGCCCCGGGCGCACTTGTCGGTTCAGGGCAACTTGACCCTGTGCAGAAGCTAGTGTCAAGCGGGTGCGATAACACAGTTAAGGTGTGGAAGCTTTACAATGGAGGGTGGAGGATGGACTGTTTTCCAGCACTTCAGATGCATTCTGACTGGGTGAGAGAGGTGGCGTGGGCGCCTAACTTGGGGCTTCCTAAGTCTATAATTGCCAGCGCTTCTCAGGATGGGACAGTGGTTATATGGACTATCGCAAAGGAAGGTGATCAGTGGGAGGGTAAAGTCTTGCATGATTTCAAGACCCCGGTCTGGAGCGTTTCCTGGTCTTTGACAGGAAATATATTAGCAGTGGCCGATGGAAACAATAACGTGACGCTATGGAAGGAAGCTGTGGATGGTGAATGGCAGCAGGTGACAACGGTTGAGCCGTAGGGCTTTAAATTTGGGTAAGTTATAAAGACACTTCACTTTTTTATCAGGCTTATCCCATTTTAAATTTTGTATTATTTATAAGTTTGTCATTGAAAAATTTGATTAGGACTATTCCACTCTTTGGTATAAAAGTCACTTTTTTTTCTATTGATGGAAACAATTTTTGCTATTGAAAAAATTGGGCAGTCTTGGTCGACGCAGAGTTTTCTCGTTCGTGCATACTTGTGTTTAATTTAAATGAGTAATTTTCCACTCCGAATGTAGTTTAATTCAAATGAGCTACAGACAATTGAAATAAACAATGTAATGGATGCTTGAATTTTTCAATTTAATTTCTAGGATTTTGAAAACAAATAGAGAAAGAATTTGGGTGCCATCGATCTTCTTGAGAAGGAAATTTGGAAGAGAAGAGGAAGAAGAGAAAATTTCTAGGGTGGAAGAAATTTCTAGGAAATTTCAAATTAACTTGTTGCTTGGGGATGGAGAAATGGTGGAGAAGAAGAGGAAGAAGAAGAAGAAGAAGAAGAGAGGAGTTAGGATTTAGGAATAGAGAAAAAAATTTGCAAATGAGGGAAAAAAATTTGAATTTGGGAGGATTTCACTTTGGGACAGTCCTAGATTAAAAAAATGGGGTAAAATATAAAAAAATCTGGGCTAGTCCTGATCAAAATGTCAAGTGCCTTTATAACTTACCTAAATTTGTCACAGGATTATAATCTTTCATCAGCCATCTCATTACTGGTCGGTCACCATAGTTTAAAGTTATCAAACTTCTCTTTTTCCATGCCTTGCTGATGATAAAGGTTCGCATGTTTCTTTATTTGTAGTTGAGTTCGTTTTGTGTTTCCTCTTGTTATCTTAGGAATGAGAAAGATCATTGGCTTGTCTGTTTCTTTATGTTACAAGGTGCCGTTTGACATGGTATTATGTTTTGATTTAGTCATATTTTACCTATTGTCATCTGTATGATGTATCTTCGACTCTAGTGATATAAAACTGGACTTGTGGATATATATATATATATATATATATATATATATATATATATATATATATAAAAGGTTGAATTTATTCCTCGCAAATAACGGAAAAGGTATTAAAGTATAACATCTCAACTCTCCATGTCCCAAATAATAATATTATGGGACCATTACAGATACATCAAATTCTATATTATATAGAATTCCAATAGGGGGTAGTCAAGCCCTCAAAGATACGTCTGTTCCGCTCCTTCCATATGTGCCAAACAGACGCAGCAAGACGAACTCTTGCTTTTCTAGCCCACCCCGAATCCCGGCCTCTGTGATCTCGGATCCAGCTGAAAATGCTCTGGATGTCTCGGTCCACCCCAACTCCCCCTCTCAGCTGTACAAACTACTCAGTCCAGATGTGCCAGGTCACCGGGAAACCAAAGAAGAGATGCCCCATAGATTCATCTTCCTCATTACATAGCACGCATTTGGTATCCGGGATCTGCATCCCAAACCGGAGGAGTCTATCTCTCGTCATCAGTCGACCCCGGAGAAGACGATATGCACATAGTTGCATTTTTCGTGCAACGTCCTTGCCCCAAATGAAGTCCACCTCCTCAGCCTGGTCATGGTGGGTCCGAACCAAATCGTAGAAACTACGAAAGCAGAATAGACCTGACCCGCTCCCCGTACCTGGGCCGACCCAGCTCCATGTATCCTCCGTCTGGCTAGCGTCGATATTAATAAGGCGAATCTCCTCGGCTAGTGGAGCAGTATATGTATATCCCTCTGGCCTCCAAACTCCATCTCTGATGATCCGACTACATGTGATCCCCCTGCTCGCTTCTCTGTCTAGCTGCCCTCCCAGAAGTTCGAGCAAGGATCTGAAACCCAACCAATGGTCCAGCCAGAGGCCGGTAGTCGTCCCATCCTTTATGTGCCTACAGATAGCGGACTGAAGCACCGGTCTACACCTAAGGATGGCCTTGAACGTGATCGAGAAATTATTATCTATCCTGCAAGCCCAGAAGTTGGTCTTCCTCAGGTATCTGTTCGCCATCCAGTCTGTCCATAGCGACCCCCCTTGATGAATCTCCAGGCCATCTTCACCCAAGCTGCCTTCCTGATCGTATGGAGAGGCCTCAACCCCACTCCTCCTTCCTTTCGAGGCCGACATAACTGGTCCCAAGATATCGTATGCGTTCCTCCCCTCCAGATAAAGTTAGCACAAATGGCCTCCACTTTACGAATAGTAGCCGTGGGGATCTGGATAGACTAGAACCAGAACATCGTGATGCCTGCAATAACCGAACGCACTAACTCTATCCGGCCGCCGAAAGATAGACCCGCAGCTTGCCAGCCTTCCACCCTCCTCTGAGCAAAGTCCACCAAGCTGTGACAATCCTGCTCTCTGGCATAGTTGACCGTCAGCGGAACCCCCAGGTATTTCACAGGGAGCTCGCCTCTGTCAACCCCTAAGGCGAAGGCTCTCTCCTCCTGCTGTGTGCACCGGAAGCTAAACTAGACTCTGCTCTTCTCCCTGTTTAACTGGAGTCCAGAAAGCTGCCTGAACTCCTCCATAATGTCAGAGAGCGCTCTCATTCCCGGCAAGGAAGGCTGGAGAAGCACCAATAAGTCGTCAGCATAGATCAAGTGGAAAACAACCGGGCTCACCAACCGGAAAAGGGGAACGATCCTCTTGCTATGCACAGCCATATCCATCATGCAGGTAAAGTACTCCATCACTAACGTAAATAGGTACAGGGAGAGGGGGTCACCCTGCCTCAACCCCCTGTTGCTACTGAAGTAGCCATGCGGCGTGCCCTGGATGAGTACTTTGAAAGTAGGGGAGCAAATGCACTCCCTCACCCTCGCAACCCACCTTTCGTCGAATCCCATGGCAAGCATCAAGTGGCACAGGAAGTCCCTGTTGACCGTATCATAAGCTTTTCTGATATCAAGCTTCACACAAGCCTTCATCCCCCCAGGTTTGCTGAACTCTCTCACCATCTCATGAGCTAGCAGGCTGTGCTCCGCTATCGACCGACCCTTAATAAATGCTTCTTGATTCTGGGACACCAATCCCTGCATAATCCCCTCCATACGCCTACACATAAGATGAGTGATAATCTTGTAAAGAAAATTACAGCAAGCAATGGGCCGAAAATCCGCAAGTAAGGTTGCTCCCTCCTTTTTAGAAACCAGCGTCAAGAAAGTGTGGTTCATCTCCTTCAGAAGCCTGCCCTCTGTAGGACCGTTGAGCACCTCTAGAGGGGGGTGAATAGAGTGTGTGCGTGTGCAGCGAAAAATAATCACCAATTAAAAACTTAAGTAATAACTATGGCAGTAAATAGGAGACAGTAAATAAATGCAGTAAAGTAAGAGTCAAGAATTCAAACTCAGTGACACAGCGATGTATACTGGTATCCCTCTGAGAGGACTAATCCAGTCTCGAGTACTCTTGCTCGATGTTAATCCACTATGACACAAGCTTTAACTGAGTGCTTGCAACTCTTACAACACCGTGCTTGGTGACAAGTGCACGACCGACTTCACAACAC
Source organism: Iris pallida (assembly GCA_029216955.1). NCBI lineage: Eukaryota > Viridiplantae > Streptophyta > Magnoliopsida > Asparagales > Iridaceae > Iris > Iris pallida. Next base: position 30,491,475 of record JANAVB010011199.1, read on the forward strand.
CGTGCTTGGTGACGAGCGCACGACCGGCTCCAGAAGGCAATTAGAAAACTGGAACGTTTTCTGAATACAACCTCCGATACAACTCTTCAACACCAAACTCTAGATTAAACAGAAACTGTACTGGCTTGGCTAAGAGTCGTAAAGGCTTAGATATGAAAGTAAAAGCTCAGAACACTTTAGATAGATAAGAGAAGAGATGAAATTGGATTGTTGAAATGAATGGTAATCTCAACTCTATTTATAGTGCTTTTGGGGAACCGAACTCGGACAGAGTTCGGGCAGAGTTCGGGCAGAATTCGGATGCTAGGATTTCGCATACGAACGTTGCATGCAGATTTGGTGGGAACTGTATTTCAAATAACCCAGACCGAACTCGGGCCGAACTCGGACCGAACTCGGTCAGAGTTCTGTCAGAGTTCTGCTAGTTCAGAACAGTAAGGAATAAACCAAATTTGCATAGGTTTTGGGCTTTTTGGAATTGTGGATTTTTGGGATACATAGGTAGGCTTATTTTTGTTTGTGGACTGAGAAAAACCTAAGCCAGTACCGATCCGATCAATCTCATATTTTTCCTAGACTCAATAAATGGAAAAATACAAAATAAATATGAAAACCAATAGCCCTTTTGATGACGTCTTTTTCCTGGCATAGAAGACGTATTTTTCCTTGACAGCAATCGTCCAAAGATAAACAGATCTGAAAATCTGAATACCTTTCGGGGGCTTCGCCCCCGAACCCCTGACGGGGGGCGCTGCCCCCTCGACCCCTGTCCGCTGACCGGGCAGCGGAACCCCCGATGCAAGGCCCCGGATAGGTCGTTGGACGGTTCAGAGAAATCTTCTTGTATAACGCCGTCTTTGGCCCATCAATAATTCTCCATTGCATGTGTCCTGCTTTGTCAAAGCTTGATCATGCTTACTGCATGTCTACAAATATATGTTAGACGAAACAAAACAGTGTGATGTAGTATGATACAAGCATAGCAATATGATATAGACCATTTAGGACAATGCTAAGTTTAAGTAGCAACTTGATAGAGATTACATGAATATTAGTGACATCACTAGTTAAACTTAATTGATTAGCCATATTCAAAAACATGATATAATCATTGGGCTAACAATCTTCCCCTTTTTGATTATGGCAAATCCTTTAAGTTTAATATATATACAATAGATGCATGTATCACTAATAAACACATAATATAATGCATGTATCATTAATAAACACATGCTACTAGAATATTGTGTGCTAACTTAAACTTATTTCTCCCCCTTTGACATGATCAAAAAAATAAGCTCCTCCGTAATAAGAGATAACACGAACTCAAGCATAAGTATAGGAGGAAGAAAAAATAATCATGATCAAGGATTAGGAGAACAGTGAAACGACATGTTTAAAAAATTGCATAATTAAAGTAGAAAAATTTGTCAAAATAGTTGGTTGAACTTAAACAAAGAACATTGAAATCAAACAATACATAGTTTACCAACTAGAAATCCAAAAATGATATTCAAAACTCAATATAGCAGAAATCAATCATTGGTCATAAATAATTCATGAGAAATTCACAGATCTAGTATATACCAAATAAAAAAATAATGAAACTTTTAACAATGATCACAAAAAAAATATGATTCATAATTTGCCCATACAAATTAGTGAGTTAATTCCATAAAGCGTATAATCATCGAAAAGAGATCAAAATAAGTATACTAGAATCTATGCAAAATTTATACCAAAGTTCATGCATTTGAATTCAATTACCTTAGCATGATATATTGTATCCATTAGATAAACATGAAGGTAATGAAGACAAAATACTTGGGAAGGAGAAATCCAGTCGACTTGAATGCTCCCCCACAAAGTATAAAACGTCTAAGTATAGATAATCATGAACTTTGAGATAAAATCTCAATAAGAAATGCCCAATCAGTGTAAAACTCAAAAAGATTATCAATAAATTAAATTAATTTTGGCATGATAACTTTTAGAAACTCGAATAAGAGAATTAAAAATAAATAATAATAATCATATATTCTCTCATCTAATACAAATTCAAATATCATGAACAACTCAAAAAAATATTTTAAGTAAAAGAATATATGTCCATGATGAACTAGGTATACCACATATTAAGGGTATTGAAACAATTAATTTGCTCCCCCTTAAAATATGCGTATATAGTTCAAAAATAATTTATATGTATAAAATAGATAAATAATCAGAAGATCTAAGAGATATCCAAGATATGTATCTTTTCTTTCATTTGATCAAATGCATATAAAATTCCAAACTCAAAACAAATATCATCTTTAGGCAAGAAAAAGAAATATCCAATAAATAAACGCTTAAAGATGGAGAAACTATGTCTTCAATAAAAAAAATATAACACAAATCATTTCATGTAAGTAAAAGATTTTTGAAGGCTGTCTTTAATAATAACATTGAGTACGAGACAGATTCAATAAATCAAAAAAATTAAAAAGACTTTTCAAAAATGTGGAATTTATTATGAAAAAACTGTCTTAGTAAATGTTCGAATGCGTCCATTTAGTCCTCAGACTGAAAGCTGGCGATTCGAATCACAGAAACAATTTTAATAAAAAGAATCCATAAATCATAAATAACTCCATTTCAACAGATAAACATAACTAGATATATGTCCAAAGAAAAATATATTCTAGATATATGGCATGTCAAGGGGCTAATTGACTTAAAATAATTAACTGCTCCACCTTTACATGGTTATATCCAAAAATAATAGTATAGATAAAATTTTAAAATAAAATTCAGAGACATATTCTCGGAAGTAGGAAACTAATTCAAAAATATTAGGTCTTCTTATCAAAGTTCATTTCTTCCCTTTTAAAGCCTTAGCATGGTGTCCACTGACAACCGTAAGGTTAAAGAAAAGAAACGCTTTGAGAGAGAGTGAGTCAATTTGCTTGACTTCTCCCCGCAAAGAATTACTGCTATAGGCAGTTAGTAACTTGAATAAGAAGAGAATAATAAAGCTTAAAATCATGAATATTATGCAAGTTAAAGACGAAATCACAAGATCATAATATCCACCGAGTAGTCACAAAATCATTAAGTCTGAATATCGAAAAGTGTGACAAAAAAAATATATTGAAAGATGACAAACATTAACTTATGAAAGATTAATGTATGTTACCTTTTGTGAAAAATATAAAGAGAGAATATTATCCATCAAATCTAAAATTCAAAAATCCATCAAATAATAATTGCAACTAGATCTCAATAAATCTTTAGTTTATAAAGCGTTGATCAATCTTGGGTTGGCTGTAGAGGTACTGTCCCAGCTAACGGAGGTTCACTGGGGAACACTTAAGTACCGCTTCGCTTCGACCGTAGTCGTGGTGACAGACAGACCCTTTGTAGGCTTGTACCCAAAATAAATCTCTTCTTTAATAACCGAGGATTTTAAAAAGAATTAGTGCAATATGAAATAAATTATATTCTATGGACTTAAAAATCTTAGAGCAATGTAGCATATAGCATAAATTACATTTATCCATATGTGCTACAAAATCATTGGGTAACAATAAAATATAAAACATTTGTAAATCAAAATGTAAGACATAGATACGTTGATGTATTCTGGAACCTAGGGGACTGGGTTCAGTACCTTGGATCCAGAACTAGATGATAGTTGTAAGTACACCTTAATAAATCTTAAGTCTATAAAGTATTGATCACTTCGGGGTAGCTGTAGAGGCCGGTTCCCAGCTAGCGGTAGTCCGAAGACTAGTGCACCGTGTCTCTTCAGGCTATTTACACCTGTATGACAGAAGGACCCTTTCGGCTTGTTCCCAAAATGATTTCTACTCTTAAGAACTTAGATTCAAAGGAATATATGCAGTATCATTGAACATCGTCGAAATCCAGAATTCCTAAAAGTAAATACCCAAAGAATGGTTTATCATGATCAAGATATTAAAAATTATATCCAAAATGTCAACCAAAAAGCCAAGAAAAACATACATCATTTAAAAAGGCTTTGAGGAAGAAGATAATAAGAGAAGTACATGAATTTGTTAAAAAAAATAGCTTACATATGAGATAAGCACAAGTTTGAAACTACTTTCCAAAATAATATAATATAGAACTTGAACTTAACTCATATATCCCCATAAAGATATTTTTACAAAAATATAAGAACCATATCAGCAATATATAAATGAAAATAAATTATTCATGTATCCTTAATAAGTATAAGAAAAATATCACAAGGTCAAAAATATGCATAAATAAACTTTATCAGACAAAGATGTAATTGATTCGTAAGAAGTTACTCAAAATAAGATGTAAGAATCAATAATGAGTATATTATGTAAGCACAAGGTTAACATAAATATATATATATATATATATATATATATATATATATATATATATATATATATATATATATATATATATATATATATATATATGGAAGCGGTTCAAAAGCCCCCCTTAGAAAACCCCCTAAAAACCCCCCACACTCTAATCCGTAATTTAATGTTAATATTAATGTTAATATTAATGTTAATATTAACATTAAATACTAAAATTAACATTAAACTTAACATTAAAATTAATATTAACATTAACATTAATATTAACATTAACATTAACATTAATAGAAAAAAAAATAAAAAAAATTAATATTAACATTAACATTAATATTAACATTAACATTAATATTAACATTAATATTAACATTAATATTACGAATTAGAGTGAGGGGGTTTTGGGGGAGTTTTCTAAGGGGGGCTTTTGATCCGCTCCCTATATATATATATATATATATATATATATATATATATATATATATATATATATATATATATATATATATATATATATATTTCAAGTAAATAGAAGACTTGTGCTAAACATACATACTCACAAAATACCGATCAAAGTAAATGTGACATGTTAAAGACAAATCGATAAGAAGTGACCATTAAAAGTATTAAAGACAAAGAGTCAAAAGCATAAACCAACAACAAAAGATTCTATGGACTAGAGTGGTATGCATGCTTCAAGGATAAAACTAAAATAAAGAGCATACATAGATAAATGTGTCACACTAGTAGAAAATAAAATACTATATAGTGTGAACTAATCATTTAAGCTAAACAACTCGTAATGCTAAGATTATAACTCACATAAAAGATAAACAATTAAAAGATATCAATGAGAGCTAATATCAATACATCAATAAGAACATGCTAGACATTAAAAACTATTTCGGAAGCATGTTACCAAAGTGGTTCTAGTGACCACACTTATGTTGGTGTAATTGCTTGGAAGATGACTATTATAGCTTTGCAATCACCAACATGCTCCATGGTTCTAAGGTTCAGCATAAGTACCTCCACCTGAAATATTTGGTGAAGACTTTGGTATCCAATACTTGGATCCATATTTGTTAGCTTTGGGAACCCATTTGCACAAGTTCATATCAACAAGTGTTCTAATCTGACAATAATTAGAAACATATCCATTCATACCACAATAATGACAGAAAGTATTAATATTAGTACTATGTGCAGCAGTATGAGAACGTGCAGTAGTGTGATATGATGTGCGTGGATATTTATAATAGAAAGCATGGTTGTGTGAAGCTTTAGCTTTGCTTGCTTCCTTTGTAAAAGATCTGACGTGTGTGACTTTGTGATGTGCTACGTGTCTTGTGTTAGACTGAGTCGTAGGTTGTACTACCTGCTTTCCCAGTCTAATCTCTAACTTTTTAGAGTTAGCACATATCTCATCATATTTAGCAAAAAGAGCATCAATTCTACATGAAGCAATAGAATACTTCTTCTTTTCAGATTCTAGTTCCTCCTTAAGTTTAGCATTTTCTTGAGTGCTTTTCTCAATGCATTCAAGTGCCTCATGCAATCTAAACTCAAGTGTGGAAATCTCAGTAGAATTATTAGAAGTAGAAGTATTTCTAGCATCATTCAATAAGCAAGTAAGCTTTTCATTCTCACGCTTATAGGATAGAATATCCTTTCTAGCTTGCTTATACTTATCTAATACTTTCTTGTGTTCTTCTAACAGATCACTGAAAGCATCAGATAACTCATCATAAGAAAATTCATTCTCTTCAAGAAGGGAATTATTCTGTACCTCGTTAGATAATGCCATTGAGCATAAATTTGCAGCTTGATGAGGTCTCTCTTCTTCTTCAGAATTTGTTGCTTCACTTTCACACCATATGCCCGATGATCTTCCTTTATTTGATTGTTCGTAGTGACTCTCCTTTCTTGTAGTAGTACAATCATCTTGGATGTTGTCTATCTTCTTGTAGTTGTCACATACAAGCTCTTCTTCGTATAAGAAATTGTATTGTACCTTAAATCCCAATTTCATCATGCACATATTTGAATCATTATGAAGACTATCCTCCTCTCTGGAGTTGTTAGCACTGCTTTCGTACCTGCACTCATAAGTAGCTTCAAGAAGTTTCCAAATTTTATGAGATGTTGTGCAAGTAGTAATGAGATTGAATACATTAAAGTCTACAGCACAATAGAAAGCATGCTTTGCTTTTGCATCAAGGCTAGCTAACTTCTTCTCTTCCTCTGTGTAACTATAATAAGGCTTGTTAATAATAGAGGATGTGAGAATAGAAGTGATAGTAGGCTTTTGGTAGCCATTGACAACAATTGACCATAAGTCAAAGTCTTGAGACTTCAGGTACAAGCTCATCCGTGTTTTCCAATAACTATAGTTCGTTCCATCAAAAGTGGGAGTCTATTTGTGGATTGCCCTTCACCGTTGAATATTGAATTCACGGCTGCCATATTTATACTCTCTAGAGTGTTATATATGAATATAACCTGCTCTGATACCAATTGTAGGACCAATTGGTATGAGCAGTAATATCTATATAACAAGCACCTGCTATGATACCAATTGTAGGAACAATTGGGATCAGAATATAGTACCTCTAGATGCAGCACTGGCTTTGATACCAATTGTAGGACCGTTGAGCACCTCTAGAGGGGGGGTGAATAGAGTGTGTACGTGTGCAGCGGAAAATAATCACCAATTAAAAACTTAAGTAATAACTATGGCAGTAAATAGGAGACAGTAAATAAATGCAGTAAAGTAAGAGTCAAGAATTCAAACTCAGTGACACAGCGATGTATACTGGTATCCCTCTGAGAGGACTAATCCAGTCTCGAGTACTCTTGCTCGATGTTAATCCACTATGACACAAGCTTTAACTGAGTGCTTGCAACTCTTACAACACCGTGCTTGGTGACAAGTGCACGACCGACTTCACAACACCGTGCTTGGTGACGAGCGCACGACCGGCTCCAGAAGGCAATTGGAAAACTGGAACATTTTCTGAATACAACCTCCGATACAACTCTTCAACACCAAACTCTAGATTAAACAGAAACTGTACTGGCTTGGCTAAGAGTCGTAAAGGCTTAGATATGAAAGTAAAAGCTCAGAACACTTTAGATAGAGAAGAGAAGAGATGAAATTGGATTGTTGAAATGAATGGTAATCTCAACTCTATTTATAGTGCTTTTGGGGAACCGAACTCGGACAGAGTTCGGGCAGAGTTCGGGCAGAGTTCGGATGATAGGATTTCGCATACGAACGTTGCATACAGATTTGGTGGGAACTGTATTTCAAATAACCCAGACCGAACTCGGGCCGAACTCGGACAGAACTCGGTCAGAGTTCTGTCAGAGTTCTGCTGTTTTAGAACAGTAAGGAATAAACCAAATTTGCATAGGTTTTGGGCTTTTTGGAATTGTAGATTTTTGGGATACGTAGGTAGGCTTATTTTTGTTTGTGGACTGAGAAAAACCTAAGCCAGTACCGATCCGATCAATCTCACATTTTTCCTAGACTCAATAAATGGAAAAATACAGAATAAATATGAAAACCAATAGCCCTTTTGATGACGTCTTTTTCCTGGCATAGAAGACGTATTTTTCCTTGACGGCAATCGTCCAAAGATAAACAGATCTGAAAATCTGAATACCTTTCGGGGGCTTCGCCCCCGAACCCCTGACGGGGGGTGCTGCCCCCTCGACCCCTGTCCGTTGACCGGGCAGCGGAACCCCCGATGCAAGGCCCCGGATAGGTCGTTGGGCGGTTCAGAGAAATCTTCTTGTATAACGCCGTCTTTGGCCCATCAATAATTCTCTATTGCATGTGTCCTACTTTGTCAAGGCTTGATCATGCTTACTGCATGTCTACAAATATATGTTAGACGAAACAAAACAATGTGATGCAGTATGATACAAGCATAGCAATATGATATAGACCATTTAGGACAATGCTAAGTTTAAGTAGCAACTTGATAGAGATTACATGAATATTAGTGACATCACTAGTTAAACTTAATTGATTAGCCATATTCAAAAACATGATATAATCATTGGGCTAACACCCTCCACAAAGAACTCCTGAACCGCCGCCAGAACATGGGTCTTAAGCACACCCCAGTGTCGCTTAAAGAACCCTGAAGAGAAGCCATCAGGTCCGGGAGCTTTGTTGGGATTGGCCTTCATAACAATATCCTCCACCTCCTCCATCCTTACAGGTGCCAGAAGCAGACTGTTCCCATGTCGGGACACCAGTCTCTTCGTGACAAGAGCAGGGAACGTGCTAGAGTAGTCTGTATGTTGATAAAGGGTCGTGTAGAATCTGACTGCCTCCTCCTGAATCTTCGCCGGGTCCCCAACAAGACGTCCCTCAGCATTCAGAAGTCTGGGGATGCTGTTCCGGTCCTGGCGGGTGCGTATCACATCGTAGAAGAATTTGGTACAGCGGTCTCCATTTTTAAGCCAGGTACATTTAGCCCTCTGTGCCACACTAATCTCCTCCTGCTGGCACATGATGCTTACCTCCTCAATAAGTGTAACTCCCAAAATCATGTTTGGTAAATTTTAGAATTTTTCTAATTTTCTTGAATTTTAATATTGCTTCTTACGGAAATCTATTTTCGATTAAAATGAATTTCATGTTTTCTTCAAATTGAAAAATATTTTAATACTAAATTACGTATTTGTTATTGTTATTAATATTGATTAAGTTATAATTAGTTATTAACTGTTAATTATGATAAATAGTTTATTATTATTTTACTTTACTGAATGTTACTATTAAGCTTGTGTAATTAATAATAATTGCAAGTGGTATCTATTAGTTAACTTCTAAGTGGATTCTATTTGGGAAATATATTTTCGTAATTAATTACTATTTAGTAATTAGGAAGTGTAACTATCTTTAGTTGACAGTTAGCTAGCAGTAAGAAGAGTTTTTAACTAATTTTATTGAATAAATTATTTTTCTGTTCCTGATAACTAATTTGATCTGTTTGAAGGGAATATTTGAATCATTTTAGTTGAAAACCAGTTTGAATGAAGTCTGTTTTGATTTTAAAATTCTGTTTTAAACTCTGTTTTAATTTATTGGAGGGAAAACCGATTTTTGAAGACTGTTTTAATATTAGAATTTTGTAAAGCAGTTACTGACTAATTGCTAATAGCCCTCAGATCTACACATTATTACCTACACTGTCATCACACAAATACACCTAGATCTACATTAATTTACAGTTGTGCCACTACTACTCTACACACGCACAGTAATTATTTTACTATAAATTTACAAGATTTCCAAGGCTTTGACACCACAGTACCCCCTCTCTCTCACCTCTCTCTCTCACCTCTCTCTCTCATCTCTCTCTCTCTCCTCGCTGGGCAGAGGTCGAGCCCACCGGAGCGTCGCCGTCGTCACCAGAGTTCGATCCCCGCGCTGCCACCTTGGACCGCGTGCACCGCCAGAGTCGCCTTGACTACAGAGCGCTGACACCCTCGTTCAGTGTGCACTGCCATCAGCGCCGCTTCGTAGCTCGTGCCACCGCCACTCCAGCACCGCCTATTCCTCGGAGACCGTGCCACCATCACGTGCAGCGAGCCGCCTTAACTGCAGAGCACCGACCCTTCGAGAGATCGCCACCTCGAGACGAAGCCGTCGTCGCTCGCCGAGCCATCACCGGAGCCGTTGCTTCGTAGCCTGTGCCGATCGAAGCCTGCTGTGCCGAGCCACCACCGGAGGACGGAGCTCCGCCTCGCCAGGATCGCCGTGGATCGATGACCCCGTCAGGCTGGTAAGCACGTTCATCACCTTCTCGAACCCCCTTCTCTTCCTGTTGTAGAAATTAGGGTTTATTTTAAGGTTAGGGTTTCGAACCATAGTTAGGGTTTTGAAGTGGGGAAGACGATCGGTTGGGGTCCAGAACCTAGATCTAGGGTTTCTGACCTAGAAATCGAGATCTAGGGTTTTGATTCTAGAATTTGGGTTAGGGTTTCGAGCTGAGGCTTGAGCCATGGAAATATTAGGACTAGGGTTTCCTAACCTAGGGTTAGGGTTTCCTAGCTGGAGGAAGAAGCTAGAGGAAGTTGTGGCCATGGAGAAGAAGAAACTAGAACCTAGGGTTAGTTTTGGATGTTGGATGGCCGGATCTAGGGTTTTCGCCGGGGAAGACGAAGTCTGGTCGACTGAGTTTCGAAACACTAGGGTTTCGGCTGTACAGGATCCTAGGGTTAGGGTTCAGGCGGACTGGAAGGAAAACGAAGCAGAGGAAGAAGATGAGGGGGAATGGGTGGTTTACCGTCGGAGAAGAAGAGTCGGGCTAGGGTTCAGAAGGTTGGCCATGGAGACAAACACTAGGGTTAGGGTTTCTCTTGGCTGGGGTTGAAGGAGGTGAAGAAGCCAAGGTTGGGCTGAGAAGAAGGCGGAGTCAAAAGTCTCGTCGGAGAAGACGGTGAACAGGGAAGAGTTCTCTCGAACTCTCTGGTCGCTGAGTGAAGAATGTGAGAGGAGAGAGAACGTGAGTAGATTTTTATGTAAGGGGTCGGGCCGGGTTTCTGGGCCGTAAGCTCGGGCTAGTATTGTTGGGCTGTTAATTAAATAAGAATTAAGTTTATTCATTAAGTTTTAAACAGAGAGTTAAGGACTGGGTTTGGGCCAGGGTTTGTGGGTTGTTGGTTGGGCTGATTGATTAGAGATTTTAATTCGTTTTTATTTTTTTATTTTATCAGTGAATATAGGAATGGGCCAGGGTCTTGGGCCAGAGCTTTAGGCTGGCCTGTTCGATTTTTTTAAGTTAAACTGTTAGTTAGAGTTATGGGCTGGGATTATTATGAAGGGTTTTGGGCTCTTGATTATTCATAGTTATTATAATTCTTTAAAGACTTTATAAATATTTTGATAAAATGATTAGTGCCTATAATAAATATTGTTAGCAATAATATTTAATATCATTTTATCTAGTATTTAGTTAGCCTAAATATATAGTTAGTTATTATTGTTATAATAAATGCTCTAGTATTTTCTTGCTAGATTATTTTAGGAAACGTTTCTAAAACGTTATATGGTTATAATAATTTCTATTATGTTCTAAATTTCATAATCTTGATTTTTACCAAGTATTATATTAAATAAATATTTTAAAGGATTTTTAACCCTAAATTGTTATTTGAAGACATTTTGTATAACAAAAACTATATAGCTATATCTATTTTCTAAAATAGTTTTACTAGTGATTATTGTAAATCAATGTTATATATATTTTTTAAAAAAATATTGCTAGCTATTTTTGCCTATTATTATTATAGATAATTAATTATCTATATGGTTAGCTATAATGTCATTATTCAAAACCCTAATAATTGTACAAAATATAACAGGTGAATCATTGCAACCATGCAGTACTATTCTCGTGCAACCAAACCGAGGCAAGTACACTGACTTGACTTGTACTTTATTTTCTGTCTTACCTTCATGTGCCATGTTCTCATATCTGACACGAATTACACACGATTGTCTTGTGTCATTGTTCATTGCTTGTGCGTCATTGTTATTGCGGGATTGGAGGAAATATTAGCTTTTGTGTGACCACACCCAACATAGGTAATTGTGGATAGCCTAATCGTACACGTCACGTACGATGAAGCCATACCTTGTAGAATTGACTCATTGCCTCATTGATTGATTGATTGCTCCTAAGCCGGTCACACATTAGTTTTAATATTTCAAAATTGTCACAATTGCATATTGATTGTCGTGATTCATTGCCTTGTACATTGATAGCCATGTTCATTGTCTAGCATATTGATTGTCATCCATTGCCTGCAGTTTTATATTTCATTTCTGGTACCGTAGTTTCAGTTTCATTTCATGTTCTAGTATCCTGGTATTCTAGTTTCACCTTTTACTCTGGATCACAGATTATATTGTATATTGTCTGGTCAGGGTTGTACTTTGCTCTTTTCCTGATAGGATCGTTGCAGGTGAGTGGGAGATTACATGGAGCTGGTGATTGCTTGGATATTGCAGCTTTTATTTCAGTTTATTTTTCTGGAGATTGTATCTTAGAGATTCATTATTGTATATTATTTTATTTGACCGAATTTGTCTCCGGCTGAGTTTGTATTTAAAACACTTGATGGATATTGGTGATTTCTGGGAACGTTATAAAAGCTGTGTTTTGGTTTACATTACATTGTGACATTGAGTTTTTCTTAGTATTGTACAGCTTACTTCGTCGTGTCCAACGACGAAGGCTGGACATGTCTGACTCGTATCCGACTATTCGGGAGCGGGTCGTGACATGTTTTTAGTTGTGGCCCATGCAGGTCTATCCTAATGACACTTAGGCTATAAGTGTTATTGGGGGACCAGCGAAAGCTAAGGAAAACTCATCACAGCATAGGAACCGCGGAAAAATGATTCATGGTTTATGATTAATGGTTTATGGTTTATGGTTATTGATGGTTAAATTATTATTTTTTTGAAAATTTGATTTACTTATGATTTTAGGATAACTTATGAATTTTATAGGATATAGCAATCAACAGTTTATTTCTTTTACAGGACGGTCGCCACGACGAACGCTGGGACCAGTGAGCAGCCTGCACCCAGTGCACAGGAGCAGCTTCCACCGCCTCCGTCTCAGCCGCTTCCACCGACGATGATGTTCGATGGCACGCAAGTGATGGCCATGTTCCAGCAATTCATGGAGGTCCAGAATCACCAAGCTACGTAGTTCAGAGAGACCGTCGTCGACGCACTCAGGACCAGAGAACCAGCTCCACCAGAACCGCCAGCACCGTCGGCACCAGCAGCGCCGAGGCCAGGGTCTGCCAAGGACTATCAGTTCCTCTGCCCAATAGATTTCTGGGGCGATGAGGGAATAGTCTACGCAGACGAATGGCTGGAGAATGCTGAACGGTCATTGAAGATGGCAAGGATCCCGGAAGATTTGAAGGTCGAAGTTGCGAGCATGCGACTATTCGACATCGCTAGGGCTTGGTACCGGAAGGAGCCCCAGTTAGCAGAGCCCGGAGTTTCCTGGAAGGATTTCAAGCTGCTTTTCCAGGAGAAGTTCTTCCCGGATGTGGAGCGGGACGAGCTTAGGATGCAATTTGAAGCATTGCAGCAGGGGAATATGACAGTGGCCCAGTATACATCCGAGTTCACCCGACTCAGCAGGTTCGCAGAGAACCTAGTCAGCATGCCGAAAGATAGGGCTTGGATGTTCAAGAAGGGTCTCACCAGGGAGCTACGTCATGCAGTAGCTATTAGCCAGGCCACTACATATGCGAGCATTCTTAAAGTTGCTCAGGGAGTGGAGAAGGAGATGGATCCGAAGCTCAAGCGGGACAGAGATATTGGCGCCAACAGTTCCCAGGGTCCACCTAAGCGGACCGACACCCAGCAGAGGCCACCTCAGCATCATCACCATGTTCGAGCACCGACATCGCCGAGGCAGCAGAGACAGATCCAGACCCCGATGTACTTTTCTTGCGCATATTGCAAGAGACCGGGACACCGTGGCGAGGAATGCCGCAAGAAGTTAGGACAGTGTTTGGTTTGTGGATCTGCCACTCACCAAGTGATAGATTGTCATGCGGCTTTCACTCGTCAGGAGCCAGCACCAGAGCAGCAGCAGAAGGACCCAGTTTATGAGGATCGGTAGTAGCTGCAGGAGCGCAGCCGAGTGGACCGTTATCTTTTTTACTTGCTCGTAGTAGCTGTATTTTTTTGTATTGCCTATTTTGAGGCTTGTCTCTGAGTTTTCTTGCATTTACAGTATTTCCTATTGTCTAGTGACTACTTGTTAGTCCTTGTTATTTTACTACACAAATAAATCATTCAGTTGTCTTTTATAAATCTTGTTAATTTTGTACACTACAAAACCCTTGAAATTTTGAGGACGAAATTTTTGTAAGGGGGGTAGATTTGTAACTCCCAAAATCATGTTTGGTAAATTTTAGGATTTTTCTAATTTTCTTGAATTTTAATATTGCTTCTTACGGAAATCTATTTTCGATTAAAATGAATTTAAGGTTTTCTTCAAATTGAAAAATATTTTAATACTAAATTACGTATTTGTTATTGTTATTAATATTGATTAAGTTATAATTAGTTATTAACTGTTAATTATGATAAATGGTTTATTATTATTTTACTTTACTGAATGTTACTATTAAGCTTGTGTAATTAATCATAATTGCAAGTGGTTTCTATTAGTTAACTTCTAAGTGGCTTCTATTTGGGAAATGTATTTTCGTAATTAATTACTATTTAGTAATTAGGAAGTGTAACTATCTTTAGTTGACAGTTAGCTAGCAGTAAGAAGAGTTTTTAACTAATTTTATTGAATAAATTAGTTTTCTGTTCCTGATAACTAATTTGATCTGTTTGAAGGGAATATTTGAAAAACTATTTGAATCATTTTCAGTTGAAAACCAGTTTGAATGAAGTCTGTTTTGATTTTAAAATTCTGTTTTAAACTTTGTTTCAATTTATTGGAGGAAAAACTGATTTTTGAAGACTGTTTTAATATTTGAATTTTGTAAAGCAGTTACTGACTAATTGCTAATAGCCCTCAGATCTACACATCATTACCTACAATGCCATCACACAAATACACCCAGATCTACATTAATTTACAGTTGTGCCACCACTACTCTACACACGCACAATAATTATTTTACTATAAATTTACACGATTCCCAAGGCTCTGACACCACAGTACCCCCTCTTTCTCTCTCTCACTGACACATCATCCCTCTCTCTCTCACCTCTCTCTCTCACTCTCATCTCTCTCTCATCTCTCTCTGTCCTCTCTCTCTTTCTCCTCGCTGGGCAGAGGCCGAGCCCGCCGGAGCGTCGCTGTCGTCACCAGAGTTAGATCCCCGTGCTGCCACCTTGGACCGCGTGCACCGCCAGAGTCGCCTCGACTGCAGAGCGCTGACCCCCTCGTCCAGTGTGCACCGCATCAACGCCGCTTCGTAGCTCGTGCCACTGCCACTCCAGCACTGCCTGTTCCTCGGAGATCGCACCACCATCACGTGCAGCGAGCCGCCTCGACTGCAGAGCACCGACCCTTCGAGAGATCGCCACCTCGAGACGAAGCCGCCGTCGCTCGTCGAGCCATCACCGGAGCCGTTGCTTCGTAGCCTGTGCCGACCGAAGCCTGCTGCGCCGAGCCACCACCGGAGGATGGAGCTCCGTCTCGCCAGGATCGCCGTGGATCGACGACCCCGTCAGGCTGGTGAGCACGTTCATCACCTTCTCGAACCCCCCTTCTCTTCTTGTTGTAGAAATTAGGGTTTATTTTGAGGTTAGGGTTTCAGACCATAGTTAGGGTTTTGAAGTGGGGAAGACGATCGGTTGGGGTCCAGAACCTAGATCTAGGGTTTCTGACCTAGAAATCGAGATCTAGGGTTTTGATTCTAGAATTTGGGTTAGGGTTTCGAGCCGAGGCTTGAGCCATGGAAATATTAGGATTAGGGTTTCCTAACCTAGGGTTAGGGTTTCCTAGCTGGAGGAAGAAGCAAGAGGAAGCTGTGGCCATGGAGAAGAAGAAACTAGAACCTAGGGTTAGTTTTGGATGTTGGATGGACGGATCTAGGGTTTTCGCCGGGGAAGACGAAGTCTGGTCAACTGAGTTTCAAAACACTAGGGTTTTGGCTGTACATGATCCTAGGGTTAGGGTTCAAGCGGATTGGAAGGGAAACGAAGCAGAGGAAGAAGATGAGGGGGAATGGGTGGTTTGCCGCCGGAGAAGAAGAGTCGGGCTAGTGTTCAGAAGGCTGGCCATGGAGAGAAACACTAGGGTTAGGGTTTCTCTTGGCTGGGGTTGAAGGAGGTGAAGAAGCCGAGGTTGGGCTGAGAAGAAGGCGGAGACAGAAGTCTCGCCGGAGAAGACGGTGAACAGGGAAGAGTTCTCTCGAACTCTCTGGTCGCTGAGTGAAGAATGTGAGAGGAGAGAGAACGTGAGTAGATTTTTATGTAAGGGGTCGGGCCGGGTTTCTGGGCCGTAAGCTCGGGCTAGTATTGTTGGGCTGTTAATTAAATAAGAATTAAGTTTATTCATTAAGTTTTAAACAGAGAGTTAAGGACTGGGTTTGGGCCAGGGTCTGTGGGTTGTTGGTTGGGCTGATTGATTAGAGATTTTAATTCGTTTTTATTTTTTTATTTTATCAGTGAATATAGGAATGGGCCAGGGTCTTGGGCCAGAGCTTTAGGCTGGCCTGTTCGATTTTTTTAAGTTAAACTGTTAGTTAGAGTTATGGGCTGGGATTATTATGAAGGGTTTTGGGCTCTTGATTATTCATAGTTATTATAATTCTTTAAAGACTTTATAAATATTTTGATAAAATGATTAGTGCCTATAATAAATATTGTTAGCAATAATATTTAATATCATTTTATCTAGTATTTAGTTAGCCTAAATATATAGTTAGTTATTATTGATATAATAAATGCTCTAGTATTTTCTTGCTAGATTATTTTAGGAAACGTTTCTAAAACGTTATATGGTTATAATAATTTCTATTATATTCTAAATTTCATAATCTTAATTTTTACCAAGTATTATATTAAATAAATATTTTAAAGGATTTTTAACCCTAAATTATTATTTGAAGACATTTTGTATAACAAAAACTATATAGCTATATCTATTTTCTAAAATAGTGTTACTAGTGATTATTGTAAATCAATGTTATATATATTTTAAAAAAAAATATTGCTAGCTATTTTTGCCTATTATTATTATAGATAATTAATTATCTATATGGTTAGCTATAATGTCATTATTCAAAACCCTAATAATTGTACAAAATATAACAGGTGAATCATTGCAACCATGCAGTACTATTCTCGTGCAACCAAACCGAGGCAAGTACACTGACTTGACTTGTACTTTATTTTCTGTCTTACCTTCATGTGCCATGTTCTCATATCTGATACGAATTACACACGATTGTCTTGTGTCATTGTTCATTACTTGTGCGTCATTGTTATTGCGGGATTGGAGGAAATATTAGCTTTTGTGTGACCACACCCAATATAGGTAATTGTGGATAGCCTAATCGTACACGTCACGTACGATGAAGCCGTACCTTGTAGAATTGACTCATTGCCTCATTGATTGATTGATTGCTCCTAAGCTGGTCACACATTAGTTTTAATATTTCAAAATTGTCACAATTGCATATTGATTGTCGTGATTCATTGCCTTGTACATTGATAGCCGTGTTCATTGTCTAGCATATTGATTGTCATCCATTGCCTGCAGTTTTACATTTCATTTCTGGTACCGCAGTTTCAGTTTCATTTCATGTTCTAGTATCCTGGTATTCTAGTTTCACCTTTTACTCTGGATCACAGATTATATTGTATATTGTCTGGTCAGGGTTGTACTTTGCTCTTTTCCTGATAGGATCGTTGCAGGTGAGTGGGAGATTACATGGAGCTGGTGATTGCTTGGATATTGCAGCTTTTATTTTAGTTTATTTTTCTGGAGATTGTATCTTAGAGATTCATTATTGTATATTATTTTATTTGACCGGATTTGTCTCCGGCTTAGTTTGTATTTAAAATACTTGATGGATATTGGTGATTTCTGGGAACGTTATAAAAGCTGTGTTTTGGTTTACATTACATTGTGACATTGAGTTTTCCTTAGTATTGTACATCTTACTTTGTCGTGTCCAACGACGAAGGCTGGGCGTGTCCGACTCGTATCCGACTATTCGAAAGCGGGTCGTGACAATAAGGAGCTTCTCCTTGGCCACCAGCTCCCCGTTCAGAATGTCAGCTTGGAGGGCCACCTGAGTGTCCCGAAGCTCGGCTTTCTTATATGCCAGAGAAGTCCGCGGTATCGTCTTCAGCCACCCCCTGATCGCCCGCTTGAGCTGCTTTAGTTTGTGAACCATGCGGAACTGAGCCGTGCCCTCCCGAAAGTGCTGCATCTCTCCCGTAACCACCTCCTCATATCCGGTCGACAGATACCAGCTGTTGTTATACCGAAATGGCATCGCCCTCAGGATAGGTCTCTCACCGAAGCCAACCCGGATAGGAGAATGGTCGCTAGTACCCGCCGCCAGACCTTCCGCCACCGAGTTCGGAAAGCACCTGAACCACTCACTATTGCCCAAGGCCCGATCCAACTGACAAGCAATCCGGTTGTGAGTAGCCTTGTTGTGCCAGGTCCAGATATGTCCAGCGCGCTTCAACCCCCGCATCCCTGACTGAAGCAGACACCTCTGGAAGTCATATAAGATCGCATCCGGAACAGGACGACCTCCCACCTTCTCTTGGCGAAGCAGCATAGCATTGAATATATATATATATATATATATATAAGATATCCGAGGTCGTAGTCCGTTGGGAACGGCGAGGCCGTAGTCCGTTGAGAATAGTGAGGCACCCCGGCACAGTGGCGCAGGTTCGAGCCTCCATGCGATCCATTAAGAAGTGGATACCCCACACACACACATACACATATATATAAATGTTAGTATGAGATTTTGTGCACGCTGTATTATATATCTTTTGGGTTCACTATTTTCAACTCCTACCATTTTTATAAATATAAGGTACAATAAGCTCTCGTGACTCCATTCAGTGAGCTTTTACCATCTAAGTCATAGTCTTATGCGTCTCTTTGATAACCACAAGAGGCATTGGAGTTATGTATGTTATAAATGTACGTGAATAAATGCAAGATTTATGTTGTACTAAAGAAAAGAAAGAAAGTTACCTATAAAATTATTATATTTCGTAACATTTTTTTATTATTAATTGGTTGAGGATATAAAGTTTGAGCCGTTTCTTAAGAGAGAGAGAGGACTACTTCTTTCTCCTATAGAGGACAATTTGATTGCAAACAACAAAATTGAAACCCTCGCCATGCCTTCTCCTCCTTCTTTGCTTTCTCCTCCACTGGTACCAATGGAACTGCACGCTCAGAACCGAGCCAAGCTCGTACTATCCCTCCGTCAGCACCTGTCTGCCTCTTCTCGTCCCATCAACGGATTCGTCTTCTTGCAGGTCTCGTCGATCGATCTGTACCTTTTAATTGAGTATTCATTACTTTCTCATAACGGAAAAGATTCTCTTTCTTTAGGGCGGAGAGGAGCAAAACAGATATTGCACCGATCATGTCGATCTCTTCCGGTAGCAATTCCTCATTAGTTCTCCAGCAATCTTTCTGTCTCTCTCATGAGTCTTTGTGTTCTGATCTTTTGTTTTTGCAGCCAGGAGAGTTATTTTGCCTACTTATTTGGTGTAAGAGAGCCCGGCTTCTACGGTGCTATCGTAAGTTTTCCAAAGGTTCTAGAGAAACTTATTTTTGCTTGGGGCAGTTCAAATAAGAAAATTATGGGGTTATAGCGGAACCAGTGATTTGGAAAACTTGCTATGAAGTTCACTTTCGTTTCCTTCAAAGTGTAACCCTTGCAATTTGGCCATAGCCTAGATTTGGGTTTCCTAGTGGAAGCTTACTCTCATTTTAAGTTAAATCACAAACGTTGCATAGCCTATGGGTAAAGTATAACGTATGAAGCGTAGGCATACGATGATACGAACGTCGATGATGTATCCATTGCTGACTGCCTCTTCCGTGTCAGACACATATCGTACATGACATTGACATCCTAAAGTACGTTAAAGCAAGGTTCGTAGTATCTGTATCGGCAATATCAGCGGTTTCGGATCGGTGTATCGGATTTTTTGGTATCGAAAAAAATACCAATCAAATTTTATTTTTTAAAATATTTTATACATTACAGCATAATTTTAAGTACTTCCTCGGTTGTTTTTTAGTAGTTTTGAAATTGAATGAAGTAGTAGTCACCCTTACGGATTAGTTTACCTGTGGTAGATCAGTTTTCTTCTTTTACATGCTTTTATGCCCTTGCTGGTTGATCTTTTCTATTCAATTTTCTTTGCTGAATTGACTGAAAAATAGACCCTCAATTTCACTATCAGTATGTATCGGTATCGAATGGTATTGGGTTGGGACATGCCAAACCGTATCGGTATCAGTATCAGCCATATCGGAGCGGTATCGGCCGATACTGCAAACTACGTGTTAAAGTCCCTATAATGATGAGGGTTAGGTTATATATTTTTGTCTTATACCTTACAACCCCATAGGTTGAATTCCATAGTATGGACGAGAGCTGGATTCACACAGTAGTTTAGTTTTTATGAATTCTGCTTTCGCGCATGAGATTTGGACCTAGGTTGCTTGGATACCATGTTAACGTCCCTGGCACTCCTTTGAAACTCTTTAGAATTTAGTTGATTTGTAACAAAGTTTTCATTTGTATAACATCAATTTCACTTGATCAAACTTATAGGTTCAATCATAATGGTGCATAGCTATGGGGTAAAGCTATATCCTACGTTGTGCAGAAACTTGAACATCGATAGTGTCATTCAAGACACATAGTGACACGTATCGTACAAGACAAACACTCTAAAATATGTTAATGTCCCTGCAACCCTGCCAGACTCATATGGTACATACATTGACATTTGCATGACACAATACTCTAGAATATGTTAACAGTCTCTGCCGGTGCACCAAAACTCTAAAGGTATGACTATGATGATGGTTGATAGGTTTTGTATATGTATTGTTCCACTACGCTCCCGTAGAATGCTCAATTATGTTCAGAGTTGGATTAACAGAACTATTTGTGTAGAAATTTAACTGACTCTGTGCTTTGCATTTCAAGAGAGAACCTATGTGTCCGACAAAGTAATCACTCCTGAAATGATCAAAGGGTTTTCTTCAATTGTAAACCCTAGCAGCAACCAGTTCTAAGTGTTGATGCAATGGCATGTGCCCTTTAATTATTTTTATTAAAATGTACATTAAGACGTCAGTTAGTTCATAAACATGCTGTTGTTACCTTGTCGGCGACTTATTTTTCGGTAGAACCATAATTAGATTTTATAGAATATTGATGTTACTGTGCACTCACATATACATTGTATATTTGGATTTGTATGTGTGCAAAATTCTCATATAAACATTGATGATTCATGATGCCTAGGCTTTGTAGCTCGGGTTTGCTTTCCTTTGCTTAAGGGTTGAGCAACCTTTGCATTTTAAAATAGTGTTCATTGAGAAATGGTACATTTGCCACAAAATGAAAATAACATTCATTAGATCCAATTAATTGAATTGGGTGGCGTTTGGACTCGTTGTTTCTTTTGGTCAAATATACATTTCTCTTCTTTGAGTATTTTGTGTTCATTTATAAATTTACTAGATCCTAAGTCTATCTTAGGTAAAATGTTGTGCATACTAAGCTGGTGTTTTGTATCTTGACATGAAAGAGTTAACTTGCTTGATTGTTAAGCCCTCTCTTTTCCATAGGTTTGTTCTCCAAGTTATTAGAGTGAACTTGCTTGATTGCCAGGCCTTCTCTTCTCTGTAGGCTCCCTCCGAGTAATTTGACACTAAGTCAGAGGGTTTGCTTCTCAGTTGACAACATTCATGTGTTCAAGCTATAAATGAATCCATCCGAAGTTGTTATACTCCATATCAAGGGGTGAAACAAAATGTTTTCCAGGATAATGCTGACAATGTCCTTGGAAGCTAGGGAGAAATGTCGAAAGCCTGATGTTGGGTTTGGATATTCATATACTTAAAATGACAAGCATATTTGATCATGCCTGTTATAAGGTTATAAACTAAGATTTTTAAATCAAAGACTGGTGGAGATCAGAATTTATGATGTTCCAAAATTTTGAAATTAAAGTAGATCTTAGAAAATTACTGTGCAGGAGAATAAAACTTGGCAATACAGATCTGAGTTTAAATTATATTTTTAGTTAAGAGTATTTCATTTGAACACAGAACACTGAATTCTTTCATTTGAAGAACCATATCTCATTCTAATGTATCCCAAATATTTAAATTTCTAGTTTTCCCCTAGTTGTATGTATTGCATGTTCCAATCATAAGTATATTTGTTTGTGATTTTAAGCCACGTTTATTGCTTGGTTTATTTTATATGGGTCAGTTTTGCGTTACAACTACTTTTATCTCTATGTTATTGCATTGATTAAAATTTCCAAGTTTAATTGAAAGTTCTGGTTGATGCCTTCGTTTGTGTTATCTTCATTGCTTAACTTGTTCTCTTTTGTTGATTTTCTATAAAGCATAAGTCTTTTGGTGTAATTGTACAATTCTTCCTCTCTTGGAGTTCTTTACCTGAATTTGCTTCATATTTTCTGGGATAAATAAAAAAAAATTATCTTTTGAATCTTGATTATTATAACTTAAGTTAGTCTCTGGAAAAACAAAGATTATTATGCCTTAAGGTAGATCAAATAAGAGTTTTGTTGAACATGGTGGGATTAGTTATCGATTTAAAAGTGGCGTGCTAGCCTGCTAAGAAGTATCCTCGCCATCCCGTTGAGAAGTATCCTCGCCAGCCTATCGATAAGTGCCCTCGCCATTCTGACATGGTGTGCTTGTAACAAACGACCTAACACTACGGAGGCATGACTGTCTCTGACTAATGGTGCCTACAGGATAATCTGGCGGGATATATAATGGAGGCATAAGGGGTTTTGGGCATACTCCCAGACTATCCACAAGTTCTTGCATAAGCTCTCGCCCCTCCCTCCAGGGGCGGACCCACGTTGGGTCAGTTGACCCCACTGACTTTTCCAATTTTTTTTTTTTACTGCAGCCCACTATGCTTACACAGTTCAGTATATACACCGTGCTTTTCAAAATAAATTTTTACTGCAGCCCACTGAACTAAGCCCACTGAACTGACCCATACACAGTTCATTATACATTGAAGTGACTGAACTGACCCCTACACGACTGCCTACTGCATTATACTGCTGCTACAGTTATGGAGGGGTCATCTCCAACTTCATACATTGTGCTTTTTATTGAAATATTTATTAAAATGGTGCTTTGGTTCTTGAATCGGATGGAACAATTGGGGATGACCTCAAACAGGTGAAATTGGTTCCAATCAAACAGTCGATAGATTGAGTAGGTACATATCAAAGTCAGTTCTTGGCTATTTTTAGTTTCAATTTTTTCTTTTTTTTTCTTTTGGGTCCAAACCAGTATGATGGTTTCATTTTAAGTTAAATCTAGCTACATATTTTATTTTTTACAAAACTTTGTTCATATAAGCTGTTTTTTAAAGTATTTTTTAGTATGTAATTTTATTTTTTGACTTTCTTTACGTTCGAGGTTGACCCCCCTCTCTTAAATTTCTGCGTCCGCCCCTACCTCCCGCTACCTATAACTCTTTGGGTTTTAGAGTGTTTGTTGCAGTATTGGATGCTAAAATTTGATATTGTTTCAATTTAGTAAATCTAATAAAATCTATTATAGATTAAAAAATAAATGAAAAACACGTACTATTTAAGTGAAACGGTCATAAAACGAACGCAAACTAGAATTTATCTATAGCTCGATGCTGGAACTGGTACTCTTCACATCCATAGACTCTGTTGCTTATACGAGAGCGTCTCTACCAACGTCTGTGAGCAATATCACCAAGTCCTGCATCATTTAGACAATTATGCACATATCACCTTCTTAATTAAAATTTATAATTAATTATTCAATAACTTATCATCATCCATATTTAACATTTGGCAAGACATGTGTGCCATGCTATGTCTCGAATGTGGAATTCCAACTAGGAATTAGAGAATGGAATCGACGAGTTGCATTGGCTCTACCACGGCTTATACATGGTGGATTATCGAAAATTATCTGTATCATCCCGAACTGTCGCAAAAATGATCATCTGGACAGTACATGGTGTGCATAATAATACCTCTGGAGACTAAAATGGTAGGATATTCTCTGTATGTCATGAGCATCCATAAGAATATTTTAGGGTTACCATTGAACTTATTTGATGTCGAAAAAGTAACAAAATGATAAACTTTTTAGCAAATATTAACTAAGCAATAATTATATATGTACCTCCATGTGCTATAGCTTATCAAATTTGACCCGATAAATTGAGGCCATCTAGTAAACAGTGTGCTAGATCTATTGCATTTATAGTTCGCCATGAAGCTCATGGAAGACAACCGCATCAGAACTAATACGGGTCATTGGTGTACCAATAGAGATACTCATAAGACCAAACCCAAAAAAATGAAAGAAAACATAAATAACATGGTATACTTTTACATAGTGAAATTGTATACTATATTAATAAAATTTGTTTCGTTCATACCTGTACTAGTGTTATGCATTCGTTAATATTTTTGGGAATTTTGTTTTCTGACATTGAACTCACAAATTGTCATGAGTCATATAAATATGCTAATGTAGTTGCTCCCCATGCATGAAGGATAAGTTCTACCAAATTATCCCAAAATGGTTAAAAAACGTATATTTACCTTATTTTCCGTTGAGTCGGGAAGAATAAATGCACCACATAAGCCTAGTAAGTAGGCCCTTGTGCAATACTCGACCTGAGAATATGATTCACGAATGATATGCGTTAAACTAAAATAGTATATGTTATATGTGTATTAACATTTACATTAAAATACATTTCCGATTTTCATCCACAAAAACCTTTATGTCAACAGTACAATCTAGCTCCATGAAATTGCTATAGAGCCAACTAGACCTGATTAAGTTGGTACCGCATAAATCCGATGGCATCTCTATACTAAGGTAATTCGTGACCAACCGACCAAGAGATAGCTGGTCATCAAAATATGTAGGGTCACCTGTAATTGGTAACCCCATAGCATTTGCTACATTTGCTAGGGTCATAGTCATCTCTTCCACCGGAAGCTGGAATATATTGCATTGCGGCCACCAATGTTCAATGAGAATTAGGATAAAGTCTCTATTGTGACGTAGCAAACGTATCTTATCAATGAGATGAAAACCAAAGATGTGCACAAGGTTGCTTGGGTGTAGTCAGCTCCCATGTGTCGTAGTTCTTCTGATACTGTCACAAGTTATGCTCTCTCAATCGCAGATCGTTACTATAATCGTATACCTATATATAAAATATATAGATTTTGTTATGGCTACATATGTGGAAAATATATAATCGTATAATTAACACAATTAATTTTAGAAAAATTTACTTGTCTAGAAAATATCAGCTAGACATGTGAGTCTCAGGCTGTTGGATAATGACGTCAGTAGTGGGCCCACCTGAAATATGTCTTTTATTTTGACCAGCCATCTGTAAAATGATCGTTGTCAAAATGACTATTGCTAGATGTTTTATGGTTAGGATTTTATGGTTGGGGTTAGGATCATAATTTTAAGATTATAAGGTTAGGGTTTTAAGGTTAAGATTAGGATTAGGGTTTTATGGTTAAGATTAGGGTTAATATTTTAGTATTTGGAGTATTAGGGTTGGTGTTTTAAGATTAGTGCTAGGGTGTAGAGTTTTAGGGTCTTAGTATTCGGATTAGGGTTTTTAGGTTTAGGTTAGGGTTTATGGTTAAGTTAGGATTAGGGTTTTATGATTAAGCTTACGATTAGGGCTTTTGAGGGTTACTTTTGGTGTTTTAGGGTTAGTGTTAGAGTGTAGGGCTTTGGGGTTAGGGTTTTAGGGCTAGAATTAGGGTTTTAGGGCTAGAATTAGGGTTTTAGGGATAGGCGTAGAGTTTTAGGGTTGGGATTAGGATATAGACTATCTAATTAAATAAATAAATTTAACATATAAAAAAACTAATTTTATTAAAATAAATAAAGTATACTTCCGCTAAATAAAACTAACGTGCCTTTGTTGTTTACTCTCGTGCTTGTGCTCCTGCCTTCTCTCTTCTTTACTCTTCTTTTCTTCTCTTCTCTCTCTCTCCCTCTCTCTCTCTCTCTTCCCTTATCCCCCTATTATATATCCCTCCCCTTTTTATAGCTCGGCGAGCCAATCCGATCGTTGGCTCCAACGGTCGGATTTTTTTAATAAATCCTGAAATTTGCTATTCCGATTGGCAAATTTCAGTGCAATTGAAATTTGCCAGTTGGACTGACGAACTTTATCGTTAATAGGAATTTTTCCGAACTTTTTCTTTGGAGCTAACTCCAAATTTCGTTACACTATACAAAATTTTCGGAAAAATCAATGTAGTGCCTTTATCCTTTGTACATTCCAAGATACACTAGGGCATGCTGAAATCAGTGGGCATGATCATGTCATTATTATTTGTATACGTCCAACATTTGATGTAATACATGATTTCACACACTTTGTAGAAAAAGTATATACACCTTTGCGCTTTGAATTGCATGAGAAAGCCAATCATCATCATCCAAGCCTTCTCCCTCCAGAATGGGGGGTTGGCTATAAGAAAGCTCCATAAATGATTTAAGAAAGTCTTTATGACCGACTGTCGTCCTGACATGAGAAAAACAATGCTTTTGGCAAAATATACTGGTCCCTCTTGAGATGATCAAAGGGCCTCTTTCAATTGTAGGCTCTAGCAGTCGCCACGTCGAAGTGTTGTTGCAATATCATGTGTCTGTCTCTTATTTTTCCTTCTCAGTGCATGCTATATCCTTGGTTCATAAACATATTGCTACCTTGTTTTGGACCGCCTTTGAGAAAGAAGGACTTCCATTTATAGATGCCGATGTTAATCGTGTGGCCACTGTTTACATGCACACATACCAATATGAATTTTATATTTGAACTGTAGGAGTTGAACTGTTTTACTTTGTGCTTCAGTGCTTATGCTTATGGTGTTGCTGATTATATGCATATCATTGTCAAAATCCTCAAATATCATTGCTTAACGGTTGATCTGTACACTTTCTTTCTTTTCAAACATTGATTGACGTTTATAAAGCTATGATAGATTTACCTACAAGGTATTTGCAGTTTGCACACTTTTGGCCTATGTTGTACTGGGCGCTAGGCGAGGCGACAGCCCACCCGTCTCGCCTAGACGCCTCCCCATGACACATGTTATTTTGCAGAAAAAACTGCAGCTATATGCAGTTATGTTTAATTAGTATTACAATAAGCAATATGTTCAGTTCATATAAGAAGCAACAACATAGCAATAAGAAGCAACATCATAGCAATTTAAAAGAATTTAAATAACGACTATTGAAAGCAAAACAATATATGCAATATAATAAACATTAACCAATAAGCAATATAATAAGCCTAAAGTAAGCATTAAGCAATATATTAAGCATTAACCAATATTCAATATCAAGTACTAATAAGTTGATAACTAATAGGCATTAAATAACCGCCTAGGCGCGTCTATGTATTCCCCTGGTCGCCCCTAGGCGTCCACCGCCTGACACGGTGTTTTCTTCTCCTGGTCTAGGCGGGCTCCCCCCAACCTGTACGCCTAGGCGTCGCTTGTTATAACATAAGCTTTTGGCTACCAATTTATGAGATCTATTCGACTTGAGACCTCCCTCCCCCTAGTGTTTCTGCCGTTTATGTATGGCAAAAGCTGTAAAACACAAGCGATGGGTAGCACACAAGGTTCTAGTTGCCATTTTGGTTATAATGCATGTGGAAACGACAAAAGCTCTATTTCAAACTGGAAGGAAACTAGCCCTAAGCTCCTATTTCTTATCTTTGTGGAGAAAGAGCGAACTTGCTTGAGTGTCAAGCCCTCTCTTCTATGTAGTCTCCTTTCCCAGGGTACGTGTGATCAACTTGGAAGGTTTGACTTCAAGTTGACAACGGGGTGTTCAGAACCAAAGGAGGTTCTGTTTGCCATTTTGGCCAAAATACCAGCGTAAATGGCAAACGCTCCAATTCAAATGGGAACTGTAGAAGCATAAAAAAAATTCAGCAAATATAGCTCCATGCGCCCAAGTCAAGTGAAGCTCCATGCGTCCAGTCAGTGTAATTCCATGCGCCCACTCAATGAAGCTCCATGCGCCCAGACAGTGTAACTCCATGCGCCCACTCAATGAAGCTCTATGCGCCCAGTCAAGTGTAGCTCCATGCGCCCAAGACTAGCTCCCCCGAAAGGAAGGTGCATAGCCTGAGACATGGCTATGCGTCCAAGCCTGACTCAGTCGAAGCCACGATCAAAACGTGCACCGAAGCGCATGGCCACGTCAGTCTCCACGAGCAGTTGTGCACCGAAGCATGCGGCCACGTCAACACCACGACCAACCCACGATCTCGCAGCATGTATGCGCCTACATCCTATGCGCCCAAAGCAGGACTATGCGCCCACATAAGAACCAGCGTGTTTCCTCATGTGGGCACATAACATCATTCCAGCTCGAGAACGACTATAAAGGGAGGCCTCTTCCCTCTTCAAAACAAGAGGACGAAGAGCATTTTCAAGAGCCAAATTGCTGCACTTCTTGCCAGTGAGTCGAGAGTTAGTAATTTTTTAGGTTTTCTCCCACTTTTGTAATCGGAGTGTCAACGGAGTAAAGGAGCAACTGCCACTCGATCTCCATCGTCCCATTTCCCAGAATTCTTTTTTGTACTCGGAGATCCTTAGCGCAGGATCTCTCAGGCGTACTCGATTTGTGGTGCCTTGCGCCAATAAAAGAAAAGACAGCGTTTTTTTTTGTCCACAAAAATGGCGACTCTGCTGGGGACTACCTTTTCCTCCGACGAGAAGGTGGTGACGCAATCCGATACCGACAAAGTAGGGAGTACTTAGAAGATGCTGATCGTAAAGTTCGATCAGCAGGCGTTCGAAGAGATGCTGTTGAGGGACGACTCTACTCCCTCAAAATCAGCGAAGCCAAACAAGTCTCGCAAAACTTGGCTTCCGAAGGCTCGCTGTGCATATCCTGCTAGTGTCATAGCAAATATGCAGCTGGAGGACTCTGTCTCATAGGCGCATGACTCTGCCACAGAAGCTCCCCAAACGGAGAAGGCTCACACCGTTCCGGGCTCTACTAGCCCAGTGACTTCTTCCCTGCACAACCAACAACAGGGTGTTCAACACCCGAGACTTGGCAAAGGAAAATACTATGATGCCAAGAATCAGGGTGTGTGACACTCTGGCCGAACCTGACGAGGCTCACAAACGAAGGAGGCCAAACTGGGAGAAAATAACGCTGCTCCACCAGGCATGCGCCCAAGGGAGTGTTTGTGCGCATAGCCCCAACCAGAACACTTCTGTCTTCAGCAGGCTGGGCATCCAAAGCCATGCGCCCAAGGCTATGCGCCCAGCCTCTCTGGATCCATATTATGCGCCCACATCAAGGAGGCTCAGACATGCTGTCAAGGAGCATGCGCCCAAGGCCAGTCTCCAAGGCCTATGCGTCCACAACAAAAAGACAGGTCCCAACGCGTATAGCACGGGACTGTCTTCAAGGACATCACAGAACTTAGGTGTGGAGGTTGTCCCTGCACACGAACTAAGTCTGGATGCGCCTACTCTCCTGACGAACCCGCATGCAAAGCTCGGCGATGCATGCAACATGGGTTGTAAGGCAAAACTCCCTTCCGCTGACTTGCGCAACATGATAAATCATAAGGGTAAAGTGAGGGAGAGCATAACAATTCATAGTGCACTTCCGTGCACCAGTATTGTTATCAAATGTTGCTCCAAAACAACAAGAACGCCTCAGAGAAAGTCCGTGTTTCGACTGCTGCACTTCTCTGACGACGAGAAGCCACTATGTGTTTCATCCAACATGGCTTCATAGGGTCCCCCTTACGGAAGCCCCAATCAAAGACGGTGGACTACGAACCCAACTTTCTCTCTTAGCTCCGCGAGAAGGAGAAGTCTACCAACAGATGGCCGACAGGCTGTCACGTCCGAAGGAGTCTATATGGGCACTCGATCAAAGGCGAGGTTCCGTATAGACGATGAAGATTTCCAAGCCAGGGGTAGCATTCCCTCAAAATCTGAAGCAGATGACCCCCACACTAGGGGTAGCCTTCTAGATGACGATGATCCCTCCGAATCCGATGGCGACTATCTACCTCCTCTACCTGAAGACGAAGGACTTATCCACTCGGAGACAGACGATATCAGCACCAGTTGCACTACTTCCTCTATTCATCCTCGTATGCTATCTACATACATGACGGACGGAGAAAGACCTGAAGAAGTCAGTGATCAGACTAGCAAACGGTTAGAAGGTCTTGAAACAGCATTCGCCAAGATCACTGATATGCTTACCAGCATCATGGCAGTTCAAGCTGCTGGGGCTGTTCCTCCACCTCAACAGAATGTCTCGGCCCACGCTAGCCCGGCTCACAGCAACAACCCTCCTTCACTACAAAAGGAGTATCATTTCGCTGCACCTCCTCCAAATCTTACGAATGCCGGGGATGGTCCTTCGCCAACAATGCCTGACAACCGTTCAGCAACCGTTTTCCAACACCTGCTCAATCAACAGGATGCAATTGATTCTTTGGTCGCTCGCCTCGACACCATCTCGCACAAAGACGAGCTTCAGAAGATGGGGATATCTCAACCGTATCCCTCTGAGTGGGAGAACGCTACTTGCCCTCCCAACTACAAGCCGCTGACGCTGAACTCATTTGACGGGTTGACTTCTCCTCGTCAGCACATGACGTACTTCAACACACAGACTCTGCACTTGCCCAGAGACGATCCGTTCATGTCGAAGTTGTTTATTAGCACTTTGCAGGGGGTAGCCTTCGAATGGTTCTGCAGTCTGCCTGACGGGTGTATCAATTCATTCAAAGACTTGGAGAGGATGTTCCTCAACAGGTTTTACGAGAGCGGCATGCATGTTAGCATGTCCACACTCATTGAGACCAAGCAAAGGAGGACTGAGTCTGTCATTGCCTTCATCGAATGCTTTAGGCGGCTAGCACTGAAGATGTCCTTCGGAATACCAGACTCAGAACTTATGGATACTTGTCGACATAACTTCCTTCCTACAGTGAAGTTTTGTCTGGGTATACATAAGTATGATACATGACCCGCTTTCATTGGGACCGCTGATGCTGCTGAAAACGATGTTCCTAACTTGGAACTACTGGGGTTGAAGACACCCAAATCCGAAGACAAGGGTAAGCATCCTCAAACAATCCCTGTTCGTGGGGGTAAAGGGAAAGAAGTCCTGAAAATCGACACATCCAAAGGAGCTTCCAATTCTCAGGGCGCCTCCGACAAGCCTTATGAGACTTTCTCATTCGACGAAGACGATATCATCACCATCTTCCACACATTGACGAAGGGCAATAAGCTGACATTGCCTCCACCACGACGTCCTGCAGAGGCGAGCCAACTCAATGATCCCAAGTACTGTCTCTATCATCAGTATGTGCATCACTCCACCAAGAACTGCATCGTCCTAAAGAAGAAGATACAACAACTTATCGACAGTCAGGTGATCAACCTCGAAGCCGAAGACAAGGTCGTATCTGCTAATATGATCTCTCTTCAGTTTAGCGACTTTCCTCCTACAGAAGTCCCAGACGGCGTGGTCCCGATCCCCAAGGCGATGATGGAAGTCGTCAACCTACCACCAGCTCGCAACTCGACTTTGGTCCCACTCACAACTGAACGTGGAGAGATCATGTGGGTCCACCCAGACCTTGTCCAAGAAGTGACGCAGGGGGTAGCGCATCCCAAAGCACGAAAGGGCAAGAAACTCAAGCCATGCCATATGGTATCCTTCCCCATCTACGAGGTTCTATCTGGCGAGACGTGATCGGGGAAGACTTATCTTCGGATATACGATCCCGCACAAGAAGAAGTAGTACCTCCTCAAGCTCCTGTTGCCCCACAAGCTCAGAAGCCGACCCGTCCAAGCCTCAAACTACGGACAAATCCAAGAAGAAGGAGACGCGGTTTGACAAATCTCTACAGGCGCCAGCTCCCGAAGGCATGGATCGGCCCTACAACTTTGACATACTGGTTCAGCTAGCCAATACACCTGCCAGGTTGTCTCTGTTCGATCTATTGCGACTCTCCAAAGAAATGCGGAAGGCCTTAAGCGAGGCATTGCTACATGCCGACTCTTACCTCGCTGAAGTTAAAGCTCCCGCTGAAGATCTTTTCTCTTGTCCCCACTACCATAGTACCATGGAAGTGGTGTCCAACATCACCTTCTCACAAGAGGACATGCTACTAAAAAATAATCGTCATGATAGACCCCTGTACTATACAGGGTATATTGGGACGATCAAGGTGGACCGTATGCACATCGATTCAGGATCCTCCCTCAGCATCATTTCTAGAAGTTTGCTTCAAATCCTAGGAATCCCTATGTACAAGCTATCCGCAACCAACACAACTATCATGGCTTTCAATGCTGGTCGAAGCCATCCACTGGGCAAGATCCGTCTCAAATGTCAGATCGGTGATCTCCGAACGGAGGTTTCCTGCTATGTGATCGATGCCAATGTATCCTACAACGTCTTGTTGGGACGTCCATGGATACACGAGAACATGATCGTTCCTTCCACACTTCACCAGTGCTTCAAGTACGTCAACTGCGACGGGGTCGTGAAGACAGAGTTTGCTGATGTTGATCCTTTCAAGGGCATCGAAGCTTACTATGGAGATTCAGTACTTTACCAGTCTCAACCCCCCCAAGGATGACGGCAATGAAGCTGATAATGAAACTGAAGCAAGTCCATCCTCCAACGATGGTCCCCTGATCATCCGAGTCAAAGGACGTACTACTCCAAAAAGTACTCCGAAGCCTCTCACAATCTGGGTGAAAAAGAAGAACCCCGACAAGGTCAAACCATTGACCATCGCCCTCAGCAAGACACCCCGGGAGGAACCTACTAATGGTCGTCTTCCCAATCCTGAAGAATTACCCTACGTGGTGAACTCGGCCAAGACTGTGGCTCCTCTTCCAGATTATGATCCTCTCAATGAGTATATCAATACTCATGATGATGTACCTTCAGCGGATGATGTTATCCCTGAAGAAGAACTTGCGTATTTCCTTAGTAAAGGTTTATCTTTGAATTACTCCGATGTCTATCAATCTGTAAAGCACTACATAGATACGATATACGCTCTAGAGAACGACATAGGACCACACCTCTGCATGCCGGTCACAACACCTCACATGCGGAACAAAGTTTACCCTGAAGATATTCTCTACTTCATCGTTCCAGTCAGAAAGAAAGATGCAGAGCTAATCATCTTCGGTCGTATAATTGGCGAGAGAAAGTTCGTTCCAGACTTACTTCTCCCAAGCACAACACAGAAGCTGACTATGACTCTGAAAAAATACAACTTTTTCGGTATAGTTGGCAGGCCAAGAATATCATCCAGAATATGGGATATGACATTAAAAGCGACAAAGGGCTAAATTATGGCCGAGGGCGACGGTTGTCGATACGACACTTTGCTTCCCTCGACAAATCCGAGAACTACTACCAACGAAGCGGTGTTGGTTTGGGCTATGTCTCTCCTCCAACAACTCCCGAAAGATCAGATAATGAAGCAGATCATTGTTCTTATTCTTCTGATTCCTCCCTCTGGGACTCGAACTCCAGCATCGGCGACATGTTCAAAACAACTCTGTCCGTCAATATGGTTGCTACCAACCAAATTACAGACGATGTCCAATCAATCGAACTTGAACAATGGGCTCAAAAGATGGACACCAGGTGGGAGCTACGCTTCGAACAATGGGAACCATCTACCGAAGACGAAGTCATCCAAGTCAATCGAGGAGATGAAGCATCCTTCAAACCGATCTTCATCAACAAAAGCCTATCTGGCGATGAACGCCAATCTCTTATACAGCTTATAAGAGAATACATCGACGTCTTCGCATGGAGCTATGAAGACATGCCAGGCTTGGACCCTAAAGTCGTCGTGCACCGCCTGAACATTTCGTCTCAAGCTAAGCCAGTGAAGCAGCAACAACGACGATTCCGACCAGACGTCATGGAAGCCATCAAGAATGAAGTCAAGAAGCTCATTGCTAGTGGGTTCATTCGCGAGGAACAATACCCAGACTGGGTTGCCAACATCGTTCAAGTCATGAAAAAGAACGGTAAAGTTTAAGTCTATATCGACTACTGTGATTTGAACTCTGCATGCCCGAAAGACGAGTTCCCCCTACCGATCACTGACGTAATGATCGACAATACTTGTGGCTTCGAGCGGATGTCCTTCATGGATGGGTTCTCAGGCTACAACCAGATCAAGATGTTCCTCGACGACGAGAAGCACACATCTTTTCGAATACCGTTGGGGGTATACTGCTATACGTGATGCCCTTCGGATTAAAGAACGCAGGGGCAACATACCAGCGAGCCATGAACATAATTTTTTGCGATCATTTGCGCAAAACTGTGGAGTGCTACGTAGACGATATCGCAGTCAAAAGTCGTCTCAAGGGCAACCACCTCCAAGACTTGAGAACGGTGTTCGAACTAATGCGTGCATACCAACTCAAGATGAATCCAACCAAGTCTTTTTTGGGAGTCTCCAGCGGCAAGTTCCTTGGTTTCGTCATCACTTCAAAGGGTATACATTTGGACCCGGAGAAAGTGAAGGCTATTCTCGACATGCACCCTCCAAGAAATCTGAAAGAGCTGCGCGGACTACAAGGAAGGCTAGCCTACATCAGACGATTCATTTCGAACCTCTCTGGAAGGTGTCAACCATTCACTCAGCTCATGAAGAAAGGCGTATCTTTCGTCTGGACTGAACAATGTCAACGCGCATTCGACGACATGAAGACGTATCTTACAAGCCCTCCAGTATTGGTTGCTCCAATAATGGGGAAGCCCTTCTTACTATATGTCCGCGCTATGGATCATTCCCTTGGCGCCCTCTTAGCTTAGAAGAACGAAGGCGGCCATGAACAGGCAATTTACTACCTCAGCTGTACAATGGTGGGTGCCGAGCACAGATACACCGGTGGAGAAGGAATGCCTCGCACTAGTATTTGCCATCCAGAAGACACGCCACTATGTGTCTGGGCAGACTATCCACATTATATCTAAAGTCAACTCTCTTAGAATACTTATGACTAAACCGGGCTCTCTCAATTTCCGTTTAGCTACATGGGCAATGCTGTTAACTCCGTACGATATGATCTTCGTTCCTCAGAAGGCAGTAAAAGGCCAAGTATTAGCTAATTTCCTAGCAGCTCATCCGGTGCCAGAATCGTCCAAACTCTACGACGAAATCCCCGACGAAGTGGTGGAGTCTAACACTGCAACTGAAGAAATCCCCATTTGGCGAATGTTCTTCGAC
This sequence comes from Iris pallida, assembly GCA_029216955.1. Classification (NCBI taxonomy): domain Eukaryota; kingdom Viridiplantae; phylum Streptophyta; class Magnoliopsida; order Asparagales; family Iridaceae; genus Iris; species Iris pallida. Next base: position 30,526,974 of record JANAVB010011199.1, read on the forward strand.
GGAGTATCAAGAACAAGACCTAAAGGGAATATCGTGGCTGGAGTAGGTATCGTGCTCGTGTCACCTGATCATCTGGTTATACACCGTGCATATTCTCTCGTGGAACCATGCACCAACAACGTGGCCGAATATAACGTCCTATTAATCGGCCTGCAACTGGCGAAGCAACTGGGAGTTGACTATCTAGAGGCTTACGGTGATTCCAAGCTAATAGTTAGTCAAGTCCGAGGGGACTATGAAGTTCGCCACGAAGATCTCATCCCCTACCACAGAGCAACAATCGAGCTGGCGTCTACTTTCGCTGGATTCTTTATCGAGCACGTGCCTCGACTACAGAATATAGAAGTAGATGCTCTAGCCGGTCTCGCTGCTTCCTTGACCGTTCCTACCAATACTCAGCAGTCGATCACAGTGTCCGGTCGAGAACTATTCTGTCCGAAAGATGCCTTGCATATATTCATCACAGTTATGCGGCGAAAACAAACATCGATGCTAAAGACTGGAGATTTTCCTTCATAGACTACGCTGTCTATGGAATCCTCCCCGAGGACCCGAAGGAAGCAGTATCCATTCAAAGGCGATCCCTCAGATTTTACTATGACACAGCTACCAAGATGCTGTACTGATGCTCTTATGACGGGCTACTGTTACGATGCTAATCAGACACAGAAGCCAAGCATGTACTCCGGGAGGCTCACGATGGAGTTTGTGGTGCACATCAACCAGGCCCCAAATTACAAGATCACCTCAAACGAATAGGTTATTACTGGCCCACAATGATAGCGGATGCTGTTGAATATGCAAAGAAGTGTAGAGCTAGCTAGTTTCACGCTGATTTCATTCATCAATCTTCGGAGTTTCTACATCTGACGACAGCATCTTGGCCATTTGAAGCTTGGGGCATGGATGTCATAGGACCAATCAGCCCGCCATCCTCCAAAGGACATCGGTTCATCCTAGCTATAACCGATTACTTCTCCTAATAGGCGGAAGCTATACCGTTCACCGAAGTGAAGACATCAAACGTGATCAGTTTCATCAAACATCACGTCATCTACCGCTTCGGCCTACCTCGCAGGATCATCTACGGTAATGGTCCACAGTTTGCAAGCCATGCATTTTATCGTTTCTGCAAAAAAAAATCGAATCCAGAACGTAGCCTCTACTGCCTACAATCCAGCGGCTAACGGGCTAGCAGAAGCCTTCAACAAAACCATCATAAAACTTCTGAAGAAGTTCGTGTCTTCAAATAAGCGCGATTGGAACGAGAAGCTCGGTGAATGTCTATGGGCCTATCGTTCAACGATCCGGACTCCAACAGGCAGTACGCCATTCTCTCTGGTTTATGGGAGCGAAGCAGTTCTTTCCTTAGAAATCCAGATCCCTTCCCTTCGGGTAGCCCTAGCCAGCGAGCTAACTACGGAAGAGGGCTACCGTCGGCGACTCCAAGAGCTCGAAGCGCTAGACGAAAAATGCCTAGTAGCTCAACAGCGTATTAAGCTATACCAAGCACGCCTTTCCAGAGCTTTCAACAAAAAGGTGAAGGAAAGGATCTTCCAAGTCGGCGATCTGGTCCTAGCAGTAAGAAGACCGATGGTCATGACGCACAAAACAAAAGGGAAATTCCAGCCTAAATGGGAATGTCCTTTCGTCATAGAATCGGTGTATTCTAACGGTGCGTACCGGTTGACCAAGCCTGACAGTGACTTGCTCATGATGCCTATCAATGGTAAGTTCCTGAAGAAATACTATGTGTAACCTCTTTTACATAATGTTCACATATGTTCAGTCATGTAAATGTACAATGCGATGTTTATATAATTAAAAAAAAACTATCTAACTATTATCCGTATTTCAAGAGTCTTGAATACCTGGATAATAGGTCCTCTAAATATTTCTCCAGTGGAATCATTTCCGTTTTTTGACTCCGTCCAAAGTCGGTTTGACGAAAACAAATCACGTCCCTATTACCTCTGAATTATTTTTCGATAATTATTTTTCCAGCGGAATGATCAAATGTTTTGCTACGTCCACATAACCTCTGAGCAAAACATTCATCAAAGAGAGTCATGTCCACACTACCTCTGAACTATCCACTCCTCCCTAATGCTATATATCTTTCTACGTCTATATTACCTCTGGTCAGATATAGAACATCCTCTGCTATTACGTCCATATTACCTCTACTAACAGCTTCATTCAACTTATTATCTATATTCGAATCATTCGAATATAAAACGGATAATAGGTCCACATAAAATTTCCCCAGCGGAATACCCATTAGAAATGTCCTTGCTACGTCCACATTACCTCTAGCATCGATATTTCACAAAACCACATTCACTTCTGAAAGGATTCTTTATTCAGTACTTAAACGTCTATCAAAAGACGGAAAAAGGTAGAAGAGCCATGACGGCCAAAAAAAAGGGAGTCACAAAAATCTACGGGATACACAAGCGGTTTATGCTTTCCCTCAGAGCAACAATCTCGGCTTCAGATTTCACAGTAGCTCGACGCCGTGCCTCTTCTTGGCGAGCGGCTTCATCTTCAAAGAGGATCAGACTCTGATGCTCCCTCTCCAACCTCGACAGCTGCTCTTCTAAACGGGCAGTAGCGGTGGCAGTCATGACAGCTTGAGACAGATAATCCTCTTGTTCAGATGACGCCGCCCTCAAGTCAGCCTCCAACTGGGCGATCTTGTTCCTGATCTGCGCAATGTGATTATGCTTCTCAGTGATCTGCATAGCCAGCCTGTTCTTCGAGGCAGCACGTGCCTCACTTGCAACGTCAAATTGGCTGTACTGGTCAGCCAGCTCGCCAATCTCCTGAACGAGGGTGTCCTTCCTTGCCTGAAAGGTAGCCTCCTCCTCCGCAAGAGCTGTCATAAAAGCCTCATCCTCTATACGGAACAGTGACGTCGGACTCTGCTGTTTGATTTCTTGGAACCTGGCCACCTGACCCTCCAGGTCATTCAAAGACCTTCCTCAGAGTGTTGGCCCGCTCCTCATACCCGGCTATGCTCTCGAGGGCAAAAACGCTCCTGATTATCATGTGTCACGTCCATATTACCTCTGATACCGATAGTCTTCCAACTCGACACTTATACCCAATCCGGGATAAAAGACATGGTGTCAAGATCACAAAACCTATCACGACCATGTTATCTCTGTTGGGTTTCGTTTCAAATCTATTACCCGCACCACCGGTGTGTCAAAGGGCAATAGGTCCACGAAAGTATCATTCCAATCTATTTGCTCGCATTCTCGGATGCACAAAGGGACAATAGGTCCAAACAAAAAAGAGAGAGGGGGGTCCCCCAGCGGGATACCTTTTACACAAATGCGGTATTTGGCTCTCTAATACAAGCACGACAGATATCACAAGCAAAGAGTGGAGCGAATGCATTCTGCTTACTCAAAATCAGTTACATTCACAGGACTACATCTCATGAGCAAAACAAAAGGTTCTTCATCTCTTCATCTGGATAAGAAGTAAAAGATTACATTGATGTCCAAAAGAAGGAAGAATCCGCTACTCATTAGCAACACATAGCTTGGTCAGCTTAGCAGCACCACGCTTTCATCGAAGGAGGTCATGTTTTACTGTTGAGCAAGGAAACAAGGTTGTTGAACCTTCGAGAAGCTACACGGAGGAGGGCAAATATAGCATGCTAAAACATCTACAAATGGTGATCTCCTCTCCTCCATGTGGCGGACGTCGTCGGCCCATTTCTTCAAGAGACCATACCTTCAAAACAACATTTCTAGTGTTGCTTTTGCCTACTTGAAGAACCGTGAAAGCAGAACTTTCACGGTAATGCCCAACTACCGTCCGAATCTCCGATGTATAAAGGTTCTTCCTACCATCTGAGGAAAACTCTTCCAAAACACGAAGAGTCCTGAGCTCTCTGATGTGGGTGTCAAGTGTCGCATCTTCACCATGCCCAGAATCGCTGATACTAGTCTTGGAGAAATTTGCTAGCTAGATCCCTACAGAATATGAAAAGGGGCAGAAAGACAGTCAGACTTAGAAGACCGCAGGAAAAACTATGTTCTGAAGAGCTTCTATGCGCCCAAATGACTATGCGCCCAAAGGGATATGCGCCCAAAACAAGACATGTGGGCGCATAACACGCAGACAGTAAGTGGGCGCATAACGTGCCACAGCTTAAAGGTCGCATAACATGGAAACACGTGGGCGCATAGCACACCACAGTGTTGGCGCATGACTTCTGTGGGCGCATAGTAATGCTCACAGAAGTATGTTGCCCTAGACGCAAGTGTCCAGGCAGAAGAGAAGTCCGAGCGTCGCAAATTAACGCTCGAGACTTCGTTTTTTGAAGCATGCCCTCACCCAAAATTGGGTCCTGGACTGCCGAGGACTCCGCCGCAGGAGGAGAGCCACTCGACGCAGCCCCCTTGCCCTTCGCGGATCTCTTGGCGGCCTTGGGAGACATGATTCTCAGAGAAAGAAGACGAAGAGTTCTTCTGAAAAATTCAAAGAGAAAGGAATAATGAACTTTCTCTCCCCCAGGGTCTATTTATAGGAACGGGCCACTTCCTATGCGCCCACATACTGTATGCACCGATTGTGGTGTATGCGCGCCCACTGCAGCCTATGCGCCCACGTGAAGGACCAGCTCCCTGCATACTATGCGACTGTCTCTTACTGACGTGGACGACGTATAAAGGATGGACCGTTTCAAATTCTGTTCCGATGAATTTGTCAGTTCGGATTTCGAGGAAAATCTCAACAGTCGTATCTCCCTGACAGGCTGGCCAAATACTATGCGCCCAAGGAGAGGGCCGTGCTATGCGCCCATTGCCTCGCGAAAAAACGATCCATGCTTCTTTCAAAGTATTTCGAATTTGTTCAAAGTGTCGAAAACTTTAAAGGGGGTCCTGTAGAAGCATGAAAATTTTTCAGCAAATATAGCTCCATGTGCCCAAGTCAAGTGAAGCTCCATGCGCCCAGTCAGTGTAACTCCATGCGCCCACTCAATGAAGCTCCATGCGCCCAGTCAGTGTAACTCCATGCGCCCACTCAACGAAGCTCCATGCGCCCAGTCAAGTGTAGCTCCATGCGTCCAAGACTAGCTCTCCCGAAAGGAGGGCGCATAGCCTGAGACATGGCTATGCACCCAAGCCTGACTCAGTCAAAGCCACGATCAAAACATGCACCGAAGCGCATGGCCACGTTAGTCTCCACGAGCAGTCGTGCACCGAAGCATGCAGCCATGTCAACACCACGACCAACCCACGATCTCGCAGCATGTATGCGCCTACATCCTATGCGTCCAAAGCAGGACTATGCGTCCACATAAGAACCAGCGTGTTTCCTCATGTGGGCGCATAACACCATTCCAGCTCGAGAACGACTATAAAAGGGGGGCCTCATCCCTCTTCAAAACAAGAGGACGAAGAGCATTTTCAAGCGCCAAATTGCTGCACTTCTTGCCAGTGAGCCGAGAGTTAGCAATTTTCTTAGGTTTTCTCCCACTTTTGTAATCGAAGTGTCAACGGAGTAAAGGAGCAACTGCCGCTCGATCTCCATCGTCCCATTCCCCAGAATTCTTTTTTGTACTCGGGGATCCTCAGCGCAGGATCTCTCAGGCGTACTCGATTTGTGGTGCCTTGCGCCAATAAAAGAAAAGACAGCGTTTTCTTCTTCCTTTTTTGTGTGTGTCCACAGGAACAAACAACATTAAGTTGCTATTCCGTATCTTGGTGGAGAAAGACTGAACTTCCTTGAGTGTCAAGCCTTCTCTTCTCTGTAGTTTCTTTCTCCAAGGTACATGGGACCAACTTAGAGGTTTTGATTACAATGGGTCATATGACTAGTTTAATCTATAAATACAGCCATCTCAATTTGGTTATATCTAATAGCTGTATCAAATTGAAAGGGCTTCCATGATGATACTGGCAATCTTGGTAGATATAATGAACATGTCGAAAACTGATTTTGAATACACTTAAACACAGTGTTAATCCGTGGATAGCTATTGATTAACTGGATGACTAGGTTGATTAATCACGGTGCGGCCACTTGGAAAAGATCGATTAACTAGTCATTCCATTAATCGGGCTAGCGGCGATTGCTCAACCTATTAATTTTTAGTCAATCCATTTTTGGAACACTGCTTAAACAATGCATCATACCTGGTTTTGGACAAGTTCATGCCTGCAAAAAGGTTATATCCTAAAAGTTTTAGAATTGTAGACTGGTGGGGAGCAAAACTTACAAGGCCTGGAATTTTGATATTAAAGTATATGTTGGGAAACAACAATCAAGGATAAGACAACTTCCCTACCAAATCTGAGGTTTTAAATTACATTTTGACTTAGAATATTTGATTTGGCATGCAATTGCATTTATTGAAGAGCTTTAACTTGTTCAAAATTTACCCCATATAGTATTTAAATTTTTAGGTTCCCCCACTTGGCAATATTGCTCTTTTTCTATGTCAGGTTGTGACTTTGAGGTTTGTACCTCATTTGATATTTTACTTGATTGCTTAATTGTATGGGCCCTTTTTGCAATATAAATTCTACTTTTGATCTCTATGATATTCTGTTGTTTAATAGGATGTTAGCTCTGGACAGTCCTTTTTATTTGCCCCAAGGTTACCTGCTGAGTATGCTGTTTGGTTGGGTGAGATAAAACCATTATCTTACTTTAAGGTGATTCTCTTTCTACAATGCTAATATTATTACCTGAGATAATGCTCCATGTAATGCTTGCAGGAGAATGATCATAGTGTTTTTCTTATATAACTGCAGGAAAGGTACATGGTAAACATGGTGTACTACGTCGACGAAATAGTACATGTTCTACATAACAACTCAAGGTTATCAGGAAAGCCTTTACTTTACCTATTGTATGGGCTGAACACTGACAGCCAAAAATTCTCCAAGCCTGCTGAACTTGAGGTCCCTATGTTTTATTACCTTTTATTTTGTCTATTTTTCATTTAAACCATGTATGCTAGATTTTTTATAAATACATCAACTGTTGGCCTTGTTCTTCAATTGCAGTATTTAGGATAACTATTTCAGGTGTGCTGTGAATGTGTGTACTAGGATATTTATTTAATATTCTCTCTCTGTTTTTTACAACTAAAGTCCTGGTATGCGGTTAAAGTTCCATCTTAAATATTCTCTTCATTTTCTGGTTTTCTTATAATCTCCCAGCAACACAACTCTGATAAGTATTACATTTTGGTTTATTGCATATAATTAAAAAAATATTTAACCATTTTTAAGGAAAATAGCCACTCATAATCACCTTTACATTTCAAATTTACATGTCATATTTTGTATTTAACTTTTTAAATTCCCATACTAGTTTGTCTTGTGCACACATGAGGTCATCTCATCTTTTATATGCTTAGAAGTTTATCATATTATCCTCATCCTCATCCTCATTAGAGGTTTTGATGTATAAGCAAATTCACAATGTCAACGGGGTGAAGCCCCAAAGATCATATCCCCAAAGAATGTACTGAGAAGCAAATAAGCACCATCATCTCTTCATGCTCGTCTGGTTTGGAAACTAGCATCACCAGAAATCTGGCATTTTCTGCTTTTTTTGAGTTCATTTTGCAAACAAATAATTCACCGTTCACGTTTTATTCGCGATTAATTTGCAAATTTCATGATTATTCACGAATACCTGAATCATACGGGGATGTGTTCTCTTTTCTGTTCATGCACGAATAATTCGCAGAACTTTTGAAAAATCAGCAAATTGTGTATCTATGCTAGGAGTGTTTTCCAAAAGAGGTTTAGGCCCTTATATAATCTTTATTAAAAGATAAAGATAGACTCCTAATCCTATTCAAATTCTAATAGATAAGTAATGTGCAAACTATAGATATGCATACCTAAATCCTAATTCTAGTCTAAATCAAATTTCTAAATACATAGCATAAATTAAACAATAAAGGTCCAAATATCTGGTTCCCTTCAGATTGCCATCTGTGCTTTGTTTGAACTTTGAACCTCTTGCAATGGAAATCTTTAACCTTTTCATGTATCTTATGAAGTATGGTTTCTTGAGTTATCTTGGATGAGAAGACAGAGACCGACTTCATCGACTTTCAATGTCCGTGTGGAATGCAACTTGCTCGCTGAAGTGGAGGCGCTTTCCGCTGGGGCAGACCATTCTTGTGAGAACGAGGGCTGATCCAATCCGGGGTCTCTCTTAAACCAGCCAACCTTTTAGGGAAGACGACTAGCTAGATTGTCTTTGAGTCAGAATTCGAACTTGTTGACGCGGAGAGCCATCAAAGGACAGGGGCTGTGGCTGATTTGTGAGCTGAGAAACAAGCAAAAGAGGATGGGATAGCGTCTTTTCCCCCATCGCCTTTCTCCTTCTATTGAGGGTTCGCTTTGCAAGGAAGGGAAGGCAACCGTGCAGGTAGTTCAAGGCTGACTAATGTATTCTAGCATTAAACCAGCTCATGATCCTTAGGCGATACAGTATGGAGCAGGCAGAGAGATGAAAGGACCACCTTATCCTGCTTGATCGGATTGCATTTCATTCTTCGCCTAGTCTTAGCACCCGCACAGTAGAGGGGAAGCATTCTCTTTCCGGCAAAACTAAGCGTCTTGCTGCTCTATGTTTGCTAGTATTCATCAACATCATCCAAGTCTTCTCCCATAAAATTGTGTCCGGTTTGGATCAAGAGGCTCCATAGAAGTATTCACAAATATTTTAGGACAGTTTGTCAACTTAGCTTCAAGCTTCTGTGTTGGTGCCGAATATTTAGCCAAGGTAACTATGAGCAAGAGGGCCTTCCTGTGAAACCTAGAAGGCTTGTTGGTGGTTAGGTAAATCTAGTTTTTTGGTCATGCATTATTAGCTCATTCAACATCTGTGTTCCTACTTCCCACTTCCCATAGACTGTCTAGACGAAGTGGTAAAATGAAACTAATTTTCTTTTCAGTATTATGGACCAATTTCCACAAATACTTCTGAAGGATGTAATGATATCAGTATTGGAGGTGCTTAATCATGACTATTCCTTTGATATATCCACTGTTATCCTAGTTTAGTTGCTTACTGAAAATATCTAATGTTTGGTACTAGAGTATTATCAACATATTTACTTAAATATATCATTTCTGCAAGTCCTATGATAATTGTAGTGGATATTAGGATGTTAGTTCTTGGCATATGATTATTGATTTTGCTGTATATGACACTGCCTCAGTTACATGATAATCCCGGTAACCTGTATTTATTTTTTTGATAGTAGCATATTACAAATAATTTTAAATTACTGCTGATCTCTACTATGTTCGATTGGTAATATATTTTGTTATCTTGCCTTTAGAGGATGGAAGAGTTTGATACTGATCTACATACCCTGCATCCAATTTTAACTGAATGTCGCATTATTAAATCTGAGATGGAGCTCGCTGTCATCCAGTATGCCAATGACGTAAGCTCAGAGGCTCATGTTGAGGTAATGCTGGTTCTACAGCTTCATGCCATCTCTGAGAATATTCAATTTCTATATACTAGTATGTGCTTTATATATTTTTCATTGTTTCATGGACTACTTGGATCGAAAAATAGTCATTTGCTTATGCTGAACGTCTCTTTATACTGCATTTACACAAGTATTTGTCATGCTTTAGAAGTTCATATATTTCTAATTATCTTGACCTATAAGCTATGCTATGTGATTTTTGGGGTTTCTGAAGTGCTATATACATCTTTTTAATAAGCTTTAATGACTTATTCCATTTCTATTACTATTAGTTGAGTTGGTGGGCCATGTGGACTTGTTGAATTTTAACTGGAATATTCGTGGCATTAAAGCCTAAGTTTCATTTTTGATCAAACGTCTTTGGTCAGGATGGTTGCTTTTAAAGTTTGACCACATTGATGTCAATATGAAGGATTTATTGAAGTGTCTATCTTCTTAAATTCTGGCATAATGTGATATAATTGAACTTGATATATCGATATAAGTTAGAAATAAGGGTGTAAATGGAATGGATATTGCTTTTACAGCATTTTTGTTTTGTGGTAGCGACTACATATACTGGAGATTGAAACAAATATTAAAATAATCTCAATGTTTGGTTAATATGCAAAAGAATATGTATTGGATATGGCATAAATCATATTTGATGTTAACTGGATAAGGCCAGGATTCAGGTACACTTGAAAATTGAAATGGATTACACATGTTCATTTATTCGTACCTTATGTTAATTTTTAAATCATAGACATTGTTAGGCGTTTTGGAACTTCTTGAACATTATGTACAACACTGTAGTATTTTCTGCATCACTATTCCTCTAACTTAAGTTAAAAAGAACAAAAACCTCAACTGTGGTGACGTAGGACAAGACCTAAAGGGCTCTTAGATGGGTAAAACTAATGCAATCATACTATGAAAATGTAAAACTAATGCATGCAATTGATATCCACGTAAAGAAAAGCGATAGTCCAATTTTATTTCTGCTGGCTATTTGCACATAAATACCCCTGACTATCACATTTTTCCCTCTGAATATCACATTTTTGCCATAAGTACGTTTATATTGTTTTAATAGACACTTAAATAACCTCGAATGTCTTTTTGCACTTAAATACCCTAAACTTCCATAATTTGCATTTAGAGGCTGAGTGTCATAAGACAAATTGTCCCTCTATTTAATACCATAATTTCATATCTTCTTCCTAATCCAGATGGAAAAGTGGTAGGACCAGGTGATATTCTTATTGATGTTTGCAAATGCTTAGGCGTGAAATTATAGACGTGTCTTTACTAAATTATTCAACAAAATCCTAAGGACTAAGAAGATGCTAGATGAATGGAGAATCAATATTATATTACCCATATATAAGAAAAAGGGACTTATACAACGTTGTAACAACTATTGAGATATTAAGCTTACGAGTCATGCCGTTAACCTATGAGAGTAATTGAGCAAAGATTAAGAAAAAAGACTTGACTTGAATTTCAGAGGATCAGTTTGGTTTATGTCGTGGAGATCTACTATGGAAGCCATTTACTTACTAAGAAGATTTATATAAAGGAATAAGTCCACTGGACTCGTGTACGTTATCTTGACTCGAGCGAGCGTTCGTGCGGATGCGGCCGGTCCGTGAATGTGCCTCGACTCGGGCACAGGATCAAAGAAGTTATCTCGACTTGTGCATGCGGTCGAACGGGTGCGACCGGCCCGTGGACGTCCCTTATCTCGTGCACGACCGAGGCCAATGTTGATAGAGGTGCAATGACAATGATGAAATGCCGTGAGGATGTGCGGTCGCCCCACTCACAATCCCACAACATCAGAGGCCTGATGAACGTGGCATAATCTGAGTCTGCACGGGAGAGGAAAAAAGAAGAAGAAGAGATATTTACATATGTTTTTATCGACTTGGAGAAAGCTTACGATCGAGTTTCTAGAGAGATAATGTGTTGGACTTTAAAATGAAACAGATTTCTAGTAGTTATATATATATATATATATATATATATATATATATATATATATATATATATATATATATAAAATGGCAGCAGGCGATTCGGGAGCGGGCGCTCCGGCCGTTACGCGTGCGATTCCTAGGGTTTCTGAAGTGCAGCCCTTCCCCCCCCCCCCCCGACCCCCCGATCCGCTTGCGGGGAGGGGGCCTCGTCGGCAGGGAGGTGCGGGAGGGGCCGGTAGACCCTTGGGCGGCCCAGGCGGCAGCAATAGCGGGACCCCCCCCCACGCGGGGGGGGGGGTCGGGAGGCGGCAGCGGGACCCCCCCGGCGGGGGGGGGGGGTCGGGTGGCAGCGGGGGCAGCGACCCTCGACCAGTGGGCGGCGGCGGGACTCCCCCAGGCGGGCGGGGGTGGGGTGGGGGGACGGGTGGCAGCGGCGGCTCTCCAGGCGGGGGGGGGGGGGGTCGGGCGGAGGCGGCGGCGGCACCTCCGGAGGAGAGGCTCCCGTTTTCGAGTTCGGCTCAGGAGGGAACAACACCGGGGATGCCGGCTGGCAGACCGTGACGAGACGACGGACTGGAGGTCGGAGAGGGGCACAGTCCCAAGTTTCGGGAAGGACGGGGCCAGGAAATCATGGGAATCGTCCCCTGATCGGCGATAAGGATTCCCGGCGCCGTGGGGGAGGCATGGTGCGATCTGTTTCGGGTTGGAGGCCAAAGGCGACGGCGGCCGAGAAGGCTAAGGGTATTGCGACTGTTACCGGCAGGACAGGCCAGAGTCCTGTGAACCCCCGACCAGGACGCACGTTGAGGAGCAAAGGCCTCGGTCATGGAAAGAGGTTTGCACGCCGGTGGTGGCGAAAAGCCCGATGTCGATGGAGTTTGTCCCACCGATGTCAGTTGGAGGAGGGCTCCGGGCGTACTTTCCCACTGAAGAAATAGCGGTGGTGTCCGAATTCTGGAAGAACACTCTGGTGCTTTATGTGTTAGGGAACAAGCCGTTCTGTGGCCAAATTCGGGGCTATGCGGAGCGGGTCTGGAGACCCAAAGGTAGCATGGAATTCTTCTCTCGGGAGAACGGGTTCTATTATGTCAAATTTGGGTTAGCGGAGGATGTGGCCAGGATCTTACAGGGAGGGCCTTGGTCATTTAATGGGCGGCTAATCATCCTGAAGGAGTGGACGCCGGAGCTACGGTGTGAGAAGGAGGTGCTGAACGCCATTCCCATCTGGGTCAGATTCCCTGAGTTCCCTGTACAGTATTGGAGTATCCCGCTGCTCATGAGACTTGCCAGTCTTGTGGGAAAGCCGATCAAAGCAGACGAGGCCACCACTTTTCGCACCAGACTGATGTATGCTAGGGTCTTCGTGGAGATCCAGGCGGGCTCGGAGCTGCCGAGTATGCTTGAGTATCAGGTACCGTCAGGAGAGGTACTGACACAGGCGGTGGAGTATGATTGGGTCCCCCACCATGTGTTCTTGCTATGAGTGCTTTGGGCACACTACCAGTGTGTGCAAATTCAAGGGGAAGGAGACTGCCAGGCCACAGGTGGCTCGGACGGAAGCACCTGGGACGGTGCCGGCACCCAGTCACTTGCCTGGGGAGACGGAGCCAGTTAGACATATAGAGGAGGACACAGGGATGGAGGTTGATAGGAGGCTGGAGTCAAAATCATCGATGAGACAAGAGAGCACGCAGGGGGCGTTGGTCCCGTTCAGGCCATAGAGGACCATCGTGACCAAGGATATGAGCGAGGCTGGTAGCGGTCAGAGGGTGACGGAGACACCCCAGGCGATCCAGGTTTACATCAGCAGGAAAAGATACGCCCCGGCTACACGGGAGGATATCCCTCAGGCGAGGGATATAGATGACCAGTCTGAAGACAATCCTGACTGGACTCTTACTCTTAGCAGGATCCAGGCTCATCTTGCCCCTTCCACCATGGTAGATGCAGTCATTGATAAGGCGGATGAGACACTTCCCTCGAGTGTCGATCCAGACGAGTTCCAGAGGGACCCCTCCTCTATTTAATTAGATGTCGGTCCTAGCATGGAACATTAGGAGGGGTGTTCCATTGGGCGATGGAGGGAGATTGTAGGGGTTCTGAGAAGAGAGTCGTGTGACATTGCTATCATGCTGGAGACGAAGATTAGAGGGGCCGCTATGCTCTCGCGTAGGACTCCGACAGACTGGGATCATATTCATAACTTAGATCTTTGTGATATGGCAAGGATCTGGATTAGGTGGAACAAAGGTAGCTGGGAGGGGGTGCAGATCCACAAATCAGAACAACTCATCGGCATCACCTTCGAGAACAAAGGGGGGTTTCGTTTCATCCTGGGTGCTGTGTATGGTCACAATGATCGGAGACTCCGGGAGGCTTTATGGGAGGATATTGTGCATCTGGGTCTTCTGGCGGACAACATGTATCTTCCCCTGCTCATCATGGGGGACTTCAACACTATGCTGCTCCGTCACGAGAAGGTGGGTGGTCGACCTGTTCCGGATCCGATCTTATATGACTTCCAGAGGTGTCTGTTTAGGTCAGGAATGCGAGGGCTGGAGCGTGCTGGACATATATGGACCTCGCACAACAAGGCTACTCATAACCGGATTGCTTGTCAGCTGGATCGGGCCTTGGACAATAGTGAGTGGTTCAGGTGCTTCCCGAACTCGGTGGCGGAAGGCCTTGCAACGGGTACTAGCGATCATTCTCCTATCCGGGTTGGCCTCTGCGAGAGACCCATTCAGAGGGCGAGACCATTTCGGTATAACAACAGCTGGTACTTGTCGACGGGATATGAGGAGGCAGTTTTGGGAGAGATGCAATACTACCCGGAAGGCACGGCTCAGTTCCGCATAGTACACAAACTAAAGCAGCTCAAGCGGGCCATCAGGAGATGGGTGAAGACGAGACCGCGGACCTCTCTGGCGGATAAGGAAGCCGAGCTTCGGGACATCCAGGTGGCACTCCAAGCTGACATTATGAACGGGGAGCTGGCGGCTAAGGAGAAGACCTTGATCGAGGAGGTCAGCACCATGAGACTGCAGGAGGAGATTAGTGCGGCTCAGAGGGCCAAATGTACCTGGCTCAAAGATGGTGATCGCTGCACCAAATTCTTCTACGATGTGATCCGCACCTCAGCACCGGAACAGTATCCCCAGACTGCTGAATGCTGAGGGTCGCCTTGTTGGGGATCCGGTGGAGATTCAGGAGGAGGCCGTCAGATTTTACACTGACTTATATCAGCAGACGGACTATACTAGCACGTTCCCAGCCCTTGTCACGAAGAGACTGGTGACCCGTCATGGGAATAGTCTGCTCTTGGCGCATGTGAGGATGGAGGAGGTGGAAGACATTGTGATGAAGGCTAATCCCAATAAAGCTTCCAGGCCTGATGACTTCTCTTCAGGGTTCTTTAAGAGACACTGGTGGGTGCTTAAGGCCCCGGTACTGGCAGCGGTTCAGGAGTTCTTTGTGACGGACAAGCTCCTGAAGGAGATGAACCACACATTCTTGACGCTGGTTCCTAAGAAGGAGGGAGCGATCTCACTTGCCGATTTTCGACCCATTGTTTGCTGTAATTTTCTTTACAAGATTATCACTCACCTTATGTGCAGGCGTATGGAGGTGATTATGCAGGGATTGGTGTCCCGGAATCAAGCAGCGTTCATCAAGGGCCGGTCGATAGCGGAGCACAGCCTACTAGCTCATGAGATGGTGAGGGAGTTCAGCAAACCTGGGGGATGAAGGCTGGTGTGAAACTTGACCTTCGGAAAGCCTATGATACCGTCAACCGGGACTTCCTGTGTCACTTGATGCTTGCTATGGGGTTCGACGAGAGGTGGGTTGAGAGGGTGAGGGAGTGCATCTGCTCCCCTACATTCTCAGTCCTCATCCAGGGCACGCCACATGGCTACTTCAGGAGCAACAGGGGGTTGAGGCAGGGTGATCCACTCTCCCCGTACCTTTTTACTCTGGTGATGGAGTACTTTACATGTTTGATGGATATGGCAGTGCATAGCAAGAGGATCGTCCCCCTTTTCCGCTTGGTGAGTCCGGTTGTATCCCACTTGATCTATGCTGACGACTTATTGGTGCTTCTCCAGCCTACCATGCGGGGAATGAGAGCGCTCTCTGACATCATGGAGGAGTTCGGGCGGTTATCTGGGCTCCAGTTGAACAGGGAGAAAAGCAGAGTCTATTTCAGCTCCCGATGTACACAGCAGGAGGAGAGGGCCTTCGCCTTGGGCGTGGACAGAGGTGAGCTCCCAGTGAAATATCTGTGTGTCCCGCTGACGGTCAACTATGCCAGAGAGCAGGATTGCCACAGCTTGGTGGATTTTGCTCAGAGGAGAGTGGAAGGCTGGCAAGCTGCGGGTCTATCGTTTGGCGGACGGATTGAGTTGGTGCGGTCAGTTATTGCGGGTATCACGATGTTCTGGTTCCAGTCTATCCAGATCCCTACGGCTACTATCCGGAAAGTGGAGGCCATTTGTGCTGACTTCATCTAGAGGGGAGGGATGCATGCGATCTCCTGGGACCAGTTATGCCGCCCTCGGGAGGAAGGTGGAGTGGGGTTGAGGACTCTTCATGCGGTCAGGAAGGCAGCCTGCGTGAAGATGGCCTGGAGATTCATCAAGGGGGGTCACTCTGGATGGAATGGATGGCAAATAGATACCTGAGAAGGAATAACTTCTGGGCCTGCAGGATAGACAATAATTTCTCGGTCACATTTAAGGCCATTCTGAGATGTCGACCGGTGCTTCAGACCGCTATCTGCAGGAACATGAAGGATGGGACGACGACTGACCTATGGCTTGATCCTTGGGTGGGTTCCAGATCCTTACTTGAGATATTAGGAGGTCAGCTAGACAGAGAAGCGGGCAGGAGACTCACTTGCAGTCGGATCATCAAAGATGGAGTTTGGAGGCCAGAAGGATATCCTTATACTACTCAGCTTGCCGAGGAGATCCGACTAGTTACTATTGACGAGAGCCAGCAGGCAGATTCTTGGAGCTGGGCCGGCCCAGGTACGGGAGGCGGATCAGGCCTATTCTGTTTTCGTAGCTGCTACGACCTGGTTCGGTCCCACCATGACCGGGCTGAAGAGGTGGACTTTATTTGGGACAAGGGGGTTGCACGAAAAATGCAATTATGTACTTACCGACTCCTTCGAGGTAGACTGATGACGAGAGACAGACTCCTCAGGTTTGGGATGCAGATTCCGGACACTAGATGTGTGTTATGTACTGAGGAGGATGAATCTATGGGACATATCTTCTTTGTATGCCCGGTGTCCTGGCACATTTGGACTGAGCAGTGTTCGCAACTGAGAGGAGGAGTTGGGATGGATAGAGACATCCGGAGCATCCTCAGCTGGATACGAGACCGCAGCGGCAGGGATCCGGGGTGGGCTAGAAGAGCCCGAGTTCGTCTCGCCGCGTCTGTTTGGCACATCTGGAAGGAGCGGAATAGACGTATTTTCGAGGGCTTGACTACCCCCTATTGGAATTCTACATAGCATAGAATTCGATGTATCAGTAATGGCCTCCTAATACTATAGTTTGGGGGTTCGGGAAGTTGTGATATTATGTATTGTAATACCTTTTCCGCTATATGCGAGAAATAAATTCACCCTTATTCCAAAAAAAAATATATATAATAGAGTTACAATGACCGTGTGAACTATTAGAGGATATATTAATCTGTTCCCTACTATTGTCTTACATCAAGATCAACGTTGACTCCTTACCTTTTCGCGATACTTATGGATAAAATTAGTAGGCATATCCAGGAGGAGGCTCTATGGTGTATGATGTTTGCTGATGATATTTGTTGGTTGATGAAAGTAGAGAATAATTATATGCTAAAATAGAAGTTTGATAGACTTTGGAATCTAAAAGATTTAAGAACGAAAATAAAGTATATGAAATATAATTTAACCCAAAATCAAAGAGAAATGAGGGGGGAGTCCATATAGATGGACAACAGATACCTAAGAATAATAGCTTCCAATATTTAGGATCAATCATTCATAATGATGGAGATATTGAAAAGGATGTCTGTTGTGATATTATGTATTGTAATACCTTTTTCGCTATATGCGAGGAATAAATTCACCCTTATTCCAAAAAAATATATATATAATAGAGTTACAATGACCGTGTGAACTATTGGAATTCTACATAGCATAGAATTCGATGTATCAGTAATGGCCCCCTAATACTATAGTTTGGGGGTTCGGGAAGTTGTGATATTATGTATTGTAATACATTTTCCGCTATATGCGAGGAATAAATTCACCCTTATTCCAAAAAAAAAATATATATAATAGAGTTACAATGACCGTGTGAACTATTAGAGGAGATATTAATCTGTTCCCTACTATTGTCTTACATCAAGATCAACGTTGACTCCTTACCTTTTCGCGATACTTATGGATAAAATTAGTAGGCATATCCAGGAGGAGGCTCTATGGTGTATGATGTTTGCTGATGATATTTGTTGGTTGATGAAAGTAGAGAATGATTATATGCTAAAATAGAAGTTTGATAGACTTTGGAATCTAAAAGATTTAAGAACGAAAATTAAGTATATGAAATATAATTTTAACCCAAAATCAAAGAGAAATGAGGGGGGGAGTCCATATAGATGGACAACAGATACCTAAGAATAATAGCTTCCAATATTTAGGATCAATCATTCATAATGATGGAGATATTGAAAAGGATGTCATGCATATAATTAAAACATGGTGGTTGAAATTGAGTTCTTTTAGAGTACTTTGTGACCGCAATATACTTGAAGTTTAAAGAATTCTTTTATAAGACTACTATGAGAGCAATCATGCTTTATAGGTAAGAGTGTTGAACAATTAAGAAAAACAATGTCAAAAAGTTAGTGTAGCTAAAATGAGAATGCTAAGATGGATGAGTGACAATGCATTAAAGGATATGATAAGAAAGAGTATATCCGTGGAAAGTTAGAGATAACGTCCATCGAGGACAATACGAGAAAAAAATTGACTTAGGTGGTTTAGACATGTGCGACGTAGACCCATAGATGTCATTTTAAGGAGGAGCGATAATGTAGTAGTTAATTGAGACGCTAGGACCAGAGGTAGGCCTACAGAGGACATTAACGTTGCTGAATGTAAAAAGAAGATTCAAATAGCCGACACAAAAAAATTGGGATAAAGACTTTGTTGTTTCTGTTCTTCCTAATCCTAAATATGTTTTTTACTTAAATATTACAAATAAACCCATAACTGAAACATCCTGGAATAGAATTCTCCTACATTAACCAAGTCCAAAAAGCCATCTCTAAAATCAATTCCAAATCAAAGCACTTGAAAGATTAAAAAGACCCACTACTAGTAGCAAGAAAAAGAAAGCCATGAAACATTTGACTTCTAATAAAAAACCACCCGTCCATTTTTCCATCCATGTTGGCGGGTGTAGGAAGTTAGCGGGTGAGGCCATTGTTAAGATTATGACTTCTAGTATGTATAAGAAAGAAGATGAGAATTAAAATAAGAAGTAAATAAGTAATTGTTTTATTTAATGGTAAAAAGTTCAATACAATCATGTGCCTTGCATGTGCTTGTTAAGTGGTGCAAATAACATTAGGGTAGCAAGTTGCAAAAGTGGTGATACTTCATGTTCATAGTACATAAGTGTATAAAAATAGTTCATGGTATTTAAATGCAAAAGTATGTATAAGTTTTGGTATTTAAGTGCAAATTAATCAATTTGCAAGTCTATTATAAAGAACCTTAAAAATTATAGGATTTATAATAAGATAAAAGTTTGGGTTTATACTTGAGGTTGGAGAAATGAAACCATGCTGAATCCTGTGCCATGAATGACTGTCAGAAATAACGACCCTTTTCGAGATCTGAGAATTTAAATAATGGTTGATCTTGAAGGATGAAATGGTGATGTCAGATGTTCACATGCGACAGGCGAGAAGTTCTGAGATAGGTTGTTCTGAACTATGTCAAATGACTGGGCAGTTGGTCGATCATTAGATCGGTTGTCTGGCCGGGTCGGCAGTGTCACAAAATGCTAAGCCATGGGAGGTGGTTTGGAATCAATGAAGATGGGATCAGCTGAGGGCTTGTATATATCTTGCTGGAGGTTTGAGGTTAGGAGGTTTCGAATAGAAATAGTAGAGGTATAGATGATTAAGACTTTCTCTTGGTTAGGCAATGTCATCATGAACATAAAATAGTTCTCATTCTCTAACCGAATATCTAATTAAAAATACTCCTGGTGACATCCTTAAGCAACCATTTACATATGAGGTGATGGTCAAGAACCAGATATTGCCAACTAAAAAAATCCTATTGAAACAAGATTATGCATGATCAACTGTTTTAAAAGGCTTGCTCCTCGTCGCTCTTAGGTGGCTGGCTAGACGCCTCTGATGCTTTGATGCCTAGAAACTAGTATTTTTTAGGCAAGGTCTTGCGATGACGTATTGGCATGGGAGGAGGCTGCTTCGGACTGCCTTAAGGCGCCTCTGACCCCCTTCTCTTGACTTAAATGTGACTCAACATGGCCAATTTATTTTTGGATTTAGAATCTAGCCCAAGGTCCATGACCAATAACTTATTGCTAATTACTTAGTATAAATATTATAAATAAGAAAGGAACAATAACCTTTTCTCTCCTCATTCTCTTTCTGCTATTAAGCCAATGAATCTCATCATTTCCATCTCTGTCTCCAACGTGCACCACATTAAATCTCTCTCTCTCTCTCTCTCTCTCGTCTTCCTCTCTCACCGCCTCTTTGGTGTTCTCCTCCCTCAAGGCACGCGAATCCCAACGTTGCAGTTACATCTGATACTCTGACAGTGGTTGATTTTTCCAATAAGTTTGCCCCTCCCCTACTCTTTCTCCTTTTTATTGTTTGGCATATCTTTGTTCTCTTATCATAAGGGAGTTTTCCTCTTCTTCTTCACATGTAGAATTTTTCATTATTTTCCATTTTCCATTTTTCCCTTTTCCCTTTTTATTTATTTATTTATTCTATAATTAATTTATACTTTATTCAATACTGATTACAGTCAGATAGATCCATACTATTATTATTATTATTACTTTTTAATTGAAAACTTCATATGCAATTATGTGCACATGCTTAACAAGATTTACATCAGATTAGAGCCACAAACCACAACATAGTCTCACTTATAAACCACACCGTCTTAACTTATCAACTATAATCCCATAATTTTACTCTTCATTCCTCCCTCCCCACTTAAAGCCTCGCAGCCCCGCATTGCCTCTTGCACATGATCATAATCTGGCCCAAATAAATAGAATGAAACAAACTAAATAATAAAAAATAAAAATAAAAATAAAAGCAACCAAACCAAACTAAGCCCATGTCTAAAGTGATCAAATTTGGACCCAGTCTTCCAATAATCTCAATGTATGCAAATTGGACTAAACTGTGGTTGTCACGTTCCGACCTGGAAAATCGTTCGTCCTCACATTTAATTTATTCGAATCATCGTCCTCGCTAGGACGTGATGCCGTACGAGTATGAAGTTGCACTCGTACAAGGCAAGATGACAGGTTCTCAAAATGGTTATCTTTGATTTGTGTACTAGCAGCAGAAGAAACATAGTATACGGAACAATTCTCTTATTTGATAAATGAACTGAGGTTACAAAGCCTTTCAATAGCCCAATTGAATTTTCTATATTGACTACAATACTCAGGTTCTTTCTTGCCCACAAATGATTTCACCGTTCTATACATCATGTCTTCTATATCTCGGCCACATAAATCCTGTTGCAAGTCCGAGCGTCAATGCGGTCGCATGCCTCAATACGCTACGACATTCCACGCCTCAGTGCATTCAAGCAAAGCTTCGCCACTAGCAGATTATTTCCTGAACCTGCTAGCAAACTAGTGGAGGATTAGTACTTTTGTCCTCACTGTACTGATCAAAGACCCACTTTACTAAACCGACATTAAGTAGTATATAGGATCATGCAGCATACAAGTTAGTGATCTTTCTATCTTTGCCTTAGGATAAGTTTCATGGCATATTCGAAAGCAGTAAAGCATGTTATCATGGCAAGCATGTTATGTTTGATTTTTGTAAACAAGCAAGCAGCATACAATTCTCATGTTCCTTCGTGACGACTTGTTACCGATTCGAGGCATTCGCCCTTGCGCCAATGCAAGGTGAATACCTACTATTCTTTCCCTATCATGTTATAAGTGATCGTTGAGCAGGATCTCTGTGCCTGCGTCATTCAACTCACCGGCCCCTATCTATATGAAGATCACTGACATTTACAGATGTCATAATGGACTTATGTTTATCATCGGCATTGCGACGCTACTCATTTAGCCTAGGTTATGATCCTTACTGAAGGTCCCGCAATGCATCAGGTGCGCACAGTCACCAATTATTCATTCCTTATAGGCCTAACAGTCTCGATGCTCCGGTGATCTGTTCGAGGAAAACAAACCCGTGCACGGGTTAATTCACAGTCCATTTAATCATGCAACTCGCATCTAAGCATACAACCAAATATAGTCTGAGTCCGAAACTCAGACTTCGCATCGTTCCATATTTCTCGTATTCTTTCAATGTTTTCGCTCTTTCTATGTTCTCATATTATTTGTATAACTTCATTCTTCATTTCGATGTTCTATGGCATCATGTCCCAATTCAATGTTCGTTAAGCGAACGATCCGAAGGCGCCGAACATTTCGAGGCACCATGCCACATTCGACAGTTCCGTCACATTCATGCCACAACTGTTCTCTTCGCAATGAAACCATCTTTTATGATTCTCGTGCACGTACGCACGCCTTGACACAATTGTTCTCTAGTCTTCGAGTCGTACATGTGATGCACGCCTCGTTACCGTACTTCCATGTTCTATGCCTTAGTGTTCAATGTTCATGACTCGTGCACTAGGGCACTCGTCTCAGTAGTCTTTCAATGTGCTAGCCTTCTAACTCGGGCGCGAAGGCACGAATGACTTGTGCACTGAGGCACTTGCCGATAAAGCTATTTCATGTTCTTATGGCTTGCGCATCAAGGCGCTTGGTTTTGCGATATTCAATGTTCAATAGCGACTCGTACATTTGATGTACATTTCATTTCAATTGTTCTATCTAGTGTTTGACACTCACTACAATTTCTCTTTATCGAGCCACACCCGTGGACTTGATAAGTTAACTTTTAGCATACAACGGTACATTTTACTTAGGCATGAAGGAGTAGGAAAGAAGAGTCAAAGTCCTCCCACCTTAAGCCGATACGTTTGGCCGTTTCGCCGAGCCGATGTGGCTCGATTTTACAACTTTGTTGCACGACCAACTCTTGTGACTTAGCCATTCGAGCACTTCGTGCTTCGTTGAATTATCCGACCGATTTGGCTTACCGTGCCTATGCCTTAGTCTATTGCGAGGCGGTTATTTGGTTTTGTGGACACCATTGCAAATAAGGCAAAAAGTCGACCTCTTATATTTCAGCGTAAATGTATAGCCTGCACACGAAACCAACTAAAATCAATATTCGTTCGCAGCGGTCATTCGCAACGGTATTGTGCGTTGTATCGATTCGATTTCTTAGAATCTTCGAACCGACTCAATGCTTTCTCTCGGGCCAACTTAACACTTGCATCGATCTTACTCGTTGCATTCCTCGGGTCAATGTAACTCTTTGCATCGATCCGACTCGATGCATTTCTCGGGTCAACATACTCTTGTATCGATTCGCATCGATACTTAAATCGGGTCAATGCAACTCTTCGAGTCAACGACTCAGCATAATGCACCGTGTAGAGTGGGACATTGCATAATATACCACTCAAAACAAGGTTCGTCCTCGAACCGAAACCAACACTCAGTTCAAGTGTTTCTCTAGATCGTTTCACGTTCTCGTCTCACATTCGTTTGGATCGTACAACTTTGTTTGGATTAATACACATATTTTATGCATCTCACCAATATATGCATTTCAGCCAAGCTCAGTTGTAGGATATCGAAACAAAACTAACGTGTAACTTCTTATCCTCAATTACTTGCCATCTCGTACTCTCGATTGGACTTAGGCTCTAGTGTTTGTTCTTGCAATTCTATCGCATATGCATATTCGATGCATACGTGATCATCTAACAAAAGCCACGGCACATGATGCGATTCAAAAATCGTATTTCCTATATCGTAAGTTTCGTATGGACCATCAATTCTATGCGTCGCATCAAGCCGTTGCGCATCCGATCGCAACGAGTCTTCGCAATGCCTTGCGTTCGATGTCGCTGCCAACTATTTTTGAAGTTTCACATTTTAACTCATCTCGATACGATTTCCTTTTGTTGACTTGCAAATGCATCAACGTTCAGGGCTACGTCCGCTAGGTGACTTACTTAGATACCGTGCTTAAATTTTCTCGACTTAACTTTTAAATTGATGTTGCACAGAGACCACAATCTATTCGACACAAAAGTTCCATTCGAGTTGTCGATGCTCGAAGGCAACAATCTCACGACTTGTTGTACTTGCAGCAACAAACATTTCACGGCTTGTTGCACTCAACGCAATAAACCTTTCACGACTTTCTCAGCAAACATCATGTAATTTCCAAAACACATGCGGCAAAATTACACGACTTGTATTAGACTTATTGTTTGAAACATCCAGTACGGCATTGAGTAGAGTCAAAAGTCAATTCATGGTGGTGGACAACTTTTAGAATTGAAACGAAGCAAGCGTCCTGAGAAAATTGAACATAGAACTCTGATACCACTCTGTCATTCTCCGACCTGGAAAATCGCTCGTCCTGGCATTTAATTTATCCGTTTCATTGTCCTTACTGGAGCGTGATACCGTACGAGTCTGAAGTTGCACTCGTACAAGGCAAGATGACAGGTTCTCAAAATGGTTATCTTTGATTTGTGTACTAGCAACAGAAGAAACAGAGTATACGAAACAATTCTCTTATTTGATAAATGAACTGAGGTTACAAAGGCTTTCAATAGCCCAATTGAATTTGCCAGATTGGCTACAATACTCAGGTTCTCTCTTGCCCACAAAGGATTTTACCGTTCCATACATCATGTCTTCAATATCTCAGACGTATCATTCCTATGCAAGTCCGAGCGTCAATGCGGTCGCATGCCTCAATACGCTACGACATTTCATGCCTCAGCGCGTTCAAGCACAGCTCCGCCACGAGCAGACCATTCCCTGAACCTGCTAGCAAACTAGTGGGGGATTAGTACTTTCGTTCTCGTTGTACTGATCAAAGACTCACTTTACTAAACCGACATTAAGTAGTATATAGAATCATGTAGCATACAAGTTAGTGATCTTTCTATCTTTGCCTTAGGGTAAGTTTCATGGCATATTCGAAAGCAGTAAAGCATGTTATCATGGCAAGCATGTTATGTTTGATTTATGTAAACAAGCAAGCAACATACAATTCTCAGGTTCCTTCGTGGCGACTTGAACCGATTGAGGCATTCGCCCTTGTGCCAATGCAAGGTGAATACCTACTATTCTTTCCCGGTCATGTTATAAGAGATCGTTGAGCAGGATCTCTGTGCCTGTGTGATTCAGCTCACCGGCACCTATCTATATGAAGATCACTGACATTTACAGATGTCAGAATGGACTTATGTTTATCATCGGCATTGCGACGCTATCCATACAGCCTAGGTTACGATCCTTACTGAAGGTCCCGCAATGCATCAGGTGCTCACAGTCACCAATTATTCATTCCTCCTAGGTCGAACAGTTCTGATGCCCCGATGATTTGTTCGAGGAAAACAAACCCGTGCACGGGTTAATTCACAGTCCATTTAATCATGCAACTCGCATCTAAGCATACAACCAAACATAGTCTGAGTCCGAAACTCAGACTTCGCATCGTTCCACATTTCTGGTATTCTTTCAATTTTTTTGCTCTTTCTATGTTCTCATATTATTTGTATAACTTCATTCTTCGTTTTCATGTTCTATGACATCATGCTCCAATTCAATATTCATCAAGCGAACAACCCGAAGGCCCCGAACATTTCGAGGCACCATGCCACATTCGACAGTTCCGTCACATTCATGTCATAACTATTCTCTTCGCAACGAAGCCATTTTTTATGATTCTCGTGCACGTACGCACGCCTTGTCACGATTGTTCTCTAGTCTTCGAGTCCTGCATGCGATGTACGCCTCGATACCGTACTTTCATGTTCTATGTCTTAGTGTTCAATGTTCATGACTCGTATACTAGGGCACTCGTCTCAATAGTCTTTCAATGTGCTAGCCTTCTAACTCGTCCGCGAAGGCACGGATGACTTGTGCACTGAGGTACTTGCCGATACAGTTATTCTATGTTCTTATGGCTTGTGCACCGAGGCGCTCGCCTTTGCGATATTCAATGTTCAATAGCGACTCGTACATTTGATGTACGTTTCATTTCAATTGTTCTATCTAGTGTTCGACACGCACTATGATTTCTCTTTATTGAGCCATGCCCGTGGACTTGATAAGTTAACTTTTAGCATACAACGGTACATTTTACTTAGGCATGAAGGAGTAGGAAAGAAGAGTCAAAGTCCTCCCACCTTAAGCCGATACGTCTGGCCGTTTCGCCGAG
>JANAVB010011199.1:30553074-30876350 GCA_029216955.1 Iris pallida
CCTTTCCATATCTCATATGGTGAAATACCAGTTTTCTTCAAAAGAATTTGGTTCATTATATGACATGCAGTAAGTAAAGCTTCTCCCCACAAACTAAATGATAATTCAGAATGCATTAGCATTGTATTTATCATTTCTTGATATGTTCTATTTTTTCTTTCGGCTAGTCCGTTCTGTTGTGGTGTCTGTGGTGCAGAACATTCGTGAATAATACCGTTCTCTTCACAGAAGGTATTAAATTCAAAAAAAAAGTATTCACCACCTCTATCACTTCTAAGTATTTTAATGTTTCTACCAAGTTGATTTTCAACCTCTGATTTGTATATTTTAAAAGCATTAAAGGCTTCATCTTTATGCTTTAATAAATATACATATGTAAATCTAGAGCAATCACCAATGAAGATAATAAAGTATTTATTACCTCATCGAGATAATGTGCCATTAAATTCACATAAATCAGAGTGAATTAAATCTAGTAGGTTGGTATTACGCTCTACACTGTGAAAAAGTTTTTTAATCATTTTGGATTTTGCACAAATTTTACACTTATCTAAGTCTTCAGAATTGCATAAAATTAATCCAGATTTAATTAATCTTTTCATAGTGCTAATACCTATACGCTAATCTACTATGCCATAAAGTAGAGGACTCAATCATGTAAGCAGAAGTAGAAACTTTATTGATATTATTTTTAATGATACAAAGTTTGATCATACCCTCATCGGTATATCCCTTTCCAACAAACACACCATTACGGGTCAAAATTAATTTGCCCGACTCAAAGACAGATTTTATTCCTGGTTTACCCAATAAGACTCCATTAACGAGGTTCCTACTCATATCCGGGACGTGAAGTACGTTAGTCAGAGTTACTTTCTTCCCGGAAGTGAATTGGATTTCCACATCACTTGTTCCTACGACTGTTGAGTGTCCTTCATTTTCCATCTGAACTTCTTGTCCATCATTGACTTCAGAATAGGTCTTGAATGCTGCTTTGTCGTATGAAACATGAATGTAGCACAAGTATCGTACCATCATCATGGAGCCTTCCCTTTGACCGTCATGAGTTTGCTCATCGTAGCAATTATGTCATCTGTCTCAGTGAGATTTACCTCGCTGTTTTGGGACTTTCGAACCCGACAGTCTCTGGCATAATGTCCTGCTTTGCCACATACAAAACAGCCGGTCTTGGGTCCTTTGGCGGTGCTGGAGTTCTTAAACTTTTGTTGGTCCTTCTCAGGACCGAGAAAGTTCTTCTTTCCTGCAGGCCTCTTGCCTTTCGCGCTCAACGCGTTAGTTTTAGAAACTCCGTTGTTATCGGATTTCTGTCTTTCCTTCGATTTCTCTTCGATTCGAAGGTATTTTTGAATCTGTTCCAGTGAGAAATCCTCAGAGCTGTGAAGTAGTTTCTTCCGATAACTATTCCAAGATGCTGGCAATTTAGTAATTATAGCATCAACTTGGAATGGTTCCGGAAGTTCTATCTTTACTGCCCTGAGTTTATTGACTAGAACTTATAGTTCGTGTACTTGGGCGAGTATAGGCTTTGTATCAATCATTTTGAAATCAAAATACTTTGATATAAGAAATTTCTTTGTACCTTCTTCTTCTGCTCTGAATTTGAAATCCAGAGCCTTCCAGATGTCAATCGTCGAAGGATTTTCTGTATAGAGGTCGTACAGTCTGTCCGACAGGGTGTTCAGAATGTGACCACGGCAGATCAGTTCGTCCTCTTTGCGCTTTTTGCGTTCTGCCTTGACTGCATCAGAATCTGCTTGAGTGGGTTCTGAAATAGGTTGCAGATTTGGGTCGAGGAAGTAGTAGATCTTCAGCGCCGTCAGGAGGAAGATCATCTTGTCCTGCCAGCGTGTGAAGTTCGTCCCGTCGAAGCGATCCAGTTTGACTAGATCCTGATTCATGACTTTGATGCTCAAAATTGCAGCCTCGGACGCCATTATTTGAAACACTTTAAGATTATTAGAAATTGCTAGTACTTCACTTCTGAGTTCTGCGAAGTTAAAAATGTCGTCGAGACTTGAATCGTGCATTAAGCAGCACTTTCCTTAAAGTGTTTCGGGCACTCCGGTAACGTCTTGGAGTCAGCACGCCAGAACACCCAGAATAAGACAGCCTTCTGCCGGAGGTTCACCAGACGTTGTGAGACACCAGCGTAGAGAAGAACATCTTTCTGGAAAACTTTGGAAAAGAAAATAAAGAGAGAATGAATACTGAGATTCTATGTGTTTTAGACTCAGAGATCTGTAGTATATATAGATGGATTCGTGTTGTTTCGTGAAGTCGCGACCCTTCCGAAACAACATTCATTCACCTGTTCGCAGGTTCATTCACCCCTTCGTCTGTCTGGGCCGCAAAAATGGGCTAACAGTGGGCTGCAAAAAATAGGAATTCTCGGGACGAGAATCACCGCAAGAAGCCCGAGGCCCGAGCCTACGCCGCTTAAGTGCACAAGTGCATCTACAATGTGCCACTTTCGCCTCTATGTCCGAGCCCGAGCCCGAGCCGGAACCGGAGCCGACAACACCGGCTACATTTTCATGAAGAAAATAAAACAACAACCAATGGTCACCCACTAGCAACCCTTTGGTTGTTTTACACTCCT
Source organism: Iris pallida (assembly GCA_029216955.1). Lineage (NCBI taxonomy): Eukaryota > Viridiplantae > Streptophyta > Magnoliopsida > Asparagales > Iridaceae > Iris > Iris pallida. The sequence goes on from JANAVB010011199.1 coordinate 30,555,695, forward strand.
CATGAGTGCACATACCTATTTAAGCACCCTCGAACTTTTCTCTTTCCAATGTGGGACTAAAGTCCTTTCTATTTAAGCACCCTCGAACCAACAACTCTCACTGGTCACCAAGGCTCCGTCTGGTAGGCTACTTGGGCTTATCCTAAGTTTGGGTCCATGCTCGCCTCCTGTGGTTACGATGGCCGCGTGATCATTTGGAAAGAAGGGAGCAAGCCAGAGGAGTGGTCTCAGGCTTATGTGTTCACGGAGCACAAGTCCTCAGTCAATTCCATAGCTTGGGCTCCTCACGAGCTTGGTCTGTGCTTGGCTTGTGGTTCCTCAGACGGTAACATCACGATTAATGTCACTGCTCGATCGGATGGTGGATGGGATACCACGAAGATTGATCAGGCACACCCAGTTGGGGTGACTTCTGTCTCGTGGGCTCCATCAATGGCCCCGGGCGTACTTGTCGGTTCAGGGCAACTTGACCCTGTGCAGAAGCTAGTGTCAGGCGGGTGCGATAACACAGTTAAGGTGTGGAAGCTTTACAATGGAGGGTGGAGGATGGACTGTTTTCCAGCACTTCAGATGCATTCTGACTGGGTGAGAGAGGTGGCGTGGGCGCCTAACTTAGGGCTTCCTAAGTCTACAATTGCCAGCGCTTCTCAGGATGGGACAGTGGTTATATGGACTATCGCAAAGGAAGGTGATCAGTGGGAGGATAAAGTCTTGCATGATTTCAAGACCCCGGTCTGGAGCGTTTCCTGGTCTTTGACAGGAAATATATTAGCAGTGGCCGATGGAAACAATAACGTGACGCTATGGAGGAAGCTGTGGACGGTGAATGGCAGCAGGTGACAACGGTTGAGCCGTAGGGCTTTAAATTTGGGTAAGTTATAAAGACACTTCACTTTTTTATCAGGCTTATCCCATTTTAAATTTTGTATTATTTATAAGTTTGTCATTGAAAAATTTGATTAGGACTATTCCACTCTTTGGTATAAAAGTCACTTTTTTTTCTATTGATGGAAACAATTTTTGCCATTGAAAAAATTGGGCAGTCTTGGTCGACGCAGAGTTTTCTCGTTCGTGCATACTTGTGTTTAATTTAAATGAGTAATTTTCCACTCCGAATGTAGTTTAATTCAAATGAGCTAAAGACAATTGAAATAAACAATGTAATGGATGCTTGAATTTTTCAATTTAATTTCTAGGATTTTGAAAACAAATAGAGAAAGAATTTGGGTGCCATCGATCTTCTTGAGAAGGAAATTTAGAAGAGAAGAGGAAGAAGAGAAAATTTCTAGGGTGGAAGAAATTTCTAGGAAATTTCAAATTAACTTGTTGCTTGGGGATGGAGAAATGGTGGAGAAGAAGAGGAAGAAGAAGAAGAAGAAGAAGAGAGGAGTTAGGATTTAGGAATAGAGAAAAAAATTTGCAAATGAGGGAAAAAATTTTGAATTTGGAAGGATTTCACTTTGGGACAGTCCTAGATTAAAAAAATGGGGTAAAATATAAAAAAATCTGGGCTAGTCCTGATCAAAATGTGAAGTGCCTTTATAACTTACCTAAATTTGTCACAGGATTATAATCTTTCATCAGCCATCTCATTACTGGTCGGTCACCATAGTTTAAAGTTATCAAACTTCTCTTTTTCCATGCCTTGCTGATGATAAAGGTTCGCATGTTTCTTTATTTGTAGTTGAGTTCGTTTTGTGTTTCCTCTTGTTATCTTAGGAATGAGAAAGATCATTGGCTTGTCTGTTTCTTTATGTTACAAGGTGCCGTTTGACATGGTATTATGTTTTGATTTAGTCATATTTTACCTATTGTCATCTGTATGATGTATCTTCGACTCTAGTGATATAAAACTGGACTTGTGGATATATATATATATATATATATATATATATATATATATATATAAGGTTGAATTTATTCCTCGCAAATAACGGAAAAGGTATTAAAGTATAACATCTCAACTCTCCATGTCCCAAATAATAATATTATGGGACCATTACAAATACATCGAATTCTATATTATGTAGAATTCCAATAGGGGGTAGTCAAGCCCTCAAAGATACGTCTGTTCCGCTCCTTCTAGATGTGCCAAACAGACGCAGCAAGACGAACTCTGGCTTTTCTAGCCCACCCCGAATCCCGGCCTCTGTGATCTCGGATCCAGCTGAAAATGCTCCGGATGTCTCGGTCCACCCCAACTCCCCCTCTCAGCTGTGCAAACTGCTCAGTCCAGATGTGCCAGGTCACCGGGCAACCAAAGAAGAGATGCCCCATAGATTCATCTTCCTCATTACATAGCACGCATTTGGCATCCGGGATCTGCATTCCAAATCGAAGGAGTCTATCTCTCGTCATCAGTCGACCCCGGAGAAGACGATATGCACATAGTTGCATTTTCCGTGCAACGCCCTTTCCCCAAATGAAGTCCACCTCCTCAGCCTGGTCATGGTGGGTCCGAACCAAATCGTAGCAACTACGAAAGCAGAATAGACCTGACCCGCTCCCCGTACCTGGGCCGACCCAGCTCCATGTATCCTCCGCCTGGCTAGCGTCGATATTAATAAAGCGAATCTCCTCGGCTAGTGGAGCAGTATATGTATATCCCTCTGGCCTCCAAACTCCATCTCTGATGATCCGACTACATGTGATCCCCTTGCCCGCTTCTCTATCCAGCTGCCCTCCCAGAAGTTCGAGCAAGGATCTGGAACCCAACCAATGGTCCAGCCAGAGGCCGGTAGTCGTCCCATCCTTCATGTGCCTACAGATAGTGGACTGAAGCACCGGTCTACACCTAAGGATGGCCTTGAACGTGACCGAGAAATTATTATCTATCCTGCAAGCCCAGAAGTTGGTCCTCCTCAGGTATCTGTTCGCCATCCAGTCTGCCCATAGCGACCCCCCTTGATGAATCTCCAGGCCATCTTTACCCAAGCTGCCTTCCTGATCGTATGGAGAGGCCTCAACCCCACTCCTCCTTCCTTCCGAGGCCGACATAACTGGTCCCAGGATATCGTATGCGTCCCTCCCCTCCAGATAAAGTTAGCACAAATGGCCTCCACTTTACGAATAATAGCCGTAGGGATCTGGATAGACTGGAACCAGAACATCGTGATGCCTGCAATAACCGAACGCACTAACTCTATCCGGCCGCCGAAAGATAGACCCGCAGCTTGCCAGCCTTCCACCCTCCTCTGAGCAAAGTCCACCAAGCTGTGACAATCCTGCTCTCTGGCATAGTTGACCGTCAGCGGAACCCCCAGGTATTTCACAGGGAGCTCGCCTCTGTCAGCCCCTAAGGCGAAGGCTCTCTCCTCCTGCTGTGTGCACCGGGAGCTAAAGTAGACTCTGCTCTTCTCCCTGTTTAACTGGAGTCCAGAAAGCCGCCTGAACTCCTCCATAATGTCAGAGAGCGCTCTCATTCCCGGCAAGGAAGGCTGGAGAAGCACCAATAAGTCGTCAGCATAGATCAAGTGGGAAACAACCGGGCTCACCAACCTGAAAAGGGGAACGATCCTCTAGCTATGCACAGCCATATCCATCATACAGGTAAAGTACTCCATCACCAACGTAAATAGGTACAGGGAGAGGGGGTCACCCTGCCTCAACCCCCTGTTGCTACTGAAGTAGCCATACGGCGTGCCCTGGATGAGTACTTTGAAAGTAGGGGAGCAAATGCACTCCCTCACCCTCGCAACCCACCTTTCGTCGAATCCCATGGCAAGCATCAAGTGGCACAGGAAGTCCCTATTGACCGTATCATAAGCTTTCCTGATATCAAGCTTCACACAAGCCTTCATCCCCCCAGGTTTGCTGAACTCTCTCACCATCTCATGAGCTAGCAGGCTGTGCTCCGCTATCGACCGACCCTTAATGAACGCTTCTTGATTCTGGGACACCAATTCCTGCATAATCCCCTCCATACGCCTACACATAAGATGAGTGATAATCTTGTAAAGAAAATTACAGCAAACAATGGGCCGAAAATTCGCAAGTGAGGTTGCTCCCTCCTTTTTAGGAACCAGCGTCAAGAAAGTGTGGTTCATCTCCTTCAGAAGCCTGCCCTCCACAAAGAACTCCTGAACCGCCGCCAGAACATGGGTCTTAAGCACACCCCAGTGTCGCTTAAAGAACCCTGAAGAGAAGCCATCAGGTCCGGGAGCTTTGTTGGGATTGGCCTTCATAACAATATCCTCCACCTCCTCCATCCTCACAGGTGCCAGAAGCAGACTGTTCCCATGTCGGGACACCAGTCTCTTCGTGACAAGAGCAGGGAACGTGCTAGAGTAGTCTGTATGTTGATAAAGGGCCGTGTAGAATCTGACTGCCTCCTCCTGAATCTCCGCCGGGTCCCCAACAAGACGTCCCTCAGCATTCAGAAGTTTGGGGATGCTGTTCCGGTCCTGGCGGGTGCGTATCACATCGTAGAAGAATTTGGTGCAGCGGTCTCCATTTTTAAGCCAGGTACATTTAGCCCTCTGTGCCACATTAATCTCCTCCTGCTGGCACATGATGCTTACCTCCTCAATAAGTGTAACTCCCAAAATCATGTTTGGTAAATTTTAGGATTTTTCTAATTTTCTTGAATTTTAATATTGCTTCTTACGGAAATCTATTTTCGATTAAAATAAATTTCATGTTTTCTTCAAATTGAAAAATATTTTAATACTAAATTACGTATTTGTTATTGTTATTAATATTGATTAAGTTATAATTGTTGTAAGGCAAAAGCTCAAACACACGGAGACGAAGCTTTCTCGTATATTATCAACCACTCAAGTGTACATTTACAAGCTATTCTAACCTCTCTTTATATAGGGAGAGAGGTTGGGGGTTATGAAGAAATGAAGGGCCAAAGGTCATGTAGGTTACAAGAAGATGAATGTGTAGAGACATATGAGTTACAACACTCCCCCTTGGCTCTCTAGAAATTCTGCTTGTAAACACCTCTGAGTTTCTTCGTCTGTCTGTAGCTTGTATCTTACAATTTTGACCATCTACTTGTGCCTCGTCAAAACCTTGCCAAATAAAACCCAGTAGGAAAAAACTTTGGTCGAAGGGCAAAAGAGTACACACAAGTCAGTGTGATGGGGGTAAACTAACCATTGCAAAGGTGCCTCGTCAAAACCTTGTCAGGGAAAACCCAGTGGGAAAAATCGCTGATCGAAGGACAAAAGAGTACACGATTGTTTAGAAGTATACAACTGGATACTCCCCCTGATTATAATAATCCTTAGTGAATAAGGGATTTGAACTGTGTCTCGTTAAAAACCTTGCCAAAGAAAACCCAGTGGGAAAAACTTTGGTCGAAGGGAAAAAGAGTACACGAGCATACATCAGGATGCTTCCCTTTTCATTCGCACTCAACAGGGTGCGGGATATACGCACAACAGGGCGTTGGGAGGCACTTGTTGGGGCGCTCCCCCTCACATGCACACAACAGGGTGCAGGAAACATGTTTCACTTAGGCTAGCTCTGAAAGCTTCCTAAGTCCAATCGCTCTGACATGTTTCTGGAACGAGTGTTTTGGCAGTGACTTGGTGAACAAGTCTGTACGGTTATTCTCCGATCCAATATGTTGCACTTCAATCTTCTGAAGCGTTTGTTGTTCATGTGTAAAGAACAACTTGGGCGATATGTGCTTGGTAGCATCCCCTTTGATGTAACCAGGTTTTGCTTGATCAATAACAGCGGTATTGTCCTCATAGATGACAACAGGTTCATCTGGGTCATATGGAAGATCACATGTACTTCGAATATGGCCAATAACAGCTCGAAGCCATACACACTCTCTAGTCGCCTCATAAAGCGCGAGTAGCTCAGAGTGGTTCGTTGAAGTAGCCACTAAGGTCTGTTTGCGAGACCTCCAAGAAATCACCGTGTTCCTAATGGTAAAGACATAACCAGATTGGGAACGCCCCTTGTGCGGATCAGATAAGTATCCCGCATCGGCGTAGCCAACAAGGGTCGCGTTGCTTCGAGTGCCAAGAGCGTTGGACTCACTCAAAACCGCGTAGGGATAGAACAAGCCCAAGTCCATAGTACCCTTAAGGTAGCGAAAAATGTCTTTTATGCCATTCCAATGGCGGTGTGTTGGCACGGTGCTGTGTCGAGCTTGACAATTCACAGCAAACGAGATGTCCGGTCTAGTACATTGGGCCAAGTACAATAAAGCGCCTATTGCACCCAGATAAGAGCACTCAGGACTCAATATCTCTTCGTCGTCCTCCTTTGGACGGAATGGGTCCTTAGTAATGTCTAGAGAGCGGACGATCATAGGAGTAGCGGACGGCTTAACGTCAAAATGACTAAAGCGTCTCAACACCTTTTGGGTGTAGTTTGCTTGATGGACAAGAATTCCATCTTTACGGTGCTCGATCTGTAGGCCGAGGCAAAACCGTGTCTTCCCAAGATCCTTCATCTCGAATTCCCTCTTCAGGATATCAGCAGTTTCTGACAAGTATTTTTCGGTTCCTATGAGATTCATGTCATCTACATAGACCGCGATGATTGCGTATCCTGAAGTGGATTTCTTTATAAACACGCATGGGCAAAGTTCGTTATTAACGTATCCCAAACCAATCAAGTATTCGCTTAGGCGGTTATACCACATTCGTCCGGATTGTTTCAATCCATATAGAGAACGCCTCAGTCTAATCGAGAACGCGTTCCGTGGTCGGGAACTACTTGATTTAGGCATCTTTAGTCCTTCAGGGACTTTCATATATATCTCTGTGTCTAGATCCCCGTAGAGATAGGCTGTGACCACATCTATGAGCTGCATATTCAGTTTTTCGGAAACTACTAAACTGATTAAGTAGCAGAACGTTATGATGTCCATTACGGGAGAATACGTCTCATCGTAATCAATTCCAGGGCGTTGTGAGAAGCCTTGCGCCACAAGGCGAGCCTTGTATCGCACAATCTCATTTCTCTCATTACGCTTCCTTAGGAAAACCCATTTGTGACCAACTGGTTTAATATTGGGTGGTGTTGGAGCAACAGGTCCAAACACGCTTCTTTTCGCTAAGGAGTCTAGTTCAGCCTGGATTGCTTGTTTCCATTGTGACCAGTCCGTTCGTCGTTGACACTCGGCAACACTACGAGGTTCCATGTCATCATTGTTCATAATGTCAGTGGCCACTGAGTATATGAACACATCATCGATGACAGTTTCGTTTTGCTTCAAAATATCGTCTAAGCTAGCATATTCGACGGATATTTCGAGGTTATCGGCATGATTAGGAATAGGCGTTTCATCTGGAATGCGCTCTTCTAATACATCATCGTGATCCTTAATGATCTCATGTGGCAAAATGCTTTTAACAAGATTTCTCCGCTTCCGGGGCAGAACATCTTTGGAACCAACCGGTCTTCCCTTCTTCTTGGGAATAGCGGCGGACTGGACGGCCGATGGCAGCATCCTTTGCTCGGCGGGTTCGACCGGAGCAACATGTTTCATAGGAACATGGCGTGTCTCAGGGACGTCTATCCTTGCAGGCACATTTGCAGCAGGTATAATTGATCTCGTAACTTTTGCTAGGTCGCTAAATACGTCTGGCATTTGATTTGCAATATCTTGCAGACCTAGAATCCTCTGCACTTCCTTATCACTATGTGCAGAGGGGGGATCATGATGAGCAAAAGCGGGAATATGCCATGCTAATTCACGTCGTTCCTCATCAACGTTAGCGTGCATTTCTCCTCCTAACGACGGGAAGATTGCCTCATCAAAGTCACAATCCGCGTGTCTCGCGGTAAAGAGATCGCCTGTCAAGGGCTCTAAATAGCGAATGATGGACGGGGAGTTATAACCGACATATATTCCTCGTCGCTTCTGAGGTCCAAATTTTGAACGCCTTATCGGCTCAATTGGAACATTGACTAGGCACCCAAACACGCGTAAATATGAGATATCAGGCTCACATCCAGTAACCAGCTGGTACGCGGAAAGTGGTTGGGTGGCCATGGGCCTCAGACGGACCAAATTTATAGCGTGCAAAATTGTATAGCCCCATGCAGATAGTGGGAGTTTGGTACGCATAACCAAGGTCCTCGCTATCACTTGTAGTCGCTTTATAAAAGCTTCCGCTAGGCCATTTTGGGTATGAACATACGCAACAGAATGTTCAAGATTTATTCCCAAAGTCATGCAATAGTCATCGAAAGTCTTCGATGTAAACTCCGTGGCATTATCAAGTCTAATAGACTTTATCGGATAATCCGGATGGTGAGCCCTTAACTTAATGATCTGGGCGAGGAGTTTAGGAAACGCTGCATTTCGGGTGGACAACAACACTACGTGTGACTATCTAGTCGATGCATCAACCAAAACCATGAAGTATTTAAATGGTCCGCATGTTGGTTAGATTGGTCCACAAATATCTCCATGAATTCTCTCAAGGAATTGGGAAACCAATCTCGTAGGTTTCACATGGAGTGGCTTGAGATTCGTCTTCCCAATCGAGCAAGTTTGGCATAGGCTTTTCGAATTTATAACGAAATTCTTTCCTCCAAGAGGATGCCCATGTGATGCATTCATAGTACGAAGCATCGTATTTTGACCCGGATGACCCAGCCGGTCATGCCATAGCATAAAAGTCCTCTCATCAACTGGCGCTCGGCGAATGATGAGATTACTCTCGATGTGTTGTATCGTAGTGAGATACAAACCACTTGAAAGACATTTCAACTTCTCCAAGATACGCTTTTGGCCGTACTGAGTGGAGGTAATGAAAAGATACTCGAAGCCATGTTCTCGAGTAGTTTCAACATGAAATTCGTTTTCTCGAATATCCTTAAAACTCAGTAAGGTACGACTGGACCTTGGAGAATATAAGGCCTCTGATACTTCAACGGGAGTACCATTGGACAACGAAAAACGGGCTTTGCCAAAACCTTGAACAAGGGTTGAGGGTCCCAAAATGGTTGTCACTGAGGTTACTTTAGGCGTATAGGAGATAAAGTATGATTTATCTCTCAAGATAGTGTGAGTCGTTCCACTATCAACCAGACAATCTACTGCCCCGTGGTCCATGCCTATAAGTAAAGAAAATTAAAGTTTGTCACACGTTTGAGGAAAGTGCTCGAAATAGAACTTTAATTTATCGAAAAAATTGAAAATACAAACCACCAAAAGTTTCATGACTTAAATCAAACATAGATAGAAAATGGAGATTTATTCTTCCATTTCTGCTACAAAATCGGGGGTCTCAAGATTTAGATTTTCGCACTCGATGACCAGATTTGCTTCGGCCCGGCGCCCCTTGTGATAGTTATTAACTTCTTGGGGGGTCGTCCTGCAAGTCCGTTGCATATGACCATAAGTACCACATTTGTAGCAGAGAGTAGGCGCTTGGCCTTCCACTCTCGCTTTGGGATGACTGGCCCGTTGGTTCTTACCATGAGACTGCCTAGGAGTCAAAGGTCCTTGGTTCTTGTTAGAACCTCGCTTTGGATGGCGAGACCTAAACTCGCCTCTGTTCCTTGGCTGGGACGACAAGCCCTTGTCTCGTTTCCACCGTGGATTTAGTCCACGGAGAGCGTTTGCATCAGGCATTGGAATTGCCTTTGTTCCAGCAGGACAAGAATTATTGTTTCTCATTAAAATGAGACTGTTCTTCTCATCTAGTAAAAGCTGGGTGATGAGCTCGGAAAACTTGGTGAACTTAGACTGACGGTATTGCTTCTGGAGCAAGTTGTCAGTGGAAGGAAATGTGGTGTATGTTTTCTCCAATAGATCACTGTCGGTTAATATCTCACCGCAGTATTGGAGAAGTGATCGAATCCTGCAGACTTCATTGTTGTAATCAGTTACACTTTTGAAGTCTTGGAAGCGCAGGTTCAACCAGTCATGGCGTGCTTCAGGTAGCCATATGGTCTTCTGGTGGTCGAAGCGCTCTTTCAGAGAGTCCCATAGCGTCTTCGGCGAGGAGATTTCCATAAACTCCGCCTTCATGGCGTCAGATAAATGCCTGCGGAATAAAATCATCGCTTTAGCGTTCATTGAGCGAGTGACTTCCACTTCACGCTCTTCCTCGTTATAGATGATGTCCAAGAGGCCCTGCGCATCTAGATGGTTCTGGATGTCTTGCGTCCAGTCCAAGTAGTTCTTGCCAAAGGCTTCAAGGATTGGAAAATCAATCTTGATCGACATTTTTCTACAACAGGAGAAAAAATCTTGATCAGTCAACATATAAAACGACAGGTTTATATGGATTTGGTTTGTATAAGCAACAACAAACAATCGTAAATAAAAACAACGGTTTTGAAAAAACGATTTTTGTTTAAAAATTATCTTATATCGATCGACGGGCCGATATAGAGAGGTCAATAAGTTTCTTGCAAAAATGCATAATTATAAATACAATTTGAGCAAAAAATAATATTCGGTCAACCCTTTTCAGTAGCTCTACGTGAATATGACCAGGCGGAAAAATGAGGGAGGAGGGTCACCGAGGACCTCTTAAGAACCAAGCCCCAAGTTCTTTCTGACATCATACCCAAGTAGGTGAGCCTATTCGGAGAGACTTCGTAAAATTTTCGTCAAATGTAAGAATAAATAAGATTTTTCAAGAAATTCACGCTATTTGCGAACTGTGCAAAATAGGTGACAATTTAGTGCGTGCTCAAAATGAGCGTTGCCTTTGAAAAATTATTAACCATAAATGTTATTTTTTGGGAGGCCCAAATTTGGCGGTGCCATAATTTGTTTATGTAGCCAAAATCATTTTTCAAATTTCAAGTTTGTTTTTTTTTCGTAATTACGCAAAAAAAACGTACAACATAAGTAGGCAACAACACACAAAAGAATTGGTGCCTAAGCAAGCGGCACCAAAAAAAAATGTCAACTATTTTTTCCGACGTCTAATGAAGCGACGCCAAAAAAATAGCGAGAAAAAAATATAATTTTATTATTCATCTGTTACAACGATTACTGAGTAACATAAAAAAATGTTACTGAGATGCTCGCCATGGCACAGATGGCACTGAGGTGCTCGCCGGGGCTCTCCAAATCCATCATTACCAAAAAAATGTTAGCATCTAAAATTTCTTTTTCAACATAAAAATTTTCTATCAAAAATTTATTTCCTCAGAAATTAACTAACAAATATGTTTTGTTTTTTTTTAAAAAAAAAACATGAAACTCGGATATTAGACAAATTTTACATTTTACACATGCGGAACTGTATAATCTCTCTATTTATAGTACTCTAGTTATTTTATTATTAGTAAAAAAAAAAATTGTTAGTTAATTTCTGATAACGTGTCGTAAGACAAAAGCTCAAACACACGGAGACGAAACTTTCTCGTATATTATCAACCACTCAAGTGTATCTTACAAGCTCTCCCAACCTCTCTTTATATAGGGTGAGAGGTTGGGGGTTATGAAGAAATGAATGGCCAAATGTCATGTAGGTTACAAGGAGATGAAATGTGAGGAGCCATATGAGTTACAACACTCCCCCTTGGCTCTCCAGAAATTTTGCTTGTAAATATCTCTGAGTTTCTTCATCTGTCTATAGCTTGCATCTTCAAATTTGACCATCTACTTGTGCCTCGTCAAAACCTTGCCAAAGAAAACCCAGTGGGAAAAAAAACTTTGGTCGAAGGACAAAAGAGTACACACAGGTCAGTGTGATGGGGGTAAACTTAACCATTGCAAAGGTGCCTCGTCAAAACCTTGTCAGGGAAAACCCAGTGGGAAAAACCGCTGATCGAAGGACAAAAGAGTACACAATGGTTTAGAAGTATACACTGGATACTCCCCCTGATCACAATAGTCCTTAGTGAATAAGAGATTTGAAACGTGTCTCGTTAAAAACCTTGCCAAGGGAAACCCAATGGGAAAAAACTTGGTCTAAGGGAAAAAAAGTACACAAGCATACATCAGGATGCTCCCCTTTTCACTCGCACTCGACAGGGCGCGGGACATACGCACAACAGGGCGTTTAGAGGCGCTCGTTGGGGCGCTCCCCCTCACATGCACACAACAGGGTGCGGAAAACATGTTTCACTTAGGCTAGCTTTGAAAGCTTCCTAAGTCCAATCGCTCTGACATGTTTCTGGAACGAGTGTTTTGGCAGTGACTTGGTGAACAAGTCTGCACGGTTATTCTCCGATCCAATGTGTTGCACTTCAATCTTCTGAAGCGCTTGTTGTTCATGTGTAAAGAACAACTCGGGCGATATGTGCTTGGTAGCATCCCCTTTGATGTAACCATATTTCGCTTGATCAATAACAGCGGTATTGTCCTCATAGACGACAACAGGTTCATCTGGGTCATATGGAAGATCACATGTACTTCGAATATGGCCAATAACAGTTTGAAGCCATACACACTCTCTAGTCGCCTCATAGAGCGCGAGTAGCTCAGAGTGGTTCGTTGAAGTAGCCACTAAGGTCTATTTGCGAGACCTCCAAGAAATCGCCGTGTTTCCAATGGTAAAGACATAACCAGATTGGGAACGCCCTTGTGCGGATCAGATAAGTATCCCGCATCGGCGTAGCCAACAAGGGTCGCGTTGCTTCGAGTGCCAAGAGCGTTGGACTCACTCAAAACTGCGTAGGGATAGAACAAGCCCAAGTCCGTAGACCCTTAAGGTAGCGGAAAATGTCTTTTATGCCATTCTAATGGCGGCGTGTTGGCGCGGTGCTGTGTCGAGCTAGACAATTCACAGCAAACGAGATGTCCGGTCTAGTACATTGGGCCAAGTACAATAAAGCGCCTATTGCACCCAGATAAAAGCACTCAGGACTCAATATCTCTTCGTCGTCCTCCTTTGGACGGAATGGGTCCTTAGTAATGTCTAGAGAGCGAACGATCATGGGAGTAGCGGACGGCTTAACGTCAAAATGACTAAAGCGTCCCAACACCTTTTGGGTGTAGTTTGCTTGATGGACAAGAATTCCATCTTTACGGTGCTCGATCTGCAGGCCGAGGCAAGACCGTGTCTTCCCAAGATCCTTCATCTCGAATTCCCTCTTCAGGATATCAGCAGTTTCTGACAAGTCTTTTTCGGTTCCTATGAGATTCATGTCATCTACATAGACCGCGATGATTGCGTATCCTGAAGTGGATTTCTTTATGAACATGCATGGGCAAAGTTCGTTATTAACGTATCCCAAACCAATCAAGTATTCGCTTAGGCGGTTATACCACATTCGCCCGGATTGTTTTAATCTATATAGCGAACGCCTCAGTCTAATCGAGAACGCGTTCCGTGGTCGGGAACTACTTGATTCAGGCATCTTTAGTCCTTCAGGGACTTTCATATATATCTCTGTGTCTAGATCCCCGTAGAGATAGGCTGTGACCACATCCATGAGCTACATATTCAGTTTTTCGAAAACTACTGAACTGATTAAGTAGCGGAACGTTATGATGTCCATTACGGGAGAATACGTCTCCTCGTAATCAATTCCAGGGCGTTGTGAGAAGCCTTGCGCCACAAGGCGAGCCTTGTATCGCACAATCTCATTTCTCTCATTACGCTTCCTTAGGAAAACCCATTTGTGACCAACTGGTTTAACATTGGGTGGTGTTGGAGCAACAGGTCCAAACACGCTTCTTTTCGCTAAGGAGTCTAGTTCAGCCTGGATTGCTTGTTTCCATTGTGACCAGTCCGTTCGTCGTTGACACTCGGCAACACTACGAGGTTCCATGTCATCATTGTTCATAATGTCAGTGGCCACTGAGTATATGAACACATCATCGATGACAGTTTCGTTTCGTTTCAAAGTATCGTCTAAGCTAGCATACTCGACGGATATTTCGAGGTTATCGGCATGATTAGGAATAGGCGTTTCATCTGGAACGCGCTCTTCTAATACATCGCCGTGATCCTTAATGATCTCATATGGCAAAACGCTTTTAACAAGATTTCTCCGCTTCCGGGGCAGAACATCTTTGGAACCAACCGGTCTTCCCTTCTTCTTGGGAATAGCGGCGGACTGGACGGCCGATGACAGCGTCCTTTGCTCGGCAGGTTCGACCGGAGCAACATGTTTCACAGGAACATGGCATCTCTTAGGGACGTCTATCCTTGCAGGCACATTTGCAGCAGGTATAATTGATCTCGTGACTTTTGCTAGGTCGCTAAATGCGTCTGGCATTTGATTTGCAATATCTTGCAAACCTAGAATCTGCTGCACTTCCTTATCACTCTGTGCAGAGGGGGGATCATGATGAGCAAAAGCGGGCACATGCCACGCTAATTCACGTCGTTCCTCATCAACGTTAGCGTGCATTTTTCCCCCTAACGACGGGAAGATTGCCTCATCAAAGTCACAATCCGCGTGTCTCGCGGTAAAGAGATCGCCTGTCAAGGGCTCTAAATAGCGAATGATGGACGGGGAGTTATAACCGACATATATTCCCCGTCGCTTCTGAGGTCCAAATTTTGAACGCCTTATCGGCTCAATTGGAACATTGACTAGGCACCCAAACACGCGTAAATGTGAGATATCAGTCTCACATCCAGTAACCAGCTGGTACGCGGAAAGTGGTTGGGTGGCCATGGGCCTCAGACGGACCAAATTTACAGCGTGCAAAATTGCATAGCCCCATGCAGATAGTGGGAGTTTCGTATGCATAACCAAGGTCCTCGCTATCACTTGTAGTCGCTTTATAAAAGCTTCCGCTAGGCCATTTTGGGTATGAACATATGCAACAGGATGTTCAAGATTTATTCCCTAAGTCATACAATAGTCATCGAAAGTCTTCGATGTAAACTCCGCGGCATTATCAAGTCTAATAGACTTTATCGGATAATCCGGATGGTGAGCCCTTAACTTAATGATCTGGGCGAGGAGTTTAGGAAACGCTGCATTTCGGGTGGACAACAACACTACGTGTGACCATCTAGTCGATGCATCAACCAAAACCATGAAGTATTTAAATGGTCCGCATGTTGGTTGGATTGGTCCACAAATATCTCCATGAATTCTCTCAAGGAATTGGGAAACCAATCTCGTAGGTTTCACATGGAGTGGCTTGAGATTCGTCTTCCCAATCGAGCAAGCTTGGCATAGGCTTTTCGGATTTATAACGAAATTCTTTCCTCCAAGAGGATGCCCATGTGATGCATTCATAGTACGAAGCATCGTATTTTGACCCGGATGACCCAGCCGGTCATGCCATAGCATAAAAGTCCTCTCATCAACTGGCGCTCGGCGAATGATGAGATTACTCTCGATGTGTTGTATCGTAGTGAGATACAAACCACTTGAAAGACATTTCAACTTCTCCAAGATACGCTTTTGGCCGTACTGAGTGGAGGTAATGAAAAGATACTCGAAGCCATGTTCTCGAGCAGTTTCAACATGAAATCCGTTTTCTCGAATATCCTTAAAACTCAGTAAGGTACGACTGGACCTTGGAGAATATAAGGCCTCTGATACTTCAACGGGAGTACCATTGGACAATGAAAAAGGGGCTTTGCCAAAACCTTGAACAAGGGTTGAGGGTCCCAAAATGGTTGTCACTGAGGTTACTTTAGGCGTATAGGAGATAAAGTATGATTTATCTCTCAAGATAGTGTGAGTCGTTCCACTATCAACCAGACAATCTACTGCCCCGTGGTCCATGCCTATAAGTAAAGAAAATTAAAGTTTGTCACACGTTTGAGGAAAGTGCTCGAAATAGAACTTTAATTTATCGAAAAAATTGAAAATACAAACCACCAAAAGTTTCATGACTTAAATCAAACATAGATAGAAAATGGAGATTTATTCTTCCATTTCTGCTACAAAATCGGGGGTCTCAAGATTTAGATTTTTGCACTCGATGACCAGATTTGCTTCAGCCCGGCGCCCCTTGTGATAGTTATTAACTTCTTGGGGGGTCGCCCTGCATGTCCGTTGCATATGACCATAAGCACCACATTTGTAGCAGAGAGTAGGCGCTTGGCCTTCCACTTTCGCTTTGGGACGACTGGCCCGTTGGTTCTTACCATGAGACTGCCTAGGAGTCAAAGGTCCTTGGTTCTTGTTAGAACCTCGCTTTGGATGGCGAGACTTAAACTCACCTCTGTTCCTTGGCTGGGACAACTGGCCCTTGTCTCGTTTCCACCGTGGATTTGGTCCACGGAGAGCGTTTGCATCAGGCATTGGAATTGCCTTTGTTCCAGCAGGACGAGAATTGTTGTTTCTCATTAAAATGAGACTGTTCTTCTCGTCTAGTAAAAGCTGGGTGATGAGCTCGGGAAACTTGGTGAACTTAGACTGACGGTATTGCTTCTGGAGCAAGTTGTCAGTAGAAGGAAATGTGGTGTATGTTTTCTCCAATAGATCACTGTCGGTTAATATCTCACCGCAGTATTGGAGAAGTGATCGAATCCTGCAGACTTTATTGTTGTAATCAGTTACACTCTTGAAGTCTTGGAAACGCAGGTTCAACCAGTCATGGCGTGCTTCAGGTAGCCATATGGTCTTCTGGTGGTCGAAGCGCTCTTTCAGAGAGTCCCATAGCGTCTTCGGCGAGGAGATTTCAATGAACTCCGACTTCATGGCGTCAGATAAATGCCTGCGGAATAGAATCATCGCTTTGGCGTTCATTGAGCGAGTGACTTCCACTTCACGCTCTTCCTCGTTATAGATGACGTCCAAGAGGCCCTGCGCATCTAGATGGTTCTGGATGTCTTGCGTCCAGTCCAAGTAGTTCTTGCCAGAGGCTTCAAGGATGGGAAAATCAATCTTGATCGATATTTTTCTACAACAAAGGTCACCTATTTTGAGACACTCCCCCTTGCCAAATATTCAAGGTTACAAGAAGATGAATGTGTAGAGACATATGAGTTACAACACTCCCCCTTGGCTCTCCAGAAATTCTGCTTGTAAACACCTCTGAGTTTCTTCGTCTGTCTGTAGCTTGTATCTTATAATTTTGACCATCTACTTGTGCCTCGTCAAAACCTTGCCAAATAAAACCCAGTAGGAAAAAACTTTGGTTGAAGGACAAAAGAGTACACATAGGTCAGTGTGATTGGGGTAAACTAACCATTGCAAAGGTGCCTCGTCAAAACCTTGTCAGGGAAAACCCAGTGGGAAAAACCGCTGATCGAAGGATAAAAGAGTACACGATTGTTTAGAAGTATACAACTGGATACTCCCCCTGATTATAATAATCCTTAGTGAATAAGGGATTTGAACTGTGTCTCGTTAAAAAACCTTCCCAAAGAAAACCCAGTGGGAAAAACTTTGGTCGAAGGGAAAAAGAGTACACGAGCATACATCAGGATGCTTCCCTTTTCACTCGCACTCAACAGGGTGCGGGATATACGCACAACAGGGCATTGGGAGGCACTTGTTGGGGCGCTCCCTCTCACATGCACACAACAGGGTGCAGAGAACATGTTTCACTTAGGCTAGCTCTGAAAGCTTCCTAAGTCCAATCGCTCTGACATGTTTCTAGAACGAGTGTTTTGGCAGTGACTTGGTGAACAAGTCTGCACGGTTATTCTCCGATCCAATGTGTTGTACTTCAATCTTCTGAAGCGCTTGTTGTTCATGTGTAAAGAACAACTTGGGCGATATGTGCTTGGTAGCATTCCCTTTGATGTAACCATGTTTCGCTTGATCAATAACAGCGGTATTGTCCTCATAGACGACAACATGTTCATCTGGGTCATATAGAAGATCACATGTACTTCGAATATGGCCAATAACAGCTCGAAGCCATACACACTCTCTAGTCGCCTCATAGAGCGCGAGTAGCTCAGAGTGGTTCGTTGAAGTAGCCACTAAGGTCTGTTTGCGAGACCTCCAAGAAATTGCCGTATTCCCAATGGTAAAGACATAACCAGATTGGGAACGCCCCTTGTGCGGATCAGATAAGTATCCCGCATCGGCGTAGCCAACAAGGGTCACGTTGCTTCGAGTGCCAAGAGCGTTGGACTCACTCAAAACCGCGTAGGGATAGAACAAGCCCAAGTCCGTAGTACCCTTAAGGTAGCGGAAAATATCTTTTATGCCATTCCAATGGCGGCGTGTTGGCGCGGTGCTGTGTCGAGCTAGACAATTCACAGCAAACGAGATGTCCGGTCTAGTACATTGGGCCAAGTACAATAAAGTGCCTATTGTACCCAGATAAGAGCACTCAGGACTCAATATCTCTTCGTCGTCCTCCTTTGGACGGAATGGGTCCTTAGTAATGTCTAGAGAGCGGACGATCATGGGAGTAGCGGACGGCTTAACGTCAAAATGACTAAAGCGTCTCAACACCTTTTGGGTGTAGTTTGCTTGATGGACAAGAATTCCATCTTTACGGTGCTCGATCTGCAGGCCGAGGTAAAACCGTGTCTTCCCAAGATCCTTCATCTCGAATTCCCTCTTCAGGATATCAGCAGTTTCTGACAAGTATTTTTCGGTTCCTATGAGATTCATGTCATCTACATAGACCGTGATGATTGCGTATCCTGAAGTGGATTTCTTTATGAACACGCATGGGCAAAGTTCGTTATTAACGTATCCCAAACCAATCAAGTATTCGCTTAGGCGGTTATACCACATTCGCCCGGATTGTTTCAATCCATATAGCGAACGCCTCAGTCTAATCGAGAACGCGTTCCGTGGTCGGGAACTACTTGATTTAGGCATCTTTAGTCCTTCAGGGACTTTCATATATATCTCTGTGTCTAGATCCCCGTAGAGATAGGCTGTGACCCATAGCGTCTTCGGCGAGGAGATTTCAATGAACTCCGCCTTCATGGCGTCAGATAAATGCCTGTGGAATAGAATCATCGCTTTAGCGTTCATTGAGCGAGTGACTTCCACTTCACGCTCTTCCTCATTATAGATGACGTCCAAGAGGCCCTGCGCATCTAGATGGTTTTAGATGTCTTGCGTCCAGTCCAAGTAGTTCTTGCCAGAGGCTTCAAGGATTGGAAAATCAATCTTGATCGACATTTTTCTACAACAGGAGAAAAAATCTTGATCAGTCAACATATAAAACGACAGGTTTATATGGATTTGGTTTGTATAAGCAACAACAAACAATCGTAAATAAAAACAACGGTTTTGAAAAAACAATTTTTGTTTAAAAATTATCTTATATCGATCGACGGGCCGATATAGAGAGGTCAATAAGTTTCTTGCAAAAATGCATAATTATAAATACAATTTGAGCAAAAAATAATATTCGGTCAACCCCTTTCAGTAGCTCTACGTGAATATGACCAGGCGGAAAATGAGGGAGGAGGGTCACCGAGGACCTCTTAAGAACCAAGCCCCAAGTTCTTTCTGACATCATACCCAAGTAGGTGAGCCTATTCGGAGAGACTTCGTAAAATTTTCGTCAAATGTAAGAATAAATAAGATTTTTCAAGAAATTCACGCTATTTGCGAACTGTGCAAAATAGGTGACAATAATTTGGTGCGCATAACCAAGCTTGCTCGATTGGGAAGACGAATCTCAAGCCTATCCATGTAAAACCTACGAGATTGGTTTCCCAATTCCTTGAGAGAATTCATGGAGATATTTGTGGACCAATCCAACCAACATGCGGACCATTTAAATATTTCATGGTTTTGGTTGATGCATCGACTAGATGGTCACACGTAGTGTTGTTGTCCACCCGTAATACAGCATTTCCTAAACTCCTCGCCCAGATCATTAAGTTAAGGGCTCACCATCCGGATTATCCGATAAAGTCTATTAGACTTGATAATGCCGAGGAGTTTACATCGAAGACTTTCGATGACTATTGCATGACTTTGGGAATAAATCTTGAACATCCTGTTGCGTATGTTCATACCCAAAATGGCCTAGCAGAAGCTTTTATAAAGCGACTGCAAGTGATAGTGAGGACCTTGGTTATGCGCACCAAACTCCCACTATCTGCATGGGGCTATGCAATTTTGCACGCTGCAAATTTGGTCCGTCTGAGGCCCATGGCCATCCAACCACTTTCTGCGTACCAGCTGGTTACTGGATGTGAGCCTGATATCTCACATTTACGCGTGTTTGGGTGCCTAGTCAATGTTCCAATTGAGCCGATAAGGCGTTCAAAATTTGGACCTCAGAAACGACGGGGAATATATGTCGGTTATAACTCCCCGTCCATCATTCGCTATTTAGAGCCCTTGACAGGCGATCTCTTTACTGCGAGACACGCGGATTGTGACTTTGATGAGGCAATCTTCCCGTCGTTAGGGGGAGAAATGCACGCTAACGTTGATGAGGAACGACGTGAATTAGCATGGCATGTGCCCGCTTTTGCTCATCATGATCCCCCCTCTGCACATAGTGATAAGGAAGTGCAGAGGATTCTAGGTCTGCAAGATATTGCAAATCAAATGCCAGACGCATTTAGCGACCTAGCAAAAGTCACGAGATCAATTATACCTGCTGCAAATGTGCCTGCAAGGATAAACGTCCCTGAGAGAAGCCATGTTCCTGTGAAACATGTTGCTCCGGTCGAACCCGTCGAGCAAAGGACGCTGCCATCGGCTGTCCAGTCCGCCGCTATTCCCAAGAAGAAGGGAAGACCGGTTGGTTCCAAAGATGTTCTGCCCCGAAAGCAGAGAAATCTTATTAAAAGCATTTTGCCACATGAGATCATTAAGGATCACGGTAATGTATTAGAAGAGCGCGTTCCAGATGAAACGCCTATTCCTAATCATGCCGATAACCTCGAAATATCCGTCGAGTATGCTAGCTTAGACGATATTTTGAAGCGAAACGAAACTGTCATCGATGATGTGTTCATATACTCAGTGGCCACTGACATTATGAACAATGATGACATGGAACCTCGTAGTGTTGCCGAGTGTCAACGACGAACGGACTGGTCACAATGGAAACAAGCAATCCAGGCTGAACTAGACTCCTTAGCGAAAAGAAGTGTGTTTGGACTCGTTGCTCCAACACCACCCAATGTTAAACCAGTTGGTCACAAATGGGTTTTCCTAAGGAAGCGTAATGAGAGAAATGAGATTATGCGATACAAAGCTCGCCTTGTGGCGCAAGGCTTCTCACAACGCCCTGGAATTGATTACGAGGAGACGTATTCTCCCGTAATGGACGTCATAACGTTCCGCTACTTAATCAGTTTAGTAGTTTCCGAAAAACTGAATACGCAGCTCATGGATGTGGTCACAGCCTATCCCTACGGGGATCTAGACACAGAGATATACATGAAAGTCCCTGAAGGACTAAAGATGCCTGAATCAAGTAGTTTCCGACCACGGAACGCGTTCTCGATTAGACTGAGACATTCGCTATATGGATTGAAACAATCCGGGCGAATGTGGTATAACCGTCTAAGCGAATACTTGATCGATTTGGGATACGTTAATAACGAACTTTGCCCATGCGTGTTCATAAAGAAATCCACTTCAGGATACGCAATCATCGCGGTCTATGTAGATGACATGAATCTCATAGGAACCGAAAAAGACTTGTCAGAAACTGCTGATATCCTGAAGAGGGAATTCGAGATGAAGGATCTTGGAAAGACACGGTTTTGCCTCGGCCTGCAGATCGAGCACCGTAAAGATAGAATTCTTGTCCATCAAGCGAACTACACCCAAAAGGTGTTGAGACGCTTTAGTCATTTTGATGTTAAGCCGTCCGCTACTCCCATGATCGTCCGTTCTCTAGACATTACTAAGGACCCATTCCGTCCAAAGGAGGACGACGAAGAGATATTGAGTCTTGAGTGCTCTTATCTGGGTGCAATAGGCGCTTTATTGTACTTGGCCCAATGTACTAGACCGGACATCTCGTTTGCTGTGAATTGTCTAGCTCGACACAGCACCGCGCCAACACGCCGCCATTGGAATGGCATAAAAGATATTTTTTGCTACCTTAAGGGTACTACGGACTTGGGCTTGTTCTATCCCTACGCGGTTTTGAGTGAGTCCAACGCTCTTGGCACTCGAAGCAACGCGACCCTTGTTGGCTACGCCGATGCGGGATACTTATCTGATCCGCACAAGGGGCGTTCCCAATCTGGTTATGTCTTTACCATTGGGAACACGGCAATTTCTTGGAGGTCTCGCAAACAGACCTTAGTGGCTACTTCAACGAACCACTCTGAGCTACTCGCGCTCTATGAGGCGACTAGAGAGTGTGTATGGCTTCGAGCTGTTATTGGCCATATTCGAAGTACATGTGATCTTCCATATGACCCAGATGAACCTGTTGTCGTCTATGAGGACAATACCGCTGTTATTGATCAAGCAAAACATGGTTACATCAAAAGGGATGCTACCAAGCACATATCGCCCAAGTTGTTCTTTACACATGAACAACAAGCGCTTCAGAAGATTGAAGTGCAACACATTGGATCGGAGAATAACCGTGCAGACTTGTTCACCAAGTCACTGCCAAAACACTCGTTCTAGAAACATGTCAGAGCGATTGGACTTAGGAAGCTTTCAGAGCTAGCCTAAGTAAAACATGTTTCCCGCACCCTGTTGTGTGCATGTGAGGGGGAGCGCCCCAACGAGCACCCCCAAACGCCATGTTGTGCGTATATCCCGCGCCCTGTCGAGTGCGAGTGAAAAGAGGAGCATCCTGATGTATGCTTGTGTACTCTTTTTCCCTTAGACCAAGTTTTTTCCCATTAGGTTTTCCTTGGCAAGGTTTTTAACGAGACACATTTCAAATCTCTTATTCACTAAGGACTATTGTGATCAGGGGGAGTATCCAGTGTATACTTCTAAACTATCGTGTACTCTTTTGTCCTTCGATCAGCGATTTTTCCCACTGGGTTTTCCCTGACAAGGTTTTGATGAGGCACCTTTGCAATGGTTAAGTTTACCCCCATCACACTGACCTGTGTGTACTCTTTTGTCCTTCGACCAAAGTTTTTTTTCTACTGGGTTTTCTTTGGTAAGGTTTTAACGAGGCACAAGTAGGTGGTCATTTTTGAATCTGCAAACTACAGACAGACAAAGAAGCTCAGAGGTATTTACAAGCAGAGTTTGTGAAGAGCCAAGGGGGAGTATTGTAATTCATCTCATCATGGTGACTCTTCATTTTGTAACTCATGAGTGACCTTTCATTATGCAACTCCCAACCTCTCTCTTCCTATATAAAGAGAGGTTGGGATAGCTTGTAGAGAAATTGAGACACATATATTGATATACATGTGAGGTTGAGCTAAGAGAAAGCTTCGTCTCCATGTGTTTGAGCTTTTGCCTTTGTAGAAGCATGGAAAATATTAGAATAATGATCCATGCGGCTCGGAGTAAGAAGCTTATGCGGCTCACACAGGAGCGGCCCTATGCGGTTCAAAGAAGACTCTCAATCGCATGCGGCTCGGGAGCGTATGCGGTTTAGCAAGGCATATGCGGCTCGATGGATGCCATGTGTGATCCTTCCCTACAGCTGGTCGTTTGGGGGTGGCCTCATTTAATGCTCTGACACGACTTGACGACTGTGACTGCTCTGACATAAAGTGTCATAATGGCTCTCCCATAATGACAGACTTTTCGGGAAAGGAAGAAGATCTCTGACCCGAACCGTCAGAAATCCTAGGTTGCCACGTGGCAACTCTCATGCGGCTTAAATGGAAAATAGCTCCATGCGGCTCACGAAGAAGTCACTCTATATAGTTAGAAGAAATCAGCATATGCGGCCCACCGAGAGCTCAATCCCTGCGACTCAATACAATGCTAGCTCATGCGGCTCGCAAAGACTATGCATATGCGGCTCACGGAAGGTTCGTCCCCTGCGGCTCGATGAGGCATTGTCTCATGCGGCTCAGGAAGAGTATCTCTCTGCGGTTCGAGGATAGTCAATCCTATGCGGCTCTGATAGGACTCACAATTAAGACACGTGGCATGGGATCAATAAGAGATTTAACCGAATATCAACAAATATATTTGACATCATCGTCGTAATTACTGAGATCAGGGCATATCATTTATCATCAAGCTAATGGGACACGTGGCAAGCAATCAGACATTAGCATAATCAATCACGAGGATTTAAAGCAGCTAGCATTAATTGCTCATGAGATACGATGCTATCCGCATTAATGGCCGAGATTCACTATAATCAGGATCAAGGGTTCAGATAGAATGAAGGAGCGCCGACATTCCAAACAGATAATCATTAGCAAACCCTAATGATCCCCCCCACTCTTATAAATAGCCAGCATCATTCCCTTGTGAAAAAAAAATGAGAGAGAGAGGTCGGCACCAAAAGAAATAAGGAGAGAGAGATCTACACAGAGAGAGCTCCCCCTTCCTTCTTGATAATCACAGAGAGAGAGAGAAGCCAGAAGAGCAATCCGAGGAGAGCAAGAAGAGCGTTTCTTCAACGTCGAGCAGATCTTCCCCGAGCCAAGGCTACATACTGATCGTCCAAGGAGTAAGGCAGAGCGGCCGTCGCTTTCCCGAGCCTCTATCGTCACCCCCCAGAATCAAAAATAAACAATCGTACTTGGTCTGTTGTACCTAGGTTTTCGTCCCTAGGCTTTCTTTGTACGAGCGAGTTTGTATTGTGAGTCTAAGTTCAGTCCTCCGATAATTGTTCTGTTCTTTTACAATCAATGGCAAACACGATGGCGACTCTGCTGGGGACTAACTTCTCCACGACTGAGGAGTTGGTGACGCAATCAGATACAGCCAAACTTGGCTCCACACAAAAGAATATGGTCGTCCGCTTCGACCAACAGGCATTCGAAGAGATGCTCTCTGAAGGCAGCGCTGGCCCGGCCCAGAAGCGCACCCGCACCACGAAGGCTCGCAAAGAATGGAGACCGAAGTCATTTGCTCCTCCTCAAGCCCTCGATGGGATGCCCTCTGTTGCTCAAGACGGCGAGAAGGATTCTCTTGCGGTCCCACTTCAGATCGTAGACAACTCTGCTGTCCCCAAGTCCGGCAGAAGAAAACATTATGATACTGGACTTGCAGGGACAAAGAGGGACTCTACGCGGACCGAACCGCAGAAGAGTATTAGCCGCAAGGAGAAAGCCCATGCGGCTACATCCGCCAACCGCATGAAGAAAACTCATGCGGCTACTTCTGTCAGCCGCATAACTTATGCGACTACAGTTCCCAACAACATGGACGAGACTCATGCGGCCAGTAAAGTCAATCGTTTGCAGAAAACCCATGCGGCCACAGATGCCAACCGCATGCGGCCAGCCTGCACGGTCGTGATCCCTAGCCGCATAAGAATTCGTCCGACGACAGGAGACAACCGCATGCAGACAGCCCGCACGGTTTCTGCTCCCAGCCGCATAGCATCTTCTCCATGCTCCTCTCGATCAGTTTTCGACCGTCTCTCGTACGGTCCGAACCCTGATGACTCTCTGGATGATAAGCCAGACTCTGTGATGCTCAACTTGGACTCTTCCTATTATGCACCCACATGTGCTAGAAAGAAGAAGTCTAGGGCAGCGCGGGCTCATCAAGCCCAGACAGCTGCCCCAACCTCTGACTATCAGGGCGTCCCGCTGATTATCATGCGGGCCTCTGATGGGAAGTTGTACAGAACCGCTCAAGTCCAATCCCCGACGGCGAACGGACAGAGTGGTTCCTCTGACCTGCGTGAGGCGATCCTCCACAAACGTAAGGAAAGAGAAGGGGCCTCGGCGCGCAAAGAATCCCCATATGGACGTCACTGCACCCAGATCATCGTCAACTGCTGCTGCAACAACGCGGCAGTGACGGAAGATCGTCCGTCCGTCTTCCACAGACTACAGCACCCGAACTCAGAAGATGAGGCACCTCCTGTTGTCTCCTGCAATTATGCTCAGAAGGTCCCCGCCGAGGGGAGAGGGAAGAAGACAAGCATCTCCAATCCAAAGATATCAGCCACTACAGCTAAGAAGTTGTCGGCTAAACGGTTACCCTCCACCGGAGTATACCAACACACCCGTTCGAAGACAAAATCTGCTGCAACAGGAGGCTCATCGTCCCCGACCCTGGGGGTCGTAGGAGCTGGGGGTAGTACTCCTCCGAACGTCCACAATAATCTAATGTTTCAAGGAGACGAACCCCGAGAAACAACCCTTCCATCGGGTACAACAGATACTGACGTCCCCGAGGACATCCATGATTCTCTAGGCGAAGCAAGCTCCGAAGCTGGGGGTAGTGTTCCTTCCGAGTCCGAACCTGAAGAGAACATCCCCACATATCCAGATGATTTCTCGACGCATGGGTACGACTCGGAGGGTACATCCTCCACCACTCCCTCCGTCACTCCTCATGTGAAGACGGTATTCATGACAGATAGCAATCAAGGCGGTTCCAGCGATCGCCAGCGCATCGACACGTTGGAGGCCATATTGCATGCCTTGGTCAAGTCTGTAGACGAGATCAAAGCGGCACTTCCTACTCTGCAGGGAGTGACACCTGGCCAGACAAGCACGGGTCCCGCAATCAACGTAGATTCAAATTCAGCGGCACCAAACCAGGGCAATAATCCTCCCGAGATAACGGCCCCTACAGCGATAGATGAGGCCCGAGAAGTAAGAAGAGAGGTTCAGGAGCTCCGAGCAATGTTCCACGCCCGAGAAAACTCTCAAGACCTCAGAATACGGCAACCATATCCTGCTAAATAGAGGGATGTTCCCTTTCCGCCAAGATATAAGCCGTTCAATATCAACCCATATGATGGCAAGACTTCAGCAAGTCGATACATCACTTACTTTGAGGTCACTACCGACCATCTGCCCCATGATGACGCTATCCTCACGCGATTATTCATTGGGGCATTGGAAGGAGTCGCCTTCGATTGGTACCGCAACCTGCCAGACAATTGCATCCACTCCTTCGCTGGCTTCAAACGCTTGTTCTTGGAGAGGTTCTATGAGGTAGGGCAGGATGTTACGATGTCTACCCTCATGGACGTCGTTCAAGGAGAGAAAGAACTGACGAGAAATTACATTGAGCGGTTTCGTCAAACCGCAATGAAGTTACCATTTGGCAACCCGGACTCTTCTTTGATTGAAATTTGCCAAAAGAGACTACTTCCAACAATTAGTCTCTGGATGGGCGAAAGTCAGTTCAAGGACTGGAAGGCTTTTATCATCAGTGCTACAAGTGCTGAAGAACGATTGAAGAAGGCTCGCCAACTGGGGTTGCATATCTCGGAGGGAGAGAACAAGAGCAAGCGTCCCAACACCAGCAACGACAATGGGAGTAGCCCCTCCAACAGCCGGGACAACAAAGGCAAGCAGGCTATGGTGACCGATACAGCCCAGAAGCCCGAGCCACAGCCAGCAGACAAACAATGGCCTCAAATCACTTATTCCTTTGAAGACGGTCACGTCAAGCCTATCTTGGACATGCTTATACAAGGAGATAGGATTCAGCTTCCTCCACCAAGACGGGAGCCTCGGCCGGCTGATTTGGAGAACCCAAAGTTCTGCCATTACCATCGCTACGTCCACCATGCTACACACGACTGCTATCAACTAAAACGGTATATCCAAAACCTCATCGATTCGAACGCCCTGGCCATCGATTTCAAAGAGGTAACCGTGGCAGCCAACATGGTATCCGTACAATTCGGCAGCTTCCTACCAACAGAGACTCAGGACGGGGTTATACCCATCCCTCTGGCAACAATGGAGATTGCTAATCTGCCGCCTGCTCGCGATCAAGCCGCTGGTCTAGTACCCCTCACCACATCACGAGGGGAAATTATATGGGTCCATCCGGACCTAGTCTACGAGATAACTCAGCCCTCTCCACCTTCTAAAAGGAAAAGTGAAAAAGTTAGATCCTGCCGTACAGCCTCGGCGGAAGAAGAGGAAGTTTCGGCCGTCACTACTCGATCCGGAACACAAGCCCAACCTGTGACCGAAAGCGCGACTGATGATCATCCGCCCACTACCAATAATGCTCCGGGACCGGCTCAGCCTTCGACGACCGACAAGCCTAGGCCGAAGGAGACTCGCTTCGACAAGTCCCTCCGGAAGGAGACACCTCAGGGGCTGGAGAGGCCCTACAACTTCGACATCTTAGCGCAATTAGCTAATACCCCGGCCAAATTGTCTTTATATGAACTCCTCAGGCTCTTAAAGGATGTCCGTACGGCCCAAATTGTCTTTATATGAACTCCTCAGGCTCTCAAAGGATGTTCGCACGGCTTTAAGTGAGGCGCTCCAAAATGCCGACGCATACTTGGCTCAGGTCAACCTCACGGGAGATAACCAACCTGCAGAGCTCCAAGATAGTACGTGTACGGGAGCAATGCCCAATATCGTCTTTTCTCCGCAAGATATGCTCATCAAAACTAACCTGCATGATCGCCCGCTATACTACACTGGATACATCGGAGACGTAAAGGTGGACCGAATGCACATTGATCCTGGGTCCTCTATAAGCATCATTCCAAAGGGTCTGCTACATCATCTTCGCATTCTGATGCATCGCCTGACACCTATAAGCACCGCCATTAGCGGTTTCAATTCGGGCAGGAGCTACCCAATAGGGAAGATCCATTTGAAGTGTCAGATCGGCGATCTCCAATCAGAAGTCACCTGTTATGTCATAGATGCCGACACTTCTTACAATATCCTTCTGGGACGGCCTTGGATACACGATTATATGATCGTGCCTTCCACACTACACCAGTGCTTCAAATATGTCGATAAGTACGGCTTCGTGAGGACAGAGTTTGCCGATATCGATCCCTTCAAGGGGGTCGAATCTTATTACTCAGACTCCTGTCTATACGAAAAATCAAAGAAGCATCTGGTCGAAGAAGATGTGCAAACTCACAACAAGACGGCTACAGGATCAGAAGAACCTCTAACGATCCGCCTTCAGGCTCGCAAACCGGGCAATTCCGCACCCCTTGCGGCCACTCTGCGTAAGGACGCAATCAGTCTCTCCGCATAAGAAGAACAGATGAGAATCCGGCTGCCAAAGTTCGGCCAAGCGCCGAGACCCATAACAGGGCCACTTACCATCAGACTACCGAGAGTCGGTCAGCTCCAAACGGAGAAGCCCAATCCCTCCGACAGACCGCTCACAATACGCCTTCCCAAGAAGGTTCTTCACCCCGATGCGAGGTCTGACACTTCTAGCGAACCAGCCACCCCTCGCCTCACATCAAGTACCAAACTGGGGGTTGCTAGTTTACCAACAACTCCACGATCTGCTCCGCCAGTTGAGCCTCTGAAGATCAAGCTGACTAGGTCGTCCTCCCAGTCTTCATTTATACAGGGGGTGGCCAAAGAAGAACCAAAATTGGCCAAGTATGTGGTTGCCCACTCCGATACCCCCTCCGCAGATGATGTAATCCCTCTAGAAAAGATACCTTACTTCATCAATAAAGGGTTATCTTTGAACTACACCGAGCTCAATAAGCTATGTACAATGTACGCTATAGAACACGATATAGGCACTCACCTACATACACAGGTGACAAACGTGTACACCGCCATCCGACTTACTCCAGTAGAAGACACTTACCGAATAGTCGAGGGAGGGGACCACCCGATCATCTTTGGCCGGACGAACAACCCACATCCCCCCGCTATGGAAGAAGTCGACTTCGGGTCAGATGCCGGAAGACTGCCTCTGTATCTCTATAGCCCTCAATCCAAATATCTCATGCAGAAACAGGGGTATAATCTAGAGACAACGCCAGGACTGAACTACGGTACTGGACGACGATTACCTTTGAAGACGCCAGCCCCGGCGGGCAAACCACGGAACTACTATAACAAAACCCGATGCGGTTTAGGATATGTAACGCCTACTACGACCCCTGAAAGCTCAGATGAAGAATGCGACTGGCAGTCACATTTAACCGGATCACCGACTTCCGACTCAGATACCAGCATCGGAGATGTATTCAGACAAATCATGTCAGTCAACATGACGTTCGCTGACGCTTACGAGGAAGACGAAGACATCCCCGAAATCCTTGAGCTAGAACCATGGGCCCAGCAATTAGACGTGCAATTGGAAAAACGGTTCGAACTGAGAGAACCTCCTACTGAAGATGAGGTCATACAAGTGGATCTCGGCAGCGAATCTTCTCCAAAACCGATCTTTATCAGTAAAAGCCTGACAAACGAAGAACGAGAATCGCTGCTGAAACTCGTCAGAGAATATATCGACGTGTTCGCGTGGAGTTACGAGGACATGCCGGGGCTAGACCCCGATATCGCTCTTCACAAACTCAACATACGGCCAGATGCAAAGCCAGTCAAACAGCAACAACGACGCTTCCGCCCAGGCGTCATGGATGCAATTGAAGCCGAAGTCAACAAGCTAATAACCAGCGACTTCATTCGTGAAGAGCAACATCCTGACTGGGTCGCCAACATAGTGCCGGTCCTTAAGAAAAATAGGAAGATCCGAATCTGCATCGACTTCCGTAATCTGAATGAGGCATGTCCGAAGGACGAGTTTCCCTTCTCCATCACAGACATCATGATCGACAACACATGCGGCTTTGAACGTATGTCATTCATGGATGGATTCTCGGGGTACAATCAAATCAAGATGTCTCCCGACGACGAAAAGCACACATCATTCCGAACGCCGATTGGTACATACAACTACACAGTCATGCCATTCGGTCTAAAGAATGCTGGCGCTACATATCAGCGGGCCATGAGTATCATTTTCCGAGAACACTTACGCAAAATAGTAGAATGCTATATCGACGACATTGCCGTCAAGAGTCGCCATAAGGAAGATCATCTGCAAGACCTGAGAACGGTATTCGACCTGATGAGAGCCCACAACCTGAAGATGAACCCTACGAAATCATTCTTGGGCGTATCCAGCGGGAAATTCTTAGGCTTCATTATCACGGCACGGGGCATCCATGTAGACCCTGAGAAGACGAAGGCAATCATGGAGATGGGTCCCCCGAAAAATCTCCGCGAACTCAGAGGCCTCCAAGGGAGGCTAGCTTACATCAGGAGGTTCATTTCCAACCTCTCCGGGCGATGCCGACCGTTCACACACCTCATGAAGAAGGGAGTCTCATTCGTATGGGACGAGGAATGCCAGCGTGCTTTCGACGACATCAAAGAATATTTGTCCAATCCCCCAGTCCTGGTGGCCCCGGTCCCCGGAAAACCATTCCTGCTCTACGTACGAGCGATGGAACACTCCCTTGGTGCCCTGCTAGCATAAAATAACGATGCAGGCCACGAGCAGGCCATATATTATCTCAGCCGAATGATGATCGGGCCAGAACATCGATACACCGCCGTAGAGAAGGAGTGTCTCGCCCTGGTATTCGCTATTCAAAAGACGCGGCACTATGTCACAGGACAAACCATACATGTGATCTCGCGAGTCAACCCCCTCAGAGTCCTCATGACTAAACCAAGGGCCCTCAGCTCTCGCCTCGCCACATGGGCAATATTGTTGTCCCCCTATCATATGATTTTCGTCCCACAAAAGGCTGTTAAGGGTCAGGCCCTAGCAGACTTTTTGGCAGCCCACCCAGGATCGGAGTCATCCAGAATCTATGAAGAGATCCCAGACGAGGTTGCCGATTCGAATACAGCCACCCACGATAACATATGGCGAATGTTCTTCGATGGCGCCTCAAGGACCGGACCCAAGGGAAACATCGTCGTCGGGGTCGGAGTGGTATTAATTTCTCCTACTGGGCTGGTGATCAATCGCGTCTACTCCCTCACGGAACCCTGCTCCAACAATGTGGCCGAATATAACGCTCTGGTCATTGGCCTCCAACTTACAAAAGAGCTGGGGGTAGAATACCTTGAAGTATACGGCGACTCCCAACTAATCGTCAATCAGATCAGGGGCTCATACGAGGTTCGCCATGAAGACATGATCCCCTACCATCAAATTGCGATCAACATTATCTCATCATTCGAGGGATTCTTCATCGAGCACGTCCCCAGACTCCAAAATATCGAAGCTGATGCCCTAGCAGGCCTGACTGCTTCCCTAGCAGTGCCAAATCACTCTCATCATTCGGTCGATGTAATCGGCCATGAGCTGGTCTGCCCCAAGAACAACGTTCAAGCCCTGGCGAGTTATTCTGCTCAGATGATCGATGAAGCGCCAGACTGGAGACAACCATTCATAGACTTCGTGGTCTACGACATCCTGCCTGAGAACCCGAAGGAGGATACTTCTATCAGACGACGTTCTCTCAGGTTCTTCTACGATACAGAGACAAAAATGCTGTATCGTCGCTCCTACGACGGATTACTACTTCGGTGCTTGTCGAACGCAGAAGCCAAAGAAGCCATACGAGAGGCTCATGACGGTGTCTGCGGGGCCCATCAGCCCGGCCTAAGCTACAGGACCGCCTTCGTCGGATGGGCTACTACTGGCCCACGATGGTGGCAGATGCGATAGATTATGCCAGAAAATGCAAGGCTGCCAAGTCCACGCAGACTTCATTCACCGACCATCCGAATTTCTACATCCGACAGTAGCATCCTGGCCATTCGAAGCATGGGGAATGGATATCATTGGTCCAATCACCCCACCTTCCTCCCGAAGACATCGCTTCATACTTGCGATCACTGATTATTTCTCCAAATGGGCGGAAGCTGTCCCACTCGCAGAAGTTAAAACTTCAAACGTGATCAGCTTCCTTAAGCATCACGTTATCTACCGCTTCGGACTACCACGAAGAATCATCCATGATAATGGTCCACAGTTTATAAGCCATGCATTCTACCGATTCTGCGATAAGCACCGCATTCAGAATGTCGCTTCGACACCATACAACCCGGCAGCAAACGGGTTGGCAGAGGCATTCAACAAAACAATCATCAAGCTCCTCAAGAAGTTCGTCTCCTCCAACAAATGCGACTGGAACGAGAAGCTCGGCGAGTGCTTATGGGCTTATCGCACCACGGTTCGAACAGCCACCGGGAATACACCATTCTCTCTGGTGTACGGGAGCGAGGCAGTCCTCCCTTTGGAGACTCAGATCCCCTCACTCCGCGTCGCCCTCACTTATCAATTGACGACGGATGATAACTACCGACGACGACTACAAGAGTTGGAGGCTTTAGATGAAAAGCGCCTCCTAGCTCAGCAAAGGATCGAGCTATACCAAGCACGCATCTCCGGAGCCTTCAACAAGAAAGTTAAAATCAGAACATTCCAAGTGGGTGATCTTGTTCTGGCAGTCCGGAGGCCGATGGTCATGACTCACAAGACCACCGGTAAGTTCCAGCCAAAATGGGAAGGTCCATTTGTCATCGAGACCGTGTTCTCCAACGGCGCCTACCGCCTCGCTAAGCAGAACGGAGACTTGCTCATGTTGCCCGTCAACGGCAAGTTCCTGAAGAAATACTATGTTTGAACATCATTCTCCAGATTATCGAGTCATGTACTCCTTTAGTACCACTGAACTCCCATCCATCATTCTCCAGATTATCGAGTCATGTACCCCTTTAGTACCACTGAACTCTCATCCACCCTATTTCAGATTATCGAGTCATGCACCCGCTGGTGCCGTTGTACTCTCACTCCCTCAATAGTCCAAATTACCAAGTTATGTACCAGCTGGTGCCTCTGAACTTACATTTCGGTCACTCTTTCAGGTAGTAAGTCAAGTATGATTATACCTCTGAACTTTCTTCCTGGCAGAGATCCTCCCTCAGGATTCACTACCCGCACTTCCAGTGCACAAAAAGGGTAGTCGATCCACCAATTTCCGAAACGACCATGTCCTCATTACCTCTGAGTCGTCTTCACTTCCACCAAAAACAAACCGCCCCCTCGCATAGAACTTCCACGTTCTCCTACCTCTGAGTCGTTCTATGTACCTAATCTTCATTGAGCCCACTCCTGCCATGTCCTCACTACCTCTGAGTGGGAAGGCTCCGTCGAAGAAATCGTCATATTTGCCATGTCCACATTACCTCTGAGCAAGTATGTCGATCCCCTTTTAACCTATTATCTGTACCCACAACCGGAGTACGATAAGGATAATAGATCCACAAATGTCCCATGTTGACCACAAATGTCCTCTATTGACCACAAATGTCCTCTGTTGACCACAAATAGCTTCCGTAAAGTCTCTCCTGCCATGTTCTCATTACCGCTGAGCAGGAAGATTTCACGATAAAACCTTCATGTTTGCCATGTCATCATAACCTCTGAGCAAATGTGATTGGTTTCCTTTCATCCCATTATCCGTATCCTGAACCAGGGTACGCCAAGGATAATAGGCCCACAAATATCCCTTGCTAAGCTTCTTAGCATAAATCCACCATCTTACCATGCCCCGGGAGCCCAGCTGCTCTACGGCATTCCTTCCCCCAGTACCGAGAACATCCATGACCATTTTGCCGTGGCTGTCCCGGACATCCTAATCAAACTTGTTATCCATACCTAAAACCAAGGTACGCCTAGGGTAACAGGTCCACAAATAATCCCCCAGTAAATCCGGTTCCATAAATACCGCAAGTACAAGAAAGAAAAGATGAGTTGAAACATGCTCATTTATTCAAAAATTAAAGGGCTACATCAGCGGGGATCACATCCCTTACAAAAATTAAAAGAGAAAAGAGAAAAAAAAAAGAGAAGAGAAGACAGAGGACGGATCACTGCTCTGGAGCACATAACGCCATAAGACGGTCCTTTAACAAGGCAACCGACCGCTCAAGCCTCTGTTTGGCTCGACGCTCCACCTCCTGGTTCAGCACCGCCGCATCCTCCAGATGAGCATGGGCTTGCCAGTTGTCCTCAAACTTCTTGAAGGCCCGCTCCAGGTTGACAGAAGATCGGGAAACCCTCTCGGCCTCCCGAGCAATCGACTCCTGTTCTGCATGAGCAGCCTCCCGCTCTGACTCTAAGAAGGCCAACTCCTTCTGGAGTGCGAGAATCCGCTCCTTCGTGTCAGCTATTCCACGAGAGGCAGATTCTTCCCGGGCCCTACAAGCCTGACTCCGACGACCCAGTCGGTCATAGGAGACGGAGAACTTATCAAGATCCCCCTGCACAGCCGGCCCGACAGTTTCTCGAGCGAGCTTGATCCTGTCCCGAGCAGCAACCAGGAAGCCCCGCTCTCGTTCGATCGCAGCAGGCAAACCAGCCTGCCGTACTGCCAGCAGTTGGGTCACAAGCTGGTCAGCCTCTGTCAGCTTAGGCTCCAGGAACGCGGCTAACCCCACCCCGCCAGGAAGACCCTTCAGAGTGTCGATTTGACCCCGAGCGCCCCGCAGAGACAGAGAAAAAGGGATCCCCCGTTCCACGGCAGCATTTACACCCCTCCCTAAGTGGCGATAGAAACTGTCAACCACATCCTGCGTCACCTCGTTCAGAGCCTCCGAGGAAACCGGTGTCAACGGGAGTGTGGCTGGTAGCACGGAAGAAGACGCGACGGAATCTGTCGTTCCTGCCACAAGAGAAACCAACTCCGCACGGAAAGACGCTTGAACATCGGTCAATTCCTCTTCAGCGGCCCGCAGAATTTGGATGCTCGGCAGGTTCGAGAAGTCAATCTCCGGAGCCGTATAAGCAGCCAACGAGGCCGGGGCCAGCACCAACTCCATCCCCATCTGCCCAGAGCTGGCAGGATGTCCCTCAACATGCGATGACGAAGGGGAGGAAACGCTCCTTTCCCCCAGATCACGGTAGACCGGGCCTTCTCCAAGAACATCAGCGACAGGAGATAAAGGGTCAGGACCTGCACGGCCAAGGCAACCATGAATCGACTTGACCTGAAGGATATGCTGATAGAGCAAATAAGCCCCCTCGATGGTCAATATGTGGCTCAGCTTACCAGTGGAGGAATGTGGAGGCTGAGGCTCGCCTACGGCCATCACAACCTCTTCACCAACAGCCTCCGAGTCAGGAATAAAAGACTCATCCGCCCTTGCTTCCTCGGGAGGGGATGCACCGAGGATGGCGTCATCTCGTCGAAGTTCAGAAATCTTGGAGACGGGCCCAAGGAAACTTTCGTCACCCTGGGCTGGGGCCTCAGCAGCTTGGGAGTCCTTAGCCGCCGCTGAGAGAGCCCCCGCAAAAAGGACCGCGGCACACATGTCGCTAATCAAAGCGGCAAGGGCCGGATCAACTACTGAAGCAGCAGATGGTTCAGGAGAGCCTGGTTCGTCAGACGCCTACAAAGAAAAATGATCGAGTCAAATCCCCGAGAGAAAAGAAAGCTACAACAAAGATAGAACTCCGACTTGGACTTACCTCCGGAACATCGTCTGCACCTTCACCCTTCTCGGTGATAGGTGTCCCACGAGACCTAACAGCAGCTCTCTTCACGAAAAAGGTCGCTCTACTGTCAGGAGATTCGTATCTGACCCGTTTACGCGAGGGACCAGATACAGCTGAAGGGTGTTCTTCTCTCACTGCTCCCTCTTGTGTAGTAAGCGGCGGATCTTCCGCCGGTTCATCAAGTGGGGGAAGCGGTTGATCCGCTACTTCTTCATCCCCACCAGAAAGGAAGTCTTCGCTATCATCCTCCTCCTCAGCCGACTCAGAAGGTTCTGATTCAGGGAGAGGAATCTGGAGCGCCAGTTGCTTTCTAGCCTTAGCCCCCTTAGGCTTCTCCTCTAAACCAGTACCTACGATGAAGCTGGTACTCGGATCGAAGTTAACAGGAGGCTTGTTCGCCATAACGTGATACAAAGTGGCCACGTACAAAATTTCCCTCGGTGCCTTGGCATCGGGAACCGAGAAGCTGGCCCAAGTATGATAAGCGTCGTAATAATTCCACGCTCGGACGCCGTCAAGAACGCTACCTTCAAAACCCAAACAAGGGTTGGGACAATCAAGGAACAACTGGCTATAACCAAATTGACGGGAAAACCTACTGGGTAGGTAAGGCTCCAAGTACACATTATCCCGGTTGCGATAAACCAGATGCGCGGGGCGGATATTGCGCAACCAAGCAAGCATATCCGGAGACAGAAAATAAGAAGGTCCAGTACCATCAAGGTGTACCTTCCTCACTTCCTCATCAGAAAAAGGAGGAACAGACACAAAGAGATCACACCCATCCACTCTCGCCAACGCCCTCCGACAAGCTGGCATAGTGTTGTATTCCCAAGACCGGTGATGGCATTTGAAGAGAAAAGCGGCCTCGGCCGTAGCATCTTCCGCTACCCCAGGTCCTAGCAAAGACTTATAGTGCATCGCCAACCACCCCATTAGGTAGTGAAAGGGCAGTTCTACGCGCTCAAAATCCAAAGTCTTCCTGCGAGCAATAACCTTGGACGAGAATGTCCGCAGACCATGATGTATGCTGCATACCATAGCAGGAAGGAGGGCCAGCCTAACTCCGAATACTAGCTTAACGGCAGGGAGGATGAAATGACGACCAATCCTCTCGATAGAGCCCACTCCGCCTGAGACTACGCAGTTCCATAGCCATATCATCAAAAATCCAGCCAGAAGCGCCTTCTCTGACAGTTGTATGGTCCCGTAGTAAAAATAACTAAGAGAGTCAACTTGACTCCCGAATATATCACTCTTGGATCGCGACTTTTTGACATTGGACATCAGATCCCTTACCTCTGCATGCGATCGAGGGGCTCGGGGAGTAACTTCACCAGAAGGATCAACCCTAAAGAGGTAATTAATCCAGGATGTGGTATGGGGAGCGGTCCCCTCAGAGCTATCCGTCGTTTTTATGGCCATTTGATGACAAGCACTATGGTGGCACAACAACTCCCGATACACCGCAACAAAGCCCGGGAGTTGCCTGTCCAAGACCTCGAACTCCTCATTCGACGGTGTATACACCTCGAAAGGCTCATTCCCCCATGGAAGTTTAGAGACAGTATACATCTCGTGAAGAGCAAGCCCCAGTTCCCCTACTGGTGTAAAGAATGTCCCCGTTCGCTGGCTGTACATCTCCAAGAGCGCCAGTGGTTTATTAATGGAAAGCCCATGACAAGTGCCCCGAATGGCATGGTAAAGCCCCACCTCCCTCAAGAATGCTCCATAAGTCTGTAGAACCCAAGCAGTCAACTGGGCCCACGTAGAGGTGGGGTTTATCCAGTTCGGCAATGCCAGCCTACCAACAGGATAAGACTTCTTGCGAACAAGCCGATTCAGGAAAGTATCAGCCTGAGTAAGTGTGAAATTGGGACCATATACATTCATAAAAGAGCCCGGGGCCAGACCCATCATATACCGGAGGACGGAATCCTTACCTGCATACGCTGACTTCATATTCGAATTATAATGGATGTTGCCCATCAACATCCCTGGTTGAGTGGGAGTTAGGTTACACACCATCTTCCGGTCTAGCAACACCATATTGAACCATGACAAAGGATAATGACGTTCCATGAGAGGAATATGGATTGCCACCCCATCCAAAGAAAAATCCCAGTTCTCAGAAATCTCTAAGACCCGAGGATTCTTGATGGTTAAAGCATCCCCAAAAAGGAACAAAGGCTTCAGGTATTTTCCATCCAGCTTTCCAGTATTCATCATGGAACGGAGGTAATGAAGGGTTTGACTCTCTATAGCCTTCAACCTCTCCGAAGGCTCATCAGTAGGGAACTGATTCGATACATGCCTAATTAAGTCGTCAAGACGCACGCCCAGGGCGAATTGATTTGAACCCACTATAAGCTCCCCAGCAGGATTTATGGGCAAGCTCACTGGAAAAATACGAAAGAAACGAGGTTAGAAGATAGTCAAAAAAACAGAAGCATTGGAAAGGTCATCTGAGCCTATGCGGCTCGGTTCGTTACAGTTTCATGCGGCTCAGCATTTGATACGTATATGCGGTTCAGTGCATCATAACCTCATGCGGCTCCGAGTTAGCCGAGCTCATACAACTCAAGTCCAGACGAACTGATAGACCCATGCGGTTCAAGTTAAGCACGCCTACAGAGTTAGATTCATGCGAGCTGACGTGAGCAGACGAATTTCTGCGGTTCAAAAAAGATGAGCAACGCTTATGCGGCCCAAATCAAAAACACGTATGCAAACGCAGATCGAGTATAACAAGTTCATACGGCCCCATAAGACGAAGGGCTCATGCAGTCCCATCAATAAAGCCCCGTATACGTGGCTTGTGCATAAAGTATGCAGCAGAGCCATGGCGACAGTTAGGGTTTTCAGACGATCTCTTACCAGCGATAGACGGATGGACATCGGGATAGATGGAGTGTGCAATGACCGGCGGAGGGGCAACTACGTTTGCCGTAGCAGTCGCTGTAGAAGCAACTGCCTTACCCTTAGCGGCCTTCGATGCTGCAGCTTTCTTGGGAGCCATTGTCGGTTGCTAAAGGAAGAAGACGAAGAGCAAAGACGGCAAATAGAGAATCAGAGCAAAGAGAGAAGGTAAAGAAAAGCCCCAAGAGGCTTAAAGACTCCTATTTATAGGCAAAAGAGACCCACGAAACAAACAGACGTCTCGGAGTATGTCTCGGATTATGCGCCGCCCCCCAAAGAATAAAGGCAAAACGCTTCGGTCAAGGCAAAACCGACTCTTGGGATCCTCCCCCAAAAGGCGACGTTAAATCAAATCAAAGGCACTTAATGAAGATTTGCACACGTGTTCAGGACACGTGGCAACCAGTTTATGCGGCCAGATGAATTTATGCGGCTAAGGCACTTATGCGGCTAGGAAGCTCAGGCAGACAGAAAAATCCTATGCGGCATAAACGGGGCCATGCTTCTTGTTCAAAGTATTCCAATTTTTACAAATTGAAAACTTTGAAGGGGGTCCTGTAGAAGCATGGAAAATATTAGAATAATGATCCATACGGCTTGGAGTAAGAAGCTTATGCGGCTCACACAGGAGCGGCCCTATGCGGTTCAAAGAAGACTCTCAATCGCATGCGGCTCGGGAGCGTATGCGGTTCAGCAAGGCATATGCGGCTCGATGGATGCCATGTGTGATCCTTCCCTACAGCTGGTCGTTTGGGGGTGGCCTCATTTAATGCTCTGACACGACTTGGCGACTGTGACTGCTCTGACATAAAGTGTCATAATGGCTCTCCCATAATGACAGACTTTTCGGGAAAGGAAGAAGATCTCTGACCCGAACCGTCAGAAATCCTAGGTTGCCACGTGGCAACTCTCATGCGGCTTAAATGGAAAACAGCTCCATGCGGCTCACGAAGAAGTCACTCTATATGGTTAGCAGAAATCAGCCATATGTGGCCCACCGAGAGCTCAATCCCTGCGACTCAATACAATGCTAGCTCATGCGGCTCGCAAAGACTATGCATATGCGGCTCACGGAAGGTTCGTCCCCTGCGGCTCGATGAGGCATTGTCTCATGCGGCTCAGGAAGTGTATCTCTCTGCGGTTCGAGGATAGTCAATCCTATGCGGCTCTGACAGGACTCACAATTAAGACACGTGGCATGGGATCAATAAGAGATTTAACCGAATCTCAACAAATATATTTGACATCATCGTCGTAATTACTGAGATCAGGGCATATCATTTATCATCAAGCTAATGGGACACGTGGCAAGCAATCAGACATTAGCATAATCAATCACGAGGATTTAAAGCAGCTAGCATTAATTGCTCATGAGATACGATGCTATCCATATTAATGGCCGAGATTCACTATAATCAGGATCAAGGGTTCAGATAGAATGAAGGAGCGCCGACATTCCAAACAGATAATCATTAGCAAACCCTAATGATCACCCCCCACTCTTATAAATAGCCAGCATCATTCCCTTGTGAAAAAAAAGAAAAAAAAGAAGAGAGAGAGGTCGGCACCAAAAGAAATAAGGAGAGAGAGATCTACACAGAGAGAGCTCTCCCTTCCTTCTTGATAATCACAGAGAGAGAGAAGCCAGAAGAGCAATCCGAGGAGAGCAAGAAGAGTGTTTCTTCAACGTCGAGCAGATCTTCCCCGAGCCAAGGCTACATACTGATCGTCCAAGGAGTAAGGCAGAGCGGCCGTCGCTTTCCCGAGCCTCTATCGTCACCCCCCAGAATTAAAAATAAACAATCGTACTTAGTCTGCTGTACCTAGGTTTTCGTCCCTAGGCTTTCTTTGTACGAGCGAGTTTGTATTATGAGTCTAAGTTCAGTCCTCCGATAATTGTTCTGTTCTTTTACAATCAATGGCAAACAGCCTTACAACACGTTATCAGCACCACTCAAGTGTACATTTACAAGCTATTCTAACCTCTCTTTATATAGGGAGAGAGGTTGGGGGTTATGAAGAAATGAAGGGCCAAAGGTCATGTAGGTTACAAGAAGATGAATGTGTAGAGACATATGAGTTACAACAATAATTAGTTATTAACTGTTAATTATGATAAATGGTTTATTATTATTTTACGTTACTGAATGTTACTATTAAGCTTGTGTAATTAATAATAATTGCAAGTGGTATCTATTAGTTAACTTCTAAGTGGATTCTATTTGGGAAATATATTTTCGTAATTAATTACTATTTAGTAATTAGGAAGTGTAACTATCTTTAGTTGACAGTTAGCTAGCAGTAAGAAGAGTTTTTAACTAATTTTATTGAATAAATTAGTTTTCTGTTCCTGATAACTAATTTGATCTGTTTGAAGGGAATATTTGAAAAACTATTTGAATCATTTTAGTTGAAAACCAGTTTGAATGAAGTCTGTTTTGATTTTAAAATTCTGTTTTAAACTCTGTTTCAATTTATTGGAGGGAAAACCGATTTTTGAAGACTGTTTTAATATTTGAATTTTGTAAAGCAGTTACTGACTAATTGCTAATAGCCCTCAGATCTACACATTATTACCTACACTGTCATCACAGAAATACACCTAGATCTACATTAATTTACAGTTGTGCCACTACTACTCTATACAAGCACAGTAATTATTTTACTATAAATTTACACGATTCCCAAGGCTCTGACACCACAGTACCCCCTCTCTCTCTCTCTCTCACCTCTCTCTCTCATCTCTCTCTCTCTCATCTCTCTCTCTCTCCTCGCTGGGCAGAGGCCGAGCCCACCGGAGCGTCGCCGTCGTCACCAGAGTTCGATCCCCGCACTGCCACCTTGGACCGCGTGCACCGCCAGAGTCGCCTCGACTACAGAGCACTGACCCCCTCGTTCAGTGTGCACCGCCATCAGCGTCGCTTCGTAGCTCGTGCCACCGCCACTCCAGTACCGCCTGTTCCTCGGAGACCGCACCACCATCACGTGCAGCGAGCCGCCTTAACTGCAGAGCGCCGACCCTTCGAGAGATCGCCACCTCGAGACGAAGCCGTCGTCGCTCGCCGAGCCATCACCGGAGCCGTTGCTTCGTAGCCTGTGCCGACCGAAGCCTGCTGTGCCGAGCCACCACCGGAGGACGGAGCTCCGCCTCGCCAGGATCGCCGTGGATCGATGACCCCGTCAGGCTGGTAAGCACGTTCATCACCTTCTCGAACCCCCTTCTCTTCCTGTTGTAGAAATTAGGGTTTATTTTGAGGTTAGGGTTTCGGACCATAGTTAGGGTTTTGAAGTGGGGAAGACGATCGGTTGGGGTCCAGAACCTAGATCTAGGGTTTCTGACCTAGAAATCGAGATATAGGGTTTTGATTCTAGAATTTGGGTTAGGGTTTCGAGCTGAGGCTTGAGCCATGGAAATATTAGGATTAGGGTTTCCTAACCTAGGGTTAGGGTTTCCTAGCTGGAGGAAGAAGCTAGAGGAAGCTGTGGCCATGGAGAAGAAGAAACTAGAACCTAGGGTTAGTTTTGGATGTTGGATGGCCGGATCTAGGGTTTTCGCCGGGGAAGACGAAGTCTGGTCGACTGAGTTTCGAAACACTAGGGTTTCGGCTGTACAGGATCCTAGGGTTAGGGTTCAGGCGGACTGGAAGGGAAACGAAGTAGAGGAAGAAGATGAGGGGGAATGGGTGGTTTGCCGCCGGAGAAGAAGAGTCGGGCTAGGGTTCAGAAGGTTGGCCATGGAGACAAACACTAGGGTTAGGGTTTCTCTTGGCTGGGGTTGAAAGAGGTGAAGAAGCCAAGGTTGGGCTGAGAAGAAGGCGGAGACAAAAGTCTCGCCGGAGAAGACGGTGAACAGGGAAGAGTTCTCTCGAACTCTCTGGTCGCTGAGTGAAGAATGTGAGAGGAGAGAGAACGTGAGTAGATTTTTATGTAAGGGGTCGGGCCGGGTTTCTGGGCCGTAAGCTCGGGCTAGTATTGTTGGGCTGTTAATTAAATAAGAATTAAGTTTATTCATTAAGTTTTAAACAGAGAGTTAAGGACTGGGTTTGGGCCAGGGTCTGTGGGTTGTTGGTTGGGCTGATTGATTAGAGATTTTAATTCGTTTTTATTTTTTTATTTTATCAGTGAATATAGGAATTGGCCAGGGTCTTGGGCCAGAGCTTTAGGCTGGCCTGTTCGATTTTTTTAAGTTAAACTGTTAGTTAGAGTTATGGGCTGGGATTATTATGAAGGGTTTTGGGCTCTTGATTATTCATAGTTATTATAATTCTTTAAAGACTTTATAAATATTTTGATAAAATGATTAGTGCCTATAATAAATATTATTAGCAATAATATTTAATATCATTTTATCTAGTATTTAGTTAGCCTAAATATATAGTTAGTTATTATTGTTATAATAAATGCTCTAGTATTTTCTTGCTAGATTATTTTAGGAAACGTTTCTAAACGTTATATGGTTATAATAATTTCTATTATGTTCTAAATTTCATAATCTTGATTTTTACCAAGTATTATATTAAATAAATATTTTAAAGGATTTTTAACCCTAAATTGTTATTTGAAGACATTTTGTATAACAAAAACTATATAGCTATATCTATTTTCTAAAATAGTGTTACTAGTGATTATTGTAAATCAATGTTATATATATTTTTAAAATAAATATTGCTAGCTATTTTTGCCTATTATTATTATAGATAATTAATTATCTATATGGTTAGCTATAATGTCATTATTCAAAACCCTAATAATTGTACAAAATATAACAGGTGAATCATTGCAACCATGCAGTACTATTCTCGTGCAACCAAACCGAGGCAAGTACACTGACTTGACTTGTACTTTATTTTCTATCTTACCTTTATGTGCCATGTTCTCATATCTGACATGAATTACACACGATTGTCTTGTGTCATTGTTCATTGCTTGTGCGTCATTGTTATTACGGGATTGGAGAAAATATTAGCTTTTGTGTGATCACACCCAACATAGGTAATTGTGGATAGCCTAATCGTACACGTCACGTACGATGAAGCCGTACCTTGTAGAATTGACTCATTGCCTCATTGATTGATTGATTGCTCCTAAGCCGGTC
Source organism: Iris pallida (assembly GCA_029216955.1). Classification (NCBI taxonomy): domain Eukaryota; kingdom Viridiplantae; phylum Streptophyta; class Magnoliopsida; order Asparagales; family Iridaceae; genus Iris; species Iris pallida. The sequence continues at coordinate 30,599,817 of JANAVB010011199.1, forward strand.
ACACATTAGTTTTAATATTTCAAAATTGTCACAATTGCATATTGATTGTCGTGATTCATTGCCTTGTACATTGATAGCCGTGTTCATTGTCTAGCATATTGATTGTCATCCATTGCCTGCAGTTTTACATTTCATTTCTGGTACCGCAGTTTCAGTTTCATTTCATGTTCTAGTATCTTGGTATTCTAGTTTTACCTTTTACTCTGGATCACAGATTATATTGTATATTGTCTGGTCAGGGTTGTACTTTGCTCTTTTCCTGATAGGATCGTTGCAGGTGAGTGGGAGATTACATGGAGCTGGTGATTGCTTGGATATTGCAGCTTTTATTTCAGTTTATTTTTTTGGAGATTGTATCTTAGAGATTCATTATTGTATATTATTTTATTTGATCGGATTTGTCTCCGGCTGAGTTTGTATTTAAAACACTTGATGGATATTGGTGATTTCTGGGAACGTTATAAAAGCTGTGTTTTGGTTTACATTACATTGTGACATTGAGTTTTTCTTAGTATTGTACAGCTTACTTCGTCGTGTCCAACGACGAAGGCTGGGCGTGTCCGACTCGTATCCGACTATTCGGGAGCGGGTCGTGACATATTTTTAGTTGTGGCCCATGCAGGTCTATCCTAATGACACTTAGGCTATAAGTGTTATTGGGGGACCAGCGAAAGCTAAGGAAAACTCATTACAGCATAGGAACCGCGGGAAAATGATTCATGGTTTATGATTAATGGTTTATGGTTTATGGTTATTGATGGTTAAATTATTATTTTTTTGAAAATTTGATTTACTTATGATTTTAGGATAACTTATGAATTTTATAGGATATAGCAATCAACAGTTTATTTTTTTTGCAGGACGGTCGCCACGACGAACGCTGGGACCAGTGAGCAGCCTGCACCCAGTGCACAGGAGCAGCTTCCACCGCCTCCGTCTCAGTCGCTTCCACCGACGATGATGTTCGATGGCACACAAGTGATGGCCATGTTCCAGCAATTTATGGAGGTCCAGAATCACCAAGCTGCGCAGTTCAGAGAGACCGTCGTCGACGCACTCAGGACCAAAGAGCCAGCTCCACCAGTACCGCCAGCACCGTCGGCACCAGCAGCGCCGAGGCCAGGGTCTGTCAAGGACTATCAGTTCCTCTGCCCAATGGATTTTTGGGGCGATGAGGGAATAGTCTACGCAGACGAATGGCTGGAGAATGCTGAACGGTCATTGAAGATGGCAAGGATCCCGGAAGATTTGAAGGTCGAAGTTGCGAGCATGCGACTATTCGACATCGCTAGGGCTTGGTAACGGGAGGAGCCCCAGTTAGCAGAGCTCGGAGTTTCCTGGAAGGATTTCAAGCTGCTTTTCCAGGAGAAGTTCTTCCCGGATGTGGAGCAGGACGAGCTTAGGATGCAATTTGAAGCATTGCAGCAGGGGAATATGACAATGGCCCAGTATACATCCGAGTTCACCCGACTCAGCAGGTTCGCAGAGAACCTAGTCAGCACGCCGAAAGATAGGGCTTGGATGTTCAAGAAGGGTCTCACCAGGGAGCTACGTCATGCAGTAGCTATTAGCCAGGCCACTACATATACGAGCATTCTTAAAGTTGCTCAGGGAGTGGAGAAGGAGATGGATCCGAAGCTCAAGCGGGACAGAGATATTGGCGCCAACAGTTCCCAGGGTCCACCTAAGCGGACCGACACCCAGCAGAGGCCACCTCAGCATCATCACCATGTTCGAGCACCGACATCGTCGAGGCAGCAGAGACAGATCCAGACCCCGGTGTACTTTTCTTGCGCATATTGCAAGAGACCGGGACACCGTGGCGAGGAATGCCGCAAGAAGTTAGGACAGTGTTTGGTTTGTGGATCTGCCACTCACCAAGTGATAGATTGTCCTGCGGCTTTCACTCGTCAGGAGCCAGCACCAGAGCAGCAGCAGGAGGACCTAGTTTATGAGGATCAGTAGTAGCTGCAGGAGCGCAGCCGAGTGGACCGTTATCTTTTTTACTTGCTCGTAGTAGCTGTATTTTTTTGTATTGCCTATTTTGAGGCTTGTCTCTGAGTTTTCTTGCATTTACAGTATTTCCTATTGTCTAGTGACTACTTGTTAGTCCTTGTTATTTTACTACACAAATAAATCATTCAGTTGTCTTTTATAAATCTTGTTAATTTTGTACACTACAAAACCCTTGAAATTTCGAGGACGAAATTTTTGTAAGGGGGGTAGATTTGTAACTCCCAAAATCATGTTTGGTAAATTTTAGGATTTTTCTAATTTTCTTGAATTTTAATATTGCTTCTTACGGAAATCTATTTTCGATTAAAATGAATTTAAGGTTTTCTTCAAATTGAAAAATATTTTAATACTAAATTACGTATTTGTTATTGTTATTAATATTGATTAAGTTATAATTAGTTATTAACTATTAATTATGATAAATGGTTTATTATTATTTTACTTTACTGAATGTTACTATTAAGCTTGTGTAATTAATCATAATTGCAAGTGGTTTCTATTAGTTAACTTCTAAGTGGATACTATTTGGGAAATGTATTTTCGTAATTAATTACTATTTAGTAATTAGGAAGTGTAACTATCTTTAGTTGACAGTTAGCTAGCAGTAAGAAGAGTTTTTAACTAATTTTATTGAATAAATTAGTTTTCTGTTCCTGATAACTAATTTGATCTGTTTGAAGGGAATATTTGAAAAACTATTTGAATCATTTTCAGTTGAAAACCAGTTTGAATGAAGTCTGTTTTGATTTTAAAATTCTGTTTTAAACTCTGTTTCAATTTATTGGAGGGAAAACCGATTTTTGAAGACTGTTTTAATATTTGAATTTTGTAAAGCAGTTACTGGCTAATTGCTAATAGCCCTCAGATCTACACATCATTACCTACAATGCCATCACACAAATACACCCAGATCTACATTAATTTACAGTTGTGCCACCACTACTCTACACACGCACAATAATTATTTTACTATAAATTTACACGATTCCCAAGGCTCTGACACCACAGTACCCCCTCTTTCTCTCTCTCACTGACACATCATCCCTCTCTCTCTCACCTCTCTCTCTCTCTCATCTCTCTCTCATCTTTCTCTGTCCTCTCTCTCTCTCTTTCTCCTCGCTGGACAAGGCCGAGCCCGCCGGAGCGTCGCTGTCGTTACCAGAGTTAGATCCCCGTGCTGCCACCTTGGACCGCGTGCACCGCCAGAGTCGCCTCGACTGCAGAGCGCTGACCCCCTCGTCCAGTGTGCACCGCATCAACGCCGCTTCGTAGCTCGTGCCACCACCACTCCAGCACCGCCTGTTCCTCGGAGATCGCGCCACCATCATGTGCAGCGAGCTGCCTCGACTGCAGAGCGCCGACCCTTCGAGAGATCGCCACCTCGAGACGAAGCCGTCGTCGCTCGCCGAGCCATCACCGGAGCCGTTGCTTCGTAGCCTGTGCCGACCGAAGCCTGCTGTGCCGAGCCACCACCGGAGGACGGAGCTCCGCCTCGCCAGGATCGCCGTGGATCGACGACCCCGTCAGGCTGGTGAGCACGTTCATCACCTTCTCGAACCCCCCTTCTCTTCCTGTTGTAAAAATTAGGGTTTATTTTTAGGTTAGGGTTTCAGACCATAGTTAGGGTTTTGAAGTGGGGAAGACGATCAGTTGGGGTCCAGAACCTAGATCTAGGGTTTCTGACCTAGAAATCGAGATCTAGGGTTTTGATTCTAGAATTTGGGTTAGGGTTTCGAGCCGAGGCTTGAACCATGGAAATATTAGGATTAGGGTTTCCTAACCTAGGGTTAGGGTTTCCTAGCTGGAGGAAGAAGCAAGAGGAAGCTGTGGCCATGGAGAAGAAGAAACTAGAACCTAGGGTTAGTTTTGGATATTGGATGGCCGGATCTAGGGTTTTTGCCGGGGAAGACGAAGTCTGGTCGACTGAGTTTTGAAATACTAGGGTTTCGGCTGTACAGGATCCTAGGGTTAGGGTTCAGGCGGACTGGAAGGGAAACGAAGCAGAGGAAGAAGATGAGGGGGAATGGGTGGTTTGCCGCCGGAAAAGAAGAGTCGGGCTAGGGTTCAGAAGGCTGGCCATGGAGAGAAACACTAGGGTTAGGGTTTCTCTTGGCTGGGGTTGAAGGAGGTGAAGAAGCCGAGGTTGGGCTGAGAAGAAGGCGGAGACAGAAGTCTCGCCGGAGAAGACGGAGAACAGGGAAGAGTTCTCTCGAACTCTCTGGTCGCTGAGTGAAGAATGTGAGAGGAGAGAGAACGTGAGTAGATTTTTATGTAAGGGGTCGGGCCGGGTTTCTGGGCCGTAAGCTCGGGCTAGTATTGTTGGGCTGTTAATTAAATAAGAATTAAGTTTATTCATTAAGTTTTAAACAGAGAGTTAAGGACTGGGTTTGGGCCAGGGTCTGTGGGTTGTTGGTTGGGCTGATTGATTAGAGATTTTAATTCGTTTTTATTTTTTTATTTTATCAGTGAATATAGGAATGGGCCAGGGTCTTGGGCCAGAGCTTTAGGCTGGCCTGTTCGATTTTTTTAAGTTAAACTGTTAGTTAGAGTTATGGGCTGGGATTATTATGAAGGGTTTTGGGCTCTTGATTATTCATAGTTATTATAATTCTTTAAAGACTTTATAAATATTTTGATAAAATGATTAGTGCCTATAATAAATATTGTTAGCAATAATATTTAATATCATTTTATCTAGTATTTAGTTAGCCTAAATATATAGTTAGTTATTATTGATATAATAAATGCTCTAGTATTTTCTTGCTAGATTATTTTAGGAAACGTTTCTAAAACGTTATATGGTTATAATAATTTCTATTATGTTCTAAATTTCATAATCTTGATTTTTACCAAGTATTATATTAAATAAATATTTTAAAGGATTTTTAACCCTAAATTGTTATTTGAAGACATTTTGTATAACAAAAACTATATAGCTATATCTATTTTCTAAAATAGTGTTACTAGTGATTATTGTAAATCAATGTTATATATATTTTTAAAAAAAATATTGCTAGCTATTTTTGCCTATTATTATAGATAATTAATTATCTATATGGTTAGCTATAATGTCATTATTCAAAACCCTAATAATTGTACAAAATATAACAGGTGAATCATTGCAACCATGCAGTACTATTCTCGTGCAACCAAACCGAGGCAAGTACACTGACTTGACTTGTACTTTATTTTCTGTCTTACCTTCATGTGCCATGTTCTCATATCTGACACGAATTACACACGATTGTCTTGTGTCATTGTTCATTGCTTGTGCGTCATTGTTATTGCGGGATTGGAGAAAATATTAGCTTTTGTGTGACCACACCCAACATAGGTAATTGTGGATAGCATAATCGTACACGTCACGTACGATGAAGCCGTACCTTGTAGAATTGACTCATTGCCTCATTGATTGATTGATTGCTCCTAAGCCGGTCACACATTAGTTTTAATATTTCAAAATTGTCACAATTGCATATTGATTGTCGTGATTCATTGCCTTGTACATTGATAGCCGTGTTCATTGTCGAGCATATTGATTGTCATCCATTGCCTGCAGTTTTACATTTCATTTCTGGTACCGCAGTTTCAGTTTCATTTCATGTTCTAGTATCCTGGTATTCTAGTTTCACCTTTTACTCTGGATCACAGATTATATTGTATATTGTCTGGTCAGGGTTGTACTTTGCTCTTTTCCTGATAGGATCGTTGCAGGTGAGTGGGAGATTACATGGAGCTGGTGATTGCTTGGATATTGCAGCTTTTATTTCAGTTTATTTTTCTGGAGATTGTATCTTAGAGATTCATTATTGTATATTATTTTATTTGACCGGATTTGTCTCCGGCTGAGTTTGTATTTAAAATACTTGATGGATATTGGTGATTTCTGGAAACGTTATAAAAGCTGTGTTTTGGTTTACATTACATTGTGACATTGAGTTTTTCTTAGTATTGTACATCTTACTTCGTCGTGTCCAACGACGAAGGCTGGGCGTGTCCGACTCGTATCCGACTATTCGGAAGCGGGTCGTGACAATAAGGAGCTTCTCCTTGGCCGCCAGCTCCCCGTTCAGAATGTCAGCTTGGAGGGCCACCTGAGTGTCCCGAAGCTCGGCTTTCTTATATGCCAGAGAAGTCTGCGGTATCGTCTTCAGCCACCCCCTGATCGCCCGCTTGAGCTGCTTTAGTTTGTGAACCATGCGGAACTGAGCCGTGCCCTCCCGAAAGTGCTGCATCTCTCCCGTAACCACCTCCTCATATCCGGTCGACAGATACCAGCTGTTGTTATACCGAAATGGCCTCGCCCTCAGGATAGGTCTCTCACCAAAGCCAACCCGGATAGGAGAATGGTCGCTAGTACCCGCCGCCAGACCTTCCGCCACCGAGTTCGGAAAGCACCTGAACCACTCACTATTGCCCAAGGCCCGATCCAACTGACAAGCAATCCGGTTGTGAGTAGCCTTGTTGTGCCAGGTCCAGATATGTCCAGCGCGCTCCAGCCCCCGCATCCCTGACTGAAGCAGACACCTCTGGAAGTCATATAAGATCGCATCCGGAACAGGACGACCTCCCACCTTCTCTTGGCGAAGCAGCATAGCATTGAATATATATATATATATATATATATATATATATATATATATATATATATATATAAAAGATATCCGAGGTCGTAGTCCGTTGGGAACGGTGAGGCCGTAGTCCGTTGAGAATAGTGAGGCACCCCGACACAGTGGCGCAGGTTCGAGCCTCCATGCGATCCATTAAGAAGTGGATACCCCACACACACACATACACATATATATAAATGTTAGTATGAGATTTTGTGCACGCTGTATTACATATCTTTTGGGTTCACTATCCTCAACTCCTACCATTTTTATAAATATAAGGTACAATAAGCTCTCGTGACTCCATTCACTGAGCTTTTACCATCAAGTCATAGTCTTATACGTCTCTTTGATAACCACAAGAGTCATTGGAGTTCTGTATGTTATAAATGTACGTGAATAAATGCAAGATTTATGTTGTACTAAAGAAAAGAAAGAAAGTTACCTATAAAATTATTATATTTCGTAACATTTTTTTATTATTAATTGGTTGAGGATATAAAGTTTGAGCCGTTTCTTAAGAGAGAGAGGACTACTTCTTTCTCCTATAGAGGACAATTTGATTGCAAACAACAAAATTGAAACCCTCGCCATGCCTTCTCCTCCTTCTTTGCTTTCTCCTCCACTGGTACCAATGGAACTGCACGCTCAGAACCGAGCCAAGCTCGTACTATCCCTCCGTCAGCACCTGTCTGCCTCTTCTCGTCCCATCAACGGATTCGTCTTCTTGCAGGTCTCGTCGATCGATCTGTACCTTTTAATTGAGTATTCATTACTTTCTCATAACGGAAAAGATTCTCTTTCTTTAGGGCGGAGAGGAGCAAAACAGATATTGCACCGATCATGTCGATCTCTTCCGGTAGCAATTCCTCATTAGTTCTCCAGCAATCTTTCTGTCTCTCTCTCTGTCTCTCTCATGAGTCTTTGTGTTCTGATCTTTTGTTTTTGCAGCCAGGAGAGTTATTTTGCCTACTTATTTGGTGTAAGAGAGCCCGGCTTCTACGGTGCTATCGTAAGTTTTCCAAAGGTTCTAGAGAAACTTATTTTTGCTTGGGGCAGTTCAAATAAGAAAATTATGGGGTTATAGCGGAACCAGTGATTTGGAAAACTTGCTATGAAGTTCACTTTCGTTTCCTTCAAAGTGTAACCCTTGCAATTTGGCCATAGCCTAGATTTGGGTTTCCTAGTGGAAGCTTACTCTCACTTTAAGTTAAATCACAAACGTTGCATAGCCTATGGGTAAAGTATAACGTATGAAGCGTAGGCATACGATGATACGAACGTCGATGATGTATCCATTGCTGATTGCCTCTTCCGTGTCAGACACATATCGTACATGACATTGACATCCTAAAGTACGTTAAAGCAAGGTTCGTAGTATCTGTATCGGCAATATCAGCGGTTTCGGATCGGTGTATCGGATTTTTTGGTATCGAAAAAAATACCAATCAAATTTTATTTTTTAAAATATTTTATACATTACAGCATAATTTTAAGTACTTCCTCTGTTGTTTTTTAGTAGTTTTGAAATTGAATGAAGTAGTAGTCACCCTTACGGATTAGTTTACCTGTGGTAGATACGTTTTCTTCTTTTACATGCTTTTATGCCCTTGCTGGTTGATCTTTTCTATTCAATTTTCTTTGCTGAATTGACTGAAAAATAGACCCTCAATTTCACTATCAGTATGTATTGGTATCGAATGGTATTGGGTTGGGACATGCCAAACCGTATCGGTATCAGTATCAGCCATATCGGAGCGGTATCGGCCGATACTGCAAACTACGTGTTAAAGTCCCTATAATGATGAGGGTTAGGTTATATATTTTTGTCTTATACCTTACAACCCCATAGGTTGAATTCCATAGTATGGACGAGAGCTGGATTCACACAGTAGTTTAGTTTTTATGAATTCTGCTTTCGCGCATGAGATTTGGACCTAGGTTGCTTGGATACCATGTTAACGTCCCTGGCACTCCTTTGAAACTCTTTAGAATTTAGTTGATTTGTAACAAAGTTTTCATTTGTATAACATCAATTTCACTTGATCAAACTTATAGGTTCAATCATAATGGTGCATAGCTATGGGGTAAAGCAATATCCTACGTTGTGCAGAAACTTGAACATCGATAGTGTCATTCAAGACACATAGTGACACGTATCGTACAAGACAAACACTCTAAAATATGTTAATGTCCCTGCAACCCTGCCAGACTCATATGGTACATACATTGACATTTGCATGACACAATACTCTAGAATATGTTAACAGTCTCTGCCGGTGCACCAAAACTCTAAAGGTATGACTATGATGATGGTTGATAGGTTTTGTATATGTATTGTTCCACTACGCTCCCGTAGAATGCTCAATTATGTTCAGAGTTGGATTAACAGAACTATTTGTGTAGAAATTTAACTGACTCTGTGCTTTGCATTTCAAGAGAGAACCTATGTGTCCGACAAAGTAATCACTCCTGAAATGATCAAAGGGTTTTCTTCAATTGTAAACCCTAGCAGCAACCAGTTCTAAGTGTTGATGCAATGGCATGTGCCCTTTAATTATTTTTATTAAAATGTACATTAAGACGTCAGTTAGTTCATAAACATGCTGTTGTTACCTTGTCGGCGACTTATTTTTCGGTAGAACCATAATTAGATTTTATAGAATATTGATGTTACTGTGCACTCACATATACATTGTATATTTGGATTTGTATGTGTGCAAAATTCTCATATAAACATTGATGATTCATGATGCCTAGGCTTTGTAGCTCGGGTTTGCTTTCCTTTGCTTAAGGGTTGAGCAACCTTTGCATTTTAAAATAGTGTTCATTGAGAAATGGTACATTTGCCACAAAATGAAAATAACATTCATTAGATCCAATTAATTGAATTGGGTGGCGTTTGGACTCGTTGTTTCTTTTGGTCAAATATACATTTCTCTTCTTTGAGTATTTTGTGTTCATTTATAAATTTACTAGATCCTAAGTCTATCTTAGGTAAAATGTTGTGCATACTAAGCTGGTGTTTTGTATCTTGACATGAAAGAGTTAACTTGCTTGATTGTTAAGCCCTCTCTTTTCCATAGGTTTGTTCTCCAAGTTATTAGAGTGAACTTGCTTGATTGCCAGGCCTTCTCTTCTCTGTAGGCTCCCTCCGAGTAATTTGACACTAAGTCAGAGGGTTTGCTTCTCAGTTGACAACATTCATGTGTTCAAGCTATAAATGAATCCATCCGAAGTTGTTATACTCCATATCAAGGGGTGAAACAAAATGTTTTCCAGGATAATGCTGACAATGTCCTTGGAAGCTAGGGAGAAATGTCGAAAGCCTGATGTTGGGTTTGGATATTCATATACTTAAAATGACAAGCATATTTGATCATGCCTGTTATAAGGTTATAAACTAAGATTTTTAAATCAAAGACTGGTGGAGATCAGAATTTATGATGTTCCAAAATTTTGAAATTAAAGTAGATCTTAGAAAATTACTGTGCAGGAGAATAAAACTTGGCAATACAGATCTGAGTTTAAATTATATTTTTAGTTAAGAGTATTTCATTTGAACACAGAACACTGAATTCTTTCATTTGAAGAACCATATCTCATTCTAATGTATCCCAAATATTTAAATTTCTAGTTTTCCCCTAGTTGTATGTATTGCATGTTCCAATCATAAGTATATTTGTTTGTGATTTTAAGCCACGTTTATTGCTTGGTTTATTTTATATGGGTCAGTTTTGCGTTACAACTACTTTTATCTCTATGTTATTGCATTGATTAAAATTTCCAAGTTTAATTGAAAGTTCTGGTTGATGCCTTCGTTTGTGTTATCTTCATTGCTTAACTTGTTCTCTTTTGTTGATTTTCTATAAAGCATAAGTCTTTTGGTGTAATTGTACAATTCTTCCTCTCTTGGAGTTCTTTACCTGAATTTGCTTCATATTTTCTGGGATAAATAAAAAAAATTATCTTTTGAATCTTGATTATTATAACTTAAGTTAGTCTCTGGAAAAACAAAGATTATTATGCCTTAAGGTAGATCAAATAAGAGTTTTGTTGAACATGGTGGGATTAGTTATCGATTTAAAAGTGGCGTGCTAGCCTGCTAAGAAGTATCCTCGCCATCCCGTTGAGAAGTATCCTCGCCAGCCTATCGATAAGTGCCCTCGCCATTCTGACATGGTGTGCTTGTAACAAACGACCTAACACTACGGAGGCATGACTGTCTCTGACTAATGGTGCCTACAGGATAATCTGGCGGGATATATAATGGAGGCATAAGGGGTTTTGGGCATACTCCCAGACTATCCACAAGTTCTTGCATAAGCTCTCGCCCCTCCCTCCAGGGGCGGACCCACGTTGGGTCAGTTGACCCCACTGACTTTTCCAATTTTTTTTTTTACTGCAGCCCACTATGCTTACACAGTTCAGTATATACACCGTGCTTTTCAAAATAAATTTTTACTGCAGCCCACTGAACTAAGCCCACTGAACTGACCCATACACAGTTCATTATACATTGAAGTGACTGAACTGACCCCTACACGACTGCCTACTGCATTATACTGCTGCTACAGTTATGGAGGGGTCATCTCCAACTTCATACATTGTGCTTTTTATTGAAATATTTATTAAAATGGTGCTTTGGTTCTTGAATCGGATGGAACAATTGGGGATGACCTCAAACAGGTGAAATTGGTTCCAATCAAACAGTCGATAGATTGAGTAGGTACATATCAAAGTCAGTTCTTGGCTATTTTTAGTTTCAATTTTTTCTTTTTTTTTCTTTTGGGTCCAAACCAGTATGATGGTTTCATTTTAAGTTAAATCTAGCTACATATTTTATTTTTTACAAAACTTTGTTCATATAAGCTGTTTTTTAAAGTATTTTTTAGTATGTAATTTTATTTTTTGACTTTCTTTACGTTCGAGGTTGACCCCCCTCTCTTAAATTTCTGCGTCCGCCCCTACCTCCCGCTACCTATAACTCTTTGGGTTTTAGAGTGTTTGTTGCAGTATTGGATGCTAAAATTTGATATTGTTTCAATTTAGTAAATCTAATAAAATCTATTATAGATTAAAAAATAAATGAAAAACACGTACTATTTAAGTGAAACGGTCATAAAACGAACGCAAACTAGAATTTATCTATAGCTCGATGCTGGAACTGGTACTCTTCACATCCATAGACTCTGTTGCTTATACGAGAGCGTCTCTACCAACGTCTGTGAGCAATATCACCAAGTCCTGCATCATTTAGACAATTATGCACATATCACCTTCTTAATTAAAATTTATAATTAATTATTCAATAACTTATCATCATCCATATTTAACATTTGGCAAGACATGTGTGCCATGCTATGTCTCGAATGTGGAATTCCAACTAGGAATTAGAGAATGGAATCGACGAGTTGCATTGGCTCTACCACGGCTTATACATGGTGGATTATCGAAAATTATCTGTATCATCCCGAACTGTCGCAAAAATGATCATCTGGACAGTACATGGTGTGCATAATAATACCTCTGGAGACTAAAATGGTAGGATATTCTCTGTATGTCATGAGCATCCATAAGAATATTTTAGGGTTACCATTGAACTTATTTGATGTCGAAAAAGTAACAAAATGATAAACTTTTTAGCAAATATTAACTAAGCGTACCTCCATGTGCTATAGCTTATCAAATTTGACCCGATAAATTGAGGCCATCTAGTAAACAGTGTGCTAGATCTATTGCATTTATAGTTCGCCATGAAGCTCATGGAAGACAACCGCATCAGAACTAATACGGGTCATTGGTGTACCAATAGAGATACTCATAAGACCAAACCCAAAAAAATGAAAGAAAACATAAATAACATGGTATACTTTTACATAGTGAAATTGTATACTATATTAATAAAATTTGTTTCGTTCATACCTGTACTAGTGTTATGCATTCGTTAATATTTTTGGGAATTTTGTTTTCTGACATTGAACTCACAAATTGTCATGAGTCATATAAATATGCTAATGTAGTTGCTCCCCATGCATGAAGGATAAGTTCTACCAAATTATCCCAAAATGGTTAAAAAAACGTATATTTACCTTATTTTCCGTTGAGTCGGGAAGAATAAATGCACCACATAAGCCTAGTAAGTAGGCCCTTGTGCAATACTCGACCTGAGAATATGATTCACGAATGATATGCGTTAAACTAAAATAGTATATGTTATATGTGTATTAACATTTACATTAAAATACATTTCCGATTTTCATCCACAAAAACCTTTATGTCAACAGTACAATCTAGCTCCATGAAATTGCTATAGAGCCAACTAGACCTGATTAAGTTGGTACCGCATAAATCCAATGGCATCTCTATACTAAGGTAATTCGTGACCAACCGACCAAGAGATAGCTGGTCATCAAAATATGTAGGGTCACCTGTAATAGGTAACCCCATAGCATTTGCTACATTTGCTAGGGTCATAGTCATCTCTTCCACCGGAAGCTGGAATATATTGCATTGCGGCCACCAATGTTCAATGAGAATTAGGATAAAGTCTCTATTGTGACGTAGCAAACGTATCTTATCAATGAGATGAAAACCAAAGATGTGCACAAGGTTGCTTGGGTGTAGTCAGCTCCCATGTGTCGTAGTTCTTCTGATACTGTCACAAGTTATGCTCTCTCAATCGCAGATCGTTACTATAATCGTATACCTATATATAAAATATATAGATTTTGTTATGGCTACATATGTGGAAAATATATAATCGTATAATTAACACAATTAATTTTAGAAAAATTTACTTGTCTAGAAAATATTAGCTAGACATGTGAGTCTCAGGCTGTTGGATAATGACGTCAGTAATGGGCCCACCTGGAATATGTCTTTTATTTTGACCAGCCATCTGTAAAATGATCGTTGTCAAAATGACTATTGCTAGATGTTTTATGGTTAGGATTTTATGGTTGGGGTTAGGATCATAATTTTAAGATTATAAGGTTAGGGTTTTAAGGTTAAGATTAGGATTAGGGTTTTATGGTTAAGATTAGGGTTAATATTTTAGTATTAGGAGTATTAGGGTTGGTGTTTTAAGATTAGTGCTAGGGTGTAGAGTTTTAGGGTCTTAGTATTCGGATTAGGGTTTTTAGGTTTAGGTTAGGGTTTATGGTTAAGTTAGGATTAGGGTTTTATGATTAAGCTTACGATTAGGGCTTTTGAGGGTTACTTTTGGTGTTTTAGGGTTAGTGTTAGAGTGTAGGGCTTTGGGGTTAAGATTAGGATTAGGGTTAGGGTTTTAGGGCTAGAATTAGGGTTTTAGGGATAGACGTAGAGTTTTAGGGTTGGGATTAGGATATAGACTATCTAATTAAATAAATAAATTTAACATATAAAAAAACTAATTTTATTAAAATAAATAAAGTATACTTCCGCTAAATAAAACTAACGTGCCTTTGTTGTTTACTCTCGTGCCTTTGTTGTTTACTCTCGTGCTTATGCTCCTGCCTTCTCTCTTCTTTACTCTTTTTTTCTTCTCTTCTCTCTCTCTCCCTCTCTCTCTCTCTCTCTCTCTCTCTCTCTCTTCCCTTATCCCGCTATTATATATCCCTCCCCTTTTTATAGCTCGGCGAGCCAATCCGATCGTTGGCTCCAACGGTCGATTTTTTTTAATAAATCCTGAAATTTGCTATTCCGATTGGCAAATTTCAGTGCAATTGAAATTTGCCAGTTGGACTGACGAACTTTATCGTTAATAGGAATTTTTCCGAACTTTTTCTTTGGAGCTAACTCCAAATTTCGTTACACTATACAAAATTTTCGGAAAAATCAATGTAGTGCCTTTATCCTTTGTACATTCCAAGATACACTAGGGCATGCTGAAATCAGTGGGCATGATCATGTCATTATTATTTGTATACGTCCAACATTTGATGTAATACATGATTTCACACACTTTGTAGAAAAAGTATATACACCTTTGCGCTTTGAATTGCATGAGAAAGCCAATCATCATCATCCAAGCCTTCTCCCTCCAGAATGGGGGGTTGGCTATAAGAAAGCTCCATAAATGATTTAAGAAAGTCTTTATGACCGACTGTCGTCCTGACATGAGAAAAACAATGCTTTTGGCAAAATATACTGGTCCCTCTTGAGATGATCAAAGGGCCTCTTTCAATTGTAGGCTCTAGCAGTCGCCACGTCGAAGTGTTGTTGCAATATCATGTGTCTGTCTCTTATTTTTCCTTCTCAGTGCATGCTATATCCTTGGTTCATAAACATATTGCTACCTTGTTTTGGACCGCCTTTGAGAAAGAAGGACTTCCATTTATAGATGTCGATGTTAATCGTGTGGCCACTGTTTACATGCACACATACCAATATGAATTTTATATTTGAACTGTAGGAGTTGAACTGTTTTACTTTGTGCTTCAGTGCTTATGCTTATGGTGTTGCTGATTATATGCATATCATTGTCAAAATCCTCAAATATCATTGCTTAACGGTTGATCTGTACACTTTCTTTCTTTTCAAACATTGATTGACGTTTATAAAGCTATGATAGATTTACCTACAAGGTATTTGCAGTTTGCACACTTTTGGCCTATGTTGTACTGGGCGCTAGGCGAGGCGACAGCCCACCCGTCTCGCCTAGACGCCTCCCTATGACACACATGTTATTTTGCAGAAAAAACTGCAGCTATATGCAGTTATGTTTAATTAGTATTACAATAAGCAATATGTTCAGTTCATATAAGAAGCAACAACATAGCAATAAGAAGCAACATCATAGCAATTTAAAAGAATTTAAATAACGACTATTGAAAGCAAAACAACATATGCAATATAATAAACATTAACCAATAAGCAATATAATAAGCCTAAAGTAAGCATTAAGCAATATATTAAGCATTAACCAATATTCAATATCAAGTACTAATAAGTTGATAACTAATAGGCATTAAATAACCGCCTAGGCGCGTCTATGTATTCCCCTGGTCGCCCCTAGGCGTCCACCGCCTGACACGGTGTTTTCTTCTCCTGGTCTAGGCGGGCTCCCCCCAACCTGTACGCCTAGGCGTCGCTTGTTATAACATAAGCTTTTGGCTACCAATTTATGAGATCTATTCGACTTGAGACCCCCCTCCCCCTAGTGTTTCTGCCGTTTATGTATGGCAAAAGCTGTAAAACACAAGCGATGGGTAGCACACAAGGTTCTAGTTGCCATTTTGGTTATAATGCATGTGGAAACGACAAAAGCTCTATTTCAAACTAGAAGGAAACTAGCCCTAAGCTCCTATTTCTTATCTTTGTGGAGAAAGAGCGAACTTGCTTGAGTGTCAAGCCCTCTCTTCTATGTAGTCTCCTTTCCCAGGGTACGTGTGATCAACTTGGAAGGTTTGACTTCAAGTTGACAACGGGGTGTTCAGAACCAAAGGAGGTTCTGTTTGCCATTTTGGCCAAAATACCAGCGTAAATGGCAAACGCTCCAATTCAAATGGGAACTGTAGAAGCATAAAAAAAATTCAGCAAATATAGCTCCATGCGCCCAAGTCAAGTGAAGCTCCATGCGTCCAGTCAGTGTAATTCCATGCGCCCACTCAATGAAGCTCCATGCGCCCAGACAGTGTAACTCCATGCGCCCACTCAATGAAGCTCTATGCGCCCAGTCAAGTGTAGCTCCATGCGCCCAAGACTAGCTCCCCCAAAAGGAGGGCGCATAGCCTGAGACATGGCTATGCGTCCAAGCCTGACTCAGTCGAAGCCACGATCAAAACGTGCACCGAAGCGCATGGCCACGTCAGTCTCCACGAGCAGTCGTGCACCGAAGCATGCGGCCACGTCAACACCACGACCAACCCACGATCTCGCAGCATGTATGCGCCTACATCCTATGCGCCCAAAGCAGGACTATGCGCCCACATAAGAACCAGCGTGTTTCCTCATGTGGGCACATAACATCATTCCAGCTCGAGAACGACTATAAAGGGGGGCCTCATCCCTCTTCAAAACAAGAGGACGAAGAGCATTTTCAAGAGCCAAATTGCTGCACTTCTTGCCAGTGAGTCGAGAGTTAGCAATTTTTTAGGTTTTCTCCCACTTTTGTAATCGGAGTGTCAACGGAGTAAAGGAGCAACTGCCGCTCGATCTCCATCGTCCCATTTCCCAGAATTCTTTTTTGTACTCGGGGATCCTTAGCGCAGGATCTCTCAGGCGTACTCGATTTGTGGTGCCTTGCGCCAATAAAAGAAAAGACAGCATTTTTTTTTGTCCACAAAAATGGCGACTCTGCTGGGGACTACCTTTTCCTCTGACGAGAAGGTGGTGACGCAATTCGATACCGACAAAGTGGGGAGTACTTAGAAGATGCTGATCGTAAAGTTCGATCAGCAGGCGTTCGAAGAGATGCTCTTGAGGGACGACTCTACTCCCTCAAAATCAGCGAAGCCAAACAAGTCTTGCAAAACTTGGCTTCCGAAGGCTCGCTGTGCATATCCTGCTAGTGTCATAGCAAATATGCAGCTGGAGGACTCTGTCTCATAGGCGCATGACTCTGCCACAGAAGCTCCCCAAACGGAGAAGGCTCACACCGTTCCGGGCTCTACTAGCCCAATGACTTCTTCCCTGCACAACCAACAACAGGGTGTTCAACACCCGAGACTTGGCAAAGGAAAATACTACGATGCCAAGAATCGGGGTGTGTGACACTCTGGCCGAACCCGACGAGGCTCACAAACGAAGGAGGCCAAACTAGGAGAAAATAACGCTGCTCCACCAGGCATGCGCCCAAGGGAGTGTTTGTGCGCATAGCCCCAACCAGAACACTTCTGTCTTCAGCAGGCTGGGCATCCAAAGCCATGCGCCCAAGGCTATGCGTCCAGCCTCTCTGGATCCATATTATGCGCCCACATCAAGGAGGCTCAGACATGCTGTCAAGGAGCATGCGCCCAAGGCCAGTCTCCAAGGCCTATGCGTCCACAACAAAAAGACAGGTCCCAATGCGTATAGCACGGGGCTGTCTTCAAGGACATCACAGAACTTAGGTGTGGAGGTTGTCCCTGCACACGAACTAAGTCTGGATGCGCCTACTCTCCTTACGAACCCGCATGCAAAGCTCGGCGATGCATGCAACATGGGTTGTAAGGCAAAACTTCCTTCCGCTGACTTGCGCAACATGATAAATCATAAGGGTAAAGTGAGGGAGAGCATAACAATTCATAGTGCACTTCCGTGCACCAGTATTGTTATCAACTGTTGCTCCAAAACAACAAGAACGCCTCAGAGAAAGTCCGTGTTTCGACTGCTGCACTTCTCTGACGACGAGAAGCCACTATGTGTTTCATCCAACATGGCTTCATAGGGTCCCCCTTACGGAAGCCCCAATCAAAGACGGTGGACTACGAACCCAACTTTCTCTCTTAGCTCCGCGAGAAGAAGGAGAAGTCTACCAACAGATGACCGACAGGCTGTCACGTCCGAAGGAGTCTATATGGGCACTCGATCAAAGGCGAGGTTCCGTATAGACGATGAAGATTTCCAAGCCGGGGGTAGCATTCCCTCAAAATCTGAAGCAGATGACCCCCACACTAGGGGTAGCCTTCTAGATGACGATGATCCCTCCGAATCCGATGGCGACTATCTACCTCCTCTACCTGAAGACGAAGGACTTATCCACTCGGAGACAGACGATATCAGCACCAGTTGCACTACTTCCTCTATTCATCCTCGTATGCTATCTACATACATGACGGACGGAGAAAGACCTGAAGAAGTCAGTGATCAGACTAGCAAACGGTTAGAAGGTCTTGAAACAGCATTCGCCAAGATCACTGATATGCTTACCAGCATCATGGCAGTTCAAGCTGCTGGGGCTGTTCCTCCACCTCAACAGAATGTCTCGGCCCACGCTAGTCCGGCTCACAGCAACAACCCTCCTTCACTACAAAAGGAGTATCATTTCGCTGCACCTCCTCCAAATCTTACGAATGCCGGGGATGGTCCTTCGCCAACAATGCCTGACAACCGTTCAGCAACCGTTTTCCAACACCTGCTCAATCAACAGGATGCAATTGATTCTTTGGTCGCTCGCCTCGACACCATCTCGCACAAAGACGAGCTTCAGAAGATGGGGATATCTCAACCGTATCCCTCTGAGTGGGAGAACGCTACTTGCCCTCCCAACTATAAGCCGCTGACGTTGAACTCATTTGACGGATTGACTTCTCCTCGTCAGCACATGACGTACTTCAACACACAGACTCTGCACTTGCCCAGAGACGATCCGTTCATGTCGAAGTTGTTTATTAGCACTTTGCAGGGGGAGCCTTCGAATGGTTCTGCAGTCTGCCTGACGGGTGTATCAATTCATTCAAAGACTTGGAGAGGATGTTCCTCAACAGGTTTTACGAGAGCGGCATGCATGTTAGCATGTCCACACTCATTGAGACCAAGCAAAGGAGGACTGAGTCTGTCATTGCCTTCATCGAATGCTTTAGGCGGCTAGCACTGAAGATGTCCTTCGGAATACCAGACTCAGAACTTATGGATACTTGTCGACATAACTTCCTTCCTACAGTGAAGTTTTGTCTGGGTATACATAAGTATGATACATGACCCGCTTTCATTGGGACCGCTGATGCTGCTGAAAACGATGTTCCTAACTTGGAACTACTGGGGTTGAAGACACCCAAATCCGAAGACAAGGGTAAGTATCCTCAAACAATCCCTGTTCGTGGGGATAAAGGGAAAGAAGTCCTGAAAATCGACACATCCAAAGGAGCTTCCAATTCTCAGGGCGCCTCCGAAAAGCCTTATGAGACTTTCTCATTCGACGAAGACGATATCATCACCATCTTCCACACATTGACGAAGGGCAATAAGCTGACATTGCCTCCACCATGACGTCCTGCAGAGGCGAGCCAACTCAATGATCCCAAGTACTGTCTCTATCATCAGTATGTGCATCACTCCACCAAGAACTGCATCGTCCTAAAGAAGAAGATACAACAACTTATCGACAGTCAGGTGATCAACCTCGAAGCCGAAGACAAGGTCGTATCTGCTAATATGATCTCTCTTCAGTTTAGCGACTTTCCTCCTACAGAAGTCCCAGACGGTGTGGTCCCGATCCCCAAGGCGATGATGGAAGTCGTCAACCTACCACCAGCTCGCAACTCGACTTTGGTCCCACTCACAACTGAACGTGGAGAGATCATGTGGGTCCACCCAGACCTTGTCCAAGAAGTGATGCAGGGGGTAGCGCATCCCAAAGCACGAAAGGGCAAGAAACTCAAGCCATGCCATATGGTATCCTTCCCCATCTACGAGGTTCTATCTGGCGAGACGTGATCGGGGAAGACTTATCTTCGGATATACGATCCCGCACAAGAAGAAGTAGTACCTCCTCAAGCTCCTGCTGCCCCCACAAGCTCAGAAGCCAACTCAATGCCGACTCCCAAGCCTCAAACCACGGACAAATCCAAGAAGAAGGAGATGCGGTTTGACAAATCTCTACAGGCGCCAGCTCCCGAAGGCATGGATCGGCCCTACAACTTTGACATACTGGTTCAGCTAGCCAATACACCTGCCAGGTTGTCTCTGTTCGATCTATTGCGACTCTCCAAAGAAATACGGAAGGCCTTAAGCGAGGCATTGCTACATGCCGACTCTTACCTCGCTGAAGTTAAAGCTCCCGCTGAAGATCTTTTCTCTTGTCCCCACTACCATAGTACCATGGAAGTGGTGTCCAACATCACCTTCTCACAAGAGGACATGCTACTAAAAAATAATCGTCATGATAGACCCCTGTACTATACAGGGTATATTGGGACGATCAAGGTGGACCGTATGCACATCGATTCAGGATCCTCCCTCAGCATCATTCCTAGAAGTTTGCTTCAAATCCTAGGAATCCCTATGTACAAGCTATCCGCAACCAACACAACTATCATGGCTTTCAATGCTGGTCGAAGCCATCTACTGGGCAAGATCCGTCTCAAATGTCAGATCGGTGATCTCCGAACGGAGGTTTCCTGCTATGTGATCGATGCCAATGTATCCTACAACGTCTTGTTGGGACGTCCATGGATACACGAGAACATGATCGTTCCTTCCACACTTCACCAGTGCTTCAAGTACGTCAACTGCGACGGGGTTGTGAAGACAGAGTTTGCTGATGTTGATCCTTTCAAGGGCATCGAAGCTTACTATGGAGATTCAGTACTTTACCAGTCTCAACCCCCCCAAGGATGACGGCAATGAAGCTGATAATGAAACTGAAGCAAGTCCATCCTCCAACGATGGTCCCCTGATCATCCGAGTCAAAGGACGTACTACTCCAAAAAGTACTCCGAAGCCTCTCACAATCTGGGTGAAAAAGAAGAACCCCGACAAGGTCAAACCATTGACCATCACCCTCAGCAAGACACCCCGGGAGGAACCTACTAATGGTCGTCTTCCCAATCCTGAAGAATTACCCTACGTGGTGAACTCGGCCAAGACTGTGGCTCCTCTTCCAGATGATGATCCTCTCAATGAGTATATCAATACTCATGATGATGTACCTTCAGCGGATGATGTTATCCCTGAAGAAGAACTTGCGTATTTCCTTAGTAAAGGTTTATCTTTGAATTACTCCGATGTCTATCAATCTGTAAACCACTACATAGATACGATATACGCTCTAGAGAACGACATAGGACCACACCTCTGCATGCCGGTCACAACACCTCACCTGCGGAAAAAAGTTTACCCTGAAGATATCCTCTACTTCATCGTTCCAGTCAGAAAGAAAGATGCAGAGCTAATCATCTTCGGTCGTATAATTGGCGAGAGAAAGTTCGTTCCAGACTCTACTTCTCCCAAGCACAACATAGAAGCTGACTATGACTCTGAAAAAATACAACTTTTTCGGTATAGTTGGCAGGCCAAGAATATCATCCAGAATATGGGATATGACATTAAAAGCGACAAAGGACTAAATTATGGCCGAGGGCGACAGTTGTCGATACGACACTTTGCTTCCCCCGACAAATCCGAGAACTACTACCAACGAAGCGGTGTTGGTTTGGGCTATGTCTCTCCTCCAACAACTCCCTAAAGATCAGATAATGAAGCAGATCATTGTTCTTATTCTTCTGATTCCTCCCTCTGGGACTCGGACTCCAGCATCGACGACATGTTCAAAACAACTCTGTCCGTCAACATGGTTGCTACCAACCAAATTACATACGATGTCCAATCAATCGAACTTGAACAATGGGCTCAAAAGATGGACACCAGGTGGGAGCTACGCTTCGAACAATGGGAACCATCTACCGAAGACGAAGTCATCCAAGTCAATCTAGGAGATGAAGCATCCTTCAAACCGATCTTCATCAACAAAAGCCTATCTGGCGATGAACGCCAATCTCTTATACATCTTATAAGAGAATACATCGACGTCTTCGCATGGAGCTATGAAGACATGCCAGGCTTGGACCCTAAAGTCGCCGTGCACCGCCTGAACATTTCGTCTAAAGCTAAGCCAGTGAAGCAGCAACAACGACGATTCCGACCAGACGTCATGGAAGCCATCAAGAATGAAGTCAAGAAGCTCATTGCTAGTGGGTTCATTCGCGAGGAACAATACCCAGACTGGGTTGCCAACATCGTTCCAATCATGAAAAAGAACGGTAAAGTTCAAGTCTATATCGACTACTGTGATTTGAACTCTGCATGCCCGAAAGACGAGTTCCCCCTACCGATCACTGACGTAATGATCGACAATACTTGTGGCTTCGAGCGGATGTCCTTCATGGATGGGTTCTCAGGCTACAACCAGATCAAGATGTTCCTCGACGACGAGAAGCACACATCTTTTCGAATACCGTTGGGGGTATACTGCTATACGTGATGCCCTTCGGATTAAAGAACGCAGGGGCAACATACCAGCGAGCCATGAACACAATTTTTTGCGATCATTTGCGCAAAACTGTGGAGTGTTACGTAGACGATATCGCAGTCAAAAGTCGTCTCAAGGGCAACCACCTCCAAGACTTGAGAACGTTGTTCGAACTAATGCGTGCATACCAACTCAAGATGAATCCAACCAAGTCTTTTTTGGGAGTCTCCAGCGGCAAGTTCCTTGGTTTCGTCATCACTTCAAAGGGTATACATTTGGACCCGGAGAAAGTGAAGGCTATTCTCGACATGCACCCTCCAAGAAATCTGAAAGAGCTGCACGGACTACAAGGAAGGCTAGCCTACATCAGACGATTCATTTCGAACCTCTCTGGAAGGTGTCAACCATTCACTCAGCTCATGAAGAAAGGCGTATCTTTCGTCTGGACTGAACAATGTCAACGCGCATTCGACGACATGAAGACGTATCTTACAAGCCCTCCAGTATTGGTTGCTCCAATAATGGGGAAGCCCTTCTTACTATATGTCCGCGCTATGGATCATTCCCTTGGCGCCCTCTTAGCTTAGAAGAACGAAGGCGGCCATGAACAGGCAATTTACTACCTCAGCTGTACAATGGTGGGTGCCGAGCACAGATACACCGGTGGAGAAGGAATGCCTCGCACTAGTATTTGCCATCCAGAAGACACGCCACTATGTGTCTGGGCAGACTATCCACATTATATCTAAAGTCAACTCTCTTAGAATACTTATGACTAAACCGGGCTCTCTCAATTTCCGTTTAGCTACATGGGCAATGATGTTAACTCCGTACGATATGATCTTCGTTCCTCAGAAGGCAGTAAAAGGCCAAGTATTAGCTAATTTCCTAGCAGCTCATCCGGTGCCAGAATCGTCCAAACTCTACGACGAAATCCCCGACGAAGTGGTGGAGTCTAACACTGCAACTGAAGAAATCCCCATTTGGCGAATGTTCTTCGACGGAGCATCAAGAACAAGACCTAAAGGGAATATCGTGGCTGGAGTAGGTATCGTGCTCGTGTCACCTGATCATCTGGTTATACACCGTGCATATTCTCTCGTGGAACCATGCACCAACAACGTGGCCGAATATAACGTCCTATTAATCGGCCTGCAACTGGCGAAGCAACTGGGAGTTGACTATCTAGAGGCTTACGGCGATTCCAAGCTAATAGTTAGTCAAGTCCGAGGGGATTATGAAGTTCGCCACGAAGATCTCATCCCCTACCACAGAGCAACAATCGAGCTGGCGTCTACTTTTGCTGGATTCTTCATCGAGCACGTGCCTCGACTACAGAATATAGAAGTAGATGCTCTAGCCGGTCTCGCTGCTTCCTTGACCGTTCCTACCAATACTCAGCAGTCGATCACAGTGTCCGGTCGAGAACTATTCTGTCCGAAAGATGCCTTGCATATATTCATCACAGTTATGCGGCGAAAACAAACATCGATGCTAAAGACTGGAGATTTTCCTTCATAGACTACGCTGTCTATGGAATCCTCCCCGAGGACCCGAAGGAAGCAGTATCCATTCAAAGGCGATCCCTCAGATTTTACTACGACACAGCTACCAAGATGCTGTACTGATGCTCTTATGACGGGCTACTGTTACGATGCTAATCAGACACAGAAGCCAAGCATGTACTCCGGGAGGCTCACGATGGAGTTTGTGGTACACATCAACCAGGCCCCAAATTACAAGATCACCTCAAACGAATGGGTTATTACTGGCCCACAATGATAGCGGATGCTGTTGAATATGCAAAGAAGTGTAGAGCTAGCTAGTTCTACGCTGATTTCATTCATCAATCTTTGGAGTTTCTACATCTGACGACAGCATCTTGGCCATTTGAAGCTTGGGGCATGGATGTCATAGGACCAATCAGTCCGCCATCCTCCAAAGGACATCGGTTCATCCTAGCTATAACCGATTACTTCTCCTAATGGGCGGAAGCTATACCGTTCACCGAAGTGAAGACATCAAACGTGATCAGTTTCATCAAACATCACGTCATCTACCGCTTCGGCCTACCTCGCAGGATCATCTACGGTAATGGTCCACAGTTCGCAAGCCATGCATTTTATCGTTTCTGCAAAAAAAAATCGAATCCAGAACGTAGCCTCTACTGCCTACAATCCAGCGGCTAACGGGCTAGCAGAAGCCTTCAACAAAACCATCATAAAACTTCTGAAGAAGTTCGTGTCTTCAAATAAGCGCGATTGGAACGAGAAGCTCGGTGAATGTCTATGGGCCTATCGTTCAACGGTCCGGACTCCAACAGGCAGTACGCCATTCTCTCTGGTTTATGGGAGCGAAGCATTTCTTTCCTTAGAAATCCAGATCCCTTCCCTTCGGGTAGCCCTAGCCAGCGAGCTAACTACTGAAGAGGGCTACCGTCGGCGACTCCAAGAGCTCGAAGCGCTAGACGAAAAATGCCTAGTAGCTCAACAGCGTATTAAGCTATACCAAGCACGCCTTTCCAGAGCTTTCAACAAAAAGGTGAAGGAAAGGATCTTCCAAGTCGGCGATCTGGTCCTAGCAGTAAGAAGACCGATGGTCATGACGCACAAAACAAAAGGGAAATTCCAGCCTAAATGGGAATGTCCTTTTGTCATAGAATCGGTGTATTCTAACGGTGCGTACCGGCTGACCAAGCCTGACAGTGACTTGCTCATGATGCCTATCAATGGCAAGTTCCTGAAGAAATACTATGTGTAACCTCTTTTACATAATGTTCACATATGTTCAGTCATGTAAATGTACAGTGCGATGTTTATATAATTAAAAAAAAACTATCTAACTATTATCCGTATTTCAAGAGTCTTGAATACCTGGATAATAGGTCCTCTAAATATTTCCCCAGTGGAATCATTTCCGTTTTTTGACTCCGTCCAAACTCGGTTTGACGAAAACAAATCACGTCCCTATTACCTCTGAATTATTTTTCGATAATTATTTTTCCAGCGGAATGATCAAATGTTTTGCCACGTCCACATAACCTCTGAGCAAAACATTCATCAAAGAGAGTCATGTCCACCCTACCTCTGAACTATCCACTCCTCCCTAATGATATATATCTTTCCACGTCTATATTACCTCTGGTCAGATATAGAACATCCTCTGCTATTACGTCCATATTACCTCTACTAACAGCTTCATTCAACTTATTATCTATATTCGAATCATTCGAATATAAAACGGATAATAGGTCCACATAAAATTTTTCCAACGGAATACCCATTAGAAATGTCCTTGCTACGTCCACATTACCTCTAGCATCGATATTTCACAAAACCACATTCACTTCTGAAAGGATTCTTTATTCAGTACTTAAACGTCTATCAAAAGACGGAAAAAAGGTAGAAGAGCCATGACGGCAAAAAAAAAGGGAGTTACAAAAATCTACGGGATACACAAGCGGTTTATGCTTTCCCTCAGAGCAACAATCTCGGCTTCAGATTTCACAGTAGCTCGACGCCGTGCCTCTTCTTGGCGAGCGGCTTCATCTTCAAAGAGGATCAGACTCTGATGCTCCCTCTCCAACCTCGACAGCTGCTCTTCTAAACGGGCAGTAGCGGTGGCAGTCATGACAGCTTGAGACAGATAATCCTCTTGTTCAGATGACGCCGCCCTCAAGTCAGCCTCCAACTGAGCGATCTTGTTCCTGATCTGCGCAATGTGATTGTGCTTCTCAGTGATCTGCATAGCCAGCCTGTTCTTCGAGGCAGCACGTGCCTCACTTGCAACGTCAAATTGGCTGTACTGGTCAGCCAGCTCGCCAATCTCTTGAACGAGGGTGTCCTTCCTTGCCTGAAAGGTAGCCTCCTCCTCCGCAAGAGCTGTCATAAAAGCCTCATCCTCTATATGGAACAGTGACGTCGGACTCTGCTGTTTGATTTCTTGGAACCTGGCCACCTGACCCTCCAGGTCATTCAAAGACCTTCCTCAGAGTGTTGGCCCGCTCCTCATACCCGGCTATGCTCTCGAGGGCAAAAACGCTCCTGATTATCATGTGTCACGTCCATATTACCTCTGATACCGATAGTCTTCCGACTCGACACTTATACCCAATCCGGGATAAAAGACATGGTGTCAAGATCACAAAACCTATCACGACCATGTTATCTCTGTTGGGTTTCGTTTCAAATCTATTACCCGCACCGCCGGTGTGTCAAAGGGCAATAGGTCCACGAAAGTATCATTCCAATCTATTTGCTCGCATTCTCGGATGCACAAAGGGACAATAGGTCCAAACAAAAAAGAGAGAGGGGGGTCCCCCAGCGGGATACCTTTTACACAAATGCGGTATTTGGCTCTCTAATACAAGCACGACAGATATCACAAGCAAAGAGTGGAGCGAATGCATTCTGCTTACTCAAAATCAGTTACATTCACAGGACTACATCTCATGAGCAAAACAAAAGGTTCTTCATCTCTTCATCTGGATAAGAAGTAAAAGATTACATTGATGTCCAAAAGAAGGAAGAATCCGCTACTCATTAGCAACACATAGCTTGGTCAGCTTAGCAGCACCACGCTTTCGTCGAAGGAGGTCATGTTTTACTGTTGAGCAAGGAAACAAGGTTGTTGAACCTTCGAGAAGCTACACGGAGAAGGGCAAATATAGCATGCTAAAACATCTACAAATGGTGATCTCCTCTCCTCCATGTGGCGGACGTCGTGGGCCCATTTCTTCAAGAGACCATACCTTCAAAACAACATTTCTAGTGTTGCTTTTGCCTACTTGAAGAACCGTGAAAGCAGAACTTTCACGGTAATGCCCAACTACCGTCCGAATCTCCGATGTATAAAGGTTCTTCCTACCATCTGAGGAAAACCCTTCCAAAACACGAAGAGTCCTGAGCTCTCTGATGTGGGTGTCAAGTGTCGCATCTTCACCATGCCCAGAATCGCTGATACTAGTCCTGGAGAAATTTGCTAGCCAGATCCCTACAGAATATGAAAAGGGGCAGAAAGACAGTCAGACTTAGAAGACCGCAGGAAAAACTATGTTCTGAAGAGCTTCTATGCGCCCAAATGACTATGCGCCCAAAGGGATATGCGCCCAAAACAAGACATGTGGGCGCATAACACGCAGACAGTAAGTGGGCGCATAACGTGCCACAGCTTAAAGGGCACATAACATGGAAACACGTGGGCGCATAGCACACCACAGTGTTGGCACATGACTTCTGTGGGCGCATAGTAATGCTCACAGAAGTATGTTGCCCTAGACGCAAGTGTCCAGGCAGAAGAGAAGTCCGAGCGTCGCAAATTAACGCTCGAGACTTCATTTTTTGAAGCATGCCCTCACCCAAAATTGGGTCATGGACTGCCGAGGACTCCGCCGCAGGAGGAGAGCCACTCGACGCAGCCCCCTTGCCCTTCGCGGATCTCTTGGCGGCCTTGGGAGACATGATTCTCAGAGAAAGAAGACGAAGAGTTCTTCTGAAAAATTCAAAGAGAAAGGAATAATGAACTTTCTCTCCCCCAGGGTCTATTTATAGGAACGGGCCACTTCCTATGCGCCCACATACTGTATGCACCGATTGTGGTGTATGCGCCCACTGCAGCCTATGCGCCCACGTGAAGGACCAGCTCCCTGCATACTATGCGACTGTCTCTTACTGACGTGGACGACGTATAAAGGATGGACCGTTTCAAATTCTGTTCCGATGAATTTGTCAGTTCGAATTTCGAGGAAAATCTCAACAGTCGTATCTCCCTGACAGGCTGGCCAAATACTATGCGTCCAAGGAGAGGGCCGTGCTATGCGCCCATTGCCTCGCGAAAAGACGATCCATGCTTCTTTCAAAGTATTTCGAATTTGTTCAAAGTGTCGAAAACTTTAAAGGGGGTCCTGTAGAAGCATGAAAATTTTTCAGCAAATATAGCTCCATGTGCCCAAGTCAAGTGAAGCTCCATGCGCCCAGTCAGTGTAACTCCATGCGCCCACTCAATGAAGCTCCATGCGCCCAGTCAGTGTAACTCCATGCGCCCACTCAACGAAGCTCCATGCGCCCAGTCAAGTGTAGCTCCATGCGTCCAAGACTAGCTCTCCCGAAAGGAGGGCGCATAGCCTGAGACATGGCTATGCACCCAAGCCTGACTCAGTCAAAGCCACGATCAAAACATGCACCGAAGCGCATGGCCACGTTAGTCTCCACGAGCAGTCGTGCACCGAAGCATGCAGCCATGTCAACACCACGACCAACCCACGATCTCGCAGCATGTATGCGCCTACATCCTATGCGTCCAAAGCAGGACTATGCGCCCACATAAGAACCAGCGTGTTTCCTCATGTGGGCGCATAACATCATTCCAGCTCGAGAATGACTATAAAAGGGGGGCCTCATCCCTCTTCAAAACAAGAGGACGGAGAGCATTTTCAAGCGCCAAATTGCTGCACTTCTTGCCAGTGAGCCGAGAGTTAGCAATTTTCTTAGGTTTTCTCCCACTTTTGTAATCGAAGTGTCAACGGAGTAAAGGAGCAACTGCCGCTCGATCTCCATCGTCCCATTCCCCAGAATTCTTTTTTGTACTCGGGGATCCTCAGCGCAGGATCTCTCAGGCGTACTCGATTTGTGGTGCCTTGCGCCAATAAAAGAAAAGACAGCGTTTTCTTCTTCCTTTTTTGTGTGTGTCCACAGGAACAAACAACATTAAGTTGCTATTCCGTATCTTGGTGGAGAAAGACTGAACTTCCTTGAGTGTCAAGCCTTCTCTTCTCTGTAGTTTCTTTCTCCAAGGTACATGGGACCAACTTAGAGGTTTTGATTACAATGGGTCATATGACTAGTTTAATCTATAAATACAGCCATCTCAATTTGGTTATATCTAATAGCTGTATCAAATTGAAAGGGCTTCCATGATGATACTGGCAATCTTGGTAGATATAATGAACATGTCGAAAACTGATTTTGAATACACTTAAACACAGTGTTAATCCGTGGATAGCTATTGATTAACTGGATGACTAGGTTGATTAATCACGGTGCGGCCACTTGGAAAAGATCGATTAACTAGTCATTCCATTAATCGGGCTAGCGGCGATTGCTCAACCTATTAATTTTTAGTCAATCCATTTTTGGAACACTG
Organism: Iris pallida; assembly: GCA_029216955.1. NCBI lineage: Eukaryota > Viridiplantae > Streptophyta > Magnoliopsida > Asparagales > Iridaceae > Iris > Iris pallida. The sequence goes on from JANAVB010011199.1 coordinate 30,629,457, forward strand.
CTTAAACAATGCATCATACCTGGTTTTGGACAAGTTCATGCCTGCAAAAAGGTTATATCCTAAAAGTTTTAGAATTGTAGACTGGTGGGGAGCAAAACTTACAAGGCCTGGAATTTTGATATTAAAGTATATGTTGGGAAACAACAATCAAGGATAAGACAACTTCCCTACCAAATCTGACGTTTTAAATTACATTTTGACTTAGAATATTTGATTTGGCATGCAATTGCATTTATTGAAGAGCTTTAACTTGTTCAAAATTTACCCCATATAGTATTTAAATTTTTAGGTTCCCCCACTTGGCAATATTGCTCTTTTTCTATGTCAGGTTGTGACTTTGAGGTTTGTACCTCATTTGATATTACTTGATTGCTTAATTGTATGGGCCCTTTTTGCAATATAAATTCTACTTTTGATCTCTATGATATTCTGTTGTTTAATAGGATGTTAGCTCTGGACAGTCCTTTTTATTTGCCCCAAGGTTACCTGCTGAGTATGCTGTTTGGTTGGGTGAGATAAAACCATTATCTTACTTTAAGGTGATTCTCTTTCTACAATGCTAATATTATTACCTGAGATAATGCTCCATGTAATGCTTGCAGGAGAATGATCATAGTGTTTTTCTTATATAACTGCAGGAAAGGTACATGGTAAACATGGTGTACTACGTCGACGAAATAGTACATGTTCTACATAACAACTCAAGGTTATCAGGAAAGCCTTTACTTTACCTATTGTATGGGCTGAACACTGACAGCCAAAAATTCTCCAAGCCTGCTGAACTTGAGGTCCCTATGTTTTATTACCTTTTATTTTGTCTATTTTTCATTTAAACCATGTATGCTAGATTTTTTATAAATACATCAACTGTTGGCCTTGTTCTTCAATTGCAGTATTTAGGATAACTATTTCAGGTGTGCTGTGAATGTGTGTACTAGGATATTTATTTAATATTCTCTCTCTGTTTTTTTACAACTAAAGTCCTGGTATGCGGTTAAAGTTCCATCTTAAATATTCTCTTCATTTTCTGGTTTTCTTATAATCTCCCAGCAACACAACTCTGATAAGTATTACATTTTGGTTTATTGCATATAATTAAAAAAATATTTAACCATTTTTAAGGAAAATAGCCACTCATAATCACCTTTACATTTCAAATTTACATGTCATATTTTGTATTTAACTTTTTAAATTCCCATACTAGTTTGTCTTGTGCACACATGAGGTCATCTCATCTTTTATATGCTTAGAAGTTTATCATATTATCCTCATCCTCATCCTCATTAGAGGTTTTGATGTATAAGCAAATTCACAATGTCAACGGGGTGAAGCCCCAAAGATCATATCCCCAAAGAATGTACTGAGAAGCAAATAAGCACCATCATCTCTTCATGCTCGTCTGGTTTGGAAACTAGCATCACCAGAAATCTGGCATTTTCTGCTTTTTTTGAGTTCATTTTGCAAACAAATAATTCACCGTTCACGTTTTATTCGCGATTAATTTGCAAATTTCATGATTATTCACGAATACCTGAATCATACGGGGATGTGTTCTCTTTTCTGTTCATGCACGAATAATTCGCAGAACTTTTGAAAAATCAGCAAATTGTGTATCTATGCTAGGAGTGTTTTCCAAAACAGGTTTAGGCCCTTATATAATCTTTATTAAAAGATAAAGATAGACTCCTAATCCTATTCAAATTCTAATAGATAAGTAATGTGCAAACTATAGATATGCATACCTAAATCCTAATTCTAGTCTAAATCAAATTTCTAAATACATAGCATAAATTAAACAATAAAGGTCCAAATATCTGGTTCCCTTCAGATTGCCATCTGTGCTTTGTTTGAACTTTGAACCTCTCGCAATGGAAATCTTTAACCTTTTCATGTATCTTATGAAGTATGGTTTCTTGAGTTATCTTGGATGAGAAGACAGAGACCGACTTCATCGACTTTCAATGTCCGTGTGGAATGCAACTTGCTCGCTGAAGTGGAGGCGCTTTCCGCTGGGGCAGACCATTCTTGTGAGAACAAGGGCTGATCCAATCCGGGGTCTCTCTTAAACCAGCCAACCTTTTAGGGAAGACGACTAGCTAGATCGTCTTTGAGTCAGAATTCGAACTTGTTGACGCGGAGAGCCATCAAAGGACAGGGGCTGTGGCTGATTTGTGAGCTGAGAAACAAGCAAAAGAGGATGGGATAGCGTCTTTTCCCCCATCGCCTTTCTCCTTCTATTGAGGGTTCGCTTTGCAAGGAAGGGAAGGCAACCGTGCAGGTAGTTCAAGGCTGACTAATGTATTCTAGCATTAAACCAGCTCATGATCCTTAGGCGATACAGTATGGAGCAGGCAGAGAGATGAAAGGACCACCTTATCCTGCTTGATCGGATTGCATTTCATTCTTCGCCTAGTCTTAGCACCCGCACAGTAGAGGGGAAGCATTCTCTTTCCGGCAAAACTAAGCGTCTTGCTGCTCTATGTTTGCTAGTATTCATCAACATCATCCAAGTCTTCTCCCATAAAATTGTGTCCGGTTTGGATCAAGAGGCTCCATAGAAGTATTCACAAATATTTTAGGACAGTTTGTCAACTTAGCTTCAAGCTTCTGTGTTGGTGCCGAATATTTAGCCAAGGTAACTATGAGCAAGAGGGCCTTCCTGTGAAACCTAGAAGGCTTGTTGGTGGTTAGGTAAATCTAGTTTTTTGGTCATGCATTATTAGCTCATTCAACATCTATGTTCCTACTTCCCACTTCCCACTTCCCATAGACTGTCTAGACGAAGTGGTAAAATGAAACTAATTTTCTTTTCAGTATTATGGACCAATTTCCACAAATACTTCTGAAGGATGTAATGATATCAGTATTGGAGGTGCTTAATCATGACTATTCCTTTGATATATCCACTGTTATCCTACTTTAGTTGCTTACTGAAAATATGTAATGTTTGGTACTAGAGTATTATCAACATATTTACTTAAATATATCATTTCTGCAAGTCCTATGATAATTGTAGTGGATATTAGGATGTTAGTTCTTGGCATATGATTATTGATTTTGCTGTATATGACACTGCCTCAGTTACATGATAATCCCGGTAACCTGTATTTATTTTTTTGATAGTAGCATATTACAAATAATTTTAAATTACTGCTGATCTCTACTATGTTCGATTGGTAATATATTTTGTTATCTTGCCTTTAGAGGATGGAAGAGTTTGATACTGATCTACATACCCTGCATCCAATTTTAACTGAATGTCGCATTATTAAATCTGAGATGGAGCTCGCTGTCATCCAGTATGCCAATGACGTAAGCTCAGAGGCTCATGTTGAGGTAATGCTGGTTCTACAGCTTCATGCCATCTCTGAGAATATTCAATTTCTATATACTAGTATGTGCTTTATATATTTTTCATTGTTTCATGGACTACTTGGATCGAAAAATAGTCATTTGCTTATGCTGAACATCTCTTTATACTGCATTTACACAAGTATTTGTCATGCTTTAGAAGTTCATATATTTCTAATTATCTTGACCTATAAGCTATGCTATGTGATTTTTGGGGTTTCTGAAGTGCTATATACATCTTTAATCTTTTTAATAAGCTTTAATGACTTATTCCATTTTTATTACTATTAGTTGAGTTGGTGGGCCATGTGGACTTGTTGAATTTTAACTGGAATATTCGTGGCATTAAAGCCTAAGTTTCATTTTTGATCAAACGTCTTTGGTCAGGATGGTTGCTTTTAAAGTTTGACCACATTGATGTCAATATGAAGGATTTATTGAAGTGTCTATCTTCTTAAATTCTGGCATAATGTGATATAATTGAACTTGATATATCGATATAAGTTAGAAATAAGGGTGTAAATGGAATGGATATTGCTTTTACAGCATTTTTGTTTTGTGGTAGCGACTACATATACTGGAGATTGAAACAAATATTAAAATAATCTCAATGTTTGGTTAATATGCAAAAGAATATGTATTGGATATGGCATAAATCATATTTGATGTTAACTGGATAAGGCCAGGATTCAGGTACACTTGAAAATTGAAATGGATTACACATGTTCATTTATTCGTACCTTATGTTAATTTTTAAATCATAGACATTGTTAGGCGTTTTGGAACTTCTTGAACATTATGTACAACACTGTAGTATTTTCTGCATCACTATTCCTCTAACTTAAGTTAAAAAGAACAAAAACCTCAACTGTGGTGACGTAGGACAAGACCTAAAGGGCTCTTAGATGGGTAAAACTAATGCAATCATACTATGAAAATGTAAAACTAATGCATGCAATTGATATCCACGTAAAGAAAAGCGATAGTCCAATTTTATTTCTGCTGGCTATTTGCACATAAATACCCCTGACTATCACATTTTACCCCTGAATATCACATTTTTGCCATAAGTACGTTTATATTGTTTTAATAGACACTTAAATAACCTCGAATGTCTTTTTGCACTTAAATACCCTAAACTTCCATAATTTGCATTTAGAGGCTGAGTGTCATAAGACAAATTGTCCCTCTATTTAATACCATAATTTCATATCTTCTTCCTAATCCAGATGGAAAAGTGGTAGGACCAGGTGATATTCTTATTGATGTTTGCAAATGCTTAGGCGTGAAATTATAGACGTGTCTTTACTAAATTATTCAACAAAATCCTAAGGACTAAGAAGATGCTAGATGAATGGAGAATCAATATTATATTACCCATATATAAGAAAAAGGGACTTATACAACGTTGTAACAACTATTGAGATATTAAGCTTACGAGTCATGCCGTTAACCTATGAGAGTAATTGAGCAAAGATTAAGAAAAAAGACTTGACTTGAATTTCAGAGGATCAGTTTGGTTTATGTCGTGGAGATCTACTATGGAAGCCATTTACTTACTAAGAAGATTTATATAAAGGAATAAGTCCACTGGACTCGTGTACGTTATCTCGCCTCGAGCGAGCGTTCGTGCGGATGCGGCCGGTCCGTGAATGTGCCTCGACTCGGGCACAGGATCAAAGAAGTTATCTCGACTTGTGCATGCGGTCGAACGGGTGCGACCGGCCCGTGGACGTCCCTTATCTCGTGCACGACCGAGAGGGTGCCAATGTTGATAGAGGTGCAATGACAATGATGAAATGCCGTGAGGATGTGCGGTCGCCCCACCCACAATCCCACAACATCAGAGGCCTGATGAACGTGGCATAATCTGAGTCTGCACGGGAGAGGGAAAAAGAAGAAGAGATATTTACATATGGTTTTATCGACTTGGAGAAAGCTTACGATCGAGTTTCTAGAGAGATAATGTGTTGGACTTTAAAATGAAACAGATTTCTAGTAGTTATATATATATATATATATATATATATATATATATATATATATATATATATATATAAAATGGCAGCAGGCGATTCGGGAGCGGGCGCTCCGGCCGTTACGCGTGCGATTCCTAGGGTTTCTGAAGTGCAGCCCTTCCCCCCCGACCCCCCGATCCGCTTGCGGGGAGGGGGCCTCGTCGGCAGGGAGGTGCGGGAGGGGGCGGTAGACCCTTGGGCGGCCCAGGCGGCAGCAATAGCGGGACCCCCCCCACGCGGGGGGGGGGGGGGTCGGGAGGCGGCAGCGGGACCCCCCCTGGCGGGGGGGGGTCGGGTGGCAGCGGGGGCAGCGACCCTTGGCCAGTGGGCGGCGGCGGGACTCCCCCAGGCGGGGGGGGGGGGGGGACGGGTGGCAGCGGCGGCTCTCCAGGCGGGGGGGGGGGGGGTCGGGCGGAGGCGGCGGCGGCACCTCCGGAGGAGAGGCTCCCGTTTTCGAGTTGGGTCTGGGGGGGGGGGACGGGTGGCAGCGGCGGCTCTCCAGGCGGGGGGGGGGGGTCGGGCGGAGGCGGCGGCGGCACCTCCGGAGGAGAGGCTCCCGTTTTCGAGTTCGGCTCAGGAGGGGACAACACCGGGGATGCCGGCTGGCAGACCGTGACGAGACGACGGACTGGAGGTCGGAGAGGGGCACAGTCCCAAGTTTCGGGAAGAACGGGGCCAGGAAATCATGGGAATCGTCCCCTGATCGGCGATAAGGATTCCCGGCGCCGTGGGGGAGGCATGGTGCGATCTATTTCGGGTTGGAGGCCAAAGGCGACGGCGGCCGAGAAGGCTAAGGGTATTGCGACTGATACCGGCAGGACAGGCCAGAGTCCTGTGAACCCCCGACCAGGACGCACGTTGAGGAGCAGAGGCCTCGGTCATGGAAAGAGGTTTGCACGCCGGTGGTGGCGAAAAGCCCGATGTCGATGGAGTTTGTCCCACCGATGTCAGTTGGAGGAGGGCTCCGGGCGTACTTTCCCGCTGAAGAAATAGCGGTGGTGTCCGAATTCTGGAAGAACACTCTGGTGCTTTATGTGTTAGGGAACAAGCCGTTCTATGGCCAAATTCGGGGCTATGCGGAGCGGGTCTGGAGACCCAAAGGTAGCATGGAATTCTTCTCTCGGGAGAACGGATTCTATTATGTCAAATTTGGGTTAGCGGAGGATGTGGCCAGGATCTTACAGGGAGGGCCTTGGTCATTTAATGGGCGGCTAATCATCCTGAAGGAGTGGACGCCGGAGCTACGGTATGAGAAGGAGGTTCTGAACGCCATTCCCATCTGGGTCAGATTCCCTGAGTTCCCTGTACAGTATTGGAGTATCCCGCTGCTCATGAGACTTGCCAGTCTTGTGGGGAAGCCGATCAAAGCAGACGAGGCCACCACTTTTCGCACCAGACTGATGTATGCTAGGGTCTTCGTGGAGATCCAGGCGGGCTCGGAGCTGCCGAGTATACTTGAGTATCAGGTACCGTCAGGAGAGGTACTGACACAGGCGGTGGAGTATGATTGGGTCCCCCACCATGTGTTCTTGCTGTGAGTGCTTTGGGCACACTACTAGTGTGTGCAAATTCAAGGGGAAGGAGACTGCCAGGCCACAGGTGGCTCGGACGGAAGCACCTGGGACGGTGCCGGCACCCAGTCACTTGCCTGGGGAGACGGAGCCAGTCAGACATATGGAGGAGGACACAGGGATGGAGGTTGATAGGAGGCTGGAGTCAGAATCACCGATGAGACAAGAGAGCACGCAGGGGGCGTTGGTCCCGTTCAGGCCACAGAGGACCATCGTGACCAAGGGTATGAGCGAGGCTGGTAGTGGTCAGAGGGTGACGGAGACACCCCAGGCGATCCAGGTTTACATCAGCAGGAAAAGACACGCCCCGGCTACACGGGAGGATATCCCTCAGGCGAGGGATATGGATGACCAGTCTGAAGACAATCCTGACTGGACTCTTACTCTTAGCAGGATCCAGGCTCATCTTGCCCCTTCCTCCATGGTAGATGCAGTCATTGATAAGGCGGATGAGACACTTCCCTCGAGTGTCGATCCAGACGAGTTCCAGAGGGACCCCTCCTCTATTTAATTAGATGTCGGTCCTAGCATGGAACATTAGGGGGGGTGTTCCATTGGGCGATGGAGGGAGATTGTAGGGGTTCTGAGAAGAGAGTCGTGTGACATTGCTATCCTGCTGGAGACGAAGATTAGAGGGGCCGCTATGCTCTCGCGTAGGACTCCGACAGACTGGGATCATATTCATAACTTAGATCTTTGTGATATGGCAAGGATCTGGATTAGGTGGAACAAAGGTAGCTGGGAGGGGGTGCAGATCCACAAATCAGAACAACTCATCGGCATCACCTTCGAGAACAAAGGGGGGTTTCGTTTCATCCTGGGTGCTGTGTATGGTTACAATGATCGGAGACTCCGGGAGACTTTATGGGAGGATATTGTGCATCTGGGTCTTCTGGCGGACAACATGTATCTTCCCCTGCTCATCATGGGGGACTTCAACACTATGCTGCTCCGTCACGAGAAGGTGGGTGGTCGACCTGTTCCGGATCCGATCTTATATGACTTCCAGAGGTGTCTGTTTAGGTCAGGGATGCGAGGGCTGGAGCGTGCTGGACATATATGGACCTGGCACAACAAGGCTACTCATAATCGGATTGCTTGTCAGCTGGATCGTGCCTTGGACAATAGTGAGTGGTTCAGGTGCTTCCCGAACTCGGTGGCGGAAGGCCTTGCGGCGGGTACTAGCGATCATTCTCCTATCCGGGTTAGCCTCTGCGAGAGACCCATTCAAAGGGCGAGACCATTTCGGTATAACAACAGCTGGTACTTGTCGGCGGGATATGAGGAGGCGGTTTTAGGAGAGATGCAACACTACCCGGAAGGCACGGCTCAGTTCCGCATAGTACACAAACTAAAGCAGCTCAAGCGGGCCATCAGGAGATGGGTGAAGACGAGACCGCGGACCTCTCTGGCGGATAAGGAAGCCGAGCTTCGGGACATCCAGGTGGCACTCCAAGCTGACATTATGAACGGGGAGCTGGCGGCTAAGGAGAAGACCTTGATCGAGGAGGTCAGCACCATGAGACTGCAGGAGGAGATTAGTGCGGCTCAGAGGGCCAAATGTACCTGGCTCAAAGATGGTGATCACTGCACCAAATTCTTCTACGATGTGATTCGCACCCGTCAGCACCGGAACAGTATCCCCAGACTGCTGAATGCTGAGGGTCGCCTTGTTGGGGATCCGGTGGAGATTCAGGAGGAGGCCGTCAGATTTTACACTGACTTATATCAGCAGACGGACTATACTAGCACGTTCCCAGCCCTTGTCACGAAGAGACTGGTAACCCGTCATGGGAATAGTCTGCTCTTGGCGCCTGTGAGGATGGAGGAGGTGGAAGACATTGTGATGAAGGCTAATCCCAATAAAGCTTCCAGGCCTGATGACTTCTCTTCAGGGTTCTTTAAGAGACACTGGGGGGTGCTTAAGGCCCCGGTACTGGCGGCGGTTCAGGAGTTCTTTGTGACGGGCAAGCTCCTGAAGGAGATGAACCACACATTCTTGACGCTGGTTCCTAAGAAGGAGGGAGCGACCTCACTTGCCGATTTTCGACCCATTGCTTGCTGTAATTTTTTTACAAGATTATCACTCACCTTATGTGCAGGCGTATGGAGGTGATTATGCAGGGATTGGTGTCCCGAAATCAAGCAGCGTTCATCAAGGGCCGGTCGATAGCGGAGCACAGCCTACTAGCTCATGAGATGGTGAGGGAGTTCAGCAAACCTGGGAGATGAAGGCTTGTGTGAAACTTGACCTTCGGAAAGCCTATGATACCGTCAACCGGGACTTCCTGTGTCACTTGATGCTTGCTATGGGGTTCGACGAGAGGTGGGTTGAGAGGGTGAGGGAGTGCATCTGCTCCCCTACATTCTCAGTCCTCATCCAGGGCATGCCACATGGCTACTTCAGGAGCAACAGGGGGTTGAGGCAGGGTGATCCACTCTCCCCGTACCTTTTTACCCTGGTGATGGAGTACTTTACATGTTTGATAGATATGGCAGTGCATAGCAAGAGGATCGTCCCCCTTTTCCGCTTGGTGAGTCCGGTTGTATCCCACTTGATCTATGCTGACGACTTATTGGTGCTTCTCCAGCCTACCATGCGGGGAATGAGAGCGCTCTCTGACATCATGGAGGAGTTCGGGCGGTTATCTGGGCTCCAGTTGAACAGAGAGAAAAGCAGAGTCTATTTCAGCTCTCGATGTACACAGCAGGAGGAGAGGGCCTTCGCCTTGGGCGTGGACAGAGGTGAGCTCCCAGTGAAATATCTGGGTGTCCCGCTGACGGTCAACTATGCCAGAGAGCAGGATTGCCACAGCTTGGTGGATTTTGCTCAGAGGAGAGTGGAAGGCTGGCAAGCTGCGGGTCTATCGTTTGGCGGACGGATTGAGTTGGTGCGGTCAGTTATTGCGGGTATCACGATGTTCTGGTTCTAGTCTATCCAGATCCCTACGGCTACTATCCGGAAAGTGGAGGCCATTTGTACTGACTTCATCTGGAGGGGAGGGATGCATGCGATCTCCTGGGACCAGTTATGCCGCCCTCGGGAGGAAGGTGGAGTGGGGTTGAGGACTCTTCATGCGGTCAGGAAGGCAGCCTGCGTGAAGATGGCCTGGAGATTCATCAAGGGGGGTCACTCTGGACGGAATGGATGGCAAATAGATACCTGAGAAGGAATAACTTCTGGGCCTGCAGGATAGACAACAATTTCTCGGTCACATTTAAGGCCATTCTGAGATGTCGACCGGTGCTTCAGACCGCTATCTGCAGGAACATGAAGGATGGGACGACGACTGACCTATGGCTTGATCCTTGGGTGGGTTCCAGATCCTTACTTGAGATATTGGGAGGTCAGCTAGACAGAGAAGCGGGCAGGAGACTCACTTGCAGTCGGATCATCAAAGATGGAGTTTGGAGGCCAGAAGGATATCCTTATACTACTCAGCTTGCCGAGGAGATCCGACTAGTTACTATTGACGAGAGCCAGCAGGCAGATTCTTGGAGCTGGGCCGGCCCAGGTACGGGAGGCGGATCAGGCCTATTCTGTTTCCGTAGCTACTACGACCTGGTTCGGTCCCACCATGACCGGGCTGAAGAGGTGGACTTTATTTGGGACAAGGGGTTGCACGAAAATGCAATTATGTACTTACCGACTCCTTCGAGGTAGACTGATGACGAGAGACAGACTCCTCAGGTTTGGGATGCAGATTCCGGACACCAGATGTGTGTTATGTACTGAGGAGGATGAATCTATGGGACATATCTTCTTTGTATGCCCAGTGTCCTGGCACATTTGGACCGAGCAGTGTTCGCAGCTGAGAGGAGTTGGGATGGATAGAGACATCCGGAGCATCCTCAGCTGGATACGAGACCGCAGCGGCAGGGATCCAGGGTGGGCTAGAAGAGCCCGAGTTCGTCTCGCCGCGTCTGTTTGGCACATCTGGAAGGAGCGGAATAGACGTATTTTCGAGGGCTTGACTACCCCCCTATTGGAATTCTACATAGCATAGAATTCGATGTATCAGTAATGGCCTCCTAATACTATAGTTTGGGGGTTCGGGAAGTTGTGGTATTATGTATTGTAATACCTTTTCCGCTATATGCGAGAAATAAATTCACCCTTATTCCAAAAAAATATATATATAATAGAGTTAAAATGACCGTGTGAACTATTAGAGGATATATTAATCTGTTCCCTACTATTGTCTTACATCAAGATCAACGTTGACTCCTTACCTTTTCGCGATACTTATGGATAAAATTAGTAGGCATATCCAGGAGGAGGCTCTATGGTGTATGATGTTTGCTGATGATATTTGTTGGTTGATGAAAGTAGAGAATAATTATATGCTAAAATAGAAGTTTGATAGACTTTGGAATCTAAAAGATTTAAGAACGAAAATAAAGTATATGAAATATAATTTTAACCCAAAATCAAAGAGAAATGAGGGGGGAGTCCATATAGATGGACAACAGATACCTAAGAATAATAGCTTCCAATATTTAGGATCAATCATTCATAATGATGGAGATATTGAAAAGGATGTCTGTTGTGATATTATGTATTGTAATACCTTTTCCGCTATATGCGAGGAATAAATTCACCCTTATTCCAAAAAAATATATATATATAATAGAGTTACAATGACCGTGTGAACTATTGGAATTCTACATAGCATAGAATTCGATGTATCAGTAATGGCCCCCTAGTACTATAGTTTGGGGGTTCGGGAAGTTGTGATATTATGTATTGTAATACATTTTTCGCTATATGCGAGGAATAAATTCACCCTTATTCCAAAAAAATATATATATAATAGAGTTACAATGACCGTGTGAACTATTAGAGGAGATATTAATCTGTTCCCTACTATTGTCTTACATCAAGATCAACGTTGACTCCTTACCTTTTCGCGATACTTATGGATAAAATTAGTAGGCATATCCAGGAGGAGGCTCTATGGTGTATGATGTTTGCTGATGATATTTGTTGGTTGATGAAAGTAGAGAATGATTATATGCTAAAATAGAAGTTTGATAGACTTTGGAATCTAAAAGATTTAAGAACGAAAATTAAGTATATGAAATATAATTTTAACCCAAAATCAAAGAGAAATGAGGGGGGAGTCCATATAGATGGACAACAGATACCTAAGAATAATAGCTTCCAATATTTAGGATCAATCATTCATAATGATGGAGATATTGAAAAGGATGTCATGCATATAATTAAAACATGGTGGTTGAAATTGAGTTCTTTTAGAGTACTTTGTGACCGCAATATACTTGAAGTTTAAAGAATTCTTTTATAAGACTACTATGAGAGCAATCATGCTTTATAGGTAAGAGTGTTGAACAATTAAGAAAAACAATGTCAAAAAGTTAGTGTAGCTAAAATGAGAATGCTAAGATGGATGAGTGACAATGCATTAAAGGATATGATAAGAAAGAGTATATCCGTGGAAAGTTAGAGATAACGTCCATTGAGGACAATACGAGAAAAAAATTGACTTAGATGGTTTAGACATGTGCGACGTAGACCCATAGATGTCATTTTAAGGAGGAGCGATAATGTAGTAGTTAATTGAGACGCTAGGACCAGAGGTAGGCCTACAGAGGACATTAACGTTGCTGAATGTAAAAAGAAGATTCAAATAGCCGACACAAAAAAATTGGGATAAAGACTTTGTTGTTTCTGTTCTTCCTAATCCTAAATATGTTTTTTACTTAAATATTACAAATAAACCCATAACTGAAACATCCTGGAATAGAATTCTCCTACATTAACCAAGTCCAAAAAGCCATCTCTAAAATCAATTCCAAATCAAAGCACTTGAAAGATTAAAAAGACCCACTACTAGTAGCAAGAAAAAGAAAGCCATGAAACATTTGACTTCTAATAAAAAACCACCCGTCCATTTTTCCATCCATGTTGGCGGGTGTAGGAAGTTAGCGGGTGAGGCCATTGTTAAGATTATGACTTCTAGTAAGTATAAGAAAGAAGATGAGAATTAAAATAAGAAGTAAATAAGTAATTGTTTTATTTAATGGTAAAAAGTTCAATACAATCATGTGCCTTGCATGTGCTTGTTAAGTGGTGCAAATAACATTAGGGTAGCAAGTTGCAAAAGTGGTGATACTTCATGTTCATAGTACATAAGTGTATAAAAATAGTTCATGGTATTTAAATGCAAAAGTATGTATAAGTTTTGGTATTTAAGTTCAAATTAATCAATTTGCAAGTCTATTATAAAGAACCTTAAAAATTATAGGATTTATAATAAGATAAAAGTTTGGGTTTATACTTGAGGTTGGAGAAATGAAACCATGCTGAATCCTGTGCCATGAATGACTATCAGAAATAACGACCCTTTTCGAGATCTGAGAATTTAAATAATGGTTGATCTTGAAGGATGAAATGGTGATGTCAGATGTTCACATGCGACAGGCGAGAAGTTCTGAGATAGGTTGTTCTGAACTATGTCAAATGACTGGGCAGTTGGTCGATCATTAGATCGGTTGTCTGGCCCGGTCGGCAGTGTCACAAAATGCTAAGCCATGGGAGGTGGTTTGGAATCAATGAAGATGGGATCAGCTGAGGGCTTGTATATATCTTGCTGGAGGTTTGAGGTTAGGAGGTTTCGAATAGAAATAGTAGAGGTAGATGATTAAGACTTTCTCTTGGTTAGGCAATGTCATCATGAACATAAAATAGTTCTCATTCTCTAACCGAATATCTAATTAAAAATACTCCTGGTGACATCCTTAAGCAACCATTTACATATGAGGTGATGGTCAAGAACCAGATATTGCCAACTAAAAAAATCCTATTGAAACAAGATTATGCATGATCAACTGTTTTAAAAGGCTTGCTCCTCGTCGCTCTTAGGTGGCTGGCTAGACGCCTCTGATGCTTTGATGCCTAGAAACTAGTATTTTTTAGGCAAGGTCTTGCGATGACGTATTGGCATGGGAGGAGGCTGCTTCGGACTGCCTTAAGGCGCCTCGACCCCCTTCTCTTGACTTAAATGTGACTCAACATGGCCAATTTATTTTTGGATTTATAATCTAGCCCAAGGTCCATGACCAATAACTTATTGCTAATTACTTAGTATAAATATTATAAATAAGAAAGGAACAATAACCTTTTCTCTCCTCATTCTCTTTCTGCTATTAAGCCAATGAATCTCATCATTTCCATCTCTGTCTCCAACGTGCACCACATTAAATCTCTCTCTCTCTCTCTCTCTCTCTCTCTCTCTCGTCTTCCTCTCTCACCGCCTCTTTGGTGTTCTCCTCCCTCAAGGCACGCGAATCCCAACGTTGGCAGTTACATCTGGTACTCTGACAGTGGTTGATTTTTCCAATAGGGCAAATTACTTTAACTATTCCTATGTTTTACACTTATTACAGAAACTACCCCTACTATGAAACTAATTACGCGGACCACCCCTATAGTTTCTATTTTCTATAAAAATATAACACTAACTACCCCTATGTTTTATAAAATTTCTAAAGGAGAGGGGTGGTGAGTGTAATTAGTTTCAAATAGGGGTAGTCTCTGTAATACTCATGAAACATAGGGGGGGGGGGTTGATGTATTTATTTCTTTCCAATAAGTTTGCCCCTCCCCTACTCTTTCTCCTTTTTATTGTTTGGCATATCTTTGTTCTCTTATCATAAGGGAGTTTTCCTCTTCTTCTTCACATGTAGAATTTTTCATTATTTTCCATTTTCCATTTTTCCCTTTTCCCTTTTTATTTATTTATTTATTCTATAATTAATTTATACTTTATTCAATACTGATTACAGTCAGATAGATCCATACTATTATTATTATTATTACTTTTTAATTGAAAACTTCATATGCAATTATGTGCACATGCTTAACAAGATTTACATCAGATTAGAGCCACAAACCACAACATAGTCTCACTTATAAACCACACCGTCTTAACTTATCAACTATAATCCCATAATTTTACTCTTCATTCCTCCCTCCCCACTTAAAGCCTCGCAGCCCCGCATTGCCTCTTGCACATGATCATAATCTGGCCCAAATAAATAGAATGAAACAAACTAAATAATAAAAAATAAAATAAAAATAAAAATAAAAGCAACCAAACCAAACTAAGCCCATGTCTAAAGTGATCAAATTTGGACCCAGTCTTCCAATAATCTCAATGTATGCAAATTGGACTAAACTGTGGTTGTCACGTTCCGACCTGGAAAATCGTTCGTCCTCACATTTAATTTATTCGAATCATCGTCCTCGCTAGGACGTGATGCCGTACGAGTATGAAGTTGCACTCGTACAAGGCAAGATGACAGGTTCTCAAAATGGTTATCTTTGATTTGTGTACTAGCAGCAGAAGAAACATAGTATACGGAACAATTCTCTTATTTGATAAATGAACTGAGGTTACAAAGCCTTTCAATAGCCCAATTGAATTTTCTATATTGACTACAATACTCAGGTTCTTTCTTGCCCACAAATGATTTCACCGTTCTATACATCATGTCTTCTATATCTCGGCCACATAAATCCTGTTGCAAGTCCGAGCGTCAATGCGGTCGCATGCCTCAATACGCTACGACATTCCACGCCTCAGTGCATTCAAGCAAAGCTTCGCCACTAGCAGATTATTCCCTGAACCTGCTAGCAAACTAGTGGGGGATTAGTACTTTTGTCCTCACTGTACTGATCAAAGACCCACTTTACTAAACCGACATTAAGTAGTATATAGGATCATGCAGCATACAAGTTAGTGATCTTTCTATCTTTGCCTTAGGATAAGTTTCATGGCATATTCGAAAGCAGTAAAGCATGTTATCATGGCAAGCATGTTATGTTTGATTTTTGTAAACAAGCAAGCAACATACAATTCTCATGTTCCTTCGTGGCGACTTGTTACCGATTCGAGGCATTCGCCCTTGCGCCAATGCAAGGTGAATACCTACTATTCTTTCCCTGTCATGTTATAAGTGATCGTTGAGCAGGATCTCTGTGCCTGCGTCATTCAGCTCACCGGCCCCTATCTATATGAAGATCACTGACATTTACAGATGTCATAATGGACTTATGTTTATCATCGGCATTGCGACGCTACTTATTTAGCCTAGGTTATGATCCTTACTGAAGGTCCCGTAATGCATCAGGTGCGCACAGTCACCAATTATTCATTCCTCATAGGCCTAACAGTCTCGATGCTCCGGTGATCTGTTCGAGGAAAACAAACCCGTGCACGGGTTAATTCACAGTCCATTTGATCATGCAACTCGCATCTAAGCATACAACCAAATATAGTCCGAGTCCGAAACTCAGACTTCGCATCGTTCCATATTTCTCGTATTCTTTCAATGTTTTCGCTCTTTCTATGTTCTCATATTATTTGTATAACTTCATTCTTCATTTCGATGTTCTATGGCATCATGTCCCAATTCAATGTTCGTTAAGCGAACGATCCGAAGGCGCCGAACATTTCGAGGCACCATGCCACATTCGACAGTTCCGTCACATTCATGCCACAACTGTTCTCTTCGCAATGAAACCATCTTTTATGATTCTCGTGCACGTACGCACGCCTTGACACAATTGTTCTCTAGTCTTCGAGTCGTACATGTGATGCACGCCTCGTTACCGTACTTCCATGTTCTATGCCTTAGTGTTCAATGTTCATGACTCGTGCACTAGGGCACTCGTCTCAGTAGTCTTTCAATGTGCTAGCCTTCTAACTCGGGCGCGAAGGCACGAATGACTTGTGCACTGAGGCACTTGCCGATACAGCTATTTCATGTTCTTATGGCTTGCGCATCAAGGCGCTCGGTTTTGCGATATTCAATGTTCAATAGCGACTCGTACATTTGATGTACATTTCATTTCAATTGTTTTATCTAGTGTTTGACACTCACTACAATTTCTCTTTATCGAGCCACACCCGTGGACTTGATAAGTTAACTTTTAACATACAACGGTACATTTTACTTAGACATGAAGGAGTAGGAAAGAAGAGTCAAAGTCCTCCCACCTTAAGCCGATACGTTTGGCCGTTTCGCCGAGCCGATGCGGCTCGATTTTACAACTTTGTTGCACGACCAACTCTTGTGACTTAGCCATTCGAGCACTTCGTGCTTCGTTGAATTACCCGACCGATTTGGCTTACCGTGCCTATGCCTTAGTCTATTGCGAGGCGGTTATTTGGTTTTGCGGACACCATTGCAAATAAGGCAAAAAGTCGACCTCTTATATTTCAGCGTAAATGTATAGCCTGCACACGAAACCAACTAAAATCAATATTCGTTCGCAGCGGTCATTCGCAACGGTATTGTGCGTTGTATCGATTCGATTTCTTAGAATCTTCGAACCGACTCAATGCTTTCTCTCGGGCCAACTTAACACTTGCATCGATCTTACTCGTTGCATTCCTCGGGTCAATGTAACTCTTTGCATCGATCCGACTCGATGCATTTCTCGGGTCAACATACTCTTGTATCGATTCGCATCGATACTTAAATCGGGTCAACGCAACTCTTCGAGTCAACGACTCAGCATAATGCACCGTGTAGAGTGGGACATTGCATAATATACCACTCAAAACAAGGTTCGTCCTCGAACCGAAACCAACACTCAGTTCAAGTGTTTCTCTAGATCGTTTCACGTTCTCGTCTCACATTCGTTTGGATCGTACAACTTTGTTTGGATTAATACACATATTTTATGCATCTCACCAATATATGCATTTCAGCCAAGCTCAGTTGTAGGATATCGAAACAAAACTAACATGTAACTTCTTATCCTCAATTACTTGCCATCTCGTACTCTCGATTGGACTTAGGCTCTAGTGTTTGTTCTTGCAATTCTATCGCATATGCATATTCGATGCATACGTGATCATCTAACAAAAGCCACGACACATGATGCGATTCAAAAATCGTATTTCCTATATCGTAAGTTTCGTATGGACCATCAATTCTATGCGTCGCATCAAGCCGTTGCGCATCCGATCGCAACGAGTCTTCGCAATGCCTTGCGTTCGATGTCGCTGCCAACTATTTTTGAAGTTTCACATTTTAACTCATCTCGATACGATTTCCTTTTGTTGACTTGCAAATGCATCAACGTTCAGGGCTACGTTCGCTAGGTGACTTACTTAGATACCGTGCTTAAATTTTCTCGACTTAACTTTTAAATTGATGTTGCACAGAGACCACAATCTATTCGACACAAAAGTTCCATTCGAGTCGTCGATGCTCGAAGGCAACAATCTCATGACTTGTTGTACTTGCAGCAACAAACATTTCACGGCTTGTTGCACTCAACGCAATAAACCTTTCACGACTTTCTCAGCAAACATCATGTAATTTCCAAAACACATGCGGCAAAATTACACGACTTGTATTAGACTTATTGTTTGAAACATCCAGTACGGCATTGAGTAGAGTCAAAAGTCAATTCATGGTGGTGGACAACTTTTAGAATTGAAACGAAGCAAGCGTCCTGAGAAAATTGAACATAGAACTCTGATACCACTCTATCATGCCCCGACCTGGAAAATCGCTCGTCCTGGCATTTAATTTATCCGTTTCATTGTCCTTACTGGAGCGTGATACCGTACGAGTCTGAAGTTGCACTCGTACAAGGCAAGATGACAGGTTCTCAAAATGGTTATCTTTGATTTGTGTACTAGCAACAGAAGAAACAGAGTATACGAAACAATTCTCTTATTTGATAAATGAACTGAGATTACAAAGGCTTTCAATAGCCCAATTGAATTTGCCAGATTGGCTACAATACTCAGGTTCTCTCTTGCCCACAAAGGATTTTACCGTTCCATACATCATGTCTTCAATATCTCAGACGTATCATTCCTATGCAAGTCCGAGCGTCAATGCGGTCGCATGTCTCAATACGCTACGACATTTCATGCCTCAGCGCGTTCAAGCACAGCTCCGCCACGAGCAGACCATTCCCTGAACCTGCTAGCAAACTAGTGGGGGATTAGTACTTTCGTTCTCGTTGTACTGATCAAAGACTCACTTTACTAAACCGACATTAAGTAGTGTATAGAATCATGTAGCATACAAGTTAGTGATCTTTCTATCTTTGCCTTAGGGTAAGTTTCATGGCATATTCGAAAGCAGTAAAGCATGTTATCATGGCAAGCATGTTATGTTTGATTTATGTAAACAAGCAAGCAACATACAATTCTCAGGTTCCTTCGTGGCGACTTGTAACCGATTGAGGCATTCGCCCTTGTGCCAATGCAAGGTGAATACCTACTATTCTTTCCCTGTCATGTTATAAGAGATCGTTGAGCAGGATCTCTGTGCCTGTGTGATTCAGCTCACCGGCACCTATCTATATGAAGATCACTGACATTTACAGATGTCAGAATGGACTTATGTTTATCATCGACATTGCGACGCTATCCATACAGCCTAGGTTACGATCCTTACTGAAGGTCCCGCAATGCATCAGGTGCTCACAGTCACCAATTATTCATTCCTCCTAGGTCGAACAGTTCTGATGCCCCGATGATCTGTTCGAGGAAAACAAACCCGTGCACGGGTTAATTCACAGTCCATTTAATCATGCAACTCGCATCTAAGCATACAACCAAACATAGTCTGAGTCCGAAACTCAGACTTCGCATCGTTCCACATTTCTGGTATTCTTTCAATTTTTTTTGCTCTTTCTATGTTCTCATATTATTTGTATAACTTCATTCTTCGTTTTCATGTTCTATGACATCATGCTCCAATTCAATATTCATCAAGCGAACAACCCGAAGGCCCCGAACATTTCGAGGCACCATGCCACATTCGACAGTTCCGTCACATTCATGTCATAACTATTCTCTTCGCAACGAAGCCATTTTTTATGATTCTCGTGCACGTACGCACGCCTTGTCACGATTGTTCTCTAGTCTTCGAGTCCTGCATGCGATGTACGCCTCGATACCGTACTTTCATGTTCTATGTCTTAGTGTTCAATGTTCATGACTCGTATACTAGGGCACTCGTCTCAATAGTCTTTCAATGTGCTAGCCTTCTAACTCGTCCGCGAAGGCACGGATGACTTGTGCACTGAGGTACTTGCCGATACAGTTATTCTATGTTCTTATGGCTTGTGCACCGAGGCGCTCGCCTTTGCGATATTCAATGTTCAATAGCGACTCGTATATTTGATGTACGTTTCATTTCAATTGTTCTATCTAGTGTTCGACACGCACTATGATTTCTCTTTATTGAGCCATGCCCGTGGACTTGATAAGTTAACTTTTAGCATACAACGGTACATTTTACTTAGGCATGAAGGAGTAGGAAAGAAGAGTCAAAGTCCTCCCACCTTAAGCCGATACGTCTGGCCGTTTCGCCGAGCCGATGCGGCTCGATTTCATAACTTTGTTGCACAGTCAACTCTTCTGACTTAGCCATTCGAGCACTTCGTGCTTCGTTGAATTACCCGACCGATTTGGCTTACCGTGCCTATGCCTCAGTCCGTTGCGAGGCGGTAATTTGGTTTTTCGGACACCATTGCAAATAAGGCAAAAAGTCGACCTCTTATATTTCAGCATAAACGTATAGCCTGCACACGAAACCAACTAAAATCAATATTCGTTCGCAGCGGACTTGTGCATTGCATCGATTCGGTTTCTTAGAATCTTCGAACCGACTCAACGTTTTCTCTCGGACCAACTTAACACTTGCATCGATCTTAATCGTTGCATTCCTCGGGTCAACGTAACTCTTTGCATCGATCCGACTCGATGCATTTCTCGGGTCAACATACTCTTGTATCGATTCGCATCGATACTTAAATCGGGTCAACGCAACTCTTCGAGTCAACGACTCAACATAATGCACCGTGGAGCGGGGCATTACAGTGGTATTCACAGTCTCACAGAGGTAATTTGTTCTCTTCTCCAAAGGAAAATAAAGTAAAATTACACAAAATTTTAAACCCATCAATATATCGAAACAAATGTCACAAACACTCATATAAAGGTACAATATTTCTCTTCTTTAGGAGCAAAACTACTAAAAAGTACCAACACCAAAATAACACATGAATGACAAGAAACAAATGAGATACACACGCACACGAGAGACCTAGTGAGATAGATAAAGAGTCTTTCTTTTATGGTAAAAGAAAGAAACACAATGCCAACAAATAGAAATATGATCCTTTTTGGCTATAGCTGTTCTTGTTAGCACTAGGACTTTGATCAAAGTGGGATAAAGAATGAGAGATGGTATTAGGTCTCAGAATGAGAATAGGCAACTCGAAGGTTATACATATTGCCTAGTAATTCAAACTATCTTGGATTTGGGTCCGAGTCTGTTTCTAGTAGATGACACTATATCCCGATTCCAGATCTATATTCGAACAAGACTATAAGATTGTCCTGATTTGGTTCCATGATGAACCAGACACTTCATTCATATTCAGGTATAAAAAAGATTTGGATCCAGGTAAGATCTGTGAGAAATTGAACAATTTGGATCCATTTACACCCATAATTAGAATGAGTACATAGTGCACTGTCATTGTAGTGGATGATGGTTAATCTTTTCCTAGTACATGTCTTGAAGATTGCTAGCATATTCCTCCAGATACTTGAGTCCACTGTAAATGGATATTTAGACAGATGTTAATACCTGACACAGAACAGCCGATGTCAGATCTGCATTTCTTTATTATTGGGACTGGCTAGAGGACACCTTTACGCTTGTGATTATGCTTGAGGAGAGTCGAAATTGGATTTGGTTTCAATATGTGACTTATGCCTTAACGAAGTACACTCTTGAAGCTTTGTGGTTAGACATCGGGACTTACATCGTGATGACTGCGGAGTGTGGAATGAGGTTTTTCCAGATAACCGAAGCTTCGTGTCGGACATCAGGACTTACGACGTAATAACTGGAGTGTGGAATGGGGACTTTTCACCTTAATTTGGTTACGTCAGTGGGTGTGAACCTGAAGAAATTCCTGAGCCAAGTCCTTTTTAGGAGTTATTAGTTGGCGGTTGCCTTTTGGGCCCTCTATTGATTTTTGGGTAGTGCAATTGTGCATATGGAGAAGATTTGCCTACATTAGCATTTTTTTATCATTTAGTGAATGTATTTTCGGTGTCACCATCCACCTTTAAGTGTTATGAGATGCTTACAGTTAAAGGTTGCAAGGACTTGGGTATAAAATTTCCAGTAGGGTGAGAATATTGGTCAACAAGAGATCCTCTCCCATAGTGATGAATTCCAAATTATTCCATTTAATTTAAATTTTGTAGAACCGGACAGGAGGTTGGCATCATCATATGTTTAAGACTGAATAACAAGGATTTAGGTAAAATTTCCAGTAGGGTGAGAATATTGGTCAATAAGAGATCCTCTCCCACAATGATGATTTCCAAATTATACCATTTATTTAAATTTGGTATAATCAGACATGAGGTTGGCATCATCGTATGTCTAAGACTAAATGAAGAATGAAGAAATCTACTAGTAGTGATGTAACGGAAACTTTTAATCAACTGTTTTTGTCACCACCAGAGAGTTGATCCACCTGTTGGATGAGTGGGAACATCATAATTGAAAATGATATGCTCTATCACTAGAGGTGGAAAAGTTGTGGAAGGCTTGCAACTAAATGAAATAGTTTAGTTTCATTTTTATTCTGAAAAGCTGTGAAGAAATGGTTTTTGTCCTTCACTGGGTTGCTGAAACCTGGATGGCTGTTTGAATATGAGAGGATGAATAATTTGTTTATTTTATAGGTTATTTTGTAACTAAATACCATGAACTTTTAAAATATGCAATATGCTACCACGAGTATTTTGCTATTCATGGCACTAGCAAACCAAGTGATAGTTCATGGTATTAACTTGAAAACATAGAAGTTCATGGTAACAAGTTGCGAAGTTTGAAAGTTCATGGTAGCAATGCACAGAAGTGTGAGGTTCGGTATTTAGTTGCGAATCAGCATATTTTATATTCAGAATTATTCATAAGTTTAAACCAGTGAATCATAAGTAAATGAAAATAGGATAAAATGGCAGGAACCTTCACTTGTTCATACCTTCGATGTGTCAATTTCATAGATTGATGGATTCTGTCATGTTTCCAGTAGCATGTTATGCTGCTACTACCATCCTTCAGAAAGGGTTTTGATGCTTCAGTCAATGTTATTTATTTTGTTCAATTCTTTAGGAGTCATGTTCATTCTTTCAAGGATAGCAAATTGATTAGTTGTGGATAATATTTTGTGTTAATTAATCTCACAAACTGTGGCAAGGTTATGAGAAAAGTGAGAGCTGGCATGAAAGAATATCAACTGGAAAGCATCTTTCTTCATCACATTTACATGTTCGGTGGTTGCAGGCATTGCTCCTATACCTGTATTTGTGCTACTGGTGAAAACAGGTGAGAGTGCCTTTTATTATACATAATAGTTTATTCATCCCCACAGAAAACTACCTTTTACTTTGGTAACTCACTCTCCTTGCAAGTTATTAGCCCATACTAATACTAATTTGCTTAGTGGTTGAGCATGCATTAATCTTTTTGGCCAATATGCAACTTATTTTTTTCTGAGGAACAAATTTAGCTGACTTCAACTTGAAATAGCTGATTGATTTTTTGTATATTTGAAAATGCTACTCTTTATACACTTATGTGAATGTAGGCAATCTTCTTAAATGTTTTTATTTATTTATTTTACATTTGTAGATTTTAGAATGATCTAGGTTAAGGGGTATACCTTCGATGGTAGCATGTTACGTGTGAGGCAAATATATAGGATTAGGGTTTTCCTCATGAGAAGCGGAAGCGGTTTTGTGGTATACCTTTGATGTGGAAATGGTTAAGCAAGCGGTATACCTTTGATGTGCGATTGAACCGGGACACAGTTGTCGAAGAGTCCTATGAGAGGAGACTCCTTTAGCATAACGTCCAAAATGTCCACAACGGACTCCTATGTAGGAAGGAGAAGAGGAGAGGAAAGGAGGAAGAGAGAATTACTTGCGATGCAAATATTTAGGATTAGGGTTTTCCTCGTGAGATATACATGCAATAGGGAGTTCTTAACCGGTGCACCCTAATGAGCTAACTACCCATTACTGGACCGACCCACGGAAGGTTGTCCCCCTTGAACCTAACCCGGTTTGGACGAGACTACACCGGTCCATTTCGGGTCCAAATGCCAATATACATCTACTCACATATAGTGGGTGTACTCTACTGATTTCCTTACCTAAGAATAACAACATATCCGTGCATCGTGCGACGGAGCACCTTAAACCAAATCTCTGAAGGAACCGACCTAAGGCTAACCCCTATCACAAAACAAAATCTGACGAGGAACTCATGCAGCTAGATTATTTGGCATTGTCTTATTTGAATCGCTCTCAATTCCGGGAGAGAGCATATCCAAATACCATACTTTCGCTATGACTAAGTCAAACTTTCTTGCAATCCACTGATGGTCCTAAAGTTTGTACTTTGTCCATTTCGGGTCCAAATCGCTAAGACATGCCTCATGATCTTTTTCATGTCTTATACAGTTGTTTTCGTTATCAACTCGCTTTCCTAATCACACTCCTCTTACGTACGTTTGGGCTTGTCAATGATAAACCGGTAACTCGACCCAAATTTGAATTGAAATTTGGGTTTGGATGTAAAGTTCAGATCTGAATGCTTTTCGAGTTAGATTTGGGTACAACATGCAAAGCTCGAAAAAGAATCGGGTGTGGTTCGGGTTATATATATATATATATAATATTATTATTATTGTTATTATTATTACTATCGACGCTAGCCAGGCGGAGGATACATGGAGCTGGACCGGTCCAGGTACGGGAGGCGGGTCAGGTCTATTCTGCTTTCGTAGCTGCTACGATTTGGTTCGGACCCACCACGATCAGGCTGAGGAGGTGGACTTCATTTGGGGCAAGGGCGTTGCACGGAAAATGCAACTATGTGCATATCGCCTTCTTCGGGGTAGACTGGTGACGAGAGACAGACTCCTCCGGTTTGGGATGCAGATCCCGGATGCCAAATGTGTGCTATGTAATGAGGAAGATGAATCTATGGGACATCTCTTCTTTGTATGCCCGGTGACCTGGCACATTTGGACTGAGCAGTGTGCACAGCTGAGAGGAGGAGATGGGGCGGACCGAGACATCCGGAGCATTCTCAGCTGGATCCGAGATCACAGAGGCCGGGATCCGGGGTGGGTTAGAAGAGCCAGAGTTTGTCTTGCTGCGTCTGTTTGGCACATCTGGAAGGAGCGGAACAGACGTATCTTTGAGGGCTTGACTACCCCCCTATTGGAATTCTACATAATATAGAATTCGATGTATCTGTAATGCCCCCATAATAGTATTATTTGGGGCATGGAGAGTTGTGATGTTGTACTTTAATACCTTTTCCGCTATATACGAGGAATAAATTCACCCTTATTCCAAATATATATATATATATTTTTTATTTTTTTTTATTCCAAATATATATATATATATATATATATATATATATATATATATATATATATATATATATATATATATATATATATGGCTTACCACTCCTCCTATAGGCATCCTCCATAACATTGAGTTTGATGTAAAAGCTATGGACACATGACGGGTGGAAATCCACCCCGATTATATGATTATATGATTATTTGTGGAGTTTGGAATAAAATTTACCCTTTTTCCAAAATATATATATATAAAACCAAATATATATATATATATATATATATATATATATATATATATATATATATATATATATATAAAAGAATGGGCGAACAGGGTTCCCACGCGGGCGAACAGGACGAAACCCTACCCGCCGGCCGCCGGACCCCCTGGCCGGCGGCGGGAGGGCCTCGGCCACGCTGGGCGGCCTCCCCTCCGGCGTTGGGGGGGGGGGCAGAAGCTAACTCGGGGGGGTCGGGCGGACCCCCACCAGCGGGCGCGCGCGGCAGCACCCCCCCAGGCGCTCGGGGGGGGGGAGGAGGGAGCACAGGGGGGGGGGGGGCGGGCGGCCCCTCCTGGAGTGGCGTCGACTCCCCATGGTGGAGGGATGGGATCGGGCCCTAATGGGAAGGGCTCGGGCTGTACGGGGAGGGAGTCGGGTGCCCTGGATCCGAATTTTGAATTCGGGGCGGGGTCCGGATCCATGGGGAGTCAAACGGAGGGAGGTGGATGGACGACGGTTACGCGCCGTCGCGTGGCGAAGACTGGAGGGAAGACGGGAGTTGGACAGGGCCAGGTTAGAGGTCGTCATCCCGTGAGTCGCCAGAACGGGATAGGGTCCCGGCCTAGCCGGGGTCCGGGGGTGCCTGCTGGGGGATCGGTGGGTTGGCGGCCTAAGGCGACCGCGGCGGACAAGGGGAAGAGTAAGATGGTGGATGTGGATGTACTTGGATCTGGGACTTTCCGGCCGGTCACTGCCCCTCGGCCGGCTGGACGGTCCTGGGCTGAGATCTGCAAACCGATGGGACAGAAATCACCCTCTTCGATGGAGTACGTCCCGCCGATCAAGGTTGGGAATGGTTATCGGGCGGTGTTTCCTGCGGAGGAGATCCAGCAGGTGACAGCTTACTGGGAAAATACTCTCGTCCTGTATGTATTGGGCAACAAGCCCTTCTACGGGCAGATCCGGGGTTATGCAGCGCGTGTCTGGAAGCCTAAGGGGAGTATGGAGTTCTATTCTCGTAAGAACGGCTTCTATTATGTGAAGTTTGGGCTGGCGGAGGATGTCGCTAGGATCCTACAAGGCGGTCCCTGGACGTTTGACGGCCGACTGATCATTCTCAAGGAGTGGACCCCAGAGCTGCGATGCGAGAGGGAAGTTCTGAATGCCATCCCAGTATGGATCTGATTTCCCGAGCTTCCGGTTGGGTTTTGGAGTATTCCCCTGTTGATGCGTCTTGCTAGTCTGGTGGGTACCCCAATCAAGGCGGATGAGGCTACTACATTTCGGACGAGGTTGATGTACGCGAGGATCTTTGTGGAGATTCGGGCAGGGGGGGAGCTCCCGAAGATGGTAGAGTTTGAGCTTCCTTCTGGGGAGGTGCTTACCCAGAAGGTGGAGTATGAATGGGTTCCGCCTACCTGTTCTCGCTGTTCTTGTTTCGGACATCTGGCCAGTGCTTGCTTAGAGGCTGGTGCCCTGGTGGAGCCTTGTACCCCGCCGAGTGAAGTTCCCGAAGCACCTTGTGATATGGATTACAGAGTTGATAGCGGAGTGGTGGTCGTGGAGGAGGAGGCTAATAAACAGGGGAGTGATGTCGGGTTGAGCCTCGTTGTATCCACTGCGGGAGGGGTGGTACCCACTGCCCAGATGCCGAGTAGTATAGTTACCAGAAGCATGGCATCTACGGAGTGTGAGACACGAGGTGAGGGTGGTTCGGCTGGAGGGCAGGTTTATTGCAGGAAGAGGCGTGCGGTCGGACTGCTGCGGGATGGCCCCTCCATGATGGAGGGAGGTACTACAGACAGAGAGGAGGTGGTTTGTGTTGACAATCCCAACTGGGCGTTGGTGATATCCCCGGTCGTTCCCCATCAGGTGGTTCCGACTGATATGGTAGAGGATCCTTCAGCGACGGATGCGGCTCCTTCCCCAGGTGCTGTTCCGGGAGTTTCTCAGGGGATCCCACCTCTCATTAATTAATGGCCATTATCGCCTGGAATGTGAGGGGTCGTGTTCGCTTGGGAGGTGGAGAGAGATATGTGGGGTGCTACACAGAGAGAAGTGTGACATTTCTGTTATTTTAGAATCCAAAATCAAAGGGGAGAAGACCCTTACTCAGCGAACCCCTCCTCATTAGGCCCAGCTGCACAATCTGGTCCTGTGTGACATGGCCAGGATTTGGGTTCGCTGGAACTCGAAGAGTTGGGATGGTGACTTGATTTTGATGACGGAGCAGTTGATCGCCATCTCCTTCGTGAACAAGGGTGGCTTCCGGTTCATACTGGGGGCGGTCTACGGTCACAATGACAGGAGGAGAAGGGAGTCACTTTGGAGGGACATCGCACGTGTTTCTGATGCTGCTGAGTCGTCATGTCTCCCTTTGCTCCTGGTCGGGGACTTCAACGCTCTACTGCATCGTGGGGAGAAGCTGGGTGGTCGGCCGGTCCCTGATCCTATCCTCTATGATTTTCAGAGATGCCTCCTGCTTGCGGGGCTGAGGGAGCTGTCTCGATCAGGCTTCATCTGGACTTGGCACAACAAAGCGACTCTCAACAGGGTTGCTTGTCAGCTTGATCGAGCTCTGGGCAACGGGGAGTGGTTCCGTCACTTCCCCAACTCTTCGGCGGAGGGTCTGGCAGCTGGGACGAGTGATCACTCCTCCATCAGAGTTGGTTTCTCTGCTCGTTCTCTTGGGAAGTCTCGTCCGTTCAGGTATAACAACAGTTGGTATCTTTCGGACGGCTACCTGGAGACTGTCGCTGAGGGCTTGTCTAGTGGTCAGGAGGGGACGGCTCAATTTCAATTGGTTCGTCGTCTAAAGGCCACGAAGAGGGCTCTCAGGAGTTGGGTGCAGGGGCTGCCCAAGACTACACTCGAAGATAAGGAGGCTGAGTTGAGATCTGTTCAGCAGGATATGCAAACTGACATGCTTAATGGAGATCTGGCGACTAGAGAGAAGGAGCTGATCGGAGAAGTCAACATCCTGAGGCTGCAGAAGGAAATTAGCTCGGCCCAGGAGCTAAATGTACCTGGCTGAAGGAAGGGGACAGGTGTTCTAAGTTCTTCTATGACGTTATCCGGACTAGACATAATCGGAATCACATCTCCCAGCTTCTAGATGCGGATGGCACTCTGGTGGGGACGTCGGCTGAGATACAGGGCGAGGCTGTCAGGTACTATACTGATTTATATTTTCAGACTGACTATATGTCCGTATTCCCAGAGGGTGTTACGAAGCGCTTGGTGACTTCATTCGGGAATAGCATCCTTCTTGCCCCTGTCACTATGGAGGAGGTGGAGTCTATTGTCAAGGGGGCTGACTCCAACAAGGCCCCTGGGCCAGATGGCTTCAGCAGTGGTTTCTTTAAGCGCCATTGGGATACTCTGAAGATGCAGGTTCTGGAAGTGGTTCAGGAGTTCTTCACTAAGGGGAAGTTATTGAAGGAGCTGAATCACACTTTCCTGACCTTGGTGCCCAAGAAGGAGGGTGCTACTGCTTTGACTGATTTCAGACCTATTGCTTGTTGTAATTATCTTTACAAGATAATTACGCATCTTATGTGCCGGCGGATGGAGAGAATCATGCAGGGCTTGATTTCCCCTAACCAGGCTGCGTTCATCAAGGGGCGGTCGATTGCAGAGCATAGCCTCCTGGCTCATGAGATGGTGCGGGAATTCAGCAGACCGGGGGGGGGGAGAAAGCTTGTGTTAAATTGGACCTGAGGAAGGCGTATGACATGGTCAATCATGACTTCCTTTGCCATCTGATGTCTGCCATGGGATTCGCGGATCACTGGGTTGCGATGGTCAGGGAGTGCATCTCGACCCCTACTTTCTTAGTTCTCATCCAGGGCGTGCCGTACGGGTATTTCCAGAGCAACCGTGGGCTGAGGCAAGGTGACCCACGGTCCCCTTACCTGTTCACGATTGTGATGGAATACTTTACTTGTCTGATGGATCTGGCAGTGCACCATGGTCGGTTGGTGCCTTTGTTTCGGAGGATGGACCCGCCAGTTACACACCTTATCTATGCTGATGATCTGCTGGTCTTCATTCAGCCTTCGTTGAGGGGGTTGCAGACGCTAGCGGGTATTATGGAAGATCTGAAGTCCTTATCGGGTCTCCAGCTGAACATGGATAAGAGTCGGGTCTACTTCAGTTCCCGGTGTTCCCAGAAGGAGGAGCAGGCTGATGCCCTGGGTATCGCGAGGAGTGAGCTTCCGGTGCGTTATTTAGGAGTTTCCCTCACCGTCAATTATGCACGGGATCAGGACTGCCAGGGCCTGGTTGAGTATGTCCAGAGGAGAGTAGAAGGCTGGCAAGCCGCCGGGCTGTCATTTGGCGGACGCATAGAGCTGATCAGATCTGTGGTCTCGACCGTGGCACACTTTTGGCTACAGTCCATCCTCCTTCCTGTAGCTACTATTCGGCGAGTGGAGCGTCTTTGTGCTGATTTTCTTTGGAGGGGGGGTATGCATGCGATTTCGTGGGAGCAGCTCTGTCGTCCCAGGAAGGAGGGTGGTGTGGGACTCAGGTCGTTGCTGGAAATCAGGGAGGCCTCGGCGCTCAAGCTGGCTTGGAGTTTCATTAGCAGGGGGTCTCTTTGGGCGGACTGGATGCACAGCAGATACGTGAAGCAGGGCAACTTTTGGACGTGTACCCCTGATAACAACCATTCTGTCACGTTCAAGACTGTCCTGAGACAGAGGGGTGTGCTCAAGACTGCTATCCGGAGGGTCATGAGGGATGGGTCGGACACGGATCTCTGGAGAGACCCATGGATTGATAGGCGGTCCTTGCGAGACATCAGGGGATCCGCGACTCATACGGAGGACAGGCGAGGTCTGAAGTGCAGCCGGATCTTTCGAGATGGAGTGTGGAGGCCGGAATCTTATCGGTACACTGAGGAGCTGGGAGGGATCATTATGTCTACAGCCATTGATCCGGCTTTGCCTGCGGATCGATGGATCTGGGAGCCGCCTGGAGTTTCTTCGGGCTCGGGGGAGTTCCAGTTCTGTAGTTGCTACAATCTAATCCGGCACACTTTTCCTCTGAGTCCCGATTATGAGTTCGTCTGGTGTAAGGGTCTGGCCAGAAAGATGCAGCTGTGTGTCTATAAGCTTCTTCTGGGCCGACTCTTAACGAGGGATCGCCTGAGTTCATTTGGAGTGACAGTGCCGGATACCATATGTGTGCTCTGTTCCTTAGAGCCTGAGTCTATTAGACATATATTTTTCAAGTGCACTTTGGCATGGCAGATTTGGTCGGAGCAGAGTCGGATATTGGGAGTGGGCACCTCCGGTAAATACATTGGGGACATCATCCCGGTGATTCGAGATAGCAGGGGTCGAGGGCAGGACTGGTTCCGCACGACTAGAGTTCGTCTGGCGGCTTCGGTTTGGCATGTTTGGCGGGAGCGAAACCGTCGAATCTTTGAGGGATTAGTTACACCTCCGGTTGGCATTCTACATAACATTGAGTTTGATGTAAATGCTATGGAGAATGGTTGAGTGCTGAGTGGGAGTCCCACTCAGACTGTATGTTGTATGATTATGACTTTTCATTTGGAATAAAATTTACCTTTTTCCAAATATATATATATATATATATATATATATATATATATATATATATATATATATACACACAGTTTTTCTTTGCTCAATTGGTAAAGGTTGGGGTGTTTTATTAATGAGGTCTGCATTTCGTTTCCCATTATATACATAGGAAAACTTGTCTTTTGTTCTATTTTTCTACAATGGATTGGGTCCGGATAGCCAAAACCTGAATCCTATTCGGATTGGGTTTTGGGTACATTTCTAAAATGTGAAAAGTTATCATATCTGAGTTTTTATAGATCTGACCCAAACCCGACAAGTTGACATGTACGATATTGATTTCATCATACAAAGAAGCAAGTCAAAATAGGAGTTGTTGACTTCGAGCTTCACTGTATGGATGTGTCTTCAAGGATACTGATGTTATGCACCTCAGTGCAGAACAACCTTAGTCAAGCCTTAAAGCTCACCTGGTAAGGAAGCATGGATCCATTTCTTGCTCTTTACTGCGGTTGTCATAACTTATGTCATATGAAAATGTGTCAAGGTGGAGTAACTCTTCCAGAGAGCGTACATATATCTCCATCAAAACACCTTACAATCCTAGCCCAATTGCCCTCTGGCATCTGGTTAACTTATTTCCTTTCGTTGTTCGCCCACAAGCAGTAGCCACAATAGATTAGTTTGGCTTGTATCAGGTCATAGAAGGTGGAACACTTCTATGTTGGTCGGACTATACGGGATAGTCAACAACCTGATTCCGACTTTTCATGCAGAGTATTAAATGCTCTCACTATTATCGCTATCCTTAGCGCATCATTGCTATTCCTAACGCATCGTTGCTATTCCTAGAACATTCGTAGGACAATCTTTATATCATCTTCTATGCACGCTCATTGGCAATGAAGGTGGTTATTCATGTGAGTGAATCGACCTCGTGCTTGTTCGACATTTTGATATGACATCCAATATGTAATTAACAACATTCCTTCTGTACGTCCCATACCCAATATAACATTAGAACTATCAAATAAAATGATATATATGAAATCATCCAAACAAATGTTCCTCTAACAAATACGGTACAAGTGTCTAGTATGAGCATTTCACCAGGGACAAAGTCCTATAAACCTAGTATGACAAATCTTGATATGTTTGATTCGTCGATACTTGGTATCCTTTGTGTATGCAATTGTCGACATGCTATCACTATAGAGGGTTGTAGTATATCACTATAGAGAGTTAGGATACTTAAGGAAAATACACTTGAGTGCCTTCTGATCCAATTTAGAAAGGTAGTGCGAGTATCACGAACGTACCACAAGCATCCAAAATTTTTGAGAATGGAGTGAGATTGGAATATAACCTAGAAAAAAGAGTAATGCCATTGAAGACAGCATATGGCATAAGATTGATCGGATAACAAGTCACGAGGACAATATCCGACCATAATTTCCTAGGGGTACGGGCGTGGAACATGAGTGCTCGAGTTATTTCTAAAATGTGACGGTTCTTACGTTCTGTCACA
This sequence comes from Iris pallida, assembly GCA_029216955.1. Classification (NCBI taxonomy): domain Eukaryota; kingdom Viridiplantae; phylum Streptophyta; class Magnoliopsida; order Asparagales; family Iridaceae; genus Iris; species Iris pallida. Next base: position 30,662,179 of record JANAVB010011199.1, read on the forward strand.
CCATTTTGCTGTCGTGTGTAGGGACTTGAAGTTTGGTGTATAATCCCATGTCTGGCAAGATGGGAAGTGAACTGTCGAGACACATACTTGCGACCGTTGTCGCTCCGACGACACTTAATGGGGACTCCAAATTGGGTTTCTATTTCAGTATAAAAGGTACACCAGATATTAAATAATTCGGAATAATTTTTCATTACGTAAACAAAAGTGACTCGCGAGTAATCAGCAACAAAGGAAATAAAATATTTGAACCCCAACGCAGACTCGATAGGGCATGGATCCCATATATCAGAGTGAACTAACTAAAAGGTGCTGGAAGAGCTTTATTTAAACTCACTGGATAAGATGCAGGATGATGTTTAGCTAGACTACATGGCTCACAATTAAATCGAACTCGAAGATCTAGTGATAGGCACATTTTTTGGAGAGCTTGGATAGATGGGTGACCTACTCAAATGAGTTGAGGGACACGATGCCACGGGCGATAGACGAACTTGTAGAAAGTAATGAACCCCTCAACTCTCGTATGAGGGTTTTGATTCATATATATAGGACTAAGAATGTTACATTTACATATAGGTCCATACTTATTTAGATATTATGTAACATGACTAATATATTAACACCCTCTTTTAAGCTGGAGCATAGATGTTAATCATATCCAGCTTGTTACAAAGGAAACGAATACGAGGGTCTAAAAGAGACTTCGTAATGATATATGTTATATGATCTCTGGTCTACACATAGTAAAATGTCATCACCCCCTTTTGGTATTCATCACGGACGAAGTGGACGTCGATCTCAATATTTTTCGTCCTTTATTGGAATACATGATTTGTAGCAATGTGGATGGCTGACTGGTTATCGCACTACATATCTGCTGCTTCTGATTCTGCTTCTTCTTCCAGTTCGTTTAGAAGATGTTGCAAGTATAACATCTTTCTTGTGCCATGAGCAATGGATCGGTATTCCGCTTCTGAACTCGATCGTGAGACCACATTATGTTTCTTGCTCTTCCATGATACTAAGTTTCCGTCAATAAATACTGAATAGTCGGATGTAGACTGTCGATATGGAAGACTCGTACCCCAGTCAGCATCTGTTAAACATGCAAGACGAGTATGCTCCTGTTTCTCTATAGGAATTCTTTTTTTCGAATTCTGAGCTAGATAGCGCAAGATCCTGAGAACAACCTATCAATGCGAAACTCGTGGAGAAGCCATAAATCTACTCACTATACTTACAGCAAAGGAAGTGTCCGGGTGAGTCATAACCGCCAAGTAATTTTTTCGACCGGTCGATGATACTGCTCATGATTGGTCATTAATATTTCTTCATTGAAAAGTAATTTTACCCCTGGATCCATAGGTGATGTTGCTCCCTTAGTTTGCATCATTCCTGCTTCAGTTAGTATATCAAGAACGTACTTCCTCTGAGACAGTACAATGACTTGCTCGTCTCATGTGACTTCGATACCCATGAAGTACTTCAATGCTTCCATATCTTTGGACTGAAACTGTTCGCCCGTAAACTTTTTTATCTCGACAATACCTTAACTATCATCCCCCATAATCACGATTTCATCGACATAGACCCATGTAGTATCCGTCCGGCTGATGTCCATCGGTAAAATACTGAATGATCCTTCTTCGATTTGCACATAATAAATTGATTAACTACATGTGAAAATTGACTAAACCAAGCATGAGGTGAATGTTTGATACCATAGAGTACCTTTCGCAGATGACGCACTTTACTCTTCCTTGCAATGAACCTAGGAGGTTGTATCACATACACTTCCCCGTAAAGATTCTCGTAAAGAACGACTACTGTAAGGGCTAATCATATTGGACGGCTAACGACATAAGAAATCGTACATAGGTTATCCTGGTAACTGGAGAGAAAGTCTCAAAATAATACATGCCGTAAGTCTGAGAATACCCTTTTGCCACAAGACAAGTCTTCAGACGATCACAATGCCATTCAATTTTATCTTGATTGTGAACACCTATTTGCAACCTACCTTTTTTTTTACCAGAAGGTAAATCTACCAAGTCCCATATACGGTTCTTCCGAAGCGCTCACATCTCCTCTTCCATAGCGACGCGCCAACCAGGATGTTGGAGTCCCTCCTCGGTAGATTGTGAGATCTGAATCCCATCAATAGTAGCCACCAAGGCTGAGTGTGACTCGCAAGCCCTTTGTAGTTGTCAACATACAAAGGATAGTCGCGACATGTACGACGAGGGCGAGTTGGTATATCAAACGGTGGTGAAGGTGGTGAATTTGTGGAGCTGGACGACTCTAATGACAATACCAACTCTATGGTTGTAGGCACCATCGGTGATCTATGTTCTGACTGAGCTGGTATTCGCAGACCTGGGATGGCGAGACGGGCTCGATAGGGAAGGACACCCTTACGGGTGGCTGTTGTGGTTGAACCAAATACAGAAGAAAATTCTCATCTTGGTAAATTTGGGGACAGATTCTTTAACTGGAGAGGATGAGGGGAACTCAACCTTGACAAGATGAGTCGATGAAATCGTTATATTAGTGCTCGGTGTCCCCACTTTTGTGTTCCCGATACTGGTATTGTTAGCACTGATATGCACCTTAGTATTCGACATCCTTCAGGTTCTCGATTCGACTATCATTGCTCAGCACAGATTGTTGCTTGGCGTAGCTCGATATTCACATCAACTTCGTCAATGTGTGATGTTCACATAAACTTTGCCAATATGACACATTCTTGACAGAGATCGAAGATGAATCACACAAGCCAAAAATAGAGATTCACGCAAAACTGGTTTCCTCTTCATTAGATCCTGTTGTGGATACTGAACCAGGAATAGAAATTTATACAAACTACCAAGTCTGCTCTCTGTTAACTTAAAATATTGTTGTCGAGGTTCAAAGATTTACATAAACTATAGTTTGCTCTATGAACAACTCAACTCCAACAATTTTTTTTGTCACAGGCCCTCCTAGGGTTTAGGGGTGGAGCTAGTGGGTTAAAGTTCTGGGGTGCGGGGGGGGGGGGCAGTGGGTTAGGGTTTTGGGGTTGGGGTGGTGGGCAGGGGGCAGGGGGTGGTGAGAGGGGGGGGTAGGGGGCTAGGGTTTTAAGAGAGGGAGAAGAGTGGCGGGTAGGGTTAGGGTTTAGAGAATTGGCTTTGATACCATGTAGAAGTAATGAATCCCTCAACTCATGTGGGTTTGAACTCATATATATAGGAGTAAGAATGTTACAGTTACATATAGGTTCATACTTATTTAGATGTTACGTAATAGTGCTAATATCTTAACAGAACTCAATTCAAATAGGTACAAGCCTCCAACCACATGCCCCCAACCTACCAATAGTTTTTCCAGTCCTCAGGCCCTGAAAAACATAACAACAAAAAAGGACGTTACTGAGAAGTACAAGTTACGAGTAATCCGACTAATGGATAATAAACTGAAAGGATTTCCTGGTATGTGTAAAACTGAAGTGAATGAAAAGCTTGGAGAGAGGCGGGTACCCTCTTTTCCACGAACTTCAGAGAATTACCATTCAAAACAGTAATATATGTCACACGACCCACAGATAAATAGTCGTACAAAATACCTGCATCACATATCATATGATCAGACGCATCCAAATCTCACATATTGTTTCAGTTTTACCATACATGCTGCTGAGTATCCGACTGTGTATCCAGATATAGAGACTCCACCATTCCGCTAAGCTAGGAATTCAACAAATTCTGCATAGATCTTTGAAGTCATCTTCACGAATCGCTTTTCATCATAAGCATCCGATGCAACGTTGACAATAGGAGCCTTAGGATACTGCCACTGAAAATGTTTTGATTGGCCACAATTGAAGCATGTGTGTGGTCGTTTTCCATCACGGTTAGCATCCGACTACCTCATCTACCACTGCGACCCCCGCGGAATCCACCCCGAACAGCTCCCACGATAGAGCAATCAATAGATGTATCGCTCGTATCAGTCCCAACTACTTTCGCTGTCCATGTGACACGAAAGTAGACTTCCATCAGAGTTGGAACCTTAACCCCATCAATAATTTGAGGCTGTTCAAAATCCGCATCAAGACGAATTGAGGCTAGGTATGCCATGACATATAGTTGTTGCCATTCAGTCCTCGCCTGATTGAGAATCGCCGTCAGAGATAACACATGATTCACCTCATCAGTCAAGGCCTTAAAGGTTCGGAAGTGATCCTTATGTGTTATGTCCCCTTGATCAGCTCGATAGACTAGACGCTGACAACCGAGTCATAAATACGAGACAAATTGCGCTTTCCATCATATGTAGCCGCTATGACCTCCTATAATTCCTTCACCGAATTCGTGTTCTGAACCATATCCTCGACTAATGGTTCCATCGAGTTCATCAACTGTTTGAACAGTCTTCTATCATCTGTCTTCCACTGCTCGTATGTGGGATCATCCGTCTTTGGAAGGTTGTCAGTGAGATGCTGACAACCGCATTTCCCTAAGCGTCTTTTCGACTTCTTGCACCACGTAGAGTAGCCATCCGGGCCATCCAGCCTCCGATCGACAAGTCGAATCGATGAAACCATCGTACTAGTGCTCGGTATCCCCGTCTCTGTGTTCCCGATGCGGGTGGTGTCAGCACTGCTATTCACCTCAATGCTCGGTATTTTTCAGGTTCTTGATTCGACTATCGTTGCTCGGAACACCTCGATATTCACATCAACTCTGCTAAGACTAGCTCTCGCATTCTTGACAGGGATTGAAGATGAAACACAAAAACCAGGAACATAGATTCACACAAAACTATCACAGTTTGCTCTCTGTTAAATTCTGATGTGGATATCGAGCCAGAAACAGAGATTCACGCAAACTATGACAGTTTGTTCTCTGTTAAATCCTAATGTGGATACAGAGGCAGGAACAAAGATTCGCGCAAACTATCACAGTTTTCTCTATGTTAAATCCTGATGTGGATACCGAGCCAGGAACAGAGATTCACGCAAACTATCACAATTTTTCCTCTGTTAAATCCTGATGTTATTGTCGAGGTTCAGAGATTCACGCAGAACTTTTATAGTTTGCTCTCTGAAGAGTTCGATTCAACGATTCCCTTTTTTTAATGAACAATGTTTCAAGTAGGACGTCGGCAGGATAGCAGCAGAGGGGGGATGACAGTAGCGGAGCGGGTGGGCGCCTACGGCTAGGGTTGGGGTGAGATAGAGAGGGGGGGAGGCGGCTAGGGTTAGGGTTTTGTCCCTTATACATAATTGCTACCAAGGTAGCCAATGTATTGACATCTGTTTATCCTGTAAAGTATTCATCTCGTTTGCTGTGCTATCTCGAAATTGGATATTTGCCATATATTACTCTTATACATGTTTTACAACAATTGTTTGTGTCAACTGTACTATAATGATACAGCTATGTAGGAATTGATATAGTTCAGCCAAACTGTCATGACATTCAACTTATAACCTCTTTCTGCAGTTCCGTTCTTCACTATGGTCATGCAGCTGCTCCAAATGATCGGGTATGCTTATAGTTATGGTTCCAAAAATACATATTTTCATGAGTTTTGTCTGGTCACTACTATATCTTGTTATCTCTCTTTAAACTTTATCTATTAACTTTTTTTTTCCTTCTTGTGAATGATTTTATGGAGCAAGAACCCTGTTAGATACCCACTTGAAAAATGATTTGATGGTTGTCATCAGAATCTCTATACCTAAAATTGTCATAAGCTTCTGGGAAAACACAAAAGTCATGAATTTATTGTTATATAGAATTTCCTTAACAGGTACCACTATGTCTGTTGAGATTGTCCTTTTTATGCTGGAGCTTCTATCTGGGTATTCATACAGGTTTTTAGAAGTAACTTTTGGCAACCTAACTAATATATATTTTTCAGGAAGCTCACAGTTGAGCTACTCTTTTATCATATATATCATTTAAAGTCACACCTGAAAACTTCAAATTTCAAAATTAGGAAGGACTTGAATCTAGAGGTTCATTTCAACACATAAAGCCTCCTGCAAGATCTGGAGACAATGGCAAGTCATATGTTGTAGCATATCATTTGAACCTAGTTTCTGGTGTACCTGGCCCTCAACTGGGAAAGTAACTGCATATGCACTCAATTCAACTTATGGTACAGTTGATAAGTACATAACTAAGTTCCCTTTGGATAACCTAAATGGTAAAAAAGTCGGTCTAGGGAGTGTCACGTATGCAGAAGAGGGGTCAGGCCTAGGACGTTGCCTAATCAAGGAAAGGAAACAACATCACATGGCAACATCGGGAAGGCAAACCTTATGGGGAAGCCAACATGGAATTCATAGAAGTCAACTACTGCAGGCAGGCACGGGACAACAGGTGTACCGGGGAGGAATCCGATGAATGCTACAACACCAGGGATGTAAAGGCATTATCCCACTTTCATCGATTTATTTATGCAAGACTACTAAGCCTAGAGACATTGGAGGCATACTCTCTTAATATGCACCGGTAGAGGAAGGAGGAGAGTCTATTACAGTAATTCCTTAAGAAATAAATCCACTTTGCTGCTTCTCGATGATGTATATAGTGGGGGATGGACCCTTCTATCTCCACATTAAGGCATTTGTCATGAGAGCGTGGAAGCCTAAATTATGCTTGGAAGTATTCTCAATTCAAATTTGGTACCTTTGAGAAGTGTGAGAGGATACTGATTGATGGACCTTGTTTTTTGATGGAAGACTTGTCATACTTAAGCAATGGAGTCCAACTGCTTTCATGGAAAGAGATCTTCTTCTAAGTAGCTTACCTATATATGTAAAGACTTCCGCAGTTGCACCTAAAACTTTGGAAAAAAAACAAAATCTAGGGAGAAAGCTACTTTATTTGATAGGACTATCCTCAATAAAAATTCAAACAACAACATTTGCTAGGGTATTTGGGAGTTTAATGAGGTAAAACCTAGCCTCTAGCGTATCCAGGCAACTGCTAGATTGGAAACTAAAGGTTATGCCATGTCCCATCAGTAAGTTGAAATACATTAGGATGTCAATGAAGAAATGGAAGGAAAACATTCCTTAAGCCCAAGGAAATACAAATTGAACTTGCATCTAGAGTAGACTGAACATGGAACCCCCTGAATGAAGATTTAGCAGTAGAGGGAAATGTAAGATCTTCTTAGGAAAGCTCTAGTTTAGGAGGATACTCAATTACTCCAAAGAGCCAAGTGATCATGTTGACATAGGTGTATATGTGCTATAATTTCTTTTATGCAAAGATCAAAAGGAGACAAAGTTCTAATAGCATGACTAATCTATTGAATTGCTAAAATCAAGGATTGGCACATACAAAATTCATCAAGGAGGAGGTTGTCCAGTATTTCACTTCACTGTATAATAGCACAAGCAATGAAAGTGCCACCCTTTGGTCATTCCCAAGAAGCTAGTGACTCCAGCAGGTAAGATATCGTATTGAGAGTAGTCACTATGTTGGAAATAGAGACTATTATTAAGAATAGTGAAGATACTAAAGCTCCAGGGCCTGATGGCTTTACATGTAAGTCCTTCAACCATTAAGTGATGATTAAGAACGGAGTCAAAGTTACTATTCAGGAGTTCTTCAGGACGTAAATTTCCTAAACAACTCAAACCTTACATTTGTAGTTTGGTTCACAAGGTGAAGTGAGCGAGGAGAATCCTTCATTTTTGACCTATTGCTTCTTGCAATTTCATATACAAGCTTATTACAAAGATTATGTGTGATAGTGCATGAGAGGCATCCGGGTGAAGGAGCCCGCGCAATCCGAGGGGCAGACCGGACATCTGTAAGGCAACCAGAGGGAAACACGGTAACTTCGCCCCCACTTTCCCTGTGATAAACACCTCCTTGGCATGTATGCACAATCAACCCCATTCTTTTTCCTCTTTAAGCCGTACAGTTGTCTAGTTTCTCATTTAGTCATCGAAGGAACGTCAGATTGAGCTTCCCATCCGGTCATTGCGCTTTCATGCAAGGACTGAAGAGCCCAAGACACAGAATCTTCCTCCATTTTCAGGGCTGTTGGACCGATCATGACTACCAAGACCGTAGAACCAAGAAGACTTGACCCACCAACCGACCAGTGCAAAGCAACATCAAAGTGCAAGAGGATGGAGGACATTGCGCTAAGACTGATTTCTCTTAACCATACATCATTAACCCGTAGGGGGTTGGGGGGCGGAGCATATCCTAACTAAACATCATTTATCAAGGGGAGGAGCATATCTGGTAATTGCCTACTAGCACATGACCTAGTAGTAGTAAGATTTATTTATAACCCTTGAGCTAGCAAGTGCGGCATTAAGTTTGACTTGTAAAAACCCTATGGTACAGTGGATATAGATTTCTAATGCTATTTACTTCAGATTTGGAATTCATAACTTGGATCCTTTCTATAAGGAGTTCTTTGTTTATTAATAAAAATCTAACTGGATATAGTCACAGTTACAGGAGAACTAGGCTTGTTCTTGTTTCGCAATATTTATTAATATAAATCCAACAGGATATATTCACAGTTACAGGGGAATTAGGCTAGGTGTTTGTTATCCTCTTATCTATTTACCATAATATAAATCCAACAGGATATATTCACAGTTACAGGGGAATTAGGCTAGGTGTTTGTTTACTTTCGTTCATAGGAAGACTAGAACTAGTGAAGATAATTATTTATTCTGGTAAGTACTAGCATTTTCATGTTTTCAAAACTCTGAGACTGCCTTGAATAAGATTGAGCAATTATGTGCTAGTTTCTTTTGGAGTGAGGGTACGCATACTCTTTGCTTAGCTAATGTCTGTACGAAGAAAAATGAGGGAGCTCTAGTAGTTTCCAGATTGGCTGGTATTAAAGACAACTCTTAAGTAACTTTCAAACATTAAGACGAAGAGGAGATTCGAACTTGGGTTGCTCTGGTACATGTTAAAGTCCTTATCACTGTACCGGAACTCGAGATATTAGTGTGAGTTGTTTTGTTATGAACCAATTAAACAAATAAATGCACAAAGTCCATAATTCCTCTAATCACTTCGCACTTTAGCTACAATGCTAAAGTTACTCAGTATTTCTAAAGAACTAGGATCATTATCTGTATGCCAGTGACAAAATTGTATGAGATCACTACCATTCTTCTTGATCTTTTGTTGCAGCCAAGTTGCCGTGACCTTCTTACCTAAATAGAAATTCTATGCTCCTGCACTAGATCATTGATTTCTCTCCTTCTCACAATAGAGTTCGTACCCCTCGCTTTCCATATCATAATTTCATTGAGATTTTTTTTTTTTTGGGGGGGGGGGATGAGTTTTTTGTTTTCACTCCTCAACTTCATCCATGATCAGTTATTTCATGACTGCAATTTGCACTAATCTTTCTGCATTTTCCCCTGCAAGCTGCTCCTCGTGTACTCTTCTAGCATCTATCGAGGCTTCCACATTAATTGTATCCATGATACCTGCTATGTCTAAGTTCTTTGCTACTGTATAAGTCTCAGCAATAGTAGTATGGTCTTTTTCCAGAGTTTGGGCTTGCTCGGCCATTTGACCCACATCTGATGGAGTACATACTAGCAGTGTTTCAACGCCCATTCTTTCATGTGATGCAAAGGCTTTTTGCACCCATCTCTGTGGTAGTGGACACTGTCAGTATGTCCAAAGCACTTACATTTAAAGCATCTCGGGGGCACGCATTCATATTCAATTGGGTCTTCTGCTTGTACCTTCAACCATGTAGACTTGGGTAGTTCCCTTTCAGCATATTTCTCAACAAGAATCTAGCAAAAAATAGTCTCCGACACTTGGCTGTCAATGCACCCATTTTAATAGTCTTGCTTATAGTGCTTGCAACTTTACCAAGAATTGTTGGATTCCAGAATCTAAGGTTAAAGTTACGAAACCTAACCCAGATTGGGTTCTTTGTGAGTGATCTCTTTCAAGATTGCTACTGGCCTTCCACTGTTTAACTACAACTAATCTTCCATCAAACAACCAAGGGCCTCCATGCACTACCTTGTCACAATCCTCTTTGAGATCAGATTCGAATAGAAGAAGCCATCTTTGTGAGTGATCTCTTTCAAGATTACTACTGGCCTTCCACTGTTTAACTACAACTAATCTGCCATCAAACAACCAAGGTCTTCCATGCACTACCTTGTCACAATCCTCTTTGAGATCAGATTTGAATAGAAGAAGCCATTCTCTCTTGAAAACACTTCCATGTTTCCCTTTGGTTTTCATACTCTAGTAGCATATGCCTTGATATGATTGTAGAAAGGTCTTGGACCAACCACATATGCAAGGATGGAGTACTTCATTGCTGACATGATATCTGAAGGTCCTCCTGTTCAATTTCTGCCATTTTCTTTCCCTCATGCTGCTAATCTAGAGGGAAAGGCTCCTCCTGAGGAGTCCCTTTGCACAGTCAGCCCATGACCTGGGTTGACTTCTGTTATTGAATGTCCAAGCCTGTTTTTTCTTGCTAGGTACTTCTGACCCTTGTAACATCCTCTGTCTCTGCTCTGACATTAGTTGTTTGGTTGACAGGCCGTTGAATTCCTGGTTGTTGCTGCAAGGTTACTGGCTAATCTTCTGCAGGTCTTTTCTCTACTAATTTTCTTCCTTCTTCTGTAGACCTCAATTCATCTCTCATCATCTTTGTGGGAACCTGCCTGTGCATGTCTACCATCCTTGTTTTGAGTTGTAGTCCCCTCACTTTGGTCATACCAACAATTAGGTTTTTTGTGAAACCCTAAACTCATCAGGTTCGTCTTTCGCCCCACATAAGTGGCCATACCAGGGGATCGACCTCTACTTAGGCCCATATCCTTATCTAGGGTTTCAGGAAACCCTAGATTGATTGTGTGTGCATGTGTGTTCTTTTTCTTCTTTTTATTTTAAATTGCATCATCGGGGCCGTAGCTCGATCCTAAGACCGTCCGCCACCCAGCCGCCACTCAGCCTTATACCTCTCCTCATTGACCACTAGGATCACTTGAGTTCGGTATATATATATATATATATTGGAATAAGGGTGAATTTATTCCTCGCATAAAGTGGAAAAGGTATTAAAATACATAATATCAAAACATCTCTAGCCCCAAAATAAAGTACTATGGGGCCATTACTGATACATCGAATTCTATGTTATGTAGAATTCCAATTGGGGGGGGGGGTAGTCAAGCCCTCGAAAATGCGTCGGTTCCGCTCCTTCCAGATGTGCCAAACGGATGCGGCAAGACGGACTCTGGCTCTTCTGACCCACCCCGGATCCTGGCCTCTGTGATCTCGGATCCAGCTGAGAATGCTCCGGATGTCTCTGTCCACCCCAATTCTCAGCTGCGCGCACTGCTCAGTCCAAATGTGCCAGGACATCGGGCATACAAAGAAGAGATGCCCCATAGATTCATCCTCCCCATCACATAGCACACATTTGGCATCCGGGATCTGTATCCCAAACATGAGGAGTCTATCTCTCGTCATCAGTCTACCCCGTAGCAGGCGGTATGCACATAGTTGCATTTTACGTGCAACCCCCTTGCCCCAGATGAAGTCCACCTCCTCATCCCGGTCGTGGTGTGTCCAGACCAAGTCGTAGCAGCTACGAAAGCAGAATAGTCCTGACCCGGTCCCCGAACCCGGGCCAGCCCAGCTCCAGGAATTCTCGTGCTGGCTAGCGTCAATAGTAATACGGCGAATCTCCTCGGCAAGCTGAGCAGTATACGGATATCCTTCTGGCCTCCACACTCCATCCCTGATGATCCGACTGCATGTAAGTCCCCTACCCGCCTCTCTATCCAGCTGACCACCCAATATCTCAAGTAAGGATCTGGAACTCAACCAAGGGTCTAGCCATAGGTCGGTAGTCGTCCCATCCTTCATGTGCCTGCAGATAGCTGTCTGAAGCACCGGTCGACACCTCAGGATGGCCTTAAACGTGACCGAGAAGTTGTTGTCTATCCTGCAGGCCCAGAAGTTGGTCCTCCGAAGATATCTATTTGTCATCCAGTCCGCCCAGAGCGACCCCCCTTGATGAATCTCCAGGCCATCTTTACACAAGCTGCCTTCCTGACCGCATGAAGCGGTCTCAACCCAACTCCTCCTTCCTCCCGAGGCCGACAAAGCTGGTCCCATGAGATCGCATGCATCCCTCCCCTCCAGATGAAGTCAGCACAAATGGCCTCAACTTTCCGAATAGTAGCCGTCGGTATCTGTATAGACTGGAGCCAGAACATCGTGATACCCGCAATAACCGAACGCACCAGCTCAATCCGTCCTCCAAAAGATAGACCAGACGCTTGCCAGCCCTCCACTCTCCTCTGAGCAAAATCCACCAAGCTGTGGCAATCCTGCTCTCTGGCATAGTTGACCGTCAGCGGGACCCCCAAGTATTTCACTGGAAGCTCGCCTCTGTCCACTCCCAAAGCGAATGCTCTCTTCTCATGCTGAGTACACCGGGAGCTGAAGTAGACTCTGCTTTTCTCCCTATTTAACTGAAGTCCAGAGAGACGACCGAACTCCTCCATAATGTCAGAGAGTGCTCTCATTCCCCGCATGAAAGGCTGGAGAAGCACCAATAGGTCGTCAGCATAGATCAAATGTGAAACAACCGGACTCACCAACCGGAAAAGGGGAACGATCCTCTTGCTATCCACTGCCGTATCCATCATACATGTAAAGTACTCCATCACCAAGGTAAAAAGATACGGGGAAAGGGGATCACCCTGCCTCAACCCCCTGTTACTCTTAAAGTATCCATGCGGTGTGTCCTGGATGAGGACAGAGAAAGTAGGGGAGCAGATGCACTCCCTCACCCTCGCAACCCACCTCTCGTCGAACCCCATGGCAAGCATCAAGTGGCACAGGAAGCCTCTGTTGACCGTATCATAAGCTTTTCGGAGGTTAAGCTTCACACAAGCCTTCATCCCCCCCGGTTTGCTGAACTCCCTCACCATCTCATGGGCAAGCAAGCTGTGCTCCGCGATCGATCGGCCCTTGATGAACGCTGCTTGATTCTGGGACACCAAACCCTGCATAATCTCCTCCATACGCCTGCACATAAGATGAGTGATAATCTTGTAGAGAAAATTACAGCAAGCAATAGGCCGAAAATCTGCAAGTGAAGTCGCTCCCTCCTTCTTTGGCACCAGCGTCAAGAATGTGTGGTTCATCTCCTTCAGCAGCCTGCCCTCTACAAAGAACTCCTGTACCGCCGCAAGAACCGGGGCCTTAAGCACACCCCAGTGTCGCTTAAAGAACCCTGAAGAGAAACCATCCGGCCCGGGAGCTTTGTTGGGATTAGCCTTCATCACAATATCTTCCACCTCCAACCTCATAGGGACCAGAAGCAGACTGTTCCCGTGACGGGACACCAGTCTCTTCATGACAAGAGCAGGGAACATGCTCGTATAATCCGTCTGCTGATATAATGCAGTGTAAAATCGGACGGCCTCCTCCTGAATCTCCACTGGATCCCCTACAAGATGTCCCTCAGCATTCAGAAGTCTGGGAATGCTGTTCCGGTGCTGGCGGGTGCGGATCACATCGTAGAAGAATTTGGTGCAGCGATCTCCATCTTTGAGCCAAGTACATTTAGCCCTCTGTGCCGCACTAATCTCCTCCTGCAGTCTCAAGGTGCTGACCTCCTCAATCAGGATTTTCTCCTTAGCCGCCAGCTCCCCATTCATAATGTCAGCTTGGAGGGCCACCTGAGTGTCCCTAAGTTCGGCTTCCTTATCCGCCAGAGAAGTCCGTGGTCTCGTCAGCACCCACCCTCTGATTGTCCGCTTGATTTGCTTGAGTTTGTGCACCATGCGGAACTGGGCCGTGCCATCCCGGAAGTGCTGCATCGTTGCCGTAACCACCTACTCATAACCCGCCGACAGATACCAGCTGTTGTTATATCGAAACGGCCTCGCCCGAAAGGTGGGACGCTCACAGAGGCCTATCCGGATGGGAGAATGGTCACTAGTACCCGCCGCAAGACCTTCCGCCACCGAGTTCGGAAAGCATCTGGACCACTCACTATTGCCCAAGGCCCGATCCAACTGACAAGCGATCCGATTTTGAGTAGCCTTGTTGTGCCAGGTCCAAATGTGTCCAGCACGCTCCAGCCCTCGCAACCCAGACATAAGCAACCACCTCTGGAAGTCATATAGGATCGAGTCCGGAACAGGTCGACCTCCCACCTTCTTGTGACGAAGCAACATAGCATTGAAGTCCCCCATGATGAGTAGGGGGAGATGCAAGTTGTTCGCCAAGTGACCCAGATGCACAATATCCTCCCATAAAGCCTCTCGGAGTCTTCGGTCATTGTGCCCATATACAGCACCCAAGATGAAACTGAACCCACCTTTGTTCTCAAAAGTAACGCCGATGAGCTGTTCTGACTTATGAATCTGCACCCCCTTCCAGCTACCTTTGTTCCACCTAACCCAGATTCTTGCCATACCGCAAAGATCTAAGTTGTGTATGTGGTCCCAGCTAGCCGGAGTCCTACGCGAGAGCATAGCAGCCCCTCTAATCTTCGTCTCTAGTAGGATAGCAATGTCACACGCCTCTCTCCTCAGAACCCCTCTAATCTCCCTCCATCGTCCAAAGGAACACCCTCCTAATGTTCCATGCAAGGACCGACATCTAAATAATAGATGGGGGGGTCCCCCTGGAACTCGTCTGGATCGACACTCGAGGGAAGTGTCTCATCCGTCTGGTCAATGACCGCATCTACCATGGAGGAAGGAGCAAGATGCGCCTGAATCCTGCTAAGAGTGAGAGTCCAGTCAGGATTGTCTTCGGTCTGGTCATCCGTATCCCTTGCCTGAGGGATATCGTCCAACGTGGCCGGGGCGTGTCTCTTCCTGCTACTGTATACCATAATTGTCGGAGCGGCCTCCACCACCATCTGCCCACTATTAACCGCACTCATACCCCTGGTCACCTGATGTGGGCCCACCTATCATCATTTAGCCTATGTTCTATTTTAGTCATTTTCCTGTTTTAGTAAGGAATGATTATTTTGGTCTTTCACCAATAATAACCCTTCCTTAATAGTCATTTTCCTATTTTAGTAAGGAAGGATTATTTTGGTCTTTCACCAATAATAACCCTTCCTTAATAAGTCATTTTCCTATTTTAGTCAGGAAGGATTATTTTGGTCTTTCACCAATAATAACCCTTCCTTAATTAAGCCTTTGTTTTTCCCTATATAAACTAGGGTTAGCCATCTTTTATTTTCCATGCTTGTATTGAGAATAAACTCTCAAGTATCAATAAGAAGGATTTAGACTTTGTCCGTCCACCAAAGTTGGGAGTTTGTTCTTTTCTCACAAAAAGATCATTATCTTTCTCTGTTTCTCTTTTCTACAAATCTTTTGTGAATCGAATAGGTCGATTCACATCAATTGGTATCAGAGCTCTCTACGATCCATGGCGTCCGGCACAAGGAACACGATCGAGGAGAAGATCCAGGGGCTTCGGGAGGATTTCAACATCGAGATCGAAAGTTTGAAGGCCGCAATCAAAGATCAAGCGTCCACACAGGAGGATCTCCAGACCGAGGTACGAAGCATGCGGGAGGAGATGACGTCGATTTCGGCAATGATGAAGATGTTGCAAAACATCTCGAACAAGATCAATGGCGGCGAAGCGGAGGCGGCAACAACCTAAACCCTAGGCGACCAACTAGGGTTTGTTCATACGGAGGGGGAAGCGACCGACCACCACGGAGGATCGGCCGACGGGAGCTGGCCCGTACCCGCCGTCGCCGCCGCGCCGCCGGGCGGGGCCCTGGCGGCCGGCGACCCTCGCCGGACAGCGGCCGAAGGCCGCGGGAGCGTCGCCGCCAACCGCGCGAGCCCGGGCGGGGCCGCTGCTGTTGGGGGCGGTCACTGGCCGGCCGCCGACCGCCAACCCTGGCCGGTCGGTGCCAGAGGAGCCGCCGGCGAGCGGCCGTGGCCGGACGCCGGCGACCCGTACGGTCCCGGCGGATCGGCTCCACATGCGGGAGAAGCCCTAGGGTTTGGGGCCCCCTTCGGGGGTCGGACGAGGATTGCGAACTACGGAGATCGGTTCGTGGACCCGGGAAGGGGCTTGGCGGGAGTTCCGACGTGGACGGGAGGAGCGGAACCGCCAGGAGGAGCGAGGCACGCCGGAGGCAGCAATTTCTTTGGGGGAATGGCGGATCCCGCCAACTTCCAGAGAGGGGACCTTCCCCCACGACGACCACCACGGAGGAAGAGGAGGAGAAGGAGGATCCGACGGAGGAAGAGGCCGCCATAGCAACAGACGCAGTTCCCAGATTTTCACCTTGAGGACAAGGTGGCTCTTTTAGGGGGCAGTATTGATGTGGGCCCACCTATCATCATTTAGCCTATGTTCTATTTTAGTCATTTTCCTGTTTTAGTAAGGAAGGATTATTTTGGTCTTTCACCAATAATAACCCTTCCTTAATAGTCATTTTCCTATTTTAGTAATGAAGGATTATTTTGGTCTTTCACCAATAATAATCCTTCCTTAATAAGTCATTTTCCTATTTTAGTCAGGAAGGATTATTTTGGTCTTTCACCAATAATAACCCTTCCTTAATTAAGCCTTTATTTTTCCCTATATAAACTAGGGTTAGCCATCTTTTATTTTCCATGCTTGTATTGAGAAGAAACTCTCAAGTATCAATAAGAAGGATTTAGACTTTATCCGTCCACCAAAGTTGGGAGTTTGTTCTTTTCTCACAAAAAGATCATTATCTTTCTCTATTTCTCTTTTCTACAAATCTTTTGTGAATCGAGTAGGTCGATTCACATCATCACCATAGTCCTCTGTGGCCTGAACGGAACCAATGCACCCTGCATGCTCTCTTGTCTCTGCGGTGGTCCTGTCTCCAGCCTCCTATCAACCTCCATCACTGTGAACTCCTCCATATGTTTGTCTGGCGCCGTCTCCCCAGGCAGGTGACTGACAGCCGTCTCCTCCCCAGGTGCCTTCGTCTGAACCGTCTTCGTCCCAGGTGCCTCCGTCTGGGTTGCATGTGGCCTAGCTGCCTCCTTCCCCTTGTGTTTGCACGCACTGGTAGTGTGCCCAAAGCACTTGCAGTGAGAACACATGGGTGGGACCCAATCATATTCCACCGACTGCGTCAGAACCTCTCCAGACGGTACCTGATACTCAAGCATGCTCGGTAGCTCTGAGTCCGCCTTGATCTCCACGAAGACACTGGCATACATCAGTCTGGTACGAAAAGCAGTGGCCTCATCTGCTTTGATCGGCTTCCCCACGAGGCTGGCGAGTCTCATGAGAAGAGGAATGCTCCAATATTCCACTGGAAACTCTGGGAATCGGATCCAGACGGGGATAGCATTCAACACTTCCTTCTCACACCTCAGCTCCGGTGTCCATTCCTTCAGAATAATGAGTCTCCCATCAAACGACCATGGCCCCCCCTGTAAGATCCTGGTCACATCCTCCGCCAGCCCAAACTTGACATAGTAGAACCCATTCTCCCGTGAGAAGAATTCCATGCTGCCTTTGGGTCTCCAGACTCTCTCCGCGTAACCCCGGATTTGGCCATAGAATGGCTTGTTCCCTAACACATATAGCACTAATGTGTTCTTCCAGAAGTCAGATACCTCCTCTATTTCTTCTGCAGGGAAGTATGCCCTGAGTCCTCCTCCAACCGCCATCGGGGTAACATATTCCATTGACAGCGGGCTTTTAGACGCTACTGGAGTGCACACCTCCTTCCACGACCGAGGCCTCTGCTCCTCAGAGGAGGTCCTGGTTGGAGGGGTCGCAGCGTCCGGGCCCTGCCTATCAGTATCAATAACAACACCCTTAGCCTTCTCGGCCGCCGTCGCCTTAGGCCTCCAACCAGTAATAGACCGCACCATTCCTCCCCCACGACGCTGGATGTCCATGGTGCCAACCATAGAGGGTCGATTCCCATGGTTCCCTGGCCCCGCCCTTCCCGAAACTTGGGACAGTGTCCCTCGCCGTCCTCCCGTACGTCTTCGCGTTACCGTCTGCCAGCCAGCCTCCCCAGAGTTATCCCCCCCGGATCCAAACTCGAAAACGGAAGCCTCTCCTCTGGAAGTGCCGCCTCCGCCTCCTCCCGACCCCACCCCGCTTGGAGAAATCCCGCCGCCGCCACCCGACCCCCCCCCCCCCCCCCCCCCCCCCCGCGTGGGGGGATCCCGCCGCCGCCCGGCCATTGGCCGCTGCCCCCGCTGCCACCCGACCCCCCCCCCCCCCCCGCCTGGGGGGGGGGGTCCCGCCCGGCTTAGGGCCGCTGCCCCCGCTGCCACCCGACCCCCCCCCCCCCCCCCCCGCCTGGGGGGGATCCGCCGGCGCCTCCCGACCCCCCCCCCTCCCCCGCGTGGGGGGGTCCCGCTGCTGCCGCTCACCAGGAGTTGTCCGCCCCCTCCCGCCCCTCCCTGCCGACGAGGCTCCCTCCCCTAAAGCGGATCGGGGGGTCGGGGAGGAGGGGCGGTCGACTTGTCATAAATCCTAGCAGAGCCCAGGTCGCCTATCATTCTTGTAATTGTTTATATATATATATATATATATATATATATATATATATTTTATTTTATTTTTTTTTCTTTTTTTTCCTTATATTATTATATATATATATATATATATATATATATATATATATAGAGAGAGAGAGAGAGAGAGAGAGAGAGAGAGAGAGAGAGAGAGAGTCTTTGCTTTCACTGTGGACATAATCATCACTACACCTTCGTATTCTTTTACAAATTATTGATTTATGCAGTTCCTCTTGCTGGAAAGTTCTTCTGTTTCTTTCCTTTCAGATATACTGAGTAGCAGGTGCAAGTACTATTCTCATCATTATGGATATCTTGGATTTCTTCTTGTTGTGCCAAATCCATTCTGTAATCTCCGTACTCGGCATGCAACTTTTGTTTCATTTTAGCTCGAGTCTATAGAGCTTCAAAATATATGCAGTATAAGAACATTTAAAGAATAAATGACCAGCTGATTCCCTCCCTGTTTTACATAGATTACTGATAGGATTAACTTGTATACCCCATGAGAGCAGTCTTTCTTTTGTCACAAGTCTGTCCAGGATTGCTCTGTAGGGACATGCACTCATTTTGAGGCAATTGCCTTTATACCATACCACTGTATGTAATTCAACTTGTCCATATTGTTGTCTGATACACTCAATAGCTGACTTTAGGGAGAATTTTCCAATGTTATTCTCATTCCACACCCAAGTATCATGTTCCGTATATGATTTATACTTATCCCCTGTATATCTGTCGGATAGTGCCTTAGTCTCAAGCCTGTCTTGTTTTCACACACACACACACACACACACACACACATATATTCTAAGAAATACAATTTTACATTTTTTTTGTGTGCGTCTACGCTTAAAGCTTGTTGAAGCTGCGCTGCGCGTGGCGACAATGAACAACGGCTAAGTAGTGGCCTTAAGACTAAAATTAGGGGTATCTGCTAGGTGTGAGACAAACTTGTGATTGATGACCGGGTCTTTGAGTTATGTTTTGTGACTCTAATATTCTCTTATACTTGAAGTGCTTTGCTCATTAGTATTAATATATTCTTTGAATGATTCATAATTCTCTTACTACTTGATGTACTTTTGCTCATTAGTATTAGTATCTTCTTTGAATGAATGATAATAGCAAGAGAGAGAAGTTGTAGAGAATAATTGTTTTTTTATTGATTGGCTACTCCACTACTTATAGGGAGTCTAGCTCCTCTTCATACTACATTTTTCCAATGTGGGACTAAATCCCTTATTAGTTCTCAACACTCCCCCTCAAGATGGGCGATAGATATTAATCATTCCCATCTTGTTACATAGCTTCGACAGACTTAATGAACTAAGACCCTTAGTCAAACAGTCTGCCACTTGTTCTTCTGAGCGAACATGATCAATCTTCAGTATCCCTTGTTCCAGCTTCTCTTTGATGAAGAATCGATCGATCTCGATGTGCTTCGTTCTGTCGTGCTGAACTGGATTGTTAGCTATACTTATTGCAGCTTGACTATCGCTCAGAAGACGTAACAGTGCTCCCTTGTCCAGCTTCAACTCTGTCAGCAACGCTTTCACCCACAGCAATTCCGACACTCCTAAGGCCATTGCTCTGTATTCTGCTTCAGCTGTAGATCGTGCTACCACTGACTGTTTCTTGCTTCTCCATGAGACCAAGTTTCCTCCTACAAAGACACAATATCCCGTGGTAGACCTTTTATCGCCTATGCAGCTCGCCCAGTCTGCATCGCAGTATCCCTCAACTTCTATACATCCATTCTTCTTGAACCATAGCCCTTTCCCCGGCGTCCCTTTCAGATATCTCAAGATCTGAAACACTGCATCCATATGACCCGTTCTTGGATCATGCATGTAGCGACTTACTACACTCATCGCAAATGAGATGTCAGGGCGAGTGTGCCCCAGATAAATCAATCTCCCTACAAGTCGTTGATATCTTTCACGATCAACTGGCTCTCCTGCTTTTGCTCCCAACTTGCACTTCTGGTCAATTGGAGTGACTGCTGCTTTGCATCCCAGCATCCCTGTCTCCTTCAGCAGATCTAGTGTGTATTTTCTCCGTGAGAGAACAATTCCTTGTTCGCCTTCATACACCTCGATGCCTAGAAAGTACCTCATCGCTCCTAAATCCTTCACTTCAAACTCCTTCGCGAGTTTTGATTTCAGCTTAGCGATCTCGACTTCATCATTACCTGTGATTACTATATCATCCACGTATACAGCAAGTATAGTGATTTGGCCTTTTGCATGCTGAAGAAAGACCGTATGATCTGTATTTGCTTGATGGTATCCCATGCCTGTAACAGCCTTTCTGAATCTGTCAAACCAGGCTCGAGGAGATTGCTTGAGCCCATATAGCGACTTCTTTAGTTTGCACACTTTTTATGCGACGTCCATCCGTCTGATTCTGTAGCGTAGCACCCTGGCGGGAGTTCCATGTACACTTCTTCTTGTAGGTCCCCATGGAGAAAGGCATTCTTCACATCTAATTGGTATAGCTTCCACCCATAGTTTGCTGCAATGGAGACCAGAGTTCTTACGGTGCTCATTTTCGCTACTGGAGCAAACGTCTCATCATAGTCGATGCCATATGATTGTGTGTATCCCTTTGCAACAAACCTCGCCTTGTATCGTTCCACCTTTCCTTCTGACGTCTCATTTACTGTGTACACCCATTTGCATCCCACAGTTTTCTTCCCTTTGGGTAATGGAACCAGCTCCCACGTCTTATTTTTCTCCAGTGTCCCAAGTTCTTCCATCATTGCAGCTTTCCACCTTGGATCTTTCTTTGCTTCCTGCCAACTTTTGGGCAACGAAGTAGAGTCTAATGATGCAATGAAGGCTCGATAATTCGAAGAGATGTTAGAATAAGACAGGTAGTTGGCAATATCATGTTCATAATCATCAAAACGACTAGGAGCCTTATCCGCATTGATGCGAGAAGATCTCCTTAAGGGAGCAATAGGTGGTGGAGAGATCATACCATCAGAGTCAGAGAGATCCGCATCAGAATCAGATTGATTCTGTGCGGGGGCAACATCTTCAAGAGTTGGAGCAGGAGTAGACGAGGGACTTGGTACAGTAGGCACAGGGCACGGTGCAGGCACAGTACTAGACTTCTGCTGTCTCCTTCTATAGACTTGGAGCTCCTTTTCCATTGTCTGCTGCTCCCCCTGTTTAACATATGTATCTTCTTCATCTTCTGTATCGGAGTCACTGCTTTTTTCCCCTTTCGTCCAGTTTTCCACGACCGGGCATGGGACCGATCCGACTACTACAGATGGGCTTATTTTCTCCCCCTCACATCTAACACCCTCTGTGTTAGGTGTGTCACCAAACACCGAACCGTCATCCGAAGCATAATATGGTTCCAGTTCTCTGAATGTAACGTCCATGCTTACAAACATCTTCCGCTCAACTGGGCTCCAACATGCGTATCCCTTCTGAGTTGCCGTGTACCCGACAAAGACACATTTAACCGCTCTAGGATCCAGTTTGCCAACGCCTGGCCTATTATCTTGGACAAAACATACACACCCAAATACTTTCGATGGAACAGTGTACGTGGTTGCACCAGTAAGCATCTCCAACGCTGTCTTCCAGTCCAATACCTGAGATAGCATGCTGTTGATGAGATAAGAGGCCGTTAACACCGCCTGCCCCCATAAGTGTTTCGGGACATTCATAGCCAGCATCATCGTCCGTGCGACCTCCAGTAGGTGTCTGTTCTTCTGTTCGGTCACACCATTTTGTGCCGGTGTGTAGGCACATAAAGTTTGGTGTAGTATTCCATGAGTGGATAAATACTCAGCAACCTGCTTATTTGTATACTCCGTCCCATTGTCAGACCGTAAGCACTTAATTTTAGTGCCATATTGTGTTTCTACCCGGCGATAAAAGTCGTGAAACGCCTCAAAGACGTCACTTTTATTCTTCATAAGGTAGACCCATGTCACGCGAGTATGACAATCAATAAAAGTGACGAACCATCGAAAACCGTTAATACCGGTTGTAGGACAAGGGCCTCATACGTCCGAATGTATCATATCAAATGCAGCTGAACTTCGATGTCCTGAACTCACATACGTGCTTCTGGTATGTTTACCCAACTCACATGCATTACAAAATAACTTCTCTTTATTAGCCCTTTGGTATAAGGACGGATACATTTGACTAATAATTTTAAAAGAAGAATGACCGACACACTGGTGGTGGAGTAGCAATTCATTTTCTACACTACGCCGTAAATCTTCAGGTGGTGTGTCTGCTACCAGAGATGCCAATGCGTTGTCCAGTCCAGTCCTGTCCAAGTACCGCAGCCCCTTATGCCATGTGCCAGTCCCTAGTCGTCGTCCTGTCCCCTTCTCCTAAAAAGTCACCGTAGGAATGTCAAAGAAAACTGTACAGTTAAGATCAAGAATAATGGCACTGATAGAAAGAAGATTGACAGGAAAAGACGGAGCATATAACACATTGGTGAGAGTGAGAGAAGGGGTGCATGCGACAGTGCCTTTACCCATGACATGGCTGGAGTTACCATCAGCAGTCTGAATGCTCTCCGGCGTCAGTAGGTGAGTATAGTCCTGGAACTCACCGCGGGACCCCGTAACATGGCGAGATGCCCCAGAGTCCATAATCCAACCTGGTTGGTGGGCAGCTGCCGCAAGAGCACGCTCAGGAATACCTGTGATGGTCTGGGCAAAGCAAGTGATGTGATCCCCCGAGGAAGATGATGTCCCATGACTGCCGTCCGAACCCAGCTTCGTGCTGCGTAACCTCGCGAGGAAATCCTTCTCAAGAGGGGTTAACTCAGCCAGGTGATGTTCGCCCCCTTCTTCCGCCAGATTTGCTTTGTGGCCGCCAGAATAATTTCCCCTTCTTCCAGCATAACCGCCTCTACCACCTCGACGTCCTCCGCAGCCCCGTCCACGATCACTCGACAGGGGTTTTGGACAAAATCTGATGTAATGCCCTGAGTCACCACAGTTGTGGCAAACACCGGCCACAGAGGGAGGCTGATTGAAGGCGGCAAGGGCAGACTTGTCAACAGCGGCTTGCTCCCCCTGGAAAGAGCCCTTGTTGGGTATCAATTTCAATCGAGCCTCTTCTTGTGCCATGGCAGCTATGGCTTCTTCCAAGGTTGGAAGCATGGGCTGTGCTAGGAGTACATTCCTTCTATGCTCAAACGCAGGGTTAAGACCCTTCAAGAACTTCATCATCCGTTGTCGCAAAATATAATCTAAGAACTTTTGGAAATGTTTCACAAATGCTGGTTCGACTTGTGGATCTTCCATCCCAAGAGGATCATAGTGATCCAGATCAGACCAGTACTTCTTCAACAACGCGGCGTACTCAGAGATGGTACGGTCGTCCTGGGACACCCTATCAAGTTCATCCTGCAGTTGGAATACCCGCATAGGATTGCCGGAGCCTGAGTACATATCCTTCAAAGTCCGCCATATATCAGCAGCAGCCTCCATTGCCTCTATATTGCCTGACACCTGGTCGGTCAAGGAGACTGTCAACCATCCAGCCACAACATTGTTGACAATTTTCCAAATAGCAAACTCCTTTGAGGAGGGATCATCTGGCGCCTTGGTTTGGCCATTGACGTAGCCAACCAAGCCTCGTCCCTTGAGCGTCCGCAGTGCCTGCCGTGACCATTTCAAGTAGTTGGACGTGCCTTCCAACTTCGTCTCCAGCTTGTCCAGCTTCCCAATTTTGTAGGGTGACGGATCCACATCAGTATGGATCACACGTGAGGTTGTCTCGGTTAATCTTTTTGATAAAATATCATCAAACAAGGCCTTCATCTCTTCTGCTGTCAGTTTACCACTGATCGAATCTATGGCGTCTTCAACTGTGATTCGTCGTCGTCGTCATCTTCGTCGTCTTCATCTTTATGTAAAGTCTCCAACAGAGACCTTACGAATGCGCTGCTAACGTGGCCAACACTGGCGCACGCATGTAGATCCTAATTTGCAGATCGAGAACGGAATACAAATAAAGTATTTGTAGTTCCGGAGGACGTAATCTAGGAACAGAAGGTGCAAATAAAGTATTTGACAGCCATCCGTCTTCGAATAATCGTCCACATAATCGCGCTCGCAAATTAGGGTTTGTGGGGGGGGGGGGGTCGGCCGCAGATGTGGTCGGAAGAGAGAGGGGGGGGCGTCGGGGTCAGCAAGGGGGGGGGGGGCGCAGGGACAGCGGGGGGGGGGAGGGGGGCGGCGGTGGACAGGGTGTGGGCGTCGGGGGCAGGGGGCGTCGGCTTGGGGGGGGGGGCGGAGGGGGGGTGGCAACAAGGGGGTGTCGTCGGCGGCAGGGGGGCATCGGCGGCAGGGCCGGGGGGGTGGGCGTCGGGGCAGGGGGGCGTCGGGGCGGGGGGGTTGGCTTTGGGTGGGTTGAGAATTTTTTTTTTTTGTGGTTATGGCTCTGATACCATGTAGAGAATAATTGTTTTTTTTTTATTGATTGGCTACTCCACTACTTATAGGGAGTCTAGCTCCTCTTCATACTACATTTTCCAATGTGGGACTAAATCCCTTATTAGTTCTCAACAGAAGTTATTGGGTCCAATAGTAGAGTTCAAATCTGAGATTGAGATAGGATTTCATGGATTAGGCAGACACGAAAAGGAAGGGAACCAGGATGGAAAAGGCTACTGTCCCTTTCCACTGCTTTAGTATCTAATAATATTAATAATATCTTTAACATGAAATTACTGGGTCATATAGTTTCTGAAATTCAAAATAGAATTGGCCCAGACAGGGTCACGTTAAGTCGAGGCCGATCGAGGGGTTCCGATGTGACTTGAGGGGTGCGACTTGTATGCCAAAGGCGTCCGCTCTCAGGACCTCGCAACCTAAAGTCAGCTACCTAGGCACCAGGGCATATGCAACACATAGGCTGCCGCTTAGGGAGGTGAGGCATCCACCTCTAGCAATCTTGTTCAAAGGAGGAGGTTGTTTGGACCAAGGAAGTTGAGAATGATTTTAACTGTATGTCGGGTTATACATCATGATCAAAGCATCCAAACTTTTGGCATCATCTATTTATATTATTTTCTTCCTTTAAACTATGTTATGTAACATTCATAAAAACTATATCCATACATTAATTTATAACCAGCTTAAAAGTCAGGATTAACCTGTTTGCGAGTTAGCCCATTAATTTTGGTATTGGTTGAGACATCATACCCGACATTACATATTGTATCACCAATTTGGAACTGTATTGGCTGACGAGTTGTCTCCTTCATATCATTTTATAAGAATCATACTGTTTGTATGTTGTATCATATCGTAGTGGAAAATATTTATCATTTACTGGAAGATACTAACAACAAAGTTTGTAGGCCTGTGTGCTCATTTTACTTAAAAGAGTAATGATTATATATCCAAATTTCTATCCTAGTTCATCTAATAAATTTTGCTTTGTCGACCATAAATTATAGAACACTGGCTAGACTTTCCTTTTTGATTTTCAATAGCAAATGAGAGATTTTTTTTTTTCTTATTTTTCTCATTTACTCGAAAAATCAATCAGCGTCTCTTTGAAGGTAAGAAGTTCTTTTTGCATTTGTCTGTATGATTGTTATGTTTTCTGCAGACCCTAAACAATGGTGACATGGCATTGTTGGATATGGGAGCTGAATATCATTTTTATGGTTCTGATATTACATGTTCATTCCCTGTGAGTATTTTATTCTCTCCCCCTTTTCTACAATGCCATCAATACTTGATTCCATAGATTGGCTAAGGGGTCTGCTAAATCTAAGCCATAAGAGATCATACTTGTTGATATACTTTGACATTCCTTTATATTCTTCTTGCATCTCTGTTTAGTTTCACCATTGCATGTTGAACAAAAAATTTCAGCTTGAATTAGGTTGTCTTGTTGGATTCTGTTGACTGTCTGCCAATCAACTTTATTGTAATTAATGATCCTTTTTGAGGATTTCCCATTTGATTTCATAGTTATAGACTCCTAGCATCACTTACTGGTGAAAAGATTACTTAACCTTCATTCTTTGTTGAGGCCAGTGTCGAGTTAACTGGAGTAGGCATACCTAACTGTAATTTAGGACAATTTGTCTAATTAGCTGTAAATATTGAAAAATGAGAGGGATAATGAATCTTCAAAATTAAGTAAGAATTTGCCCATCCAGTTATGATTTTTTTTCTTGTATTTCTTTGATTTGACAGAGTAAAATGGAAGGTAGTGGGAAATGTGAGAATAGTCTTTAGGGTCATTTTTTCATTTGATCATTTTGCAGAATAAATTAGGGCCTTTTATTGTTATTTATGTAACAACGGTGTATCTGGAAAAGTAGAGGGTTTGCTCACAGAAGTAAAATTCAATCTTATCAATACCACCTCCTTGACAACTTTGAGGGCTCAAGGCTCTAATCTCCTCCCATGTCTCTGTTTCCTTTGCTGCTGTGCTATGAACTCCAACCCACCAGATATTATCACCCCAATACCACTAAACATCTTTCTGCTGTCATCGTCACCCTGCTTTTGCTGCTGCTGATTAAGGTTCATTTCTGCTAAGATTTGTGCGTAAGCCCTTTTCAGGGTTATGTATCTTGCATTACTTCCTTAATTTTTGTAATTGAGAAGGGATCATTGATTGTGTGACAATAGTTTTAGGAACGTGGTACCGACAATGAAGAAGAACAATCACAAAGACAAGATTTAACGTGGTTCAGACATCATCTCCTACATCTACAGCCGCACAAAAGTTATTTTATTATTTTTGAGGGAGTTACAGCTACAAGAGATTGAAGCTGTATTTATTATAAGAGATTAGGGAGACTGCCACCTTCAGTATATTTACCGAACTACCCCTGCTAATTAATGTACAGACTGAACTCATCCTACTCCTGTACTGATACCTATAGAAAATAGTGTTATCGGTGAATTAGGGGCAGTATGTACAATAGGGAATCCGATCAAAGCTTCACAATCTCTAAGAAATAGTGTCATCAGCAATGGAATTCCCAGCCACGGGCATAGGAGGTTCATTTTGTTCCATATGTGCATTGCACGTAGCCTGCAATCAGGGAACAGTTAGACTGGAGACAAGTCATGAGCAACAAAAAGCAGTGATGCAATTGCAAATGTGGTCTTTAGAGTCAATTTATACTCATTATAATTTCTGTAGAGTAAGAAACACCCTATTGCTCCTGTGTATATATAACTTGTAATGTAACAAGAATTTAGATTCAAAAGTAGTTATTGTAATGTGGTCTTTAGAGTCAATTTGTACTCATTATATTTTCTCTAGAGTAAGAACATCCTGTTGCTCCTGTATATAACTTGTAATGTGACAAGAATTTAGATTCAAAAGTAGTTATTTAGTATATCAAGTTATTAGATGGAAGCTATTACTGGCTAGAAGTTTAATTGAATAGACTTTGAAAGGAAACAGATTAATACAAATTGGGTAACTGCACCATGTGTTATTAGCAACAAATTAGAGAAAGGGCGCCACTCTAACTAACTTTTGTCAGAATGATTCTCATCCATGACTTCATTATCTTGCTTCTTCTCCCTTCAACTTCTTGGTTTTATTCCATTAAACTGGCAAAGTATTATATTACATCTGTATAATCTGGAGTATATAGGCAACTATGTTATCCGGACTCTCTACTTTAAGGAGAAGTACCCGTGTCGATCCGATAGGACACGGGTCCGTATCCGATCCTCCATGGTGACAATCGGATCCGTCAAGGTGACAATCGGGAGACTGGTAGTGAAGTAGATAGTTTATTTTAATGTGGTAGTGAAGTAGATAGTTAATTATAATACGGTAGACTGGTAGTAAAGTAGTAGGGGAGCTGAAGGGACGGTATCTTAGAGACTTATTCAACTAGTTCAATAAAGTTTACTAAGTACTTTATAATTATAGTTTGTCTTTTTTATTAAACCTTAGTCATATCTCCGTACCCGTATCCAAAATTTGGATCCTTTTTAGACATATCAGTGTATCTTCAATTGTGAGTTGTAGGATCCGACACTTGGATATGTACCCGTATCCGATACCCGTACCCAAGTTCCGGTAACATAAGTAGGCAACATGCGGATCAGCCATCTCCACTCTAGAGGTTGATGATGTTGATTTCCCGAGATCGATGTTGCATAATGAAAAATTTGATCGTTGGCTCTACCATGCAGTGATTATTGTATGAGAAGATTGTGGGAGTCGGGTGTACAATTTAAAATGTCAAACTAGAGAACTATAACAGTCTTATCCATTCATGAGACCTTCCCTTACTGCTTGAGAAAAGATAACTCTAGCATCCCATAGGGTTCTACAGGACTTCCAGAAACACATATTTATTGCTTTCCTTTTTAGTTCATTTTTTTTCACCCTTTTGGGAAATTCATACTCCTTGTCAGAATAGATATGTATTCCTAACTGTAGCCTCAACTTTTCTCTTCTTCTTCTACCTTTGTTTAACTTTTCTTTTCTGTTGTACTATAACATTCAGTATACTGCAGCGCCCTTGAAGATGATCTTGTGAGATAAACATGGTGGTAGGCATTTGGATATTGAAGCAGGCTAATTAAACAATAGACTGCTGCATAGGTTTGCTTTGATTACTGTGTGGAATGTATTTGTTGAGAGGGATGTTAGGAAAGACATGATTGAGTGGGGGTAATACCTTCTGTACTGTTGAACTAGAGTCCTTTCTGCACTACCATTGCAGGATACATTGCCTTGCCACTTGAAAGATGAGAACCCTAGAATTTTTTCATGCCAAGTTAAAGCAGGAGCTGCAAATGCATCAATTTCCTTTTCATATTTCCGTTACACAACACATTTCCTTCTCACTTAAAATATGAGAAACTGTTGATATATGTGTTAAGTATTATTGGGCTTTAGTCCCACATTACCTAGAATGATAGGAGAGGAGGCTAGCCTCTCCTATATATATGTAGTCTCTATTCCAATAATAATCACTTAAAATCTCTACATGGTATCAGAACCTAAACTTGCTTAGAATACCGTCAGAGCCACCCTTTCCACACAAACCCTACCCCTAACCTCGCCCTCCCTTCCTTTCCCCCCCCTACGTTGCCGCTGCCGCTGCAACTACTGCGCCGCTGCTCCCGCAGCCGCTGCTGAGCCGCTACCGCTGCGACTGTGCCGCTGCCACTGCTGCGCCGCTCCCGCAGCCGCTGCCGCTGCGGCTGCTACTGCCGCTGCTGCTGCCGTGGGTGCCTTCGTGCACACCACTTTTAGGGCTCTTACTGTGTAGGTAAGCCTAAACTTGAGATTTATCTCATCTGTAGCACCTACGGTGTAGGTAAGCCTAAACTTGAGATTTATTTCATCTATGGCACCTACAGTGTAGGGAAGCCTAACATCGTTCTTGAAGATTTATCTTATATGAGATTTTTAAGGAGATGTCGATGATGCCTAGATCCGATGAAACCAGACATATTCGGATTTAGGAGAGGACGACGAGGAAAAGCGTGAGTCGTGGAGCAAGTGTGACGTGATCGAGAAGAAGCATCGATGGAGGCGATCCTCAAGAAGCTGGATGCTGACGATGTGGTGACGTTGATGAAGTTGATAAAGGTGTCGGCTGGTGATAACACGACACGAGCGCCGCCAAAGTTGGAACTACTCTCCATCGATCTGAAGTTGGATGGACCAGCCACCTATCTGAGTTGGTCACGGCGGGTGAGAGTAACCCTTGCAGGAAAGAACCTGGAGGGATTCTTGACAGGCGAGAAGACAGAGCCGGAAGAGGGCTCGACAGTACGCGACGACTGGAAATCCACTCATATGGTGATTTACATCTGGCTTCTCAATTCTTTAGTCCAGTCTATTGCTTCCACAGTAGATGGCATTGAGATGATGAAAGACGTATGAGAGAAGTTGAGGAGAACTTATGATGGCATGGGAAACAACCTACGGATCTTCCAGATAAAAGGAGAGATCGATGACACCGTACAAGGAGAGAAGACGGTACAGGAGTACGCTACGGAGTTGGAGCGTCTCTGGCTGGATTATGATCACTCCTCGAAACGGGCAAGCTGCGGGGACCCGAAGTGCAAGAAGAGACATGTGTGTCTGCAGGAGAGGACGATAAAATTCCTCAAAGGGCTGACTGCACCAATGGAGGGTGGAAGCTACACCAACTGGATGTGAAGAATGCATTTCTTCATGGGGTTCTAGTGGAGGAGGTGTACATGGAGATACCACCAGGATTTGGCACCAAACAGACAGAAGGCAAGGTCTGCAGACTGAAGAAGTCCCTCTATGGACTGAAGCAGTCTCGAGCATGGTTTGACAGGTTCAGGAGAGCAATGATAGGGATGGGATATCAGCAGATCAATGCTGATCACGCTATCTTCTTCAGACGAAGTGGAGGCCACATCACCATACTTGCGGTATATGTAGATGATATGATTATCACGGGCGATGATGAGCAAGAGATCGCCCAACCCAAAGGAAAGCTTGGCAAGGAGTTCGAGGTGAAGGATCTTGGCCCTCTTCGATACTTCCTTGGGATTGAGATTGCTCGAGATAATGAGGGAATCGTTCTTTCTCAAAGGAAATACGCACTGGACCTGCTTACGAAAACGGGGATGATGGATGCAAACCAGCTGCGACACTAATAGACCAGAAGTTCAAACTGGATGCTGAAGTTGGAGAACCAGTTGACCGGGATAGATATCAGAGATTGGTGGACAAGTTGATCTACTTGAGCCACACTCGACCTGATATCAGCTTTGCGGTCAGTGTAGTGAGCCGCTACATGCATGACCCCCGGAAGGGTCATATGGACGCAGTATACCAGATTCTGAGGTACTTGAAGGGAGCCCCCGGGAAGGGACTGATCTTCAGAAGAAATAATCATGTAAGCATCGAGGGCTATTGTGATTCTGACTGGGCTGCTATGCTGACGACAGGAGATCCACATCGGGCTACTGCATATTTGTAGGAGGCAACTTGGTCTCGTGGAGTAGTAAGAAGCAGTCAGTGGTGGCCAGATCAACAGCTGAAGTAGAGTATAGAGCTATGGCCTTGGGAGTCACAGAACTATTGTGGTTGAAGAATATGCTGACGGAGCTAAAGCTGGACCGGGGAGCCAAGATGAAGCTATGGTGTGACAACCAGTCAGCTATTAGTATTGCCAACAATCCAGTGCAGCATGACAGGACCAAGCATATCGAGATTGACAGATTCTTCATCAAAGAAAAGCTGGAGAAAGGAGTACTAGAGCTGGGCTACGTTCCAACCAAAGATCAGGTAGCAGACGGACTGACAAAGGGGCTTAGTTCTATCAGCATGATGAGAGGATGTGACAAGATGGGTTTAGTGAATATCTTTCGCCCATCTTGAGGGGAGTGTTGATATATGTGTTAAGTATTATTGGGCTTTAGTCCCACATTGTCTAGAATGATAGGAGAGGAGGCTAGCCTCTCCTATATATATGTAGTCTCTATTTCAATAATAATCACTTAAAATCTCTACAGAAACCTACAGTTTGTCATGTCAGGTTAAAAGTTAAAACAGGACCTCCACAACAACAAAGTCTTTATCCCAAAATTTTGAGATCGGCTGTTTGAATCCCTTCCATTCAACTTCAGACCATGTCCTCCGTAACACTAAGAAAATCATATATTTCCTTAAAACCTGGATCCATGTTCATTAGGACTACCTCTAGTCCAAGCGGCTTCTTCAACTACTACCTCATCACTCCTCACTGAAGCATCTACTATCTACTGCAAATGTCCAAACCACAATGCAATTTTCTCTCATCTTGTTCTCAGTTGGCACCATCTCTAACTTCCCACGAATACATTTATTTCTTGTCCTATCTTTCAATGTTTTGCCACTGATCCATCTTTTAGCATTCTGATTTCTACTACTATACTTTTCTTCATCAGTCAGTACCTCTGAAAGCATCAATTTCTGTTTTCATATTTGTTTTCATTTGATGTAATGGCAATGAATCTTACCACCTATCTATTGTAGAGTAATAATGCAATGAAACTAAATGGATTCCACCACTTGTTTTGTATCAAGACGACACTAATACTGCAAATAATATGATGAATATGCATTTATGAATTTGCTAAGCTCTGGTACATAATTGATCAGTATTACTCAATGGACTGGATGGTAAAAGGTGCATCCTGGTCACTTAAGAAATATCTATGTAAGAGATTATGGTAGAAACAATAACCATGCAGATGATTTACTTGTAGGAAACAAAAGCCTCTTAGTTGGTCAAGGGATAAGAATTTTTTGTGCATAAGCAGTCCTCAGAGAGGAGAAACGAAAGCAATCAACAGCATGGAAGCTACAGAACTTGCAGTGAATCATGCCTTCCAACCTGACTCCAGTTGGCATGGATAGTGGTCTCTATTGTTTTAGATGCTAAAATCACAGCAAATAGGATGCACTGCTGGCTCGGAAGGATTGGAAGAGTATTTAGTACCAGATGTACCAAACCAAAGTACACAAGGATAAGTGTAATTCACACCCCATGGTCAGAATGGTAACTATAGAAAGTAGAAGGGATCTTTGCCTCTTAAATATGATTACAATTCCCAATCGCTTATTGGTATTATACCTATTAGTTTTATTTACGTTTGGTCCATTTGTTTTTCAGGACTATTGAATGATACTATTAGTTAAATATTATTATATACCTCTCTTTAGTCCAACATCGTCAGGGTTAAAGGAGGATGTCATGACTTGCTCCTATAAATATACCAAGGCTATTCATATTTTATTCACATCAATAGGTTAAAAGTTCTTTCTGAATTTCACGATACCAGTGCTATAAAAATTTGGAGAGAACCCTAAATCCAAAATTATATTTCTTTTCCTACCCACCTCCACCAAACTCCTGACCTAATCCTAGCATCTTTCCTGCCCTTGTCTTTGAATATGCTATACTTCAACACAGTGTTCTGACGTCTTTGATCTCTTGCCTCTTAGTGAGTTCGACAACCATCTTTGTTGTGCTAATCTTTGTGCACCTTTGATTATGGCTCAGATGACGACAAATGTGTTCATGTTGATTCTTCTTCCTCGTGAGTTGACATCAAGAGATATACAACTCAGCACGATCTCTATCCAGTGCAAAAAATTACTTGTAATGTTCCAATGTTGTAGAAAATATCTAAATAGAAAGGGCCTTCATCATCACTCGATAGAGTTACCACTAGACACCAAGGACCCCTATGATGGCTCTTGGTTTTAGAATGACAACAAGGTAATTGTTGGTTGTTTGACTCTATGGATGCTCATTGCTATAACTCTATTATGTCTTTGAAAACTGTAAAAAAAATGGACGTATCTTCTGTCCATATACTTGTCTTAAGAAAATCTTCAGAAACTTTATGATATTTCTTCAATACGGCCACACCTGGAGAATATTTGCAGGACATTGGTGTCCTTTTCAGCGGCCATCTTGAACGATAGAATATCTTTAAGTTGGTCTTCTCCGATCCTGTTGTTACTTGCCAACAATAAAAGGCCCTTGTTGGCAGCCTTCTCTTTGCTCGGTTACCATCCATTTTTGAGGGAGTTCGCTCACCGTTTTTCTCTCAAATGTTTCTGGTACTGTTGATTTATTACTTCATCTATACGTTGGAAAATACAAAATCATTGTAGTAACATTTTATCCATCTCTTTGTGATATACCACCTTTTGACGAAGCAACAAATTGGTAGGGGACTTGAACAAAATATCACTTACTACGTAGATCATTTTTCCAGTACGTCAGTAGTTGTTCCTTTAATTCACTGGCATAAGAGTCTTGGGCATCCTCCGTAACCTTACTTACATACTATGTTACCTAATTATTATTATCTAAATTTAGTTCTGAGTCCTATATTCCTGGAAAGCTTTATTGCTTATGTTTTCATCCAGTCATAAAAGAAATGATTTACTTTTTGCTTTGGTTCATAGTGATATTTGTGGTCTCTTTAAGTTTCCGAGTGTGCATGAAAATAAATATTTTCCTACTTTTTATTGATAATCATTCACACATGACATGATTATATCTTCTTCGTTCTAGTTCTGTTATTCTGTCTGTTTTTTAACAATCTCCTTTGACTAATACCTCCAAAACCTCTGTTAGTCAAAATACATTCTCTTGTGGAGTTTCCTTGACACTTTCTGTCATGTCCATATTATCTCTGAGCAAAAAAGTCTTCCTTGATCCTTATTGCCATGTCTATATTACCTTTGAGCAAATAGGTGGTCCTTTAAAAACCTTACTATTACGTCCTTTATATCTCTGATAGTTTGTTCTTATTCCCCAAACAGATTGAAACTTTACTAGCATGTCCTTTATATTTGTTCCTTTTCTCATCTAAGCAAACACTTATTGTCATATCTATGTCACCTCTGAACAATAAGTCCAAAACTACAATCTTTTCAAGCTTTCACATGCATATTACTTCTAATTTTAAGAAAGAATACTACAAAAATAAAATAAAGGAAAGCAGCAAAATTATGTTTTCATTGAAAGTTAAAGTTTTGACTACAAATGGTGCTGCA
Organism: Iris pallida; assembly: GCA_029216955.1. NCBI lineage: Eukaryota > Viridiplantae > Streptophyta > Magnoliopsida > Asparagales > Iridaceae > Iris > Iris pallida. The sequence continues at coordinate 30,697,276 of JANAVB010011199.1, forward strand.
AATGCAAATATGACAAGGAAAGTCAGGTACATTCAAAGGTTCCTATATCGGTCATGAGCCAATGCTCCCAACATAAACATGCTACGTTGAAAGTCAAGATTGGAGGAAGGTATACAATGCTAGAAGATGCCTCTAGCAACGGATGTACCGACTATTACGGTGGAAGGATACAAAATTGGGCTTGCATAGGTTATCCAAGAACGCCAGCAGAAACAGTAATATATGCTTTCACGACAGCTGGTTGGGCTTTGCTAATGATAGCAATGGCAATCAATTCCAATCCTATAATCAACATCTTTGCTAGGCAACCAAACAATATCGAGCCTGGTTTAGTGGAGGTGCACAACCAAACTGTTTCGAAGACGGAGAAAGTCTCCTGCGTGATCTTTTGCGTTCATTTTAAGCAAGGGATCTATGATGGTCTTCTGCGCTTCATCTCGGTCAGAGTGATTTGAGATGATTTATGCGAAAAGATTATGCTTAGTATCCAATAAAGAGAAAGATAAGTATGCATGGGCTCCTTCCGCATAAGCAAGTTCGAGCGAAGAACAATGTTCCACAAGAAGTCAAGATACAACTATCACAAAAGATAAACAAAATGCAATTTTCGTGCGAAGCAAGCTCACGTGAAAATGCAAAGTTTTTGCGCAAACATGTGCATACGCAAAAATGCTCAATTTCTTCAAGTGGAAAGTTTGAAGTTCTAAACTACATACAACTTGCCCCTGCGTTTCTGCGGCGATGACACTAATCAAGGCAATTATCCTCCATTATTATCGTGGCCAATTTTGAAAGTCGGGACGAATCTGACATCGGTTATGCAGAGGTAAAGGCAGATTGTCCTCTGCACAGAAAAGTCAACTTCTTTAGGAACTCGAAATTTTTTGTGTGGGAAGAAGCGTTCATCTCTACCAAGAGAGAATTGTTTTTTGTGCATCGTGTCTACTATGTTTTCTTCTTTTTCTTCTCTTTGCGTGCTGTTGTTACATAGTGTGTAATAATACACAAGAAAGAAAAAATTGAAGGAAAACATGGAGAAGCACAACAATGACTTTCCCCGAGAACATGTTTGATTTCTTAGGAGTCATCAAGTAGTGGAGCATAACAACATCCTTCACCGAAGCTCGATCTTTTCGGAATAATCATTCCCTCAGGCGTCATTGAGCTTTGAGGAAGAGGAAGAAGGCTGAAAGTCGAGAATTTTTGAAGTATAGAAAGTTCCTCTCTTCCACATAGCCTCTTTTTATATGCAAGAGGTGACTCTTCAAAAATGGAATCAAATAAAATGCTGATTGACAATTGACGGTGTACGATTTACGATGACAAATTTGCAAAGATTTGGTGCAACAGCATATTGCGAGATCTCAGCGACTTTCCATCTTCGCTCCATCTCGCTCAGCGACAACAATTTTTGCACAACGGTGTTCTACTCGAAAAATATGGACATTGTTTCATTTCTCTGCTTTTGATTCAAAATATTTTAAATCTATACAAGTATTTGAAAACATTGAAAGGGGTCTTGTAGAAGTATAGAAAAATGCTAAAGATTTAAATCCACTCTTAAGTGTAAAAGAATGCCACTCGAAAACAGTGCAAAATGACCTCCATCGAGCATTTTCATGCAGCAGGCTTCCGCACGAAAATATGAACAACTACCCACGCAAAGGAGCTTGCCAAACCTAAATCCCAGGGACCTACGCGAAGGAGCTTGATAACTGATCAACTTTGCGTTGACTAGACCATGCTTTGAAGCTCTTAAGAGAGAAGATTCACATCATCAGGGCCAACGTGGCAGGCTGAGACTGTTCCAGAATGTCAATATACTTTACTTAGCTAGTATGTCTTCACAAAGCAGTGCTCCACGCGAAGATGGTTGTGTTCATGACGTCATCTGTCTCTACGCAAAGATGGCGCTTCTCTTTCCTTAATAACAACATGGAATTAAATAAATCTAATGTTTGAATCCCGAAGCATGCACTTCTTTTAATGGGATACGTTGGAAATTCGAAAAGTCAGTTATGATTACGCTACCGTAATAATGGGAATCAGTAATATTCATCGTAACTAATGTCATGTGGCACAAAGACAATAATTTACGCCTGCATTCATATTTGGAATTTATGACCAATGATGTCATTAAATTCTGCACGGAGTGCTCCTGCGCGAAAATGTGTAAAACAATGTAGTTTGCTCATTGTTTTCATGTGGAAACCAACAAGAAGCCATTACAATGTGAATTGGCTATAAATACCTTGGTTTTTGTGCTGCCAAGGCATTTATTCTTGAGCACTTGAGTCGTCTAGCCAAAGTTCCCGTCTTGGCATTAGATAGTCAAGAGAGCATAGCAATCACGCGCCGATCGAGTTCTCCATCGCTACACTCTCCAAAATCTCAACTTGTACTTAGAAATCTTTGTGTAATTATAAACATTGTAATAGGAATTCTTTGTTGTTAGCAAGTTAATAACAAGTTTTTAGCTAAAGAATTATCCTTTCTCACAAAAAAAAAGTTTTCTCTTGCGATGTTACTTTTCTCGAGAATAATGCTTATTTCGCTTCTGCTATATCATGTGTATCTCCATTGTCAACGATTTATATTCCTCTTACTTCCTCTGAACTTGATACACCTATTTCTCCTCTCTCTTAGGTTTGGGTCTTTGGTACCCTTTTCTTATGTGTGTAGGCGTCAGGACAAGGTCATTCCTCCACGTGCCACTATTTCTCCAGGTATCGCTGATGATTTTTCTGCATGTGCTACACTGCAACCTGTTGTTCTTACTCGACCTCTGCTATCGTTAAAGGAAGGTCTCTATTCCTATTGTTCTTCACAAGGGTAAGTGCTTACTATTGTCCATTCTATTTCTAACTTTGTTTCTTATTACCGATTGACTCTATCTGGTCATATATTTATTTCTTCTTTAGCTATCATCCCTCTTCCTCTATTCAAAAAGTACTTCAACATCTAAGTTGACATGCCACTATGGTTGAGGAACTTGATGCAATGCACTAGGGGTGAGCAATGGTTCGGTTCGGTAGCCGAACCGATTAGGTAAAAACCGATTGGACCTAAAACCGAATTTTTTAAAACCGAAAACCGAAATGTACTAACAAAATCCGAACCAAACCGAACCGAATTACAACCGTTCGGTTGTCGGTTGGTTCGGCTTCAAATAATCTTAAGCACAGATTAGAAATTATCATTGCCCTGTGCTTAAAATATGGACTAAATCGACTAAAACATATCACTGATCTTAAAATGTAAAAGAATCACATTCTCGACTAAAACATGTCACTGGCTAAAACATACCATTGAACTAAAACATTCTCATTACAACCATTCAATTTAAAATATCACTGATCTTAAAAAAATCGACCAAAACATAATCGACCAAAATTTCCTTCCTCCAACAAAAATCAACTAATAATAATTCCTGAAATACAAAAAAAATGGGTTTGGAAATCAAAACCTGGAGGCGTTGTCGGGGAAAGGAAAGATCAGCCCATCCCCCCTCCTCCTCCTTCGTCGTCGTTTCTGTCGTCGTCATATCAACCATTGCTCATACGTGCGTACCTCCGGACCGGGCCCAAGCATGCCGACCCGAAAACCGATTTCAGAAACCGGGACCCGGACCGAATTTAATTGGTTTTTGGATTTATAAACCGAAAACTGACCCGTTTAACTTATAAACGACCCGAACTGCTATTTCGGGTCGGCTTCGGTTTAAAATCCGATAATTGTTCACCCCTATAATGCACTCTAATCTAACTTAAACTTCGGTACCCTTGTCCTCAGGTAAATTGATGTTCAGATGTAAGTACGTATTTAGTGTTAAACAAAATCCAGATGCTTCGGTTGTTCGGCTAAAAGCCTGTTTAGTGGTAACAGTATGAGTTGGATTATGGGACTCTTTTACTTGTTGCTAAATTGAGTTCTGTTTAAGTTCTTCTATATCTTTCGCAGTTTTCAAGAATTGGTCTCTTCATTAGTTTGACGTGAAGAATGTCTTCCTTAGTAGTGATCTTTAGGAGACTATTTTTATGCATTTAGCTCTAGGCTTTGAGTGACCGAGGGTGTCCATGGTTCGTCTCCCAGAGAAGTCTCTGTAATGTCTGGCGCAATGACCACGTGCATGGTTTGACACGTACGTTTGACAAATTTAGCAAAGTCTTACAAAAGTTTGGGTTTGTTTGTAACATCTCACAATGTCCTTATTTACACATCAAAGGTCTTAGGGCATAGTTATCTCACATGTTTATGTGGATGACTTAATCATCACCGGAGTTGATTCTGCTGACATTTCCAAGGTAAATGAACACAACCTCTCATTTTCATATAAAGGACCTTGGGCCATTAAGATAGTTTCTTGGTATTGAGGTATTACATAGTTTCGGACGATTGCAACTTTCTCAGCACAAATATAGTTTCTTGGTTTTGAGGTATTACATAGTTCCGGACGATTGCAACTTTCTCAACACAAATATGCGTTGGACTTCTATCTGACAAGATTCCTAGGTTGTAGACTTGTAGACACTCCTATGGATTCCACAGTCAAACTATCTAGATGGAGCTTTCATCAGATCCTTCTCTATCTGACCCAGGGCGTTATAGACGACTGGTTAGGAAGCTAATTTATCTTACTATCACCCGTCCAGACATTGTCTATGTCGTGAGTACGGTTAGACACTATATGCAAAAACCATTGACCTCTCATCTTTATGCTATTAAAGGATTATATATTATATATAGGGAACTCATGGACATGGCCTTCTTTACTGATGCTCCACATTGTCGCTCACAGTCTTTGCAGATGTCGACTTTGCTGGATCAATTGATGATCATCACTCTAGCTACCAGTAGTTACCTTATCTTCCTGAAGACAATTTGGTTACACAGAGGAATAAGAAGCAAAAAGTAGTTGTTTGTTCTTATGCTCAAGCCGAATATAGAGTTATGGCACATGTTGTCTATGAGTTGATTTGGTTTAACTCAGTCCTTACAGCTCTTGGAGTCACCCCCTCTTCTCGAGTTGCTATCTACTATGACAACAAGACTGCGATCATATTATTGAGAATCTAGTCTTTCATGAAAGAAATAAGCATATCGAGATAGACTATTACTTTATTCGAGAATAAAGTTACATAAAAAATAGTTTCCCTACAAGACTGGTCTCTTTAACTCAACTGACAAATATCTTCACCAAACCACTGTGTCGACCTTTATTTACTCGACCCTTATCTAAGCTGGCAATGATGAATGTCTATTCTCCAATTTGTGGGGGATTGTCAGTAAATTATATTGTATACCCCACTTTAGTCCCACATCGCTTGGGCTAAAGGATGATGTCATCACTTGCTCCTATAAATGTACCAATGCTTCTCATGTTCACATCAATAAATTAAAAATTCTCTCTGAATTTCAGATACTATAAAAAGTAGAAGGGATCTTTGCCTCTTAACTTTGATACATTTCCCAATCACTACTGGTCCAAACAGGTTTCAACTTTCAAATAATGGCCAAAACCAATAACAATACAAACCCAAGATCAGCAACTGGACGCAGCTTATCTTCTGCATTTTTCAAGTCTATTCTCTTGTTAATTAAGGAGTTCCTTTTACAATGGAAACTTTTTTAGTGCAACAATCATAACTCATATATTTAGCACGTAGCATGCCATCAACTCAAATGCCTTTGAATTCTTAGGTTTATTTCTCTCACATGTAAGAAGCCTAATTAAGTTTTGCCCTCTATTATAATTATTAATTTTGTTTACGTTTACTAATTTGTTTTTCAGGTAAATGGAAAGTTCACGAAGGATCAGATGGTCATCTACAATGTATTTATTTTAATTGTTGTTGTAGTCCTAATTTAAAATAGTAGTATTGCTGTGGTTCCTTAGTGACATTGAATTATATCACTTGGCATCCCAAGGTTTATTTTGTAATTTGTAGTCACACCTACTTTAACCTGCAGGCTGTCTTAAAGGCTCATGATGCTGTTCTGGCAGCAATGCAACCTGGAGTTAATTGGATAGACATGCACAAGTAAGAAAAAAAATTAGTATTCAAGTAAATTAAGGTCTATGTATTTACAATTTTCATCGTCTCATTACTGATAGAATCTGTTGGTATATTTGGTATTAGAATAAGCATATTGGAATATCATGTTGGTATATTTGGTATGTCAGAATATACCACAGGATATTCCACAGAGGGTTTAATGCAATGTTGGTATATTTGGTATTAGAACAAGTATATTGGAATATCTTGTTGGTATATTTGGTATGACAGAATATACCACAAGATATTCTACAGAAGATTTAATGTAATGAGGAGGATTGTAAGGCTATATAGCCAATAGACTATCAATAAAAAAATATCACAAATATTCAACATGGTATCAAAACCAAAAAAATTCTAGCCGCAGCCACCTTTCCCAAACCCTAACCCTAGTCGTCACCGCCATCACCATCCATACCACCATAGCCACCGCCGCCACCAGCCGCTGTACGGCCGTATGTCGACCACCTTGCGCGCGAGCCGGTCGCTGCTCCGTGGGTACCTCCGCCGCACGTGCACGGCTGTGTCACTGCTGCTGCTCACGATGGCTGCTACTCGGAGACACCCGTCCGACGATGCCCACTCACCTGTCAGTCGGTCCACCGGCCCCACCACCACGAAGTTGCTGTTTCCGAAGTCTCGTACGGAATCGTTTCGGACGTTCAAGGCCTAGATCCGATAGGAGAGAGACATGATCGGATCTAGGAGAGGACGAAGAGCGTGAATCGTTGATCGGGTGTGAGGTGATCGGAGAAGAGGAGGATTGATGGAGGAGATCATCAAGAAGTTGGAATGCGGAGGTTGCAATGTTGATGAAGCTGATGAAACTGTCGGCTAGTGAGAGCGCGATACGAACATCGACGAAGTTGGAGCTTCCCTCCATCGATCTGAAGCTTGATGGACCAGCTACCTACCTGAGTTGGTCACGACGGGTGAGGAGAACCTTTGCAGGAAAGAACCTGGAGGGTTTTCTATCAGGAGAGAAGACAGAGACAGGTGGTCCTCCTGAAATAAAGTCATCATTGGCGGCTACCAGTTCGAGCGACACAGGGCCTAAGGGAGAGCCCTGGCAGCACAACCGGCAGTGCTACAACTGCGGGGAGATGGGACATCATCGATATGCTTGCACCAAACTACCTAAGGAGGGAGATCTAGGTGCTGGACGTGGACAGTTCGTTGGACGCGAACATTTTAGCGGACGTGGCCGTGGTCATGGGGGTCGACGGGGTGGTCGAGGAGGTTATCGGACGAACCTGCTGATAGCAGAAGGGGATGAGGGAGTTGGTGGTACCTTTACTGAGGAGGATAAGGCACTGGTGGACATGCTGGAGGCACTCAGGAGGAAGCAGAGAGCGTCAAATGATGGAGACAGGAGGAGTGGAACCGAGGAGGCGTCCACCTCGTTCTTCGTTGGAGACAACGCCGCCATGTATGTCCATCCATCAGAAGGTACTGACGACTCACTCGCCCTTGCATCTATATCTTCTCTTAAATCGTTAGACTGTATTATCGACTCGGGAGCCTCTCGACATGTGACGGAGAATGCTAGTGAGTTCTCCTACACTCACCTAGCATCGGCAGACAATATTCAAACAGTTGATGGTACTTTCCAGCCAGTGGTCGGTAAGGGTACTGTAAATTGTACAGGTTCAGTAAAATTATCCAATGTTTTGCATGTTCCATCTTTTCTAGTCAGTCTTTTGTTCATCAGTTTTATAATCCTTCAACTAAAATGCATTGTCTCTTTTGATATTCCTAAGGTGATCTTCCAGGAGAAAGAGACGGAACGAAGACTTGGAACTGACACTTGGCATAAGGGACTGTGGTACCTAGATCGAGAAGGGCTGGATTCAGCATTGGTGTCTATGACAGAGAAGGCATGAATGAGAGGACAGAAGATGAGAGCCGATGATACATTAATACTCCACCACAAGAGGTTGTGACACTCCTCTTTTGCTACTTTAAGTAAATTATATCCAGCTATTTACGAGAAAACAAATAAGGAGAAGCTAGTATGTGATGCATGTGATTTAGGCAAACTTACTAGGAGCTCATATGTTAGTACGGGTTATAGGAGCTCGTTTGCTTTTGATGTAATACATTCTGATGTTTGGGGACCATGCGCCATTACTACTATGAATGGTTACACGTATTTTGTTTCCTTCATTGATTGTTCTTCTCGTGTCACTTGGCTGTATTTAATAAAAAATAAGAGTGATGTATCTACATGTTTTCGGGACTTTCATAAACATGTCCAGACTTAGTACAGGACAGTGGTGAAGGTACTAAGGTCTGACAATGGGACAGAGTACCAACAGAGCACTTGCGGAATACTTGTCAGTTTAAGGGATACATCATCAAACCACCTGTGCATACACACTAGCACAAAATGGAGTAGCAGAAAGAAAGAACATCACCTTCTGGAGGTGGCAAGAAGCATGATGATCGATATGAATGTCCCACAGAATCTATAGGGGCATGCAGTATTGACAGCAACTCAACTAATCAATAGGATGCCTTCGAAGGTACTGGAATGCACTACTAAAATATTGGTAATTAGCGACGGATTTTTTCGTCGCTAAATACTACAATTCCGTCGCTAAATACTACATTTCCGTCGCTAAAGTAATTTACCGACGGATTACCGACCGAAATAGGACGTCGATAACTATAACGTCGCTATGACATTTTCGTCGGTAAGCCGTCGTAGCGACGGCTTACCGACGGAAATACTGACTAATTATAGCGACAGATTAGCAACGAATATATGGCGATGGCTTACAGACGGAAATACTGACTAATTATAGCGACGGATTAGCAACGAATATAAACCGTCGGTAAACACAACGACAACTTAGCGACGGATTACCGACATACTTTTGTGAGCAAAAAAACTAAATTTTTCAGAAGCTCAGCGACGGAAATTTCCGTCGCTGACTCGTCTGATACGCTTTTGGTATCAGATAGAACCTTAGCGACGGAAAATTCCATCGCTAGTTCGTAGCGAAGCCTACAGGTGTTCGTCGCTAAGCCGTCGGTAGTTAGTCGCTAGCCTGCAAATTTTGCAGATTTTCGTCGCTATTCCATTTCCGTCGCTAGTCCGTAGCGAAGCCTACATGTATTCGTCGCTAAGCCGTCGGTAGTTAGTCGCTAGCCTGCAAATTTTGCATATTTTCGTTGCTATTCCATCGCTGGTTAGTCACTAAGCTTCTTATTATTGCCAGACTAAATTGTTCCAGCTTTGCTTAAACCTGTGAATAGATACAAACACCAATATAACCCCAATATACATTACAGTCAAATGATATACATTAAATATAACCCCAATATATACAAAAATTAACCCAACCACCAATATATACAATAAATTGAACTCCAATTGCCTATCCAAACCACTCCAATAGATACAAACTCGTCCAGCAGTCGCAATATAGTACATATACAACTCCAATAGATACAACTGGAAATTGCTGAGAAACCCAATTTCGGGGTGGGCTTTTATGAAATGCCCACCCGCTGGATAAGTTTTATGAAATACCCAGAATTAAGTATTTTCACGTTAAATATTCCAAGATTCCCTTTTAGATGCCACCCGCTAGAAACTGCTATTTTTATAATACCGAAACTACCCCTCCGCGCGAATTGGTCATCTATATGTATTTGAATTCAAAAAACTCAGATCTGGATTGCGATTTTCGTCTTCTTCTTCTTCACGGGAAATCTGAATTCCATTGCTCTCATATTCAGCAGAGATCGCAAAGATCGTTCGTAGTTCGGTGTGTTTTTCTTCAGTCGAACTCAGATCATCGCTCGTCATCATCATCACCATCATCATCATCTTCATCGTGCAGACATTTGAACTCAGATCTTCAATTGTGGAGAGAAGATCTTTCTTCTTCTTTTTCATAAGAATTATCATCGCTTTGAAAGAAGAACGAAACTCTTTATTCCTGAAAAAACTAAATTACACGTTTTAACACTGGAAATGACCATTTTCCGTCTTAATTAGGACGGAGAATGGCATTCTCCGTCCTAATTAACACGGAGAATGACATTCTCCGTTTCCGTCTTAATTAGGACCGAGAATGTCATTCTCCGTCTTAATTAGGACGGAGAATGGCATTCTCCGTTTTATTTAAGACGGAGAATGGCATTCTCCGTCCTAATTAACACGGAGAATGGCATTCTCCGTGTTTCTAACACGGAGAATGGTCATTCTCCTGCGTTTTAACACTAGAATGACCATTCTCCGTGATAAATTACACGGAGAATGGCATTCTCCGTCCTAATTAAGACGGAGAATGGTCATTCTCCGTTTAATTTAGCACGGAGAATGGCCATTCTCCGTCTTAATTAGGACGGAGAATGCCATTCTCCGTTTTATTTAGGACGGAGAATGACATTCTCCGTTTCATTTAACACGGAGAATGGCATTCTCCGTGTGTTCTAACACGGAGAATGGTCATTCTCCTGCGTTTTAACACTGGAATGACCATTCTCCGTGTAAATTAAGACGGAGAATGCCATTCTCCGTCCTAATTAAGACGGAGAATGGTCATTCTCCATGTAAATTAAGACGGAGAATGTCATTCTCCTGCATTTTATGGTTAGCTGAAACTTTGGAGGGCCATAACTTTTGACTGGGAGGTCGAAACGAGGTCCCGTTTGTCGCAAAATGAGCGTATCGTCGAGGAGACTGAAAGTAACAATTTCACAGTTAGACGGCCTTCCGAAATTTTAGATTCGCAAAAAAATGATGTTTGGACCTCCGTTTTAGCACTTTTGTCGTTCGTCCCGGTCTTTCCGAAATTTTTCGACGAGTTTTTGAAGATTTTTGAGAAGAAAACCTAGATTCGAAAGTGAGCAGCGTATGGAAGAAGATGGAGTATTGAAACATTTTTTTAAGAGCAGTTTTGTGGGTGTTTCCAATAAATTAAAAGGAAGGGCAAAAGGGTCATTTGGAACCCGCTTTGGATAAGTTTCTCTAATTCTGGGCACGTGATGAAAGTTTTTTTAGCGGTGGGTTTTACATAAAACTTTTTTAGTTTTTGGGCATTTCATAAATCTTCCCTTAGATACAAACTCCCTAAAGTTCATACAAATTCATCATCAAATACAACAAAAAAATAAACAAAAATCAAACTGATGGTAGAGGAGGTGGCAGAGACATAGTCGGCCGTCCGTATGCATATAACTGCCCAGGACCAAAGTGACGATCCGCTGTACGTCCTGAGCAGGAACGTCTGGAAGAGTCGGCGGCACGACAAGAGGCGCTGTGGTCGTCGGAGGCGCTGTGGTCGGAGAAGCAGTCGTTGCCAGAGGCACTGAGGTAGAAACTGGAGCCGGTGTAGTGGCAGCAGGATTCAGACCTGATGTGCTTAGAACTCCGCTCATCTGGCTCACCTGACCCTGTAGGCCTACCAAAATCTGTGTAATCTGCCGCAAATGTAGGCGTCGGTCTGTGGAGGTAGAGGTGGAGGTGGTGGAGATAGATGAGCTCTGGAATAAACAGACGGCTGGGATGCCAACGATCCGGTACCGTACACGCTGCACCATTTCCCTCTACTGACGGCTTGTATCCACAAGTCGTTCCTCACAGCCGGCGTCGGTGGTTGACTAGTCCCAGCTCCCTCGGCAGTCCCTTCCTCACCGACTCGACTCTCTAAAGTCTCATACGTCTCCTATATTTATATAGGTGAATAGATTTAGAGTTAATACTCATGTTTTAGTTACTATTAAGTATTGTTATGGTTACTTTCTCATACGTCTCCTAATTTATTCTTTGATTTATAATGCTACTTAGGGGTATGATTTAGAGTTAATATTCATATTAGAGTTCGGACTAACTATTTAGGTAAACTAAATATAGTTAAGTACGTAAAGACAAAAGCAAAATGTAATAGATATATGACTCGAAAAACTTACATATGCTTTGGTCGCCCGATCATCTACGAGCTTCCCATCCTTCTTTCGCTTACGGGTATGCTAAAAAACTTTAGGAAAATCCACGACGTTCGGGTCTCCGCCTCCCCTGGCGACCTCCTCGCACTGTAACAATTAAACATCAATTTATAACTAAACATCAAATTTAAACAATTGAAGAAATAACAAATAAGAATACTCACCAGCCGTCGATAATGCTCTGAAATTGGGATAGATCCATACGTATGGTGGCCACCCTTGGCACGGGTAGCTTTGCCTTCTCACACTTAGCCTTATAGGCCAGAGTGTCCATCTTCTTATTCATCTCCTCCCAGAATTCCTCCTTCAACCACTCCTTGCGAAGAGCGCTATTTAGTGTAGCCAATGCCTTCTGGTCGTTGACCATATCCCTCAACCTCTTGCTGGCGACGAACTTGTAGCACTTCCGGATCGCCTGATCTCTGTGCGCCGGCTACCAGTACAACTTCTGCAAATAAAGACAAATAAAACAAATGAGCAAATATTTAAGAAATATAGTAAACAAAGACGATATTATTTAGACATACCTCAAGCATCTTGAGCCAAATGTATCGTCTATCAACTGGGATATCTCCGAAGTTCAGATAGGGACCATGGAATTGACGATGCATCAACTCGCCTAAATCTTTACCAGCCTGGACCAGAAAGAACCTGGAATAAACAAAACAATGTACGATTAGATAATAAATAGAGTATGCATAAATGTGTCCACTAACAATTATATACTTACGTCGTTCCATCGGCCCACAGCTCGGGATGAGTGATGTTGGCTGGCTGCTCTGGTAGAGTAAGAGGGTCTGCAAATCCTGGTCGACGTATATACACTCACGGTCGACCAAAAGGCCAGGATATGGGTTCGTCGCAGTAGGAGCGACAGGTGTAGTCTCCGGCGTAGAAGACGGGGCACCAGCACTGGTAGGAGTAGATGCTGAAGGAATATCAGGGCTAGCTTCGTCGACCGAAGAACGAGTGAACGGCGGTGATAAGCCATCCTCCTCATCAACCAAATCGTCCTCGCTAACTCCTCTGCAATCTGTAGCCGGGGTACTAGGAGGAGCAGGAGGGCGGGTCGACCCAGATCCTCGACGTCATGTACGGCCTCGTCCCGCCATATGTAAATCTGAAAGAAATAAAAAATGATGTGATGATACAAATAATCAATGCAAATCTAATAGAAATTAAATAAAGGTGTGTTGATACAAATAATCAATACAAATCTAATAGGTAATACGTACTAATCTTCTTCATCTTCTTCGTAATCCGAATCTTCTTCATCTTCTTCATTTTCACTATCACTTCCACTTTCACCTTCATCTTCAAATTCTTCCTCCTCATTCGATTCGTCCATTTCAGACTCCTCTACATGAGGTAAGTCCTCTATGTCAAGCTCTTCGTCAACTATATCATCCTCTACAGTAACTCAACCTCTATGTCGTCAACGCCGACTAAACTCATTTATGTTGGTTGAGACATGACTACCTCATCCTCCTGGTATACTTAATCTCCAATATTATGTATTTCTTGCTTTAGTTTTGCATACAGCCCACCAATCATGAGTAGTGCGTCGTCGACTAGGATAACTCGTGTACTGCACTTGGACCGTTTGACTAGCCAACACAAATGGTTCGAAACCTACATATCTTTTTCTGTGTTTTATATCAATAAATCCAAACTGTTTGTCAATTCTCCATCCATGCTTAGGTGTTGTGTCGAGCCAATCACATTTGAATAGCACAATTTGGGTATCAAAACAGTAATCCAACTCTACAATATCTCTTAGAACACCGTAATAGTCAAATTCTGGATCGTCGTTGTAGACTGAACCCGTTACACAAACTCCGGAATTCTTTGTGTAATTAGCCTCCTCATCGACAAATGAGTGATTGATAGGCTTATCAGTGGTTCTAAATTTGAAGCCATTGATGGTATATTCATCCCAACATTTTGCCCTCTTGCTTGGTCCGATAGCTAGTGCTCGAAGTTTTTCGTCGGTCAATTGCGTGTCAGGACGAAAAACCTAAAACATCACGTATCGTAACGTCATTAGGATAAAGCACTTTCGTCGGTCAATTGAATTTAGAATAGTTAAATGATACTAATCCTTACATAGTTATAAAACCACGACGGAAATTTTCTGTCAACCTCTCTAGCAAGATCATCATCATCAATGCTAGGTCTCTCTATTTTTATCTCAGCTCTAAAAATACTATAATAAAAACGAGAAAACTTAGAGAAATGTTTACAAGTATATTGCAAAATTTGAGTATAACGTAGCAAAATTATGTCTCGTACTTCTCTATATCTTCCATCTCCTTTATACCACTATTTAGGCAGATGTACCGATGAGCGGCTTCAAACTCATCGTTCTCCAACTACCGTAACTTAGATGCACTTGTAGGCTTGCCACCAACATTGAAGATAGTGCGGATTCCACGATTCGGTTCATCGACCTCACCTCCAATTATGGCTATGTCCGAATCCTTCTAAGTGATGGCATGATCTCGGATCTTCCTTCACAGTCGGCAAACCTCTACCTCTGCCCAAACGATATCTCCAGTCAATCTCAACGGGGGAGGAGTTAGTTCCTGTTTACCAGCTCTAAAGGCGTCCATGTTCCTTCTCCATAGATGGGATATAGGAAGGAACTAACGATGGCAATAAAAAAACAAGCTTTTCCTCCATTCTTGAGGCGGAATGCCTTACTCTTTTCCATACATATCGGACAAGACATAATACCATAAGTACTCCACCCAGATAACATTTCGTATGCTGGGAAATCATTAATGGTCCACATCAACATCGCTCTCATCTGAATGTTCTGCTCCATCGATATATCATACGTCTGAACGACGAACTGCCATAATTGTTTCAACTCGTCCACCAATGGCTGCAAGTAGATATCGATGTTCTTCTTTGGATTTTTTGGATCGGGTATGATAAGTGTCAAGAACATATAAGGAGTCTTCATGCACATCCACGGTGGTAGATTGTAAGGGGTCAAAATCACCGGCCAACAAGAGTACTAAGCTCCCGACTGTCCGAAAGGAGTGAATCCATCAGAAGATAAAGCCAGCCGAACATTCCTATGCTCTGCAGCAAATCTAGGATGACATCGATCAAAATGCTTCCATGCCTCTTTTTCAGATGAATGATATAATTCCCCTTCATCCATCTTCCGCTCTTTACTATGCCATGTTATGTGTTCTGCAGTATTCGAGGACATATACATCCTCTGTAGCCTCTTTGTGATCGGCAAAAAATGCATGTATTTGTAGGGGTGCAACCTTGCTCGTGCAGTTGATTTTTCTTTGCCCCGAATGGGCTTGTACCGGTCCTCATGACAGAAAATATATTTATCTTTATCATTATTCTCCTTGTAGTACAAGATGCAGCCGTTTCGGAAACAATCTATCTTTTCGTAGCCTAATCCGAGCTTCCATATCATCATCTTCGACTTGTAAAAGTTTTTTGGTAAGTCCTTCGCTCCTTTTGGCAGCAACTCTCTAACAAACTGAATTATGCGGTCGTAGCATTCTTGCGGCAAGTTAAAATCAGACTTGAGGTTCAACGACCGCATCACCACCGACATGACAGAATGAGAATCACAACCCGAAGATAACGGAGTATCGGTGTCACGACCCGCACCCGGATATACGGGTACGAATACGTGGGCTACGCTCAGCCTACGTCGCAGTATCGACGGTAGAGCGCTGTCAAGTACCCGAAACTAACAACATCTAAAAGATTTATAACTATAAAGGTACTCATATCACATCACAAATGCTAAGGAAGATAAGACAAGAAAGATAACAATATCACTAGAACAACTAGAATCTACAAAGGATCACATGAGATAAGAAATGAAACGGAGGAAAAACAATAACAAAACTAAAATAACTACCAGACCTAGAACTCCTGGAAGACGACTCACGGTGAAAAATATTGAGATCCGCCTCAGCTAGCATCATTCTGTAGTCCAATAATGAGGGCATAACAACTCCTAAAAATATTGTCAACGTATCCAGTCAGGATGGGAACGAGTACATAAACTAACATCAGTTCCATGTGAATTGACAAATTCTATGAGAGACAATTATAATGAAATACAAGATAAAATATCAAGACTGGAATGTAAACATGATACGTAAAACTGGATATCATGTCAGGGTATGAAATACTGGAATGTAGAACCGTACAGTAATATCTGATATATAATGTAAACATAAAACGGTGCCTTGAGATATTAGAGCATTATATGATCGGCTTAGGTCAAGATCAGGCTCTTCCATTTGACCGACTATGAGTCAGGAAATACAAGAAAAACAAGATCAAGCCGGCCACAATGGAAAGCTATGAGGCAAGTAGTAACACAGGTCAGACTTATATGAGGGGTATTGATCATATAACATCTAATAACTCCACATCCCCGAATAGTATAATGGATCTGGACACAAGACGTCATGACACGGGATTCTCTAAGAGGGTAGCTAACCCCCTCAGGAATCAGTGTCAATACAAGTATAGGAAACAAGATCGAGCAATGTACCAGTATACCACGGTAACCCAGGAATGACATCTCATGATAGGAAACCAATATATTCTAGTCCGTGTACCATCGTGTCGGGAATCAAGTAAAACACTACAACTGAATCGGATATAGTAGATATCTAGACAATGAAAACTATCAGGGAATGTACTCGCCTGCTGTCCTGAGCAATAATGAGGGTTTATGCCTGAACCGACGTCACAGAGACCTAATATGAATTTACAGGGTTACTTAGTGATCTAAAGTAAACAGTATATATAAATACATTAATTCTAGGCTTCTAGGCCTATTCTAGGTCAAACTAAGTCAAAATAGGTAAAAGGTTGACTTACAGTTGACTTTAGTCAACTGGTCAACTCCTAGTCCACTCTAGGTTAAATTAGGTCAAAGCTAGTCTCTATAATCATCCACATGATCAATCTATCAATTTCAATGATATAAAATCACTGGAATCGATGGATCTCAATTTCGATGTACGGCTCTCAAAATACAAACCGAAAAGAGAAGGATTATAAAAAATGGTGATAGATAAGGAAAAAAGTCTATAGATGTTGTCGGATGATGAAACAACCATCATCGACGTGTTCAGAATTGTCAAAATAGCTAGAATAGCCTACCCATAAGTCCAATTTGGACACAGGGACAAGAAGGTAATTTCGGATCAAAACGGTATCCGTGTTGGACATTTTGTACCGAAAAACGTTCCAAGATACAAGTCCACTAAAACTAACAAATTATATGTCCATGAATCCGGAATGACGATACAAACCCAACGGTATATCTGGAATTGAATTCCATTGACCCGATCTCAAAATGGTCCGTTGACCAGGACATTGGAATTCCGGTTTGCACGAAAATGCGTGCCGGAGCCAATGTCCACTAAATCTAGCAAAGTATATGTCAACTAGTCCAGTATGACAATACAAACTCAACGGTATATCCGAAATTGGATTCCGATGAGCCGATCTCAAAATGGTCCATTGATCCGGATATTGGAATCCGATTTGCAAGAAAATACGTGACGGAGCCAATGTCCACTAAATCTAGCAAAGTATATGTCAACGAGTCCAGAATGACGATAGGAACTCAACGATATATGCAGAATTGGATTCCGATAAGCCGATCTCAAAATGGCCCGTTGACTCGGACTGTGGGGCCTGTCTTGTACCGAAATGCGTGCCGGGATCCACGTCCTCCAAATCAAGCAAACTTATAAGAATTCGTGCCAGAACGACGCCACGAGTCTAGTGGTGGTGTCAGAATTTGAATCCAGAGTCTCGGGTTCAAAATTAGGATTTTACAAGTTGAAAAATTACGAATTCGGACGACCAACTTTGGCGTCAAATTCAACCAATCAAACAAGCTCACAAAAAGATAAAACTTAAGGGGCAGGAAGAGGGTTATACCAGCTGTGCACAGGAATTGGTGGAACGCCAAACAGAGCTGCGATGGTGCAGATACGAGTCTACGAAGTTGGCTCCACAAAACTGTCCAAAATATACACAATTTAAAGGGTCAACTTGATGGCCGATTTTGACATAGCAAACAACGGAATTAACGGTTGAAACTTGACAGGGGTGAAGGGGTATATGCCGAGATGGGGACAGAAGAAACGGATCAACGATTCAACGATCAGATTTCTCGGAGAACGTGCACGAAGTTGCTGTCCCGAGATGAGATTTTGAATTCGAATCCAAGCGCGTCACGACGAGATCCCGTGCCAAACGCATGACTCGGCTACGTGGCTCGTCCGGGAGGTCGACGACCACCCGGGGGGAGATCGCCGGAGCTTCGCTGGACAAGGGGATGGTCGCAGCGGTACCACGCGGCCGCCGCCGCTGCCTCTGCAGCCACTGTTGCTGCTGCGGCTGCTCTCGCTGCTTTTGTGGCTGCCCGTCGCCGCTGCTCGGCCAGCCTTGCTGACCGCGCGGTGGCTCGCGGGGGAGGCACACGACCGGCTGGGGGGGGGTTGCCATGCCGGCGGTGGCGCGCCGGGATCAAGAAGAAAGGGAGAGGAGGAGGATGATGGTGATGAAGGAGATGAAAAAGAATGGAGATGGAGTTGGGGGGAGCTGTTGCACACTGAAAAGAAGAAGAGGAGGAGTGTTGTCGGGGGCTCGGCCATGGGAGGATGGTGAGCTCAGCCAAAATGAAGGGGGCTGCTATTGAAAAGTAGGAAGAGAGAGAAGAGTGTGCTATTAGAAAAAATGAGATATGGTTGGTTGTGAGTGAAAGAAAGAGAAGAGTGAAATATCTTCATAAGTAAAGAGAAAAAATTGTTAGGGCCGGCCATGTAGGAAGGGTGTGGGTGTGTGGGTGCCATGTAGGAAATGAAGGGTGGTGATTGATGGTGGATAATTCAAGGGCTAGGATTAAATGTAGGGATTAGGTTTAGTCATAGTTACAAATTTAAATCATTTATAATCATAGGTGAAATAAGAGCATGCGGGAGATCAATTGGGTATATAGCTGTCAAGACAGGGCCGGCGGGGCGGGCCGGCCCATAACCCACCATAACCCACCATTTGGCGGGACGTGGCTGGCCGACCCACCATTTTGGCGGAATGGAAAAATTTCAACCCAGCCCAACCCACCGGCGGGCCGCGGGCTAGGCGGACTGGCCCGCTTAATTTTTTTAATTTTTTTAATTATTGTTTAGTTTCTTAAAAGAAAAAAAATCATATATATAATATTTTCTACTCACTCTCGTATGCATCAAATTACAAGTAAAATACAAGAAACATTATAATAGTAGATATTTCTTTAAAACACCTTCATTCATGTAAATAAATGACCAAATTTAATATTTTATACATCATTACTTGCATTAAATGAGAATTTTTATCAATTATAATACATATCTCATATATGTGCTAAATAAAAAAATTAAAAATTTTATAAAAAAATAGATGGCAGGCCAACCCACTTGGCCCGCGGGCTAGCCCACCGCGGGGCGGGCTACTAACGAGCCAGCCCACCTAGGCCCGCCTGTTTGGCGGACTCCTAAATGTTCGGCCTAACCCACCTTTTTGGCGGGGCAGGACGGGCCGGCCCAACGGGCTTAGCCCATTTTGACAGCTCTAACTGGGTGGCACGCAAGTGGCATGCGCATAATAGACTCAAAATAGATCAGAACCATATATTGGGTCGATTAGATTGGACCAATGTCGGGCCTTGAAATTAGATTGGAAGTTGGATAAGATTTTGCGATAGATGATCAATTGGCATAAATCGATCCGATGTTGTGCGATGCAAAAAGAGTACAAGAGAACAAGTTTGAGTGGGACAGGATATATCAAAATGAAGATAATCTTGTCTACTTCAAACTCATGAAGGAAGTTTCCCGAAATTGACATCTCTGACACTCCAGAAGTGAAAGTCACGGAAAAGAGCATTTATGATTAAAAAAATAAAATAAAAATGAATTATCGAAAATAATTCATTTAGAAAATTTGAAAAAATTCCTAAAATTCAGGGGGCTCATATCCTACCCACCTTATAAAAATTTCGTTCTCGAAATTAAAGGTTGGTAGTGGGGTTAAAACATAATAGAAGTTTAGGCAATATCTTAGGCACGATTTAAAGAGCGACGAGTCTTGCACGATCAAGATAAGCAATTCAAAATTATTTAGACACGACTAGTGATTTTGGTACGATAGAATCATGATATGAACAAAACTATATATGCACGATTTAGATGTAAGTTAAGTCATTGAGGCACGATCTTAGTGACGACTAGGAGAAGCGAAAATATAAATAAAGTTCGAGTACGGGGTAATCTCTAGCGCGTAGGTTTGATGAAAATCAACCTCAAACTCAAACAAGCCCGATCAAGATGAGAAGTTAACCATAACCAAAACAACGTTTGGCAAGATTTGAGATTTAAAGCCACAGCTTTGTAGTCACACAGTACGAAGCCGCGACTAGGAAAATCAGGAATCGTTCAGTTTCGATCAAATCAGAATCAGGCCAAAACATCGATTAATATGATCCAGTTTGATGAAATAAGATTTAGGGATATAAATAGGCACAATCATAAATAAAAACGACGTGATTAGGCATTGTTAGGAATAATCAAATGTTTAGCACAAAAATTGATCAAGGATTAACCATCTGGTCATGAGTGAAAGCAAGACTCAGACGCGTTCAAAATTTTATGGAATGCTTAAGCGCTTAGGCACGATTTAGAATAGAGCGAATGAATTTTTTAAATCTAGTCATGATCAGGAATGAAACCTGAGCACGAGTGACTAGAGAATCAAAATTTAGGTACGATAGAAAATCTATTTCGACACAGTCGTGATTAGAGATCAAGATTTTTAGCACGATTTGTGGGTTAAGATTATCATGATCATGAAAATCAAAGTCGTACAGTCATGATCTTAATCAAGACTAATAGAAGCGAACGGAGAACAAAATTTAAGTATAGAACGATCGGTAGTTAGGTTTGATGGAAAATCAGACTCTAGGTCGCATAAGCACGATCAAGATCCAAGTTTAGTTGTAAATGACAATAAAATCATGATTTTGAAATCAAGGTCTTATAAGCACGATTTAGGAAAACCCAAGTCATTTAGGCACTGGTAGAAATTTATTCAGACATGATCAATTTTTAATTCTAACACGACTAATTTCGTAGTCACACTAGTTAGTCGTGATTGAAAGTCAAAAATTTTAGGCACGATTTAGAGGCAAGGTAATATGTATAGTATGATCGTTAAAATCACGATTAAGGGATTCAAAGTCGTCTTGGTCATGCCAGGTCATCTGGGCACGACTAATCACAAGGAAATTTTGATATAATCATAAATCAAATCAAGGTCGAAAAGAGTTTAGGCACGAGTGTTTAAAATCCAAACATGATCAAAATTGAATTTCAATACGATCATAGATACGGTCAGTCTAACCTTGGTCAACAGTTATATAGATATGATGAAGAGTATGATAGCAGCCTAGGCATGACCAAACATGGAATTTCAGTATGATCAAGGATAGTATGAAGCTTAATCATGATTGGAACAGAACTTAGTCATTAGTAAGAATTAAATCGAATGTTAAAGCACGAGTGGTAATAACACTGAAATCCAATCACGATTAAAAATTTAAGTCTCGACACGATCCAAGTTGATCAATTCTTGATTAGAACAGGATTTAGGCAAGATAAAGAACAAGGTCATCGAAGTCTGAGCACAAGCATCCAAGGATGGAAATCCAGGTGACAATTGAATTTGAAGTCATTTAAGTCTAGTCAGCAATCAAGACTCTTTGGCATGATATACAAGACAACCAAAATCGATTGGTCATAATCAGAGGGGATCAAAATCTTAATGACATTGAAATTTAAGAAACCATTCAAGGATAAGGAAATGAATTTTTCTGATATGACAGAAAACCAAAATGTAGGATTTATAGAAGGAAGTCGGGGTAATCATCTCGCACTGCTTCGACTACTACCAAGATCCAAAATTTTCAGTTATAAAGATGACCACTTATGAAGCATATTCTTGTTATAACTCCCGATTAATCTTTTCTTTCTTTTTCACCGGATTTGTAATCCTTTCGACTTAGTCATCTTGAAAGTCTAAATTCCTCTACATTGTCCTAAAATTTAATTTAATCCTTGTATCAAAATTTATAAAAATTTTAGACATTGTCCAAATCTATACTCCTCATATTAATGCCACCACAACTTAAAATTTATTCCTTATTATATAAATCAACCTCCACATATCTTTCAATACCTTCAGATATCACCCTTCTTAAATTTGGTAGTCTTACAAAATCTCTAGTTTTTCTTATAACTCAAAATTTACCAGTAACTCAAAATCTCATTACAAAATCTCTAAATTTTTTTTACCAATTTTCAATCCCTCTCTACCAATACTTATTTAGTTTAGCATCATCATTGCATGCAATCATAATATCCTTTCCCTGTATCTTGAATTCCTAAATTTAGTACTTTGCCTTAGTTCAAAATGAAACATCTCAAGAATCACTAACTTAAAAATATTCAGGTTCCCAAAATCCAGTCATCCTCGAATATCCTCATCAGCTATAAAAATACAACTATAAAATATTACTGTTTCATGCACATTCTAAATCTCGAAATCATTCTTCTTTCCTCCTAAAACAATCCATACTCAAAATAATTCTCTAAGTGTAATCGTTTTCCCAGTTGATAATACCGGCCTCTTAATTTCATTTCAAATCTCAGTCATATTTCATCCCAAATTTTTATCTAAATGTCCAACATCTCATATTCCTACCAAGATACCACTTGATAACAAATTCGTCTTCTACGAGATAGATGATTACGATACTTCCTCAACTTTTCCCAAGGTAAAGAGGTATGAAAATTTCAAAATTTTCAAAGTGTAGATGACAGATGTAGATACGAGATAGCTGATCGAGGTAAGTAGGACACGGTTAATTAAGACAAGAGAATAATGGTAAGATGAGGAAATCATCATATGATAAAGAAAAATGATAAGACAAGAAATAATGGTAGGAACTGTTCTTGCTCGTTTGGTCAAAAGAAGTGAATCAATTTAAGATATGATCTGATAACCATACACGTCTATCCGAAATCTTGTTGCTAGAATTTTCGCCACGTCAGTAAGCATAGCTGCAATAAACAATAGTCCATAACTAAGGTATACACCCTATAATCATGTTATCTAGATTCCTTACCATGCCAACCGGTATGGCTACAAGAGAATCTAAATTCCATAACTAGGATAGTATACCAAAAAATCTGGCTCCATGTCCTCCTCGCTTGTATGACTGCGATAAATTCTAAACTCCATAAATCAAGTAGACATTTACCCTTCCCATTGTTCTCATCTAATATGTTATCAGAATATATCTTAACTCAATTCATAAAAAGTTATCTAGAAACAAAATCAAAGTCAACAACGAACATCAAGATTCAAATTTTTTATCAATGAATCAAGGATAAGTAAATGGAAACAAGAGAAAACAAATTCCGAGATAGGGTTTAGAGGGAGGTTCTCAGAGGATGTCCTAAAGGTACTATCTAGGGCAAGATTCCTGGAATACAATCTAAAACTAATCTTAACCTTTATATAAGATTGGCTAATCATATTCTCTTCTCAACCTAGATGATATATAAGTTCAACTTATACATTCTAGTTCCCTCTGGGGTCCATAAACTCATCCCAATGCAAGAATAGGGTTCTATAACGGACAGATATTTCAAAATTAGGACGAATAGAAGCAAGTGGGAAATAGACTTGAAAAACTTTCGAAATAAGACTCCCAGGGGCCATGCCTGGAATCTATCAAGAGTTCCTAATATGTCACTGAGTACCAAATTCCTAAAATATTCCAAGACTCAATCTTAATTCTAGGGCAGGCTCACAGTAGTACAAATAAGCTCAAGTACTACTACGACTTCGCATTAATTGCAAAGACTGGCCTACATGGGCCACCACTAAAAATATGTCACGACTCGCACCCGAATATACGGGTACGAATACGTGGGCCATGTCCAGCCTACGCCGCAGTATCGGCAGTAGAGCGCTGTCAAGTACCCAATGCTAAATACAACATCTAAAAGATCCATAACTATAAAGGTACTCGTATCACATCACAAATGCTAAGGAAGATAAGACAAGAAAGATAACAATATCACTAGAACAACTAGAATCTACAAAGGATCACATGAGATAAGAAATGAAACGGAGGAAAAACAATAACAGAACTAAAATAACTACCAGACCAAGAACTCCTGGAAGACAACTCACGGTGAAAGAATATCGAGATCTGCCTCAGCTAGCATCATCCTGTAGTCTAATAATGAGGGCATAACAACTCCTAAAAATATTGTCAACGTATTCAGCCAGGATGGGAACGAGTACATAAACTAACAGCAGTTCCATGTGAATTGACAAATTCTATAAGATACAATTATAATGAAATACAAGATAAAATATCAAGACTGGAACGTAAACAGGATATATAAAACTGGATATCATGTCAGGGTATGAAATACTGGAATATAGAATAGTACAGTAATATCTAATGTATAATGTATACATAAAACAGTGCCTTGAGATATTAGAGCATTATGTGATCGGCTTGGGTCAAGATCAGGCTCTTCCATTTGACCGGCTATGAGTCAGGAAATACAAAAAAAAAAAAATCAGGCCGACCACAATGGAAAGCTACAAGGCAAGTAGTAACACAGGTCAGACTTTACCCTAAGTGAGGCGATGGTAAAGATATGATGCAAATAGTAACATGAATACATGAGGGGTATTGATCACATAACCTCTAATAACTCCCCATCCCCGAATAGTATAATGGATCAGGACACAATACGTCATGACACGGGATTCTCTAGGAGGGTAGCTAATCCCCCTGAGGAATCAGTGTCAATACAAGTACATGAAACAAGATCGAACAATGTACCAGTATACCACGGTAACCCAGGAATGACATCTCATGACAGGCAACCAATATATACTAGTCCGTGTACCGTAAAACACTACAACTGAATTGGATATAGTAGATATCAAGACAATGAAAACTATCAGAGAATGTACTCGCCTGCTGTCCTGAGCAATGAGGGTCTATGCCTGGACCGACGTCATAGAGACCTAATATGAATTTACATATTACATAGTGATCTAGAGTAAACAATATATATAAATACATTAATTCTATGCTTCTAGGCCTATTCTAGGTCAAACTCAGTCAAACTATGTCAAAATGGGTCAAAGGTTGACTTAACTCCTAGTCCACTCTAGGTTAAACTAGGTCGAAGCTAGTCTCCATATTCATCCACATGGTCAATTTATCAATTTTAGTGGTACGAAATCACTCGAATCGACATATCTCAATTTCGATGCATGAATTTTAAAATACGAACCGAAAAGAGAAAGATTATAACAAATGGTGATTGATAAGGAAAAAATTCTACAGATGTTGTCGGATGATGAAACAACCATCACCGACGTGTCCAGAATGGTCAAAATCGCTAAGATAGTCTACCCATAAGTCCAATTTGGACACAGGAATAAGAAGGTAATTTTAGATCAAAAACGGTGTCCGTGTTGGACTCACTTTACACCGAAAAACGTGCCAAGATACAAGTTCACTAAACCTAACAAATTATATGTTCACGAATCCAGAATGACGATACAAACCCAACGATATATCCGGAATTAGATTTTGTTGACCCGATCTCAAAATGGTCCGTTGACCAGGTCATTGGAATTCTGGTTTGCACGAAAATGCGTGCCAGAGCCAATGTCCTCTAAATCTAGCAAAGTATATGTCAATGAGTCCAGAATGACGATACAAACTCAACGGTATATCCGAAATTGGATTCCGATGAGCCGATCTCAAAATAGTCCGTTGAACCGGATATTGGAAATCGATTTGCACGAAAATGTGTGCCGGAGCCAATGTCCACTAAATCTAGCAAAGTATATGTCAACGAGTCCAGAATGATGATACGAACTCAAGATATATCCGAAATTGGATTCCGATGAGCCGATCTCAAAATAGCCCTTTGACTTGGACTGTTGTGCCCGCCTTGCACCGAAATGCATGCCGGAGTCCACGTCCTCCAAATCAAGCAAACTTATATGAATTCGTGCCAGAACGACGCCACGAGTCTACTGGTGGTGTCAGAATTTGAATCCGGTGTCTCGGGTTCAAAATTAGGATTTTACAAGTTGGAAATTACGAATTTGGGCGGCTAACTTTGACGTCAAATTCAACTAATCAAACAAGCTCACAATGGAATGAAACTTAAGGGACAGAAAGGGGGTTATCCCAGCTGTGCACAGGAACCGGTAGCACGCCAAACGGAGCTGCGATGGCAGAGATACGAGTCCACGAAGATGGCTCCACAAAACTGTCCAAAATATACACAATTTAAAGGGTTAACTTGGTGGCCAATTTTGACAAAGCAAACGACGGAATTAACGGTTGAAACTTGATAGGGGTGAAGCAGTATATACTGAGATGGGGACGGAAGAAACGGATCGACGGTCCAATGGTCGAATTTTTCGGAGAATACACACGAAGTCGCTGTCCCAAGACGAGGTTCTTAATTCGAATCCGAGCGCGTCAAGATGAGATCCCGTGCCAAACGCACGACTCGGCTACGTGGCTCGTCGGGGAGGTCGACGACCACCCAGGGGGAGGTCGCCGGAGCTTTGCCGAACAAGGGGGACAGTCGCGTCGGTGCCACGCGGCCGCCGCCGTCGCTGCTACTGCTGCTGTCGTGCCGTGCTGCTGCGGCTGCTCTTGCTGTTGTTGCGGCTGTAGCTGCCCGCCGTCGCTGCTCGTCCAGTCTTGCTGGCCGTGCGTTGGCTCGCGGGGGAGGCACATGACCGGCTGGAGGGGTCACCATGCCGACGGTGGTGCGCTAGGATCGAGGAGAAAGGGAGAGGAGGAGGATGGTGATGAAGGAGATGAAAAAGAATGGAGATGGAGTCGGGGGGAAGCTGCTGCACAGTGAAGATAAGAAGAGGAGGAGTGCTGTCGGGGGCTCGACCATGGGAGGATGGTGAGCTCGGCCAAAATGAAGGGGGCTGCTATTGAAAAGTAGGAAGAGAGAGAAGAGTGTGCTATTAGAAAAAAAGAGATATGGTTGGCTGTGAGTGAAAGAAAGAGAGAGAGAGAGTGAAATATCTTCATAAGTAAAGAGGAAAAATTGTTAGGGCCGGCCATGTAGGAAGGGTGTGGGTGTGTGGGTGCCATATAGGAAATGGAGGGTGGTGATTGATGGTGGATAATTCAAGGGCTAGGATTAAATGTAGGGATTAGGTTTAGTCATAATTACAAATTTAAATCATTTATAATCATGGTTGAAATAGGAGCATGCGGGAGATCAATTGGGTGGCACGCAAGTGGCACGTGCATAGTAGACTCAAAATAGATCAGAACCATATATTGGGTCGATTAGATTTGACCGATGTCGGACCCTGAAATTAGATTGGAAGTTGGATCAGTTTTACAGTAGATGATCAATTGGTCTGAATTGACCCGAAGTTGCGCGATACAAAAAGAGCACAAGGAAACAAATTTGAATGGGACAAGATGTATCAAAATGAAGATAATCTTGTATACTACAAACTCGTGAAGGAAGTTTTTCGAAATTTACATCTCTGACGCTCCAGAAATTAAAGTCACGGAAAAGAGCATTTAATGATAAAAAGATAATTAAATAAAAATGAATTATCGAAAATAATTCATTTAAAAAAATTGAAAAATCCCTAAATTCACGGGCTCACAATCGGCATGGTTGAACATATTATAGAACTCCTTTGCAGCAGGATTCAGATCCTCCGGATCAAAATTTGGACCGACACAAGCCGCATCAAATACCAACTCACGTGCCAAGTTTCGATGCCGATATTGGAAGTGGTCTCCAAGAGTGGGGTCTCCCACCTTCGTATTGAAGGAGGACTGATATTGCGGAACCAAAGGTTCTCCTTGAGCCGTCCACTCGTTGTAGTTCGGTACGAAACTCTCCTTATAGAGGTGCTCTCTCACGAGATCTCCCGCTTTGAATGGTATATTACGACAATTTACACAAGGGCACTTTATGAGGCTTCCGTCCAAGAAATAAGGTTGGCTACTGGCATATCTCAGAAATTCCTCGACGTCCGTCTTGAAATCATCCGTCAAACCAATCTTGTTCTCATGTCGTCGATTGTACATCTACGAACAGTATCGATATCGAAATCGGGTAAATACAAGTTTACTACCTAATTCCTATGAGTATCGATATCGAAATCGGTATCAGACAATTCCTATGAGTATCGATATCGAAATCGGTACCATACCATTCCTATGAGTATTGAGAAGGAGATAAGTATCGGTCGTATTAGATCGGTATCAGCCATATCCGATAGGTAACTATCGTATCGGATTAGTATCGGCGTATCTGATTGGTATCGACCTTCAGATAGGTATCGGTTTTGATCCGATTGGTATCGGCCGTATTCGATTTTGTAACTTTTGGAAGATATATGATAAATTTCATATTTCGATACCGTGTCAACCTATATGAATACCCAGAGCTTGATGACTAGCCTTCATCGCTTTAATTATAGAATGTTTTGATCTCTTTTCTTTATAATTCTATTATTGGGCTCTTAGAATTTTTGCGATCAAATGCGTCCTAAATTTTTGCGATCCAATGTGCCCTAAATTTTAAATTTTTTATATAGAATTTTTGCGATCCATTGTCCCCTAAAATTTAAATTTTCTAAATAAACAATCTTACTCCAAATTCAAATCCATGCAACCAAATTTTCAAAAGAAATTAATGAAACAAATATAAATTAAATTGGGGTTATACCTGCGGTTGAAGAGGAGGAGGGGGTCTACGGCGCCGCTAGAGAACGGGGGGTTCTTTGCCGCCCGGGAATATGGGTCGCACACCTGAACGAGGGGGTGGTCTGCACCGCTGCTCGACAGAGAATGAAAGGAGGAGGGGGCTGTCGGGAAGGAGGAGGAGGAGCGGTCGAGGCTGGTGAAGGAGGAGGAGGTTGGGGTTTGGGGTTGGGGTTGGAGGAGTCGGGGTCAGAGGATTTGGAGGGAAAATTTTTGGGTGAAAATTTTAGAATGAGAAAGAAGGGGTTAATGTTTCACTTCTACTCGTGTCCAGCGACGGAATAGTCCGTCGCTAATCAATCGGTAAAAATACAGCGACGGATTTGCGACGGAAATAGCGATGTCTTCTTATACTGTAATTTACATAAAAGATCAGTAGCTATTCAGTCGGTAATCCGTCGCTGATTAGCGACAGATTAACTGGCGTCGGTAAGGTCCGTCACTAATTAACAATATTTTTGTAGGAATGGAAGTCTCCATGTGAAATATTGCAAGGAAATAATAGTGAGATACTCCTGCAGAAGGTGTTTGGCTACGTGTGTTTTATGAAGGACAACGGACCGTCAGTTGGAAAACTTGATCCTAGAGCAGTCAAGTGCATCTTCGTTGGCTTCTCGGTATCTCAGAAGGGATATGTGTGCTGGAGCCCAGTAGAGAAGAAGTTTGTGAGCATGGATGTTCACTTCAGTGAGCATGAGCCATACTACCGTCAGGAGGGAACCTCAAACAACTCACCTGATACTGCGAGTATTATGCGAGAGGGGGAGATTGGTGAAAGCATGGTGGCTGATTTAGGAGTATGGCATGGAGGCGCGGTTGAGGAAGAACATGAAGGTGAAGAGGAGCAAGGGGATGAGATAAGGTGTTAGGCCCACGGCTTAGTAGGAGATACTTACCTACATCAGGAGAGGGAAGCAAACTGCAGGACCAGTACCTACCGTGCCAGTGTCAAGTTCCTTGCGTGCGTCCGTCTTGACTCTTGAGACACCTACACTACCACCAGATTCTCTTTTAGGTGATATCATTTTTCTTACTCCTTCCACGGCTACTCCTTCCCACCATTATCAGTACGGAGGACCACTCGCAGCAATACGA
Organism: Iris pallida; assembly: GCA_029216955.1. Lineage (NCBI taxonomy): Eukaryota > Viridiplantae > Streptophyta > Magnoliopsida > Asparagales > Iridaceae > Iris > Iris pallida. Next base: position 30,727,312 of record JANAVB010011199.1, read on the forward strand.
AAAATCTTCCTGATATATATGGTTGGAACCTTGCTCAGTTTGTTTCATATGATCATATCTCCTTTTCTCATGGAGCATTCATTGCATCTTTAGATAGCAACTGTACCTAACAATTAGCTGGTTGCTAAGAACGATCCAAAGTGGAAATCGGCGATGCACGAGGAGTTGGGGGCTCTTGAGAAGAACCACACTTGGGAGCTGGTAAAACTGCCATAAGGGAAGAGAACAGTCGGATGCAAGTGGGTCTTTACTGTGAAACAGAATCCAGATGGACAGGTTGAGCGCTACAAAGCTCGACTGGTGGCAAAAGGATACAGTCAGACGTACGACATCGACTATGACGAGACCTTTGTACCAGTGGCAAAGATGAGCACTGTCAGGACCATGATTTCTCTTGTAGTGAATGGTGGATGGAAGCTACACGAACTGGATTGAAGAATGTGTTTCTTCATGGAGATCTAGTGGAGGAGGTGTACATGGAGATACCACCAGAATTCGACACCAATCAGACAGTGGACAAGGTCTGCAGGTTGAAGAAGTCTCTCTATGTACAGAAGCAGTCTCCTCGAGCGTGGTTTGACAGATTCAGGAGGACGATGATAGGAATGGGATATCAGCAGATCAATGTTGATTATACTGTGTTCTTCCGTCGGAGTGGAGGTTATATCACTATACTTGCGGTGTATGTGGACGATATGATTATCACAGGAGATGATGTGCAGGAGATTACCCGAGTCAAGGGGAAGCTTGGTAAAGAGTTCGAGGTGAAGGACCTTGGCCTTCTTCGGTACTTCTTTGGGATTGAGATTGCTCGAGGAGTAGAGGGGATTGTTCTTTCTCAAAGGAAGTATGCGCTGGACCTTCTCACAGAGACAGGGATGTTGGGATGCAAACCTGCAGCGACGCCGATCGATCAGAGGTTCAAGCTGAACGTTGAGACTGGAGAACCAGTTTACCGGGACAGATACCAGAGACTGGTGGACAAGTTGATATATTTGAGCCATACACGTCCTGATATCTGCTTTGCAGTGAGTGTGGTGAACCGCTATATGCATGACCTACGAAAAGAGTCATATGGACGCAGTGTACCAAATTTTGAGATACTTGAAGGGTGCCCCGGTAAGGGACTAATATTCAGGAAGAATAATCACGTGGACATCGAGGGCTACTGTGATTCTGATTGGACTAGTTGTGCTGATGACGGGAGGTCTACCTCGGGATACTGCATATTTGTAGGAGGTAACTTGGTCTCTTGGATGAGTAAGAAACAATCAGTGGTAGCCAGATCGACAGCTGAAGCGAAGTACAAAGCTATAGCCTTGGGAGTTGCAGAGCTGCTATGGTTGAAGAATATTCTGGTGGAGCTGAAGCTGGATCAAGGAGCCAAGATGAAGCTGTGGTGTGACAACCAGTCAGCTATTAGTATCGCCAACAATCCAGTACAACATGATAGGACCAAACACATCGAGATCGATAGGTTCTTCATCAAGGAGAAGTGGATCGTGGACTACTGGAGATAGGCCACGTTCCAACCAAGGATCAGGTAGCAGACAGACTGACCAAGGGACTTAGCTCTGTGAGCATGATTAGAGGATGTAACAAGATGGGGTTAGTGAATATCTTTCGCCCACATTGAGGGGGAGTGTTGGTATATTTGGTATTAGAATAAGTATATTGGAATATCCTGTTGGTATATTTGGTATGTCAGAATATACCACAGGATATTCCACAGAGGATTTAATGTATTGTTGGTATATTTGGTATTAGAATAAATATATTGGAATATCCTGTTGGTATATTTTGTATGACAGAATATGCCACAGGATATTCTACAGAAGATTTAATGTAATGAGGAGGATTGTAAGGCTATATATAGCCAAGAGACTATCAATAAAAAATTATCACAAATATTCAACTGAATCACTTTTTTGACCTTTTATCCTTTTTGTTCTATGATATCCCTCTCTGAGCGTCATGACTGAGGCACGAGTTATGATACTGGTACCCAATATCTGCCATCTTAGGGATGACAGCATTGCAAGATAAATGTATAGATCAGGTGAAAATTATTTATCATTTGAAATCCATCAGAATGTAAATGTTGTTCCTTCCTAAGAATTATTGTTAGTAGTTTATATTCATAAACGCCCCGTATCTCTAATCCCCTTCCCTTTTCTTCCTTTGTGCCAATTAAATCATGTTTGTTAGTGAGTGACAATGCCTGTCCCTCCTAAATAAATTATGCAATTCATCAGGTGAGAATGAGCTCTGTTATGACTGGTACGGACACATGACAAGACCTAGCAAGGTTTTAAACGGCGGTAGGCGGGTGCGCGGCGGAGAGAGTCCGCCTACCGCCTAGGCGGTCGATACATTTTGAACATTTTTTTTACTATTTTAACACTTTTTTTTTGCATAATATGCATATCTTAAGGGTGTTCCATGCATAACTACGTTGTAGAACAAAGGTTTATAAAGTTTTTGTTTTGTAAAAGTGAACCATAGGCCCATAATGCTTATAAAATATTTTTGGCCAAAATATCTTATTAGGTATTAGTCCACCTAGGCGCCCGCCTACGCCGTCTCACCTTCGCCTATGCCGCCATACTCCGTTGGCCGCCTACTCCACCGTCTACCGAAAAGTTGTACGGAGAGAGACCACCTACCGCCTAGGCGCCACCTAGGCGGCCGCCATTTAGAACACTGAGACCTAGAGGGCAATCTATATAGTTCTAATAGTGTTTTCAGTTGTGCGTCGATGCTTGCACTATAGGAGTCAGGCATACCCTGGCCAACCGAAGTGCAGTAATCCATCGAGGCACATTCCTTATTTATGCTCTGGCACAAGGTTCATAATGCACCAAGCTGGTGCTCATGAACACTAACATGAAATTATGGTTTTATTTTGTTTTAGCCCAATCCTATACCCGTAACCTGTAGCTTACTTTAATCCACTGACCCATAATTTATCCTAACCCATTGGCGCATAATCTTTAAAATCCTACTTTCGCTATTGTTTCTTCGACTCTTTTTTTTTTTTTTTTCATATTTCGACCCTCTCCCAGTTCTCCAACATTTGTTTTCTGGTTTCTGTTTTTCCTGTTCATCGTTAATTTCTTGTTTGCCGCTGATTTTCCTCCAACGATGAAACTTCGTCGATAAATTCTAGTAGGTTCCTCAAGTGTGTTATTTCATTTGCAACTTTTTCTTCTGAATTATTTTAGAAGTTTTTGCTGTATTTCCAACTCTCTTCACATCAAACTGTTCACATTAAGCGCTACCACTGTTCTTCCTCCGCAGACAATCTGCCATTGCCAAATTCATACAACCCTCCTCTGGAAAGTCTTTTTAATTTGCATTTATTCTGAATTATTTTCTTTTTTTAAAAACTATCTACACAACAGTTTGTTGATTTAGATACTGTTATCAATTTTACTGTACTTTTGTGGAGTTTTTCTTGAAATAAATTTAAAATTGTTGGCCTCGCTTCAATGTGGTGAGCACCAGACATGTGCCTTGCACCACCAAGGGTCAAGTGTACCTTTTTCTTTGCACCTTGTGCTGTGACGATACTGTCACGCTGTGGTCTAGTCACGATACTGTCACACTGAATCTTAAGATCCTTAGAACATGGTGATGTAGTAACACGTAGAGGGTAATCTGTATGGGTTGATTCACGTATTAATAGTCTAAGATTCATGGAAGCTAATTGTAAAAGGATATTTACCATCTATTCTTTCAACTAATGACCCTATCATATAGGAATAAACAATTTGAGTTCAGGATATGGTTAGTTTAGCAAATTGAACGAAGTTGATTCACTCTTTGTGGTGATCTGTATCATGCTCCTAAAAAATGGATCTACGTGTCCAAGTCTTTGATTCTGAGATCGAGATGATCAACTTGAATACAACACATTGGACTTGATGTTCTTATGGTTGTTGATGCACAATTAAGGTTTTCGAGTATTGGGTACTGAAGTAGATTAGGGAAAGGGACTCATTTGGTTTATAAATGTAGATTAGAAGCTGATTTGGTTGATGGGTTCTGGCTCAATGTAAATGGGTTGGTGGCTGTGAGGTTATAGGGAAATGAAGGGAAGGCCTTGTTTATGGTGCAGCAGCAAAAAGGATGCTGTACTTGTTGGGTCTGACTGGAGCAACACAAGAGGGAGAAGATGGTCAGGTGACTGGCAGCTAGCAACAAAGGACAAGGGAGGCTGTTCAGGCTGGTATCATGGTGACTGGTTTTAAGAAGACAGCAAGGATAGTGGGAGAAACGGCTGCAGCAGTAGTAAAGTCAGCAACAGTAGCAATAGTAGTGAGGAGATGATGGATGGGAAATTAGGGTTCATAGAGGAAAGAAGAAGAGAAGATGGGAAATATATCACTAGTCATATAAATCACTAAACACTCAAGATTATGTATGTTTATATATGCTCTTTCTTGACTACTAAGAAAGTTAACTTAGTCCTAATTACCAAATAAAAACCAAATCCTAGAAAGGAACCATGTCCATAGATAATAAGACTAAATGCACCCAAACATATGGACCTAACATTAAACCCAGTAACTCAATGTTTGGCTGACGTTGAGCACTTTCTGGTTGGTTTTACCTGGAGAGTATTGTTAATTTAGTCACAAAAATCAACTTTCAAACTCAGATTAACTCGATGTTTGTTTTGTCTTTCAAGGATGTTTATAACTACTAAAGAAATTCTATAAACAACTACAAAGTCTTGTCCAAATGTGGAAATATAATTATCCCCTCAATTCTCTTATGAGGGTTTGGGCTCATATATATAGGAGTAAGAATATTACATTTTACATTTACATATAGGTTCACAGTTATTTAGATATTACATAATTGCACTAATATCTCAACACCCTCTCTCAAACTGGAGCATAGATGTCAATCATGTCCAGCTTATTATGAAGAAAACGAATACGAGGGCCTAGAAGAGACTTTGTAAAGATATCTGCTATATGATCTCCGGTCTTCACATGGTGAAATGTCTTTTTGTATCCATCACGGACGAAGTGGACGTCGATCTCAATGTGTTTCGTCCTTTCATGGAATACATTATTGCTAGCAATATGGATGACACACCACATATATGCCACTTTTGATTTGCCTTTTCCCCGAGCTCTTTTAGAAGATGTTATAAATATAATAATTCTGCCGTGTCATGAGCAATGACTCAGTATTCTGCTTCTGAACTCGATCGTGAGACCACAATGTTTATTATTTTTCCACAATATTAAGTTCCTGCCAATATATACTGAATAGCCGGATATAGATCGTCGATCTGGAAGACTCGCATCCCAATCAGCATCTGTAAAACACTCAAGAGGAGTATGCTCCTGATTCTCCATACGAATTTCTTTTTTCGGATTCTGAGTTAGATAGCGCAAGATTCTGAGAACCGTCTTCCAATGCAGAACTCGTGGAGAAGCCATACACCTACTCACTACACTTATAGTAAAGAAATATTCGAGCGAGTCATAACCGCCAGGTAATTGAGTTTCTCGACTAGCCGACAGTACTGCTTAGGATTGGTCATAAATATTCCCTCATCGAGAAGTAACTCTATCCTTGGATCCATTGGTGAGGTTGCTCTCTTAGTTTTCATTTTTCCTGCTTCAGTTAGTATATCAAGAACATACTTCCTCTGAGATAGTACAATGTCTTGCTCATCCCGTGTGACTTCAATATCCAAGAGTATTTTAATGCTTTCATATCTTTGGTCTGAAACTCCATAAACTTTTTTTGCTCGACAATACCTTGAGTATCATCCCTCGTAATCACGATGTCATCAACATAGACCCCATGTGCTATCCGTCTGGCTGATATCCGTTGATAAATACTAAATGATCCTTCTTCGAGTACTACATGTGCTTCCTGGAGCCAGATCTTAGTACGTGCATCGCTTTTTGTCATTGGTGTTGGTGGTAATGTGTGGAAACTCGAAGCCTGAAAGAAGGGGGAAAAAGGGAAAAAAGGGGAAAATAGAAGGAATGAAGAGGAACTGAGAAAATTGGGGGAGATGGACAGGAGATGGGTGACAGAGGAAGATATCTTGCTACCCCCTTCTCCGAGATGAGGTGGGGAAGGCAGAGGCTAGGTCAGAGAAAAGAGGATGGGGTGGCTAGGTCAGGGCTATGCTGCTATGTTATGCTATTAGGATGGAGAAAATTCCTCTAAACACATAAAAATTTCAAGCATAGAACTGTTAAATTTGATGGAGTTACTGTTTCAATGGAGTACCTATTGATGTTGGTTATTATTGAAATATATGTCCATAGTTGCATTGGCACGGATCGACACACGACACGTTTCAGACACGGCAAAACAGGTTCGACCCCTATTTTGTTGTTTCCTAGTGTAGTTCGGAATGTCTGTGGCGTGTCCGATACGTATGTCCAACACAACATGGACACGGCATGAATTTGGAGTGTCAGCGCTTCTTAGAGTCCTTACAAACCACCAGATGCTCACTTTAGAATATTGTTTTCCATAATTTACTATGTCATCTTTTAAGACTTCCAGTCATTCCCTTTGATGTTGCATCATCTAATTGTTAGCTATAAAGTAAACCATAAACCAGTAGAACCTAATTTTCTCATACATATATGTCTTCTATAATCCTTGTTTACTGTTTTTCAGATATATGGCCATTTAAATACAATCAACATATTCTATTTTTCCAACTCGTATGATTGCTGACTTAGAAAGCTAGACTCCTGTCTAATCTTCATTAAATCTGTGTTTCATAAGATTATGATATCATTTACTGGCATAAAATAACTATGTGAACTAATTTTCCACTACTGCAGACTAGCAGAGAAGACAATTCTTGAGTGTTTGACAACAGCTGGAATCATTTGTGGGTATGTAGTGATTAATTTTCTTAGTGAGCTCATACCAAAAATATAAATTTACTGACTTCGAGTTCTTCATGCAGTGATATTGAGGACATGATGTGTAGAAGACTAGGTGCTGTTTTTATGCCCCATGGCCTTGGACACTTCCTTGGACTTGACACACATGATCCAGGAGGCTATACAAAGGTACTAAACCCTTTAAAGGTTTTAAGCAGAATTCTCCCATCAAGTTTTATCATCCAACCGTATCTTCCTGTATCTGTCGTTACAAATTTTATCCTACTTGTAGGGAATGGAAAGGTCCAAAGAGCCAGGACTGAAGGCTTTACGTACAATAAGAGAACTGAAGGAGGGCATGGTCAGTTATCTCATTTTACTCTTAGTTTCCTAGGTGGCTATTACTTCTTCTACATGATGGGATGTGCATACCATTTGGATATTGAAGAAATGACAATACAGTGAGGTTCTGGTTTTCACATTGTTTTAGTTATAGCTAAGTGATTGATCATAATCATAATTTCAAGGTCACCTTTAATTCATAGTATATATAACTGGTGGTATCTACCTAGGATGAATGCTCCAAAATTGGTACTTTGTTATACTGGATACAACATGGAAATGCCATATCAAAATCAGTGTCATGTGATTGTCGTCTACGCATCACTGTCTGTATTATGTCGTTTTCTCTGCGACAGGGTTTAATTCTCTCTGTCATTGCTTATTTCCATACTAGACAAGAGTTGGAGGACCGATAGATGATCGAGATGATGGTGGTACTATTGGAGCCTCCTGGTGAGTACGACGTGAATACACACTTAAGGACATAGCTTCAACAAAAGAAAACATCTGAACTAGTAAATGAATATCATCATTTGAGGTGATAATGGAAGAAGACTAAGTGAACTAATTAGTTTCCTAAGAAAACTAACGACAACAGACACACATGACCATCATGCAACATGAACATGTAACTATAACCTTTTTGGGTACGAGAATATCCGAGGAAAACACACTTGATAAACCTATTTACACTTATCAAGGAACAGCTAAAATGCAAGGAACACTACAGATCCTGGCTAAAATATAGACATTGGGGAGGTATTTATCTATTTAAGTATTTAGGATGGGAGACAAATCACCAAGAGCAAGTAGTAAGAAAGGGGTCACCAAATAGGTACTCGGGAACATTTATTGGAAACATGGATGTATGAGAAATTTCAAGTAAATATGAATCATTATTTTAACATGCCACTCTTGAGATGTATGAGCTCAAGATATTTGATTAACAATGCCATGAGAGAGACAAAACAAACATCATTTTTTTTTTATCTTCCAAGGTATTGGCAAATACGATAGACTTTCATATTACAAGAAAATTGAGTTTGTTCTTCTGCCGAAATGTTTAAACATATCACATGATTATGATCAAGCATTATTTAAGATAACATAGTGTTGAGAGTAAATAAGGGACTTTAGTCCCACATCGGTTAGATGTAATATGAAGAGGGGTTGGACCCTCTATAAGTAGTAGGCAGTAGCCCTTAATAAAATTATCTGAGATATTAGACTCATTTCAACTTGGTATCAGAGCCATAACTCTCTCTCTCTCTCCACAAAAAAAAAAAAATATTTTCCCCCTCCCTCCAAGCCGCCGACCCTCCCACCTTCTCCAGGCCGCCGACCCCCCTCCGACCAACCCCCACTGCCACCGGCCGACCACCCCCTCCCGCTGCCACCTACCCCCGCTGCCACCCCCCCGCTGCCACCCTAGCCTCCACAAACCCTAATCTTCCGACCACCCCCCCGCTGCCACCCCCCCACCTGCCGACCACCCCCCGCTGCCACCGGCCGACCACCCCCTCCCGCTGCCACCTACCCCCGCTGCCACCCCCCCCCCCACCTGCCGACCACCTGCCTCATCCCGCGCCGCCCCCTTCCCCCCTCCTCCAGCGCCGCACCCCCCCTCCAGCGCCGCCTACCCCCCCTCCAGCGCCGCCACCCGCCCCCCAACCCCTTTTTAGGGTTTTTCTGCTGCTTCAGCACCCTTTTTAGGGTTTTTTTTGCTGTTTCAAAAAAAAACACAAAAAACACAAAAAAAAAAAACAGATTTCTTCTCTTTAGAAGATCTCTGTAGTTGCCTTCGAGAATTAGTACCTTCTTTTTAGAAGCTCTACTACGAATACGAAATCTCTTTAGATCTTCGTATCTCAGAACGTTGTCTTTACAATCGTTTCTGCACGGCTGGTATACCTCTGGTTTGTCTCATGCAAGGAGGCACAACTACGTTGGTTATCCTTGAGCCGTCCGAACGCGTTATCATGACGCGGTTCTAGTTGGTCGTATAAACTACGACATATCAGTGAGGGATCTCGTTTTGTTGTTTCCCCCAGGTAGCTGACTCCGACGAAGACGACTCACAAGTAGACGACTCAGGAAACAACAAAACACCTCACTGATTGCAGTTGCAGAAGTTATGGATTCCATCTATGAGAAGTTGACAGCAGAAGAAATGAAGGCCCTGGTCGCAGATCTCCTGACCAAGAGATTACCGGAGGCGACCCCACGCGTGACCCATACTGATGTGGATCCGTCACCGTACAAAATGGGGAAGTTGGACAAGCTGGAGACGAAGTTGGAAGGCACGACCAACTACTTGAAATGGTCGCGGCAGGCGATGCGGACGCTGAAGGGTCGTGGCTTGGTTGGTTATGTAGATGGCCACACCAAGGCCCCTGTCGATCACTCCTCGAAGGAGTTTGCTGTATGGGACATTGTCAACAATGTCGTGGCTGGTTGGTTGACAGTCTCTTTGACCGACCAAGTGTCGGGTAACGTTGAAGCAATGGAGGGAGCTGCTGACATCTGGAGAACGTTGAAGGACATGTACTCCGGTTCAGGTAACCCCATGCGAGTCTTCCAACTGCAGGATGAGCTCGATAGGGTAATCCAAGACGATCGTACCATCTCTGAGTACGCTGCCTTGTTGAAGAAGTACTGCTCTGATCTTGACTATTATGATCCTCTTGGCATGGAGGATGCTCAGGTTGAACCGGGTTTTGCCAAATATTTCCAGAAATTTCTGGATTATATCTCGCGGCAACGGATGATGAAGTTTTTGAAGGGGCTCAACCCAGCGTTTGAGCAATGGCGGAATGTACTTCTCGCACAACCGACGCTGCCGACATTAGAAGACGCCATAGCTGCCATGGCACAAGAAGAAGCACGGTTGAAGCTGATGCCTACCAAAGGTATCTCCCAGGGGGAGCAGGCCGGAGTTGACACATCTGCTCTTGCCACTTTCACACAGCCTCCTTCTACGGGAGGCGTTTGCCACAACTGTGGTGACACAGGGCATTACATCCGCTTTTGTCCAAAACCGACACGGACTCCCTCAAATGGTCGGGGTCGTGGTCGCGGTGGACGACGAGGTGGTCGAGGCAGCTACGGTGGTGGAAGGGGTACTTACCCTGGAGGCAACAAGGCGCATCTGGCGGATGAAGGTGGGGACAATCAGCTGGCGGACATTACTCCTTTTGAGAGAGAAGTTCTCGAGAAGATGCGCGGCTTAAAGCTTGGTTCTGGTGAAAGACAAGTCATTCCTGGGGCGCCGTCCACTACAGGAGATTACTGCACTTACTTCTCCCAAACCAGTGCCGGTATACCTCCGCGTGCTCTTGCATCTGTCTCTCAGCCAGCTTGGATTATGGACTCTGGGGCATCTTGCCATGTCACGGGTTCCCGAGATGAGTTCCGGGAATACTCTACTCTAACGCCGCCAGAGAGCATTCAGACTGCTGATGGTACCTCCAGGCCTGTTACGGGTAAAGGCACTGTTGATTGTACTCCTTTCATCACTCTATCTAATGTCTTACATGCTCCTTCCTTTCCTGTCAATCTTATATCCATTAGCGCCATTATCCTTGATCTAAACTGTATTGTTTCCTTTGATATTCCTAAGGTAACTTTTCAGGAGAAGGGAACGGGAAGACGACTAGGCACTGGCACATGGCATAAGGGTCTATGGTACTTGGACAGGAACGGTCTGGATAGCGCACTGGCATCTTTGGTTGCAGAAGCACCACCGGAAGTCCGAAGTCGAAGTGTCGAAGCCGAGCTGCTTCTCCACCATCAGCGTGTAGGACATTCTTCTTTTCCCGTTATTAGTCGATTGTATCTGTCCTTATATCAAAAAGCAAATAAAGAGTTGTTGGTTTGTGATGCTTGTGAGTTGGGAAAACATACCAGAAGCTCCTATGTGAGTTCTGGGCATCGATGTTCTGCTGCTTTTGATATGATTCATTCCGATGTGTGGGGCCCTTGTCCTACCAACGGTGTTAACGGTTATAGATGGTTTGTTACTTTTATTGACTGCTCTACCCGCGTAACGTGGGTCTACCTGCTGAAGAATAAAAGTGATGTTTTCAAGGCATTTCTAAGCTTCCATCAACGGGTGAGGACACAGTATCATACTCGTGTTAAGTGTTTCCGGTCGGATAATGGGACGGAATATACCCATAAGAGGTTTGCTGCGTATTTATCCTCTCATGGTATACTGCATCAAACCTCTTGTGCTTATACACCGGCTTAAAATGGTGTTGCCGAACGAAAGAATAGGCACCTGCTGGAGGTGGCTCGGACAATGATGCTGGCTATGAATGTCCCTAAATTTTTTTGGGGGCAGGCTGTCTTGACATCCTCTTATCTCATCAACAGGATGCCCTCTCAATTACTGGACTGGAAGACGCCTTTGGAGATGCTCACGGGGACAACTGCGTACACCGTTCCTCCGAAAGTATTTGGTTGCGTATGCTTCGTCCACGATAACCGGCCTGGTGTTGGTAAGCTGGATCCTCGAGCAGTTAAGTGTGTCTTTGTTGGGTACACCGGGACACAGAAGGGTTACGTATGCTGGAGCCCGGTTGAACGGAAGCTGTTTGTAAGCATGGACGTTACATTCAGAGAGCTGGAACGTTATTATGGTTCGGACGAAGGTTCTGCGTTTGGGACCACGCCTCCCACAGAGGGTGTTAGACGTGAGGGGGAGGTAGTACGCCCAAACGTAGTTGTCGGATCGGTACCTTGTCCTGTCGTAACAAACTGGAAGAAAGGGGGAGAAAGCATCGATGATACTGATACGGAGGACGAAGAAGACAATACGTACATTACGCAGGGGGAGAAGCAGACAAGGGAAAAGGAGCTCCAAGTTTACAGAAGAAGACAGCAGAGGTCCAGTACTGTGCCGTGCCCTGTGCCAAATGTGCCAAGTCCTTCGTCTACTCCTGCCCCAACTCCTGAAGATGTTACTTCCGTACCGGATCACTCGGATTCGGAAGCGGGTCTCTCCGACTCGGATGGTATGCTTTCCCCTCCACCTATTGCTCCCTTAAGGAGGTCTTCTCGCATTAATACGGGAAAGGCTCCTATTCGTTATCAAGATTATGAACATGATATCGCCAACTACTTGTCTTATTCTAATATCTCTCCGACTTATCAAGCCTTCCTCACTTCATTAGACTCCACTTCTTTACCTAAGAATTGGCAGGAAGCAAAGAAGGACCCAAGATGGAAAGCTGCAATGATGGAAGAACTTGGGGCACTAGAAAAAAATAAGACATGGGAGCTGGTGCCATTACCTGAAGGGAAGAAAGCTGTGGGATGCAAATGGGTGTACACAGTGAAGAAGACACCAGAAGGAAAAGTTGAGCGGTACAAGGCAAGACTGGTTGTAAAAGGCTATACCCAGACATATGGCATCGACTATGATGAGACTTTTGTCCCAGTAGCGAAGATGAGTACCGTAAGAACGCTGGTCTCCATTGCAGCAAACTATGGGTGGAAGCTACATCAGTTAGACGTAAAGAACGCATTTTTTCATGGAGACCTACAAGAAGAAGTATACATGGAGACTCCTCCGGGGTGCTACTCTATGTCAGATTCAGGTGAAGGAACGTCACATGGAAAAGTGTGCAAACTGAAGAAGTCGCTGTACGGGCTGAAGCAATCTCCTCGAGCCTGGTTTGACAGATTCAGAAGGGCTGTCACTGGCATAGGGTACCATCAGACAAATGCTGATCATACTGTCTTTCTCCAACATGCAAGGGGCCACATTACTATACTTGCTGTATATGTAGATGATATAGTGATCACAGGTGATGATGCTGATGAGATCACTAAGCTGAAGTTGAAACTCGCTAAGGAGTTTGAGGTGAAGGACTTAGGACAGATGAGATACTTTTTAGGTATCGAGGTGTGTGATGGTGAACAAGGAATTGTTCTCTCACAAAGAAAATATGCACTAGATCTGCTGAAGGAGACAAGAATGCTGGGATGCCGAGCAGCAGTCACTCCAATTGACCAGAAGTGTAAGATGGGAGCAGAAGCAGGAGAGCCTGTTGATCGCGAAAGATATCAAAGGCTAGTAGGCAGACTGATTTATCTAGGGCATACTCGCCCTGATATCTCATTTGCAGTAAGTGTTGTAAGCCGCTATATGCATGATCCAAGAACGGGTCATATGGATGCTGTATTTTAGATCCTAAGATATCTGAAAGGGACGCCGGAAAAAGGACTGTGGTTCAAGAAGAATGGATGCACAGATGTTGAGGGATACTGCGATGCAGACTGGACAAGCTGCATAGACGACAGAAGGTCTACCACAGGGTACTGTGTTTTTGTAGGAGGAAATCTAGTTTCATGGAGAAGCAAGAAACAGTCAGTGGTAGCACGGTCGACAGCTGAAGCAGAATACAGAGCAATGGCTCTAGGAGTATCAGAAATGCTATGGGTAAAGGCGCTGCTGACAGAGTTGAAGCTAGACAAGGGGACACCATTGCACCTTCTGAGCGATAGTCAAGCTGCGATAAGTATAGCGAACAATCCGGTTCAGCACGACAGAACGAAGCACATCGAGATCGATCGATTCTTCATCAAAGAAAAGCTGGAACAAGGGATACTGAAGATTGACTATGTTCGCTCAGAAGAACAAGTGGCAGACTGTCTGACTAAGGGTCTTAGTTCATTGAGTCTGTCAAAGCTATGTAACAAGATGGGGATGATTAATATCTATCGCCCATCTTGAGGGGGAGTGTTGAGAGTAAATAAGGGACTTTAGTCCCACATCGGTTTGATGTAATATGAAGAGGGGTTGGCCTCTATAAGTAGTAGGCAGTAGCCCTCAATAAAATTATCTGAGATATTAGACTCATTTCAACTCATAGAGACTTGTATTAGACGGAATGATCAACAATAAAAGATATAAAATTTATGGATATATGTATATTTGTCTTGGTCAAACATGGTCTTGGACACAGAAATACTAAAATGAATAAGATTAAATTCTATAATGAATTTAAAACAATATTTTCTTATGTAAATATTTATTGAATTTAATTATTATATATTACTTGATGTGAGAACAATATTTTCTTATACAATTATAAAAAAAAGTAATAGTCATATTTTTTATGTGGATTTTCTATTTTTTTTTTACTAATATTTTCCTCTTTTCTGATGATCTTTTTTACGTATGTCATAGTGAATTCTATATAAAGCTATATTTGCTTAAACAGTTGATAAAAAAAGTGATATGTATAGATGTTAATAATAAGAGTAGCTACAAAAAGAAACAATAATGTGCAGAAAATTGGGAATATTTGTATGTTTCAATACCCTACAATAATATTAGTTGCAATACTGAAATTACAAAACACCCCTCTACCTAATCCTCTCGAGATTTTAAAACCCTAATCTTTCTTCTTCTCCTCCTCGCGAATGATATCGTCTGCAACTCACGACCAGTACCCTGTCCCTCGAGCAAGGTTTGAAATATCGCTATCAGAATCGATTTTGGACCCTTCCTATGAATATCAGTGTTAGTGGTTTCAACTACCTCTATTGTTTCGGATCAAACTATTTGGTTCTTCGTTTCGGAAGCCAAAAATGATAAGTTTTTTACAAAGCTAGAATTTTTTTGATACATTTAGACATAATTTTATATATTATATGTTGTTAGTTTTAAATAGAATAGTATTCACTTGTAATAGATACTATTGTTTATTAACTTGCCTTGCGACATAACATAACTATAATAAATAATTTTGAATGAAATAATATTAATATGGATGAATCGTGCAAATTTATCGATATTTAACTTCAACAAATGGTAATGGTTAGAATTTTTCAATAAGAAATCATATCGATACATTTAACATTGTATGTCTTTAGCACAACTAAACGATTAAGTTAACATTATTTTTTTATTCTTCTATTTTTTTCATTTAATTTTTCTCTACTAAATTTTAGAAAAAAGACCCGCAATGTCGGTTTCAGATCTAGACATGCCAAAATCGTATTGATATCCATCATATAGTATAAGTATTGACCGATACTTGAAACTATGTCCTCGAGTTGTCCATGTTATGTTGCATAAGACTGAAAGGAAATAATTTTAGACTAGTTCTTGGATTTTGGTGAATAATTGAAATTAATAGTTATTCATGCTATGTAGGACGAGACTAGCACAAATAGCTATAGTTATTCACAAAATAATTTACACTTGAAAGCAAAGATTTAGAACGAAGTTACCATACGACTATGAAAGACGAGGTAACTAAGGGTTACCGAGAACTCTATTATAAAAGTAAGCAATATAAAGTGGAAATTGAGGTCGAGAAGAATTTGATATTTCTATTTGATAGAAAGATTGGATCAAACTCCAAAATTTAATAATGAACTTCTATTCTCGTCTCTAATTAAAAAGTGTTCATATACATGCCTATTTATAGGCCCTATTAATGTGAAGTTAGGACACTAGTCAAATCCTAGAATGAATAGGATTCCTTTTCCTAGCCTAAATTTAATTAAAAATATTACTAATTAAGTACCAAATATAGAAATAAAATCCTAATGTAATCTGGGCTTGGACACGAACAAGGACTTGGACTTTGCTGGATGGTCCTACGTTATTCTTTACAACTTTGAAAACTTCATCTCTCGGCTTATAAGAATATGATCACATGGAACACACTTTAGAGGCTTAATTATTGGTGATTCTATGGATACATACTCAACAATTATAGGTGTCAGTTAACTATTATTTTTTACCTCACTAGTCCTACATCGCTTGGCTAAAGGTGGATGTCATGACTTAAGTGTTCAAGGCTACTAACGTTTTATTCACATCAGTAGATTAAGTTCTTCTCTCAATTTCATGGTATCAAAGCTATGAAAAACCGGAGAGCACCCTAACTTCAAATATTTCTTTCCATCCACTCTCCATCAAAACCTAACCCTAGCCACCACCCCTCCCCTTTCTAGCCGCCACAATGTCTAATGGCGTTCGAGGCACTCATTTAAGCAGCACCTAGGGTGAGGTGGCCGCTCTTCGCACCGCTTTTTTCGTAGACAGTAGAGTAGGCGGCCGACGGTGGCAACATAGTCATAGATGAGGCGGCGTAGGCTGATGCCTATCTTGAAAAACAACTGCATATTTTATATAAAATAACTGAAAGAAGAGGGACTGTTACAATTTTTGTACTCTGGATGCTCTTTATTCTAATTTGTAATTAATGTCAGTTGGAATAATCCAATTCCATATTATGCACCAAAGACATTGTCAATCTCAATAAACTTGAAAATTTCAAAATTACAAAGAAATAACTTCAGCTTCTTCATAATTTTATATAGTGTTTACATACATAGGCATGATATCACACATACATGGACAAGATGTATTAGGTGCCTAGGCGGTAGGCGGACTCTCTCCGCCACGTACCCGTTTATTGTCGTTTAGAACCTTGCCACCACCCCTTTCTCCACCAAAGTCATATCCTTTACCCTAGCCTTAGCCGCCACCCCTCTCTCCACTAAAATCCTAACCCTAGCTGCTACCAACCCCCTTCTCCACAAAACCTTCACTCTAACCCTTGCCACGACCTACTAGTCCCCCATTCCGTCTGCCCACAACATCAGCCCCTTCTCGACTATCCCAACTCCTCGATGCAGCAATACCTCCCTCTCTCGTCTTCAACTACTAATGGTGAATGTAACGTCAATAATTTGTCTTGGTGTTTGCTTGTGCTTTTTCTCACGAATAGCTTATTTTTGGAGATATACTTCAATTCGATGCTCTAAAGTCTTCGTCTTGCTGATTTGAAATTTTTTGTCTCTTGCCTTTTTCTTTGGTGGCTTGACAACCTTCTTTGTGATTTTGTTGCATGCCTTTGATCATGGCCTTTTATGATGGTAAAGTTGCTCCTGTTAATGATTCTCCCTCCTTTGTCGATTTGAAGACATCTTTCTAATAAACCAAAATCTCTCTCTAGTTCATAGAATTATTTGCAATGGTTCAATACTTAGAAAAGACTTTGAACAATAAAGACCTCTACCGTCACTTGATGAAGTTATCGCTGGATTCCATGGATTCCAAAGTATGATTCTTGATTTTATAATGAAAACAAAGTAATTGTTTGCTTGTTTAGTTCTATGGATGCTCGTTTCTATAACTCTATTATGTCTTTGAAAATTGTCTAAGTAAATTTTGACGCATCTTCGGTCCTTATACTCATCTGAAGACGATCTTCAGAAACTTTATGATATCTTTCAAAACTTCAATACAGCTATACCTGAAGAGGATTTGTTGGACTTTAATGCCCCTTTCAACGGCCTTTTGAACAGTATCTTTCAGTTGTTCCCGTTATTACTTATCAACAACGAAAGACCCTTATTAGCGTTATTATCTTGGCTCGGTTACCATCTACTTTTGAGAAAGTACGCTTACTAGTCCTCTCTTAGCACAGTTCTCCTTCTCTAACGACCGTCTTATTGAGACGGTTTATCATGTGACTATAGATAATTTGTCACTTTTATCGATATTCACTTGTTATATCTTCTTTTCTAGGTTAGGTCTTCTGTCGGTTTTAAACTTTTTTTTGCTAAAATTTATAATCAATTTGATGTTTGCATCAAGGTTCTTCGTTTTGTTAATGGTGTGTATATATACAGAGTTTCAACAATTTTGTAAGACACATGACATACTTTATCAGACTTCTTGTTCATGTACTCCTCAAAAGAATAGTATTGTGGAATGGAAGATAAAATATCTTCTTAAGGTAGCCCCCACTCTTTCGTTATTCATATGAATACTTCCAAGAAGTTATGGAATCTTGCGGTCTTAGATACTTCTTTTTATATAAACCGCATGCCCTCTTTCGTCGTAATTTTGTTTCGTCTTTGGATGCCATAACTCATCCTTCCTTTGTCTGGAAGCACTTCATCATCCAAGTTGGCATGCAACTATGGTTGAGTAACCTAATGCACCCATGCACAACACTCTAATCAGACTTGGACTATGGTATCCTTACCCTCTGGTAAAAATGGTGGTCAGATGTAAGTGGATATTTACTGTTAAACCAAATCTTGATGGCTCGATTTCTCGGCTCAAAGTCCGATTGGTGGACAAGGGCTTTACCCAACAATATGGGATGTATTATATTCAGACCTTTTCACATGTTGCTAAGTTGACCTATGTTTGTGTTCTTCTATCTTTGGTAGTTTTCAAAAATTGGTCTCTTCATTAGTTACATGTAAAGAATGCCTTCCTCAACAACGATCTTTCATAAACTATTTTTATCCAACAACCTCCAAGTTTTGAGCAATCGGAGGAGTCTATGGTACGTCTCATGAAGAAGTACATATATGATCTAAAGCAGTCACCATATGCGTGGTTTGACAATTTCAATAGTCTTGCAACATTTAGGTTTCTTTGCAACAACTTAAGTACGTCCTTATTTACATATCGGAGGTTCCAAGGCATAGTCATATTACATGTTTATGAGGATGACATAATCATCATCGAACATGATTTTGTTGGCATTTCTAAGGTGAAAGAAAACTTATCCTTCTATTTTCATATAAAGGACCTTGGACCATTTAGATACTTTTTTAGTATTGATATGTTATACAGTTTTAGACTATTGCAACTTTCTCAGCGCAACTATATATTGGAGCTTCTATTCGAGACAAGATTTCTAGGTTCAAGACCAACAGACACATATGGATTCCATAATTAATTATTCAGATTTAGTACTTCATCAGATCCTCCTTTATCTGACCTAGGACGTTATAGAAGACTGGTTTGGGTGCTGATTTATCTTATAGTCATTCGTCTAGACATTGTCTACGATGTGAGTGGTGTGCCAGTATATGCAGAATCCTTTAACCTCTCATATTTAGCCTGTTGAAAGGATTCTAACCTACATAAAAGAGAATTCTTGGACATGGCCCTCTTTAAAAACCTTCTATATTATCATTAACATCCTTTGCATATACTGATTTTGTTGGATCAGTTGATGATCGTCACTCTACCAGTGGTTACTGTCTTACTGGGAGATAACTTGGTTACATGGCGAAGTAAGAAGCATAATGTAATTGCTCGTTCTTCTACCAAGGCCGAATATAGAGCCGTGACACATTGTTTATGAGTTGATTTGGCTCAACTTACTCCTTACATGTCTTGGAGTAGGCCCTCTTTTTGAGCTGCTTTCTACTGTGACAATAAGACTGCGATTCATATTGTTGAGAATCCAGTCATTCATAAAAGACTAAGCACATAGTCTGCTCTAAAGGAGGATGCCAGGAATTGCTTTTCTAAAGGTACCAAGGCTACTGATGTTTTATTTACATCAATAAATTAAGTTCTCTTTGAATTTCAATAAGCTCATCCAATA
The DNA here is from genome assembly GCA_029216955.1 of Iris pallida. Classification (NCBI taxonomy): domain Eukaryota; kingdom Viridiplantae; phylum Streptophyta; class Magnoliopsida; order Asparagales; family Iridaceae; genus Iris; species Iris pallida. Next base: position 30,746,921 of record JANAVB010011199.1, read on the forward strand.
CAGCTATAGACTGCGCTCATCCAATTCATTTTTAAGTCAAAAGTTACACCTATCAATTTTAGATTCCGGTTTATTTAATCTAGCATTAAATTTGTCAAATTGAGCATCAAATTTAGCAGCTTGTTCAATAAATTTAGTATCTAATATATCTCTAAACTTGTTTAACAAATCTTCATAGTCCATATTTTATTTTGTTTTTATTGTTCCCTACGGTGTCAACCTACTTACGAAAATAATCCCTACCCTAAGGCTCGATATCATTTTGATGTAGGATGAGACCCAAAGGAAATAATTTTAGACTAGTTTTTGGATTTTTGTGAACAATTAAAATTACTTATTTCGCACAAATAATAATAGTTATTCACAAAAATTCACATTTGAACGAAGTTATCGTATGATGGCAAAAGGCGAGATGATAGAGGGTGACGGGGAACTCGAACACTAAGCAATATAACATGAAAATTTAGGTTGATAAGAATTTGATATTTCTATTTATAGAAAAATTGGATCAAACACAATAAATAAAACTTTTTTTATTTTATTCTCTAATTAAAAAGTATTCATATGCATGTCTATTTATAGGCCCTACTAATGCTAAATTAGGACAGTAGTCCCATCCTACAAGGGATAAGTTTCATTTTCCTAGCCTAATTCTAATATGAAATTGCTAATTAAATAATTTCAATAATACAAATAAAGTCCTAATCTGAATTGGACTCGGACTTGGACTCGATGGGCCTGCATCACCGTGCCACCTAGATACTCAACCTGCCAACACCGTCCAACACTCGACTAGCCGGCCCATCCCGTCCTTGAGCTTTCAATTCTATCCTTCCTTCAAATTGCTGGCATGACCAACCACCACCATGAGTTATTACCCCGTCATTACCAGCACCCTCCGTGGGCAACACCCCTGACCGCCGTTTGGTCAGTGCCATATGCAATTCTTTATTTCAATTTTAGACGGATTATATCTGGTTTTTGACGGGTCAGGTTCCTTCTATAATTGACAGATCGACGAGCTTGACCCTAACCCAATTCGACCCATTTAACTTACATAGGATACTAATGGCATTTTTGAATTGGCATGAAAAGTAATCCCTACAAAAGATTCCTTTTGTAGGTGGAAATGATGCCTTTCCATGCTTTAGTAAATAGTTTTTTGTATCACTGTATAAGTGAACTCAGCCTTCCTCTCATCTGTCGATAGTAATCTGCAATTTTTGCTGTTGAACAGTTTGTAAGCATTGCATTTCAAAACATTTGGACTAGTTGTATGCAGTTTGTGAATTGTTGATGGACTGGTTTATGAGTTTCTCATGTACCAATTTTTGTATATTTTGAGTGTGAAAAAAAAAAAAGAAAAAAAAGGAAAAAAGAAAGAAAGTATATTTTGAGTGTGATGTATGAAGTTACTGGGAGCAAATGAAGCTGTTTTAGCACATTTCATATGACATAGCATCTAGTGTTTGTCAGTTTGCTTCCTTTTGTAGCATCTAGGTGACTAACCTAGTAGTATATTATCTACGAACTTGCTTAAGACAGGGTTTTAGTGCATGCAGTCAATTTGTTTGACTATTTTTGCTTCTGCTTTTCTGATGGGTTTCTCAACTTTCTCTATTCAGTGTTGAAGTTAATTATCATCAGTTCAGTGGTCGACCGGAGTGTTTGACCTGTTTGGTGAAATATGTTTCCTCATTCTTCTTTCTACACTACCTCATGAAATTAATCCTATATTCTCGAGAAAGATGATTGCTCAGAAGATTTCAACATGCAAGTGGTTGCATGCCCACATTTTGTTTATTGTTTGTTTTTCATAGATCATAGTGTTCTTCTTTTGTGCATTTATTACTTGAAAGTTGTTTGCATTTTAGAAAATGTATTTCTTTTGGCTGCTTTTTCAGGTGATCACAGTGGAGCCAGGATGCTACTTCATTGATGCTCTATTGGATCCAGCCCTCGAAGATTCTATTACATCAAAGTTTTTTAATAGTGAAGAACTTGGCAGATACAAGGACTTTGGTGGAGTTAGAATTGAAAGTGATATTGTATGCCTCTTTCCACTTGAATTAGCAATTTGTCATATCTCAAGTGTCTTAGTTAGTCAAAGATTACCACAAAATGTTCAGACATAACTTTGTCTTTTATGTTAAAGCTTATAGAAAAGAACGGAGGGAGTAAGCATAAGAATTATCTCATTTAATCGATGGTCATATTAACCTAACAATTATATGCAAACTCCACCAGTCTACTAAATCCCCGCTTGTTAAATGATCACCTACGAGACACCTCACCAAGTTAAACTCCGATTAACTTTCATAGTCTTACCATGTTTGTTGCACAGAGACGTCAAAATGATGTCCTTTCTTTATCGTGCCCGTACCCCTGTCGATACAAATACTCATGAAACTTAGGTAACTGCTTATATGCCTGTTTGAAAATGCTTGTATCCCATATACGTATTTGTATCTGTATTAATGCACAACATAGATGACCATCAGTCTGTGGGTGATAATTTGTCCAAAACTGAAGCATCGTATTCAACTTTCTCCCAAGTCTCATAAACCTGACATCTCTATTGTAGATTATGGCCTTTTAGGTGGATTGCAAACGCTAAATATCCATAAATAATTGAATGAAGTAATATTAATATCGATGAATCTTGCGAATTTATAGATATTTTTATCTAAACCCCCACCTATTCTTAAGTTATAGGATTTCCATATTTTGTGGACAAAATTGTTTACCCGGGTATTCGCATTTCCCGGAAATAAATTTCCATAACCTAAACCAAACATGGGAATAGATTTCCCACCATAAATTTGTCCGGAAAATAAAAAAATTCAGTGTACCAAACGCTCCCCAAGTTCGAAAACTGTTGGTTAATCAGAACTAAGTGAGAGAATTTTCATGCAAGGAAAAAGGAAAAGCTAGGACTCTGTTTTCTCTAGGTATGTCACAATGTAATCGTGATGGGAGCACTTAGTGGATAGAAAAGTATGCTGTTGAAAATTGGAAAATTAATTAAAATTTACTCTACTTCTGAGATGTACAACATTGCTGGCAATTTGTAAATTATGTTGTTTTAGCAACCTTTATTTCCAGGTAAAGTTAGTGTAGTTTGTTTTTTCATGGGAAAGTTCTAAGGTTCTCTGGTTTCTAAGTAGTAAACCTGACCAACTGCTAAGTGATCAGTGCCCACCTGAATAGCGGTCCATTCTTTCTGTTGACATTGCCTTTATTTTATATTTTCCCAACTTGATTTGTCCTGTCTTTGTTGGAAAAGGTTTCAATGATAAGTTTGATCATCTGCACTGCATACACAGACTTCTCTCATAGTTATATTAATTGCTTGTCATCTTATCTCAGTAATATGATCTGTTGTAATTTCTTGATATGTTATTGATAGTCTTCTTGGCTTTATATAGCCTTACAGTCATTATTACAATGATGGAATATACTGTGGATATCATGTGGCATATTCTGGCATACCAAATATGTCACAGGATATTCCAATCTACTAAATATGACATCCAACATACTAAATATTCCACACTCCCCCTTAAGATGGGCGAAAAATATTCACTAAGTCCATCTTGTCATATCCTCTAATCAAACTCACAGAGGGAAGCCCCTCGGTTAGTCCGTCTGCTACATGATCCCTTGTTGGAACGTGGCCAAGCTCCAGCAATCCTCTATCTAGCTTCTCTTTGATAAAGAACCTATCAATCTCGATGTGTTTGGTCCTGTCATGCTGTACTGGATTGTTGGCGATACTAATAGTTGATTGGTTGTCACACCACAACTTCATCTTGGTTCCTTGATCCAGTTTCAGTTCTACCAGCATAATCTTCAACCATAGCAGTTCTACAACTCCCAGGGCCATAGCTCTGTACTCTGCTTCCGCTGTCGATCTGGCTACCACAGACTGCTTCTTACTCCTCCAGGAGACTAGGTTGCCTCCTACGAATATGCAATATCCTGAGGTAGACCTTCTATCATCGGCACAGCTAGCCCAGTCAGAATCACAGTAGCCTTCAGTGCTAATGTGATTGTTCTTCTTGAATATCAGCCCCTTCCCGGGGGCACCCTTCAAGTCCCTTACCGGGGCACCCTTCAAGCCCCTTCCTGTGGGTCGTGCATGTAGCGGCTCACCACACTCACTGCAAAGCAAATATCAGGTCGTGTGTGACTCAGATAGATCAACTTGCCCACCAGTCTCTGGTATCTGTCTCGATCAACTGGGTCTTCAGCCTCGAACTTCAACTTGAACCTCTGGTCTATTGGCGTTGCTGCAGGTTTGCACCCCAACATCCTTGTCCCTGTAAGAAGGACCAGTGCATACTTCCTCTGAGAAAGAACAATCCCCTCTCCGTCTTGAGCGATCTCTATCCTAAGGAAGTAGCGAAAAAGACCAAGGTCATTCACCTCAAATTTCCTACCAAGCTTTCCTTTGAGTCGGACGATCTCCTGCTCATCATCTCCTGTGATAATCATGCCGTCCATATACACCGCAAGCATGGTGATGTGGCCTCCACTCCGTCTGAAGAATACAGTATGATCAGCATTGATCTGCTGATATTCCATCCCTATCATCGCTCTCCTGAATCTGTCAAATCATATCCGAGGAGACTGCTTTAGTCCATAGAGGGACTTCTTCAACCTGTAGACCATGTCCACTATCTGGTTGGTGCCGAATCCTGGTAGTGTCTCCATGTATACCTCCTCTACCAGATCCCCATGAAGAAATGCATTCTTCACATCCAGTTGGTGTAGCTTCCATCCACCATTCGCTGCCAAAGAAATCAGGGTCCTGATAGTACTCATCTTTGCAACTGGTGCAAAGGTCTCGTCATAGTCGATGTCGTACGTCTGACTGTATCCTTTTGCCACCAGTCGAACTTTGTAGCGCTCAACCTGTCCATCTGGGTTCTGTTTCACAGTAAAGACCCACTTGCATCCGACTACGCTCTTCCCTTCTAGCAGCCTCACCAGCTCCCAAGTGTGATTTTTCTCAAGAGCTCCAAACTCCTCGAGCATTGCCGCTTTCCACTTTGGATCGTTCTTGGCAATCTGCCAATTGTTAGGTACAGTAATACTATCCAAAGATGCAATAAATGCTTCGTGAGAAGAAGAGATATGGTCATAAAAACAAACTGAGCAAGGTCCCAACCATATCTGTCCGGAGGATTTTCTGTATTGCTGCGATTGGTCCTTCGTACTGATAATGGTATGGAAGTAGTAGGGAGAATGATATCACCTGAAGGGGGTGGTGGTAGTGTGGGTGTCTCAGGAGTCGAGACGGACGCAGGCAAGGGACTTGACACTGGTACTGGCACTGTAGGTACTGGTCCTGCAGTTTGCTTCTCTCTCCTGCTGTAGGTAAGTAACTCCCCCTGAGCCGTATGCCTAATACCTCTCATCTCCTCCTCCTGTTCCTCTTCACCTTCCTGCTCCTCCTCGACCGTGCCTTCATACCAAACTCCTAAATCAGTCACTACTGAGCTTTCCTTCTTCCCCTCTCGCCTCAGACTAGCAGTATTAGGTGTGTGATTTGAAGTTCCTTCCTGACGTTAGTATGGCTCATGCTCTCGGAAGTGGACATCCATACTTACAAAAAAAAAATTCCACTGGACTCCAGCACACGTACCCCTTCTAAGTTGCCGAATAGCCAACGAAGATGCACTTGACTGCTCTAGGATCAAGCTTCACAACTGACGGCTTGTTGTCCTTCACAAAGCATACGCACCCAAACACCTTCAGTGGGAGTATCCCACTATTATTGCCTTACAATATTTCAAATGGGGGCTTCCATCCCAGGACCTTCGAAGGCATTTTGTTGATTAGTTGAGCTGCTATCAACACTGCATATCCCCACAGACTCAGTGGGACATTCATATCAATCATCATGCTTCTTGCGACCTCCAGAAGATGTCTGTTCTTCCTTTCTGCTACTCCATTTTGTGCAGGTGTGTATGCACAAGTAGTCTGATGCTGTATCCCGTGTGCTGACAAGTATTCTACAAGTGTTCTGTTTATATACTATGTTCCATTGTCAGACCTCAGTACATTCACAATTGTCCCATACTGAGTCTGAACATGTTTGTGAAAATCATGAAAACAAGTAGGTACATCACTCTTATTTTTTATGAAGTACAACCAGGTGACACGAGAAGCACAATCAATAAAGAAAATAAAGTACTTATAACCATTCATAGTATTAGTAGTACATGGACGCCAAACATCAGAGTGTACTACCTCAAAAACATAAGAGCTCCTATGATCCGTACCAATATAGGAACTCCTAGTAAGTTTGCCTAACTCACATGCATCACATACTAGTTTCTTTTTATTTGACACTTTTTCATAAATATCGGAAAACAATTTACTTAAAGTGTCAAAGGAGGAATGTCCCAACCTCCTATGATGGAGTAGCAAAGTATCCTCCGCCGTCATCTGTAGTCCTCCCATACCAGCCTTCTCTGCCATAGACATTAGTGTTGAGTCTAGTCCTTCTCGATCCAGGTACCACAGTTCCTTATGCCAAGTGCCAGTCCCAAGTTTTCGTCCCATCTCTCTCCTGGAAGATCACCTTAGGGATCTCAAAAGAAACAATGTATTTAAGTTGAAGCTAATGGACAAGAGACTGACTGGAAAAGATGTAGCATGTAAAATATTGGATAATTTTACTGAACCTGTACAATTAACAGTACTCTTACCGACCACTGGCTAGAAAGTGCCATCAACTGTCTGAATGCTGTCTGCTGATGCTAGGTGAGTGTACGAGGAGAACTCACTAGCATTTTCCGTCACATGCCGAGATGCCCCTGAGTCGATAATCCAATCTGACGATTTAAGGGAAGCAATGGATGCGAGAGCAAGTGAGTCGTACCTTCTGATGGATGGGCATATATGGCAGCGTTGCCTCCAGCGAAGAATGAGGTGGACGCCTTCTTCATTGCATTCCTCGTGTCTCTATCATTGGACGTTCGCTGCTTCCTCCTGAGCACCTCCAGCATGTCCACCAGTGGCTGATCCTCCTTGGTAAATGTGCCGCCAGCTCCTCCATCTCCTTCTGCTACTAGCAGGTTTGCCCGATAGCCTCCTCGACAGCCTCGTCGACCCCCACGACCACGGCCACGTCCTTCAAAATGTCCTTGTTCACCAAATTATCCCCGTCCACCACCTGAATCTTCCTCCTTAGGTGGTTTGGTGCAAGCATACCGATGGTGGTCCATCTTCCCGCAGTTGTAGGACTGCTAGTTGTGCTACCAGGCCTCCCTTAGGCCCTGTGTCGTCCGAGTTGGTGGCTGTCAGTGCTGACTTTGCTTCAGGACCACCTGTTCCCGCTTGTAGTCTGATGCGTGTCTCCTCCTGGATCATGGCTGAGATAGTCTCCTCAAGAGTGGAGATCTTCGGTTGGGCGAGAAGTAGGGCCGTCCTCTGAGCAAATGCTGCAGTCAGCCCTTTGAGGAATTTTATCGTCCTTTCCTGTAGACGTACCTATCTCTCTTTACATTTTGGTCGTAATCCAGCCACATACACTCCAACTCTGTGCTATACTCCTGCACCGTCCTCTCTTCCTGTACGGTGTCGTCGATCTCCCCCTTGATCTGGAAGACCCGTAAGTTGTTTCCCACACCATCATAGGTCCGCCTCAACTTCTCCCACACATCTTTCACCATCTCAATGTCGTCGACTGTGGCGGCAATAGACTGGACTAAGGAGTTAAGAAGCCAGATATAGATCACCATATGAGTGGACTTCCACTCGTTATGTTCCACCGAACCCTCGTCCGGTTCAGTCTTCTCATCCGACGGGAACCTCTCCACGTTCTTTCCTGCAAGGGTTCGTCTTACCCGTCGTGACCAATTCAGATAGGTAGATGGTCCATCCAGCTTCAGATCGATGGAGGGAAGCTCCAGCCTTGTCGACGTTCATGTCGTGCTATCACCAGACGGCATCTTCATCAACTTCATCAACGTTGCAACATCCGCATGATTCAGCTTCTTGATGATCGCCTCCATCGATCCTCCTCTTCGATGATCACGTCACGCTTGTTCTCGTCGTCCGCTTCTAGGTCCGAACATGTATTTCCATCAGATCTAGGCCTTCGGTGTCAACTTTCGGAACAAGTTGAACAGCAGTGACACGAGTGTCGTCGCGTGCTTCAGTGTCGGCAACAGCCGCAGGAGCCGTGCGCGCCTTGGAATGGGTGTCGTCAGGCGCGTGTGCACAGCACCGCAGCAGCAACAACAGTAGCAACAGCCACAGCAGCAGCAGCCGCCGCGGGGTTCTCTGGCCGCGCACGCGGGATATGGACGGGGGCGGGAAGGGAGAAGGGGGGGGGGGGGGGGGGGGGGTAGCGGCTAGGGTTAGGGTTTGGAAGGGGGTCGGTTGGTGGCGGCTAGGGCTAGAGTTTGTGGAATTTTGGCTTTGATACCATGTTGTAATTTTTTGATATGTTATTGATAGTCTTCTTTGCTTTATATAGCTTTACAGTCATTATTACAATGATGAAATATACAGTGGATATCTTGTGGCATATTCTGGCATATCAAATATGTCACATGATATTCCAATCTACTAAATATGACATCTAACATACTAAATATTCCAACATGATCAAAAGAAAATAGGTGGATTAAACCTATCGTTGCAGTATGTCACAGCAGACTATATTAATAGTTTGTCATCTTATTTCTATCAAATAAATATTTATGCCGAAAAGTTTGGCTTATATACCATCATTTTAATCTATTTTTTTTCTGTCTTGCAGTATGTCACAGCAGACGGCTGTAGGAATCTCACAAACTGCCCACGAGAGACGTGGGAAATTGAAGCTGTAATGGCTGGTTTATCATGGCCATTGCCTGATTCCTTCATCCACAAAACGGAGGACATTCCGCAATAGAACTTGAACATGATGAGCCTACAAAGAACTTGAGTAGATGGTGGTTTAAGTTTGTAACTAAGGTCACTCATGTCCATTTCATGTAGTAACAAACAATACGATATATATTTTCTCCTATTTGCATACTAGGAGATGCTAGGACAGAATAAGTAAGTTTGATAGGACATGGACATGGCCTGTTCGTCTTCCTTGCAGCAAAAATATTTGTCACAACTTGGAAGCTCCAAATAATTATGAAATTGATTTGTCTGCAACCTATAATTCCAACTTTGGCTACCTATTATAGTGTGAATCATCTTATAAATCTTTTTTTAATTGATGAATCATTTCAATTGTGATACGTGGGGTTTGTTTCATGTTATGAGTCTTTTTTACCTGGACATTTAATTTCCCAAAACACTTTCTTTTTTGTGGAAGATGGTAAACATATTTTCTCAAAGAACAGGTGGATATATCTATTTTTATTGGCAAAGTTAAAATGGAATAATTATCTAAATAACTCATCATGGTCTGAGTATGGCGGTTAGTGTCTGGATTCGGGGTTAGCTGGTTCATGCTTTGGTCGGGTGGGTCTTGGTCCTAGTCAGTCGAGTTCGGATCATGTTCAATTGGGTATGGGTTCATGTTCTTTCAGGTTGAGTTTATTGATTTTATCTCGGATCTTTTCAATTGTTTGTCTAATTTCGGGTCAGATTAGGTCGAAGTTGCTACTGTTTGTTTGTTTACGTTCAATTGGGAATGAGGCTTGCACATCGAGTCGTGGTGTACTGGTAACACCACCGTGCACCGGGGGTGAGGGCCGGGTTCGAGTCCTCCCTCCCACGGAGGTGGCTGGGTGGCGGTGGCCACGGCCTCTGCGGGCCAAAGGTCGGGTGGAGTCGTCCACGGGCTTTTGTTAAAAAAAAAAAAGGAAAAAAAAAATTGGGAATGAGGCTTCTGTATGTCCAAGATTGGTTTCGTGTCTAGGTTACTTAGGTTTTGATCGAGTTTTGGTCTGTGTGGCTCAGGATTAGATCAGGTAAATCTAGTTTTCGTTGGGTTCAGGTCCAAGTATCCAATTTATGACCGATTCGATCTCCAGTTTCTAGTCCGGTTAGTCAAGTTTCGGGTTTGGTACGGTAGTCTTTGGGTTAGGTCTTAGTCCGAGGTCCATATTTATCATCTTCACATAAAAGCTTTTGAGATTTTAATAAAAATAATAATATTTATTTTGAGTAAACTTTAGAGGTGCTAGTTTGTCATGTTGTATATTTAGTCATCATTGCATTAGTCGTCTACTTAGAGTAAGAAACTAAATTAAATTAGATGTTAAGTTGGTTTAGTTAAAACTCTAATCAACATTTCTTAATTATTTACCAAATCACCTCACCAATTCTCACGTAGCTTCCTTAGGCAAGCAAGAGTGGCCGGCCTTCTCTCCTTCTCATCTCTTCTTTTAACATCTATTAGCATCTAATATCATCTAAAAATATCTTAGATATTTATTAAGTTCTTCAAAAAACAAGGTTTAATATAAATAAGCTTATTTTCCTTTTCATTCATTCTTATATTTCACATTCACCTCTCCTTCACTCCTCTCTCATCCGACCAGCTCTCTATACCCTTTTGAACCCTAAAATCACCGTGTCACATCTCAACTTTATCTTCTTTAATCAATAGACTCAAGACAAGTCCTCTAAAAAAGTTTTTTTAAAAATCATATTTTATCTACTTAATACATATAGTTCTTGATTCGTTACATAATTATTTTTCTTAAGAGTTTTGTCTAGGATGTTTGTATGTTAAATATATGTTGTTTATAACATGATTCTTAGAAGTATATGTTAAGGTGACACGCCTATAAGATTTATAAATTTGAATTTGTATATGTTTTGCAGTTTTATTCTGAATCAGGTTTCATATAGCGAAAAGAATTATTAATGCAATAAGTTAACACATTCACATATAGAATTCCTAACTGTTTTTGAAAACATATAATTGATAGTATTGTGATTCTAGAGCTAAGATGTATGGTCTGTATAATGCATATGCTATATGCTGAATTTTGTTTTCTATTTAGAATTGATGCAATATAGTAAAATTGTCTTGTAGGCCAAATTGCAAGCACGATTGACCTAATATTTTGTGTGACTACTTCTAGCACATATATAAGAAATATCCAGAAATTAAGATTTAACGACATTACGTACTGTACGATATTACATAGTGTAATATAACAAAATTACATAACGTAATAAAATTATGTAACGTGACATAAAGTAAGTACGTAACGTAACAGAATAACATAGAGTAACGAAGTTACATAGTGTAACGAAATTACGTAATGTAACAAAATTACGTAATGTAAAAGTTTTGTTATTCATTCAATTCAATACATATGTGTCCTAGCATATAAATAATGTTCTATGCATGTTTATATGCATGTTTCACTAAATATTTGCTGGCAACACAAGTATGTTCATTGATTTAGTCATAAGACACAAGTCAATATATATACTTTAATAATGATCCTAGGATACAAAATAATTTTGTAGATGTATGTGTTTTCAATTTCATGATTTTCTAGTGACATATGACTATCTGTCTATACTTGTATGTTCACCTATATATGTCATGCAAGCGTAGACCAAGAAAAAAAAAAGCATGTTAAAGGAATAGTATACGTTAAGTCGTGTTCGATTTATGTATCAGCAACAATCACTACTAAAATAAGTCAAATTAGTGACGCCAAACGACGTCGCTAATTTCTAAAAAATGTCGCCAATAACGCTTAATGACACATTTAACGTCGTTTTTGACTAGTCGCATAACAACTACTCGCTGACTTACAAAATATTGTTAAGCATCGCACTTGTGAAGTATTTCGTGATGCTTGCAACATCGCTAGATTTTCTAGGGTTGGAGACGTTGGACGACATTTAAGAACCCTAATTTAGCAAATTATATTTAGTCGTTGTTAGTCACCAAAATAGCAACAAAATATCAACGTATTTAAGGAGGTTAACGACATGGGTTGATGACGTAACACACTTTGCCTTGTCAGCATATTAGCGTCATTCTACGACAAGTAGCAATGTAGTAAAATAAACGTCCCATATATTGACTTATGTGACGTACTGATACATGTAGCAATGTTCGAATACATGTTTGCGATGTATTTTTGAAATCACTAAACGTCGCTAATTTCTGAAAAAATAAAAAAATACAACAATATAATTTGATGATATACAAAAAAATACCATATACTACAACAACATGAATAAATCACATAATATACACAAATCTTATATATATAAACATACACACAGCAACAACAACTCACAGAGACACTAGCAATTAGGGGTGTGCATCGGTCGGTGGTCGACCTATTTGGTCACAACCGAAGTCGAACCGAAGTTGATCGGTTTGAAAATAATCAAAACCGAACCAAACCAACCAACTGGTCGGTTCGGTTTTAAAACCAACCGACTTGGTTGGTTTGGATCGGTTCGACTTGGTCGATTTTGATCACATAAAAAAATGGACTATGATTAATTATTGGATATTGTTGCTTATTTTGTTGTAATGCGAAAAAAGAGTTTCAGACTGATGTAAGCATGCAATGTGCTAGCAAGTCCAAACCGTTAGATAACAATTTACATGACAGACTAATGTAAGCAGACATCACAATAGTGATAGACTCCAAAGTATAATACAATGCTTTTACAAAAACCTCATTAAGTAATCTGTGAGAAGTTGAGAACCAACTGAAGCTAAGCAGTCATTAAGAGAATTTGAGGTTTATGTAATTTATAGATAACTGGAAGAAAAAACCTAACTAGAATCAATAGTTTGGCATAAAAACCTGTGGAAAAAAAGTCAATTAACCAATTTGTTCTTGTCATCTCCTGAACATATGAGCATCAGTTCTCTTTCAAAGTGTGTTGTCTGCTGTACTGTTGAACCAAACCGGTCCAATATCCAAGTAATCCAAACCTAAATATTTAACACTCACATAGGATTTGGTTCGGTTCGACTTTAAACAATTTTTTTGCATAACCAAACCGTGCACCGAACCGAACCGGTCGATTTTAAACAATTTGCATCCAAACTAATCCGACTGAACCATCGGTTCGGTTTAAAACTGATCGGTTCGGTTTGATTTGGTTCGATTTGGTCGGTTTGACTTAATTATGCATAGCCCTACTAGTAATGCACTATATAACAAACATACACACAACTCACAGAGATGGTATCATAACATATAAAACAAAGATAAAATAATGTACGATCATAAATGTACATAATATCCAGAGTACATAATACCATACTACGTAATAAAACACCGTACGATGAATCGATACAACACCCAACTAGGGCCAAAACACACAAAAATCAATACAAGATCCAACTAAGGCCAAAACATAGACAAACTCAGGAAAACTCTGTTTAAGCTAGGACTACTGGTGTGGAGGAGGAGGAATACAATGAATCAGTATTGGATTGAAAGTTGTTGTGCTAGCTGTAAAGGAGGTAGAGATGAAGTTGATGATGGCGACGCTAGAGGGTTTATCTGCTTCAATGCTAATAATCTAGCATTGTAGGAATCCATGGTCGATATCATCCACTATGTTATGGTCTCGGTCAAGAAAACCTGTGACCTCTGTAAGGCCTCTACCTACGTTGTGTCAACTCTGCTAACTCTGTAACATTGCATCATCTGGCTCATAACCCTGAGCGACTGGGTCCTGAGCTCCATCATGCTGCACTTGAGTGCCTCAAAATGTGCTATGACGGTCGGCTAGTCGGGCTGGGGCTAGGACTAGGGCTAATGTACTGAAGTCCTATGCAAAAACTCGTCTTGAAGATCGATAATCTGCTAGTCAACGACCACCTGGAATCGTGTCTACTCCTGTAAACATCGTGTGGCCCTCAAATGCACGCTAGTAGAGGGGGCTCTGGTGGTCTGCATCGTAACATACATACCGTATGATCTCATATTGTAGTAAGTATCTCTCTAAGAGCTCGTCGTCCGACGGAGCTAGAGGGACCTGGGAGGAAGTACCAGCCTCTTCCTTTGTAGGTACCGCAACAATGTTTTTGCGTTGCCAACTCACGCAGTCTAACATATTCATCTTACCTTATGTGCATCTCTCGATAGGCTTACTTATTACTATCTACTCGTCGTGCATCTCTTGATGGGCTTACTTATTACTATCTACTCGTCATGCATGTAATTACTAATAGCTACATGAACCTACTCGAATATTTTCTTAAGTCATATTAAAGTTAGAATAATGATATTTGTTCTTCCAAATCATTTCTCCTTACGTGGCAGCTGACGTAACAATGTTGATGTGGCAGCTGATATGACAAATTTTAAACTTAAATTAAACTTAACATTAAAGTTAATAAATTAATATTAACATTAACAATAATAATAATAATAATATTAATATTAATATTAATATTAATATTAATATTAACATGAATATTAGTATTGACATTAACATTTATATTAACATTAAAAATTTGGGTAATTAACTTTTTGGGTTAAAATTTGTCATGTCATCTGCCAAGTCAGATGACACATAATATTATTTAACATGCCACGTCAGATACCACATAAAGAGGGATGGTTTGGAGGGATAATTTGAAGGTATGAATAGCATTACTCTTAAAGTTAACAAAATATAATTACTTTGGTTGTACAATACTTACATAGCTCAGGACGCCCTCTTGTCGATGAACTTTTTGTCCTTCTGATGGGTGGAAAGGAATACGGTCACCATGGTAGCATCATCTCCCCTCTGTACCTGAAAATAAAAATATTGATTATTATTAATGTGAATACATTTATCCTATTATTCCTCAAAAGCAAACATATTTATTAAATAAAATCACATATCATTTGACAAAAATGTTCCTCATCAGTATTGGCCCACCATGCCACTTACTGACCTTGCTCCTAGCTGTCTTACATTTTATTGATATTTTCTTGTATTTATCATCATAGAATCTAGCCTTCACACGGCCCACTGCTTAGGGATCCATCCTTAGATCGGTTGACTCAATCGATGACGAACCTTCTGATCGTTGATCATATCACATATCATCTTGGTAGCGACCTTAGAAAACTGTCCCCCGATCGCCGTGGCTTGAATATGTGGCTAATAATATGCTTTTTGCAAAACATTAGAAAAAAATGTGTTAGGTTAACATAATAATAAAATATATATACACTTGCTAAATCAAAATTAAAATCAAATTTATTTTTACCTAGAAGTGCTTGAACAAAAAATGCTTCTGGAAGCATCACTATAGTTGATCCAAGGACCACCATAATTGTATCTAAAAAAATGGCCAAGTGTTCTCGTACTATCGGGGTAGATACCTATACAAAAAAATTACATTGAGTAACAAGTGAACTTATATATATATATATATATATATATATATATATATATATATATATATATATATATATATATAGAACGTCCCCCCCCCCCCCACATAAAAGGAAAATATATATATATATATATATATATATATATATATATATATATATATATATATATATATATATATATATATATATATATATATATATATATATATATATATATATATAGAACGTCCCCTCCCCACATAAAAGGCGCAAAATACCGAAGCCTTTACAAGTAAGCTACCAGCCGCAAGCAGCCGGGCCAAAAAGTATACAACCCAAAAAGCAAGAAAATGAGGGGCTACTAGAGGATAGTGTCCCAGAAGGGGTCCTGACCATGCGAGCATAGAATCTTCTGACACTGTCGAAGGGTCTCCCGAATGAGCTAGATTCCGGAGTATTGATGACCTTCGTATCTGGCCTTATTCCGATTCTTCCATAAGACCCAGGTAGCCGCCGCTGCAACGATCTGATGGCCGTGGGAAGCGGAGGCCCAGCATACCAGGAGATCATTGAAGCACCCACTCCTCTGGTTCTTCCCGTACCGATTGTCACCCTTATTTCCCATATTTCGTATTTATACTCGTAGTTGGATTTTGACATGTATTTTTATTTTTCTCGACTTGAGGAATTTTGGGTTTTCTCGTATTTTGGGTCCCGGCTCGGCTCAGTTTTTAGTTGGAATGGTTTGATTTTAAACCCAATGGGACACTTTAACCTATACTCCACCCTCATTCCACCACAACCACCCTCATTAAAGCCCCACCAACCATTCTTTTTCCTCATTACTTCCCCCATTAATTTCTAACTCCTTCTTCTTCTTCCTTCTTCCACACAACACCCCACCCATAGGCAAGTGCATCTTGCCACCACATGAAGACCAAATTTTATTTGTCTATTAGCTTAATTAGATGATTTGGAACAACATTAGAACTTGACATTTTTGGATTTGGAGCTTGGATTCTCCTAGATCTAAGTTTTTACCATTTTCGGAATTTCTTGGGTTTGATCTACCAAACTTGGATTTTTGCTTGATTGAATGCTTCTATGTTGTAGAGAATTGAATTTTACACAAGTTAGACTCTTGAAAATCTGGATTTCGTGTTTTATGGACCTAGTTGTGATGTTCCAAAGTTTAGAGGCCATTAGAGTTCTTCCTCTCAGCTTGAGAAGGAAGAAGACCCCTCCTAGCTGTGCTGTTAAGCGCCGGACTGCTTCCTCCGCGATGCGCCCTTTGGCGCTGGCCGCTGACCCGTTGGCGCGCGCGCTCCTTAGCGCGCTGCTGCCCCCTCCCGATTGCGCTGAGCCCCGCACTCTGCGCGCCTCGCTGACCGTGCGCCTTGCTGGCTGCGCGCCTTGTTGGCCACGCGCCCCCTGCGCACTCAGCTCCCGCGCCCTTGCGCGCTCGGCCCCTGCGCCCCCTGCGCACTCGGCCTCCACACCCTTGCGCGTTCGGCCCCCGCGCCCCTGCGCACTCGGCCCCCGTGCCCTTGCCCGCTTGGCCCCTGCGCCCCCCTGCGCACTCGGCCCCCGCGCCCTTGCGCGCTCGGCCCCTGCACCCCTTGCGCACTCGGCCCCCGCGCCCTTGCGCTTGGACCCCGCGCCCCCTGCGCACTTGGACCCCGCGCCCTCTGCGCGCTTGGCTCCCCGCGCCCCTTAGCACGCTGCGACCGTTCCCGAGCGCGTCTCTTGGCGCCGTTTGCCCGAGCCCCTTGCCTGGCACACCCTGTGCCATGGCTTCTCCCCCTGACCCTTGGTGTTCCCCTTGGTCCTTGATTTTTCTCTTGTTGATTTTGCTCTCTGAGATCTTGATGCCAACAGTACGACTTGACTAGACCCGACACGCCTTGACACAATTTTCTGTGTTTTTAATTTATTGCTTGCATTCTCTGATTTTGGCAGTAACTTGTTGGTTGCTTGTAACTTGTGACTTTTTAACTTGTAACCTGCGACCTGTAATTAATCCCCTGTAACTTGATATCTTGATAGTGGCCGCCTCGGCGCACTCTTGACTTGACTCGACTTGATAACTGGTCGTACTTGACTTGTCCTGACATCGTGGATGTTCTTTCTTGTTGCTTTGTGCAAATCTACTTGTCTTGTCTTGTATCATGTCTAGGACGTGACTTCCTGGGCACCACGGCCAGGGACTCATACTAAATTTTATTAGGCTAATGATTTGATCAAACTAGAACATGGAAAATTTCCAGTCATAAGCAAATCTCGTTATCTGGGCGCTTTAATAGACTTGTACCTTGCCGACGAGTATACACATTTCCAGCACACTGTCATGTATTGCACCTCTAAGTCACCTAAGGGTATATCGTCTCATGGGTGATGTACCCAACCATACTCTAAACCCGCGGAAGGATAACTAGATAGTCTGCAGGGCTTGGGACTGGGAAATTCTCATTGCATCTTGTTAGTAATTAGGCTTGTGATAACCCTAGTTAGTTAAAGTAGTAAGCCGTAGTAATTGCTTGGCCGCTTGTGAATGGATGTTGTCTAGCCCTATCTAAGTCTTGTCTAGTCCCAGTACCTGGTTCCTCCCGAACATATTTGTTTTACTTGTCTTAACAATAAATGGATAGAGACAAGTGCTATTCTGGCGAAGGGTTACAACCCCGGTCCTTGTTTAGTTTACGAATTGTAATCTGGCTCCCGAAATGGCTCCATGTTCCTAGTCGTTTATTGTCCTGCTGTACTTTTATTACCTGTACTTTCTTCTATTTTCTTATGATTCTGATATGCTGGCTTTTGTCCTTATTTTGTGGCCTCCTTTGTGGCACTTGCTCTTTCTGGGGTTTGACCCAGCTGGTTTTGTGTGGCCAGATTTCGGAGCTGCTCCCGAGGATCTACCGAACTTCCAGCCCAATGGTGGCGACTAGAAGGAACCCGGGCTACGAGTGGGTTCTTCTTCCATTTTGTTTCACTCACTCCGTTGTAAATTATTCTTTTGAGGCGTTTAGCCGACGAGCACCTGTTAGCTCGATGCACATTTACTTACTGCCTGCCTACGGGCTGTAAGCATGATTAACAAATCCTAGGGTTGATCATATATGACTTAACTCTTGCTAGTCCTCACATTTTGTATGACTAGCTTCATAATTAACTGAATATGTAATATTTGGGATGCCTTTTATTGTATATTTGGTGATCTAACATCTTGTAACTATATTACTTGTTTGAGATTGAGACAATAGGTTGGACCTTAAGAGACCGTTGGCTTGTAGTAAACCCTCATATCTAGACAGCCGTGACCGTATAGCGAGGTGGATTTTATTTCAATATACGTAGCTGGCTATGTACGCTCCCGCTCTCCAGTATTCTGGTTCTGGGGCGTCATATGGTTTAAGTGGTGGCCCATGCAGGTCTTGGCATTCAAGATATGTGAGGGTTTACCGGATAGATATCTCAATCAGTACTCGTCTTTGATCTCCATTCATATCCTCTGAATCTCTAGATTTTTGCCTTGATCATGTGCTTGTATCGTTGATCTGTCCTGGTCCTTCCTTATTGTTTTCCTTATGTCGTCTTCTTCAGCGGCACTGTACCTGACCCCGCCGATCAATAAGGTGGAGCACTTCCCGTGGACCAGCAACCCGGAGATCAAGCCCAGCATTCCGGAGTAGCCTCCAGAGTTGTACCTCCCGGAGGAGAGCCCCCAGTTCGGCCCGTCCAGCCTGCAGAGCCTGACGATGGCACCTTGGTAGGTCTCATCAGGACGTTGATAGCTTCCCAGGATCGTAGAGGAAACGCCTTGCACCAGACAGTTGAAGATGCCTTGAACAGAGGCGGTCACCCAGGGAACAGTGCGGCCAACAGCTTCAAGCGCCTGAACCCTCCATTCTTCGACGGCAGTGAAGATACAATTGCCGCGGACGCTTGGCTTCAGGATACCGAGGTCATTCTAGAAGCAGCCAGGACACCTGAGAATGAGAAGGTGGCGGTGGTACGCCTACGGTTGTTAGACTTGGCTCGCAGTTGGTGGGCAGCACAAGCCATGGGATTAGTGGCACCCATTGCTTGGGCGATGTTTAGAGAAAGATTCCAGACAAAGTATTTTGATACTGTGGCTCGGTACGACCTACAGACGAGATTTACCAACTTGAAGCAAGGAGGCAGAACGGTTGACGGTTATGCATCTGAGTTTTCTAGACTCAGTAGGTTTGCCTCCACCTTGGTGGCGACCGAGTTTGATAGGGTCCAGCGGTTCCAGCAGGGACTGC
Organism: Iris pallida; assembly: GCA_029216955.1. NCBI lineage: Eukaryota > Viridiplantae > Streptophyta > Magnoliopsida > Asparagales > Iridaceae > Iris > Iris pallida. Next base: position 30,766,488 of record JANAVB010011199.1, read on the forward strand.
ATTTGGAAATCTTGTTGGCGGTTGAGCAGTTCGAGCACCAGACGTTCGATGCAATTTTGAGAGCAGCTAGGAGGCATGAGTACACCTCCCAGAGGATCGTGGATAGGACCGGAGGTAGGAAGCGGTACCACAGTCAGATGAACCAATCATCAGCTCCAGCCCCGACAGCTAGGAGTTTGACTATTGGAACTCCGAGGCGGGTGGCCTCAGTGACGTCGGTTCAACATACAACCCCAGCGTACCTACAGTAGCAGAAGCAAAAGCAAACTTCCGCGATGGGATGTTCTCATTGTGGGAAGCCAGGGCACGTGGTGACAGATTGTCGCAGGGCACAGGGATTGTGCCTGACGTGTGGAGCGACAGATCACAAGATAGGAGCCTGCCCGAATAGGGGTAGTTCGTCCTCTTCCAACCTAACCAGTCCATCGGTTAGGGGACCAGCACCTATGCAGCAGCAGCAGTATCCGAGGCCCTTGTTGCCTCAGGCCCAGGCATTTCATCAGCAGAACCAGCAGCAGTATACCCAAGCCCAAGTGCAGAACAGGCAAAAAGGTTTCCAGCAGAGGGGACCCGTAGCTAGAGGACAAGGTCAGGCCATGATGATGACTATGGAAGAAGAAGTTGTACCAGGTGAGGTAGTGGCAGGTACTATTCTCGTCAACTCCTCTCCAGCATCGATATTATTTGATTCTGGTACATCGCATTCATTCATGTCTGCACGATTCGCGACACGGATAGGATTGGAGCCCGAGTCATTATCAGTAAGGCTCAATATACTTACTGGTAATGGTCTTGTGGGAGTAGATCGAGTATTTTCCTCGTGTCGGATCATAATTAGCGGTAGAGAGTTCCCCGCTAGATTCATAGAATTCCCTATGGCAGACTATGATGTAGTCTTAGGCATGGATTGGTTAAGGAACCAGCATGCTAGGATAGACTGCCATGTTGGCAGGGTTATCTTTAGTATTCCAGGTGAGCCAGAGTTTTTATTTTCCAGAGGCGCAGTAGAACCATCTTCCCCAGTATTGCGGATGGCCGTAGCAGCAGTACAGTTACCCAGGATAGTTGAAGAGTTTCCAGATGTCTTCCCAGAAGAACTTCCAGGGATGCCGCCAGAGCTAGAGATCGAGTTCACTATAGACTTGATCCCCGGGACAGCACCAGTATCAGAGCGAGTCTACAGAATGATGCCTTCAGAGTTGGAGATTTTGTACAAGATGATTGAAGAACTGAGGACCAAGGGATTCATTCGTACAAGTGGATCGCCTTGGGGAGCCCCGATGCTTCTTATGAAAAAGAAGGATGGTACGTCCAAGTTATGTGTAGATTATCGTGCCTTGAACTCAGTGACAATCAAGAACAGATACCCTCTTCCGAGGATAGATGACTTGTTTGATCAACTCAAAGGGGCTTCAGTATTTTCGAAGATAGACTTGCGGTCAGGATACCACCAGATCAGAGTCAGAGAGCAGGACATCCCGAAGACAGCGTTTAGATCGAGATATGGGCAGTGAGAGTTCCTTATTATGCCCTTTGGAGCGACCAATGCGCCGGCTGTATTCATGGACCTCATGAATCGCATTTTCATGCCTTACTTGGATCAGTTCATGATCATGTTCCTAGATGATATCCTGGTCTACAGCAAGAGCGAAGCGGAGCATGAGCAGCATCTCAGAATCGTCCTTCAGACGCTTAGAGAGCATCAGTTGTACGCCAAGTTTAGTAAATGTGAGTTCTGGCTCGATCACATTTCGTACTTGGGTCACATCATTACTCGAGGAGGAGTAGAAGTAGATCCCCAGAAGATTGTGACTATCAAGACATGGCCAGTACCTAGTTCAGCGGCAGAGGTTCACAGCTTTCTTGGATTGGCCGGCTACTACCGACGATTCATTTTAGATTTTGTAAGGATATCGGCGCCGATGACCCAGTTGACCCACAAGGATGTGCAGTTCACTTGGACATCAAAGTGCCAGGAATCATTTGAGAAGTTGAAGCGAGGTTTGATAACGGCTTCCATTCTCACACTTCCAGATGGGACCGGAGGATTCACAGTTTATTGCGACGCTTCAGGTAGAGAATTGGGATGTGTCTTGATGCAACATGGGAAGGTAATATCTTATGCCTCACGTTAACTTCGTGATCATGAGAAGAATTATCCGACCCACGACTTGGAACTGGCAGCAGTAGTGTTTGCACTTAAGCTTTGGCAGTACTACTTGTACGGAGATAGAGTGGAGATATTTACTGATCACAAGAGCCTAAAGTATGTTTTCACCCAGAAGGTCTTAATATGCGACAGAGGAGATGGCTCGAGCTACTGGTGCACTATGATGTGGACTTGCAATATCACCCTGGAAAGGCCAACGTTGTAGCAGATGCGTTGAGCCGGAGAGCCGGAATTTATTTCCTAACGGTGCAACCAGAATTATTGGCAGATCTTCAGAAGATGGGAATTGAAGTAGTTCTTCCTACCAACGTGGAGTTGATAGCCAGTCTACAGGTTCAGTCTAGCATAGTTGAGAGGATCCGGATGGCGCAGTCTACAGATTCCAAGCTTCAGTGACTCAGAGCAGAATATGAGGCAGGAAGAAGGCCAGAGTTATGCATTCATGAAGATGGTATACTTCGACACGGCACTCGTCTTTGTGTACCCAATAGAGATATTAGACAGGAGGTCATGACAGAAGCTCACAATTCACAGTATTCTATTCATTTCGGTGGTACGAAGATGTATAGGGATATTCGTCAGTATTTTTGGTAGAATGGCATGAAGAAGGAGACAGTCCAGTTTGTCTCTCGGTGTTTGGTTTGCCAGCAGGTTAAAGCTGAACATCAGAGGTCCGCTGGACTTCTTCAGCCCTTGCCGATTCCAGAATAGAAATGAGAGCATGTGACCATGGATTTTGTGACTGGATTGCCTAGATCCCTAGCTGGTAGAGATGCTATTTGGGTCATAGTTGACAGGCTCACGAAGGTGGCTCATTTTCTTCCATTCAGAGTTGGGCAGTCTACGGCTCAGCTAGCAGAGATGTACCTCAGGCAGATTGTCAGGCTTCACGGGGTGCCCATCAGTATCACCTCGAACAGGGATTCAAGATTCATATCACACTTTTGGCGTAGCCTGCAAGAGAGTTTGGGAACTCACCTTCAGTTTAGCTCAGCTTATCATTTGCAGACCGATGGTCAGTCAGAGCGCACAATCCAGATACTTGAAGATATGTTGAGATGTTGTACCCTTGACTTCGGTGGTTCATGGGAGGATCACCTGCACCTGGTAGAATTCTCGTATAATAATAGTTTCCAGACTAGTATTCAGATGGCCCCGTTCGAGGCACTGTATGGTAGAAAGTACAGATCTCCGTTAGCATGGGACAATGTCGGAGAGAGGCAGATGCTCGGTCCAGAAATGATTACCCAGACAGTTGAAGCAATCAGAAAGGTCAGTGATCATCTTCGAGTTGCCCAAGATCGCCAGCGACATTGGGCCGATGTCCATCGGCGTCCCTTAGAGTTTGCTATCGGCGACCATGTATTCCTTAGGATCTCGTCTAACCGCGGCGTCATTCGCTTTGGCTTGCGGAGAAAGCTTAGTCCTAGGTATATAGGGCCGTTTGATATCCTGGAGCGAGTAGGAGATGTATCCGATCGTCTTACTCTTTCGACGTCGCTAAGTGAGGTGCATGATGTATTCTATGTGTCCCAATTACGACGGTATATCCCGGACCCGAGCCATATCCTAGACCATTCGGAATTAGTTGTTAGTACCAACCTTTCGTATGAGGAGAGGCCCGTGTCTATATTGGACCGGAGGGAGAAGATACTCAAGAACAAGACTATTAGCTTAGTCCGTGTTGCTTGGGGTCATCACTCTCTAGGTGAGTCAACGTGGGAGCGTGAGGACGACATCCGATCGCGATATCCCGACTTGTTTGACTCGTAAGGTATAATATCTTCCTTATGCCTTATGCTTTCCATCCCTTACTTGCATGTATGATTGTATGATTGAACTGCTTAGTGTAGTTGTTGGTGCTTAGTGTAGCTTGCCGTAGCAGTCTCTAGCTCCTTGATTAAATTTTGAGGACGGAATTTTTTTAAGGTGGATAGAATTGTCACCCTCATTTTCCGTATTTCGTATTTATACTCGTAGTTGGATTTTGGCATGTATTTTTATTTTTTTCGACTTGAGGAATTTTGGGTTTTCTCGTATTTTGGGTTTCGGCTCGACTCGGTTTTTAGTTGGGATGGTTTGATTTTAAACCCAATGGGACACTTTAACCTATACTCCACCCTCATTCCACCACAACCACCCTCATTAAAGCCCCACCAACCATTCTCTCTCCTCATTACTTCCCCCATTAATTTCTAACTCCTTCTTCTTCTTCCTTCTTCCACACAACACCCCACCCATAGACAAGTGCATCTTACTACCACATGAAGACCAAATTTTATTTGTCTATTAGCTTAATTAGATGATTTGGAACAACATTAGAACTTGACATTTTTGGATTTGGAGCTTGGATTCTCCTAGATCTAAGTTTCTACCATTTTCGGAATTTTTTGGGTTTGATCTACCAAACTTGGATTTTTGCTTGATTGAATGCTTCTATGTTGTAGAGAATTGAATTTTACACAAGTTAGACTCTTGAAAATTCGGATTTCGTATTTTATGGACCTAGTTGTGATGTTCCAAAGTTTATAGGCCATTAGAGTTCTTTCTCTCAGCTTGAGGAGGAAGAAGACCCCTCATAGCCGTGCTGTTTAGCGCGGGGTTGCTTCCCCTGCGCCGTGCCCTTTGGCGCTGGCTGCTGACCCGTTGGCGCGCGTGCTCCTTAGCGCGCTGCTGCCCCCGCCCGATTGCGCTGAGCCCCGCTCACTGCGCGCCTCGCTGGCCGTGCGCCTTGCTGGTCGCGTGCCTTGCTTGCCGCGTGCCCCCTGCGCACTCGGCCCCCGCGCCCTTGCGTGCTCGGCCCCTGCGCACTCGGCCCCTGCACCCTTGCGCGCTCGGCCCCCGCGCCCCTGCGCACTCGGCCCCCGCGCCCTTGCGCGCTCGGCCCCTGCGCCCCCTGCGCACTCGACCCCCGTGCCTTTGCACGCTCGGACCCCGCACCCCTGCGCGCTCGGCCCCCGCGCCCCCTGCGCGCTTGGACCCCGCGCCCCCTGCGCTTGGCTCCCCGCGCCCCTTGGCGCGCTGCGACCGTTTTCGATCGCGTCTCTTGGCACCGTTTGCCGGAGCCCCTTGCCTGGCACACCCTGTGCCATGGCTTCCCCCCCTGACCCTTGGTGTTCCCCTTGGTCCTCGATTTTTCTCTTGCTGATTTTGCTCTCTGAGATCTTGATGCCCACAGCACGACTTGACTAGACCCGACACGCCTTGACACGATTTTCTGTGTTTTTAATTTATTGCTAGCATTCTCTGATTTTGGCAGTAACTTATTGGGTGCTTGTAATTTGTGGCTTTTTAACTTGTAACCTACGACCTGTAATTAATCCCCTGTAACTTGATATATTGATAGTGGCCGCCTCGGCACACTCTTGACTTGACTCGACTTGATAACTGGTCGTACTTGACTTGCCCTAACACCATGGGTGTTCTTTCTTGTTGCATTGTGCAAATATACTTGTCTTCTCTTACATCATGTCTAGGACGTGACTCCCTGGGCACCACGGCCAAGGACTCATACTAAATTAGATTAGGCTAATGATTAGATCAAACTAGAACATGGAAAATTTCCAGTCACAAGCAAATCTTGTTATCTGGGCGCTTTAATGGACTTGTAGCTTGCCGACGAGTAGAGCACATTTCCAGTACACTGTCATGTGTTGCACCTCTAAGTCACCTAAGGGTATATCGTCTCATGGGCGATGTACCCAACCATACTCTCAACCCGCGGAAGGATAACTAGATAGTCTGCAGGGCTTGGGACTGGGAAATTCTCATTGCAACTTGTTAGTAATTAGGCTTGTGATAACCCTAGTTAGTTAAAATAGTAAGCCGTAGTAATTGCTTGGCCGCTTGTGAATGCATGTTGTCTAGCCCTGTCTAAGTCTTGTATAGTCCCAGTACCTGGTTCCTCCCGAACATGTTTGTTTTACTTGTCTTAACAATAAATGGATAGAGACAAGTGCTATTCTGGCGAAGGATTACAACCCCGGTCCTTGTTTGGTTTACGGGTTGTAATCTGGCTCCCGGAATGGCTCCATGTCCTTAGTCGTTTATTGTCCTGCTGTACTTTTATTATCTGTACTTTCTTCTATTTTCTTATGATTCTGATATGCTAGCTTTTGTCCTTATTTGGTGGCCTCCTTTGTGGCACTTGCTCTTTCTGGGGTTTGACCCAGCTGGTTTTGTGTGGCCAAATTTTGGAGCAGCTTCCGAGGATATATCGAACTTCCAGCCCAATGGTGACGACTAGAAGGAACCCGGGCTACGAGTGGGTTCTTCTTCCATTTTGTTTCACTCACTCCGTTGTAAATTATTCGTTTGAGGCGTTTAGCCGACGAGCACCTGTTAGCTCGATGCACATTTACTTACTGTCTGCCTACGGGCTGTAAGCATGATTAACAAATCCTAGGGTTGATCATGTATGACTTAACTGTTGCTAGTCATCGTATTTTGTATGACTAGCTTCATGATCAACTGAATATGTAATATTTGGGACGCCTTTTATTGTATATTTGGTGATCTAACATCTTGTAACTATATTACTTGTTTGAGATTGAGACAATAGGCTGGACCTTAAGAGACCGTTGGCTTGTAGTAAACCCTCATATCTAGACAGCCGTGACCATATAGCGAGGTAGATTTTATTTCAATATACGTAGCTGGCTATGTACGCCCCCGCTCTCCAGTATTCTGGTTCTGGGGTGTCACACTGATGTGAGAGGGCCCTCCAAACCTGAATCGCGAGCTCCCCCTGACAGAAGATATGATCGATGGATTCACTCTTGCGCTCCGAGCAACAAATACATGCGGACGCAAGGCTAAACCCGATGGTGGTGAGGGTGTCATCGGTAGGCAATTTCTTGCAGAAGGCTCTCCAGAGAAGGAAGGACCACTTTTTGGGATACAGGTCTGCCAAAATGCGGCGATGGTAGGTACAGGCGTCCCTACGCTACGTACCGTACTTCTAGCCAACTTCATTGAAAAGTATCCGAAAGGTTCGGCCGACCACCTCAGCTTATCAGGCTCATCATCCAGTTTAAGGTTATTGCTTCGTATGCGCTCTTCAGCCTCTGCCCCTGTCCACTCTCTGATCTGGCACCAATTCCAATTATTCCTAGTGAAGTACCACAGGTCCTTGATCTTGCTGTTCCCTGGAGCAGCCATACGATTATTGAGCATGGAATCTCTCGCCTACCGTTTTAGGAATGCCTGGGATTTGCCATTACCCAGTTAGAGTTTGATCACCGGTTCGACAAGGGATCGCCCTACGAGGATCCGCCGCCAGGCGACAGATGATCGGCAATTAGAGATAGCCTGTGCCGGGTGAATATGCTTGAAGTACCTGGCCTTCATGAAATTGGCCCATAAACTCTGGCTCGTGCGGAGCTTCCACCACAGCTTCATAGAGAAGGCATCTACAATGTGGGATAGTTTGAAGAAGCCCAGACCTCCTTCTTCCGTGGGCCTAGCCATAGAATCCCAACTGGCCCAGTGATGTTTGTCGTGCCCGTCACTGTGACCCCAAAAGAAATTGCTAAAAATGCTTTCCAACGGGTTTAAAACTTTCTTGGGAGGAGAGCAGGCAGCAAGGGTATATATAGGGATAGAGGTGAGCACGTGCTTGATGAGAATTATCTTGTCCCCCGGCGATAAGGTAGCGTTATGCCACCCCTCAAGTTTTTTCCTGATCTTGGAGATGAGCTCATCCAATATGGCGGTGTTCGATCTCCCGTACATGAGGGGGCACCCCAGGTTTTTGAAAGCGGGTTGTTTGAATGAGAATGAGGTGATATTGGATAGATTGATAGCATGCTCTCTCTTGATGTTGTGGTGGGCGTATATAACGCTCTTAGCGGTGTTGACCTTTTGACCAGAGCATCTGGAGTATTTCATGAGCGAGTTGTGGACCACCTCCACCAACCCAACATCCCCTGAGGAGAAGATAAGAATTTCATCAGCATAGGCCAGATGAGTAATGATAGGACACCCGCTGACCGTTTGGAAATGTTGGAAGTTCGGGGTTCTGGTCATGCTGTTCAGCTGTCTGCTCAGAGCGTCGGCTGCTATGATAAAGACGATGGACGATAAGGGATCTCCTTGTCTGACACCGCGGCTGGCTTTGAAGAAGCCTTCCGATTGTCCGTTGATAACCGTGGAGAACCATGAGTTGCTAATCGATCTCCAAATAATATTGGTCCATGTTTCTGAGAATCCAAATGCCCTGAAAACCCAGATCATGAATTTCCAGTCAAGTCTATCATATACTTTCTCCATGTCCAGTTTGATGGCGATGTCCCCCCCCCCCCGCCGAGAGTTTTATGTATGTAATTAACTCGTGAGCCAACATGATATTATCCTGAATGTTTCTACCCTTGACAAAGCCACTCTGCTCCTCAGAGATAATCTTGGGAAGAATATCTGACATGTGCGACGCGATAATTTTGGAGATGATCTTGTTGGTGAATGTGCAGAGGCTGATGGGCCGAAAGTCCCGAAACGTCTCTGGGTTATCTTTTTTAGGAATAAGGATTAGGTTGGTGCTCAAAATAGTTCTAGGGTAAGTCACTCATTGGAAGAATGCCGTAACCGCCTCATGAATGTCTTTTTTGATGATATCCCAGCTGACCCTGAAGAATATGCCTATAAATCCGTCTGGGCCAGGCACGCTATGAGCATCAAGAGCCCAAACCGCTTCTTTACTTCTTGTTCGGATGGAAGAAGTTCCAGCTGGTTGTTGTCGGTGTCGTCGATAAGGTGGAGATCTCAGCAAGGAGGGAGTTGTCTCTGTGAACCATATCTTTGGTGAACAATTTGGAGTAGAAGTTGGCAGCTTCCCTTTGGATGCCCCTTTGGTCTATGAAAATGTTGCCTAAGTCAGCTGCAATCTGATGAAGGGTGAGTTTTTGTCTGCGGCCGTTGACGCAAGCGTGGAAGTAGCTCAAGTTTTTGTCCCCCTTACTATCCCATTTAAGCCTCGCTTTTTATTTCCAGAAGTCAGTCTCAACCTTCTCCCAAAATTTGAGGATGGCTTTGGTGAGGTTCAGAGCCGCTCTAGCCTCCGGAGATCGATCAGTTACGACTAGAGCTTCGGCTCGAGTGACGTCATCCTCGGCAATCTGGACCGCCTGAAAAATGTCCTCGAACGCCTGTCTACTCCAAGCCGAGAGAGCCTGTCGCGTGGTTTTGAGTTTATTGGCAACACGAATAAGAGGGTCGTTGGAGTTCTCATTGGCCCAGGCCTCCTTAACCATACGCTTGAACTGGGGGGTGAGTGGTCCATAGGTGAAGGAAGCGGAAGTTTTTTTTGATCCTGGCCGCTTTGCTTTTCACTTCAACCAGCAGAGGGGCGTGATTTGATTCGATGGTGTTGAGATGGTGAAGTTTGGATGAGAATTCGGTATCCTGCAAAGGGCGTTAGAGAGACCTCTATCCAGCCGGGAGTATTGCTGCAGGTCGACTTCCTGCATGTTGCACCATGTGAAGGCGCTGCCAGAGAACTGAAGGGGTTGGAGATGAGCGTTGAAAATGAAGTTGTTGAAATCCATCATGGCTGAGTGGGGCGGAGGTCGCCCGCCGATTTTCTCCTCTCTGCAGGTGATAGCATTAAAATCTCCGATACAGAGCCAAGGGGTGTTGCAGTGACCGCGTTGAACGCCTACAAGTTTGCTCCAGAGCTGCTTGCGCTCTCCTATATCACAGCTGCCATGAACGGCATATAGAATGGCCCACTTGGGTATAAGAGGATGTTCTACCCAGCACGAGAGAGCCTGTTTCGAGTCCTATATGACTCCGATTCTGACTGCCGACGAACAGAGAATCCAGATGCCATGTCTTCCAGCTATGGCTAGTTTAAAGCCTAACTGCAACTTAATGGCCTTAATTTTCTTGGGAGAGATTTTAGGTTCTATGATGATAAGGATTTCGATCTTGTGGATTTTGTTGAGGCTAGAAAGACGCCTCATGGTTGGTTTGTTAGACAGGCCACGAACATATATATATATATATATATATATATATATATATATATATATATATATATATAAGCAAATGTAAGTCGGTTAACTTACTTCGTAGGCCCGTCGGCCATATCACCATATTCGTCGCATCCAGAGGAGCGCATAGAGGATCATCTCGTTACAAGTATGGATCTTCAACAGGAGCGACCTCGATCATCTCCTCCATGTCCCCATGGTAGCGGTAGTGAGAGGAATTCTAGACTCAGGAGTAGTCGTCTACAGTTTGGAATTATTTTTTCTAGGAGTAGTGCCATATAGGGATGAGTCAGTCGGATATGCGGTCGCTCGATATAGTGGAGTGCTGGAAGATGAGGGTTTCGACCTAATATCGAGTTCTAGAGATAATCTGGAAGATAGATCAGCTGTACCGGAGGAATTCTACCTAGTACCGGTGGAATTTTGTCAATATTGGACCATCGTTGGCCGGATCCACGTCACCATATCATACCTGTGAACAACATATGATGATCGGAGAAATGCACACGTATATAATATGATTAAAGTGAAATAACCTAAGAAAATATAATTTGAAGCATCAAGTTTAAATGGATAACAATACAAGTGCTTAGGTTACACTTTTGCATTCTATATTATGTTACAAGTGAAATTTAATTTCAATCCTCATCTTAAAATTCTTTTTTTTTGTGTTCCTCTTTCTCTTCCTCCTCATTTTCACTTTTATTTATTTCGTCTTCCTCTTCTAACTTCTTCCATAGAGTCCACATCTATGTTATTTGTTAAAAAAAGTAGCTCTTCCTCCTGATAGGATATTTTGTTAACCTTGAAGGTATTTCTAGATTTAGTCTTGTAAACTGGCCACTAATCTGACCGTAATGTTCTACGCATAGGATAACTTGTGAGTTACACGAGCTGAGCCTGACTTGATAGGATGAACAGTTCATAGCCTTGATATCTTCACCAACATTTTATATCCACAGGTCCGTGCTTGCAATTTTCTATGCTTGGACTTGGATATGATCGAACCAGTCACACTTAAATAACACGATCTTAGCAGGCTTTGGACTGTAGTTACATGTCAACCCTACAATTTCTTGTAAGATGCCAAAGAAATTATTATATGTATCGACGACTTTGTAGTTTGAGAAATTAATATACATACAACTACTTTTTTATGGAATCGAGATCCAAGATGCTGTCTCTGATCTACATATTTGTTGTTTAGAACCAAAATCCATTCACATAATAGCTTAGGCAGATTTTAACGACATAAATTGACCTTGGCAAATGTTCTAATCGATTCATTCTCAAGTACTTGGTCTGGTTAATCAACGTAAAGTACCAAAGAAACGACATTAGGTTCAATATTACGTGAAATATCGTACTTGAGCATATACAACTAAATTACCGAGCTGCTTACATATGTGCTCAACGAAGAAGGAAAGCACCATCTCATTTCTTATTCTACTTCTTCATCTGTTATGTATGGTCTACTCAACCTCACTTCCTCATTAAAATGTTGAAAAAGCACGAAATAACGACCAATTATGTAATAACATTAACGTATATACTCAATTAAGATGACGAGATGTTAACGTACTAATTACTTAACTTTCGAGCTTCTCCACTTCATCATTATCACAATTGAGTAATATATACAAGTGAGCATCCTTTAGCTCATTTTTATTCGGATATATCTTCTTCATTTTTCTAAAGTCATTCGCAAAAGTATTAAATACTTTCAGTATTGCATCATTAGGTTCCGGTATCCATCATTGTTTCTTGGGACTCTCGTACGATTAGTAGTGACCTGAGGCTGAATACATTAAAGAAAAGTTTGAAATATCCTCAAGAACATAAGTTTCACAAATAGAATCCCCAACCCAAATCTTATTTGTCACTTTTTTTTTAGATGGTGAATATATCGCTCAAACGGGTACATCCATCGATAACTGATGGGTCTACCAATACGTGCCTCATAGGAAAGATGAATTAGTAAATGCTTCATAGTCAAAGAATCATGGAATTAGGAACACCCGTTCGAGCTTGCAAAATGTTACCGTAATATCCTTCTTTTACTTTTTTGGATGATCGATGAGCAGAAGTAGAATACAGATCTATGAAGAATATGCTAAGCTCTGTCAATATATCCCAAATGGCCAGCGGTAAGAATTCCTGAATGTAATAGGACTTAAGCTATCCATGAATATGTGACAGTCATGGCTCTTCATATCCGTCAGTTTATTCTCCTTAAGATCGACGAATCTTCTCAGATTCGACACATACCCATATGGAGATTTTACGCCTTGAATCCACTTGTAAAGTCTTTATTTATCCTCCTTGTCTAGTGAAAATATTATCTTAGGCTGCTTATACTTCCCATTGCCTTCTTCTATCAAATGCAAAGAAGGTCGTCTATAGATATCTTCCAAGTCAAGCCCGGCCTTCTGTCTTTTATCTTTTCCTTAACATCTATAAAAATATTAATTATGTTGTAAACACATTCTTGTCAATATGCATGACATCAAGGCAAATTGGTGCTCCAATATGGTGGTTTCCAGAGTATACTCTTTTTCGTCCAGTTATGAGTATGGTCGAATCCATCACATTTGTACACCTTTGGAGGCTATTCGATAGCACTTAGTATATCTTTACCTCTTTCTAAATCATGTCTCTAGGCCACCTTGCTGGTGGATCGACCATATTCACAACATTGCCGCGTAAAGCATTCTTGTTTTTCCTGAGCGGATGATCTTTTGGTAGAAATTGTCAATGACAATCAAATAAGCATAGGTTGCCTAAATTTTTTTTAAAATGAAAAAGCCTTACTACGGTCCATATAATATGAACATGAGAGAAGACCATGTGCGCGCTACCTCGATAATATGACATGGGACACAAAGTCAATAATGGTCCACATAAGTGTTGCCCTCATCTAAAAGTTCTGCTTCCTAGACACATCATACATGTTGGCACCTATTTTCTACAACTGATTCAACTCATCTATCAACGACTGTAAGTAAACATTGATGTTCCTTTTTGGCTTATTTGGACCCGAAATGATGACAATTTTGAATATTTATGGAGTCTTTATGTATATACAAGGAGGTAGGTTGCATGTAGTAATAATCGCAGGCCTACACGAATATTGGGAGCCTAAAAGTCCGAATAGGGTAAAGCCATCAGAGGAGAGGCCCAAGGTGACATCCTACAAATCTGCTACAAAATCAGGATAATCTTGATCAAAGTGCTTCCATGTCTCACCATCGGATGGATGATCCAAGACTCCTTCGGTACGTTCCTACCACTGCCAACTCATGTTTTGGTAGTCTCCTTTACCATAGATAACATCTGCAACCTTGGTGTCAAAGGCAAGTAGTGCATCGAATATTTTAACTTCCTTGCAGCGACAGTCCTCCCTATATCATTTGTCTTGTAGCGATCAGCTCCACATTATCTTCTCGTGTCTTCATTCTTATCATTTTTCTAGTACAACATGCACCCGCGACATGCATCAATTTTCTCTTATCCCAGCCATAACAATCTCACCATTCATCGGTAGAAGTATGTAGAAAACCTTACACCTTCTAGCAAGATCTCTATAATCAACTCAATAAGCCGATTGTAGCATTCCTGTGACATGTTAAAATCAGACATGATACTTAGTAGTCTTGTAACCTCCAATAATGAATGATCCTCACAACTAGGGTATAAGGGAGTCCTCTTATTCTCCAGTAACTTTGTGAAGGCTGCAACCTCAATATTCGATGTCTCCTCTGCATCATGATTGTCTAGATCGAAACTAGGACCCATGGATCAAATCAATGTTTAGAGTTATGTCATTGTAATCAGAATAACTATAGGCATTCATATACGTCTCCATATAAGGCTCTAATTCCTATTCTAATCCGAAAAGCTCTCCATGTAAGGTCTATTGATAGTAATTTGATGTGAATCCCTTTGAGTACAGATGAAATGTCATAATATCTTTTTTATGGTATTTGATATTGTGATATCTCACACATGGACACTTAATTTTGGTGTTGTCCATGTATTGGGGTCATGCCTTGGCAAACTAGAGGAATGCATCTACCCCTTGCATAAATTCTTCTCTTACACTGCATATGTCCTCTGGATGATGGTTGTATATACACGAACAATACCTCAAGTGGTAATTCATATCCATTTTCAGATACTTCTACAAAAAAGATACACATTGTTGAGTATGGGTAGTACATAAAATATCTATCAAAATATAATTATTCAATTATCAACTAGGTATCGATCGAATCATGTTATTATACTAATACACACATAAATCAATATATGTTAATGACGCGGTATCGATATCGATTATTAAACCCCAAACACTTTATTTACCCATACAATGAGTGGCTCACAATAATAACCAAACATCATTACATTCTTGCATACATTACTTAGGAGCATCGTAGTTCTCATGTGTAGTATCATAGTTATTGTCAAATATGTGTAGTATCTATTATTGAAGAACTAGAAGCATCCCGATAATGTAAAGCTAAGGCAAGTAATCAATTGCACACAAAAAAGAGTGTTGGATTATTGTATCATCATTGCCAAATGTGGATGGGGTGTGGGCATGCATAGGATCTTTTTATCCATTATTTGTATATATATGGATATTTTACTTTTTTGGTATTATCTCTTTTAATTATACATGTTGATTGTATAAAAATTAAGAAACATTTATGATGAAAATAGATATATATGGGTATCTGACTTTCATGGTCCACTTTAATTGGGATCGATCACTAAACTCCTGCAACACTTTATATCCGTGTAATAGGTTGCTCAGAATAACAACCAAATTTCGTTCCTTTATTTCTTACACTACAATATACACTCATACTTCTTCTCATACGTAGTGTCATAAGTTCTCATCTAGTTTGTGTTGTATCTATTATTGAACATAACTAGAAGCACCCCGACAATGTAAAGCTAAGACAAGTAATCAGTTGCACACTAGAAAAAAGCACTAGGTCATTGCATTATCATTACCAAGTGTGGAGGGATGGATATTTATAGGGTCAATTTATCCGATATTGTGGGAATGCTTTGCTTCCTTGTATTATATATCTTTTCATTATACATGTTGATTGCATAAAATCAATAAACATGTATAATGAAAAGAGATATAATATATGAAAGAAAGTATCCCCAGATTTATAAATATTAGACAAATTGAGATACAACGACATAAGAATGAATACCTACATTCGAAGTCAAATATATATGGGTATCTGGCTTTGATATTTCCCTTTAATTGGTATCAACCATTATATCTCATAATACTTTATACACATTTAATGTGTGGCTCAGAATAACATTATTTCGTTCCTTTCTTACTTATAAGACCTAGGACACTCGTACTTCTACTAATATGTAGTATCATAAGTTCTCATCATTTTTGTGTAGTATCTAATATTGGACAGATCTAGAAGCACCCCAATAATATAATGCTAAGATAAGTAATTAGTTGTAGAAAAATGAGTGTTGGATCTGAAGGCAACTCTATAAGGAGGGGTGAATATAGAGTGTACCATAATTACCCAACAAAAGTAAGGCTAAATATCAACTTGAAAATAATAACAACAAGCATGAAAAGTAATGGAGTAAGAAGTCACAAACGCAAACACTACGATATTTATTGGTGTCCCTCCTGGAGGAATAAACCAGTCCCAAGTACTCTTGTCCAGTGTTAATCCACAAATAGCGTACAACACAAGCTTTAATATGAAGGCTTGCCGACTTCTTACAACCACAAGCTTTGATCCGAAGAGCTTGCCGACTTCAACACTTTGTGAAAAGCAAACTTGGAACTTTTCTAAGTAACCACAACTCAAACAACTTCTAACCGAATGCCGCACTTAGACACTTAGAAAGCTTTAGGAAGTTGTTTCTTAGAGATGGAAAAGATTGAGCTTAGATGATATCTCAAATGAATATATGAAAGTAAGAGAAAATGAATGAGATTGAGCTGTTGTGTGAATAATATGTAATTCAACTCTATTTATTAGCATTTTGTCAATCGAGTTGGGGTAGAATTCGGTTCCAAAATGTTCAAAAGTTCGAACATTGGTGTCTCGTCTTCAGAAGACCGAGCAAATTAGTTTTTGTTTTTGAATGACTGAGTTCGGTCCGAGTTCGACCAGGGACCGAAATGTGGCCGAGTTTTATCACTAAAATTCCAAAATGTTGGGTTCAGGAAATTTTATGGACTTTTGGTTAGTTTTGAACTAGTTTTTGGGTAGGTTTATTTGAATGGACTTGAGTGACATCTAGTTGCCAAGTGTGACTTGATTTACATATGGCCTAGACTCAAATAAATTGAAAAATACATAACAAATTGTAAAGAAGTAGATACAAACTTCAGAGCAATTTTCTTAACATAACAACAGTGACTTCGTAGCAATCTTGTTTCAGTTGCGATATATCGAATCAAGGTTTAGTTACGTATCAAAATCGAGTTAGCTGACCAATTTGACAATAATCTCTCCCATTTTGATAATTGACAAACTAGGAACAACTATATAGCTCCCCTACAATCTATTGATCGAAGAGATACTGAGTTTCAGCAAGTACATCTTCTCTCATTATCATCACTTCTTCCCATTTGTTATTTCATCGATATGATAAGCTTCCCCGTAAATTGTAAGCAGTATACAAAACAATGGAATACAAAAGTGAAGCAATATAACATATAAAGACTAGTAATCATCCAACCTAACCTAGTAGCACATAAACATGATTTGATACTCTTGCTAATCATAGTCGGGCACAAAAAGGCCCAAAAAAAAGTATTCCATACTAAGTAAACTCAAATCTTTAACATAGAATCTCCAAAATAAAATAAATACAAGATAATGAATAGTGTTAAATAAATATAACAACATGATAGTGCATAATCTGGAAAAAAAAACTACATGGTAGTGCATAGTCTGAAGAATAACAACATTATATAAGAACATCACAACCAACATCTAACTAAACTAAAACTCCAAACCAAAGTAGAGAAGCAACTATGGATCATCACCGGGACGATGATCATCAACAGTCCAATCCGGATCATAGAGAGCAACATGGTCAAAATATATCTATACATAGGGTGCACGACTAGGATCACGTGACATAAGGATTGGTCCAGCTGGATGCTGAGACACGTTGTACTGAATATCAACAAGGGTGTTGCCGATAGCATATGGCTGAAGAGTGGAACGATACTCCAAATTTGTGAAAATATGTTACTCTCGGTTCTGAAACAAAAAAGAAGTAGAAAGAACCCTAGTATAGGTCGGATTAGAAGTTAAAAAACTAGGTCTAAATTCTTACTAAAATCTAGAAACAAGGGGAGCAACTTCGGTCCTAGACTGAGTTCGGCCCGAATTTGGTTCCTATGATTTTATAACTAAATAATATTTGTAACTAACATTTAACAAATATCATTTGTAAAGTGTTGATCACCTTGGATTAACTGTAGGGGTCAGTTCCCAGCTAGCGGTGGTCTGAAGACACTTAAATATCCTGTTGTTTTGGGCTATTTACACCCATATGATAGAAGGACCCTTTTGGCATGTACCCAAAAAATCTTTACTTTAGCAAACTATAAAATTTAAAGAATAAGTGCAGTATCATTATGTAGCATCAAAATCTAGAATACCTAATTCTTGACAAATGGAATTGGCTAGGGATTTAGTAAAGTTGTCTGCTAGCTGATGTTATGTGTCGATAAAAGGTAAATCAATATCTCCATGTAATTGATGATCATGTAAGATTGATGTCTAATTTCTATATGTTTAGTACGGGAGTGGAATATTGGATTCTTTGTGAGATAGTACTAGTGTTATCATAGTATATAGAAATGTGCTTATAACAAAGATTATAGTCTTGTAAGATTTGTTTCATCAAAAAAAGTTGTTCACAACAACATCTTACAACTATGTAGTCAGCTTCAGTAGTTGATAATGCAATAGAATTTTATTTATAACTGAACTAGGAGACTAATGCTTTTCTCAAGAAATGATAAGTATTGCTCGTACTTTTTCGATCAACCTTGCAACCCACAAAGCCAACATCTAAATAACCAATAAGGTCAAATGATACAGTTTGTACCACAAGTCGATTATCAAAGTTTCTTTAAGGCATCGAAAGATACACTTAACTATTGGCAAATGTGATTCATTAGGGTTAGCTTGATATCTAGCACATAGGCAAACATTAAACATTATATCAGGACGACTAGTAGATAAATAAAGTAAACTATCAATCATACCTCGATACTTATGTATATCAACTGATTTTCCACTTTCATCAAGGTCAAGCTTTATAGTTGCAGACGTTGGAGTGACAATAGGTTTGATGTTGTCCATGTCATTTTAGCAGATTTTTGGTCTAATTAGCTTGATTGATGAAGGTTTCATGTGAATTATGTTTGATTTGCAATCCGAGAAAGAAGTTCAGTTCTCCCATCATGCTCATTTTAAATTCACTCTGCATGCACTTAACAAAATCTTTATAGAGTACCTCATTAGTAGAACCAAATATGATATCATCAACATAAATTTGCACTAATAAAAGAGTGCCATCATGCGTTTTTATAAAAAGTGTAATAGCAACTTTTTCGTTTGAAAAATCATTTTCAAGCAGAAATGACTAAGGCGATCATACCAAGCATATAGGGTTTGTTTGAGTCTATACAGAGCCTTTTGTAACTTGTAAACATGATTTGAAAATTTTAAAATCTTCAAACCAGGGTTCGTTCCACGAAAACTTCTTCTATGATAAAACTATTTAGAAAAACACTTTTTTACATTAATTTGAAAAAGATTAAAATTATAAAAACTAGCAAAAGCACAAAATGTAATGGACTCAAGTCACGCAACAGGAAGCGTATGTCTCGTCATAGTCAATGCCTTTTTCTTACCTTGAGTTACAAGACATGCTTTGTTACGTATGATTTGTCCATCCTTATTGAGTTTATTTCAGAATACCCGTCTGGTGCTAATAACAGAGTAACCACTAGGTTTAGGAACAAGTGTCCAAACTTAACTTCTCTCAAATTGGTTTAAGTTTTCTTGTATTATAGTAATCCAAAACTTATCAGTAAAAGCTTCCGCAGCATTCTTAGGTTCTATTGTGAAATAAAAGCTATATTTGTAATAACATCTTTATTTGCAGAATGAGTGCTTACTCCCTTTTATGACCAAATCTTCGGGATGGTCAGTCGTGAACTGCAATCTCTTGGGCAACTTTCCAGATAGCTTGCTGTATCTTTAGGGGCTTGGATATTGTTCCGATATCTTCATCGTCATTGTCACTCTGTACTTAATTGTTAAGTCCATTACATGTATAGATTCTTCAACAATCAAAGAGCATTTATTAAAAACTCTAAAACCATTAATCTTGGAAGCATAGCCAAGAAAGATTCCTTCACCATCTTTAGAATCAAAATTTTCCAAGTTGTCCTTAGTGTTCAAAATAAAACAATGACGACCAAAAAATTTAAAATAGCTGATTGTAGGAATTCTACCAAACCAAAGTTCGTAGGAAGTCTTCTTCAATATAGATGGAACAAGAACCTATTTAAAACGTGACATGATGTATTAACAGCTTTGCCCAAAAGTATTTTGGAAGATTGAATCGATTAAACATAACTCTAGACATATTGTGAAGAGTTCTATTCTTCCGTTTCATAACACCATTTGTTGAGGAGTTCATGGACAAGAAAATTCATATAAAACTTCTTTTGAATCACAATTTTTTTGAATTATGCATTTTCCAAATCGCATCCATCTTCAGATTCGAGAAATCATAAAGGCTTTTTTGTTTTGAAATTTTTAAAAAAAGTTACAAATTCAGAAAATGTCTCATTTTAATACGTAAGAAAAGAAATCCAAGTAAATCTTGAAAAGTTATCAACAATTACGACAACATATAACTTATCACCAAGACTGATGATTCTGCTAAGTCCAAATAAGTCCATGTATAATAGTTGAAAGGCTCTATAGATACTTACAACATTTATGGATTTATAGGAAGATCTCGTTGTTGTATTCTTTTCACAATCAACACAAGCCATATCCTTTTTAAAGGTAATTTTGGGCAAGACTTTTACCATCCTTATTGAGGATAACCTAGCAATAGTGTCCACGTTAGTATATCGTAGACGTATGTGCCATAATCAGCTTTCATCCTTGTTAGCATAAAGGCACTTATCTTGTCACTTCCAGTTTTCATAAATGAGGGTAAAATAGTCATTTTTATTTTCTGATATTTTGTGTTTATTTATTAATATTATTATTTAGGGATTAGTTAAGTCGGGTTCGATTTTCATCTCGTTCCGACTTGTGTTAGTGACCCGGATAGCTTAGACTCTAGTCGGGACCCAAGATTAGTTAGACATGGCCTACAAATACCACTAATTAGTCTAGTGTAATTAGGCTAATCCCACATGACTTAAATGGTTCAATTAGAGATTAGAACTTGACCCTTTTGACCCCAAACCCTCACATGACTTAGGTTGACCCAAAGGAGACCAAGGAGGGACATTTTGGACTTTTCAAAAGAGCCCAAGAGGGGCATATGGCCGGCCACTTAGGGTTGGGATTTCTCTCTCCATTTTATTTGGTAGTTGCCTCTTTTCCCTAATTTAGTTCTTCCCCAAAACTTGAGAGCTTCCCTCTAGGTTTTGATCTCTCAAACCCATCCAATCTCCCTCCATTTCACCTAATCTACCAAGAAGAAGGTGCTAGCAAGGCTTTGGAGCAAGGAGCAAGGAAGGGTGACTAATCTCAAGGAATTTTCGTGTCGGAGACGTGTCCACTTGAGAGTATCATTGGGATCCAACTCCCAATAGGTATAACCATCTCTCTATTTTGATTTTCCATCCATTTTAGATAGGTTTACATTCATTACGACCACCCCATGCATGAACCACCATTAGTTTTGGTTTAGAGGCTCTCATGAGTCCTCTCTAGGAAGTTAGGGTAGTTTTGGTGTCCCCATGGAGAGTTTCCAAGAGGAGGCACCCCATGTGTTTGGTTTAAAGCCTAATAGGTTTATTTGTGTTTTAATTTCAGTTTTAGACATTTTAGAGGATGGATTGATATTAGTTAGGATGGTTAGAATGAGTTTCATTTGGATGCCCAAGGTTAAATCCAAGTGGTTTAGCCTACATGTCATATTTTAGCCTCTACTTGTCATTTGATGCCTATTTAATAAGTGGATTGTTTATATATATATATATATATATATATATATATATATATATATTATATATATATATATATATATATATATATATATAGGTCTTGTGTGTGTGTTTATTGTGTTTAGTTAGTGGTGTGCTTGTGTTAGAGGAGAAGGGAGTGTGGTTTGATATGTGTCTTGAGTGGTGTGTGTGTTGCTTGTGGTTAGTGTAGTGTGGGGATGAGTGTGTGAGTGTTGTGAGTGTGATCTTAGTGTATTGTGTGTGTGTTAGTAAAGAGGGAGTGTGAGTGATGTTATGAGTGGTAATTGAGAGTTTATGTGTGAGAGTGTGAGAGTATAGAGAGGAGAAGAGAGAGTGAGATAGAGAGGGGGCTGTGCTGCCCAAGGCAACAGATCAGGAGCAGCTAGCAGCAGCTATAGGGGGTTGCTGTCCTTGGGCAGAACAGCAGCAGCAGCCCTCTTTGGGCTACATAGAGCAGCAGTAGCAGCTCCTACTGCAACAGCAGTAGGCAGCAGTATTGCCCCTATTAACCCCCATTGCAGCCCCTAATTAACCCCCTCTTACCCCCTAGTGTGTGTGTGTGTATATATATATATATATATATATATATATATATATATATATATATATATATATATATATATATATATATATATATATATTTTAACCCCCTCTTACCCCCTAGTGTGTGTGTGTGTGTGTATATATATATATATATATATATATATATATATATATATATATATATATAATGTGTATGTGTGCATGTTAGTTAGATGATAGATGATGGCTAGTTGTATGTTAAGGTATTATATTAATGTTAGATTTTAGTTGTTAGATATTAGATTTTGTTAGAAAGTTAGATATAAGTTAGATGTTAGTCTATATATACGTTAGATACTAGGATACTAGTTATAGTATCTTAGGATTAGATTACCTTGACCAAGATATATGAGTTATCCTTGTCATGAGGTAAGGTAATGTAGTTTCCCTTAGTATAGGCAAGGTAATGAGGATTACCTTGCCATAGGGTACGGTATTCGAATACCATAGTAAGGTAAGGGTATACCTAGGATACTAAGGGTAGATAACTAGTATTGGTTAGTTAGTAGCTTAGGGTAGTTACTCGATATCTTGGTCTAGTGTCTTGGTATTAAGGTATGTGGTTACCTAAGTCAAGGTATTGGATCCCAACGAAGGTATTGGTATTGGGATACCAATATGACCAGTGTATATATCTTGGTAGGTAAATGTTAGGAATAGAATACCTAGACTAGAGTTGACCCCGTTTGACCATAGTTGATTGTTTTGACTCAAAGTCAACCAAAATTCAACACTTGGCCTAGAATTGACTAGAACTTGACCATAGTTGACCAGTTGATCAAAAGTCAACTGTGAGTCAACCATTAGCCTAAGTTGACCTAGATTGGACTAGGAGTTGACCAAAGTTGACCAGTTGACCAAAAGTCAATTGTAAATCAAACTTTGGCCAAGTTTGATCCAGTTTGACCTAGTTTGACTTAATTTGACTGAGTTTGACATAGATTGCGTAGCATACACTAGAATATTATGTCATACACTGTCAAACCCTAATTAACTCATGATATCTCATCTTTAGGTCTGTGACATCACTCTGAGCATCTATTCTTATTGATGGCTCATGACCGCAGGCGAGTACATTCTCTGATAGTTTTCATTATCTTGATATCTACTATATCCGATTCAGTTGTAGTGTTTTACTTGATTCCCGATACGATGGTATATGGACTAGTATATGTCAAATCCTGTCATGAGATGTTATTCCTGAACTTTCTTGGTATATTGGTACATTGTTTGATCTTATTTTTCTTGTACTTGTATAGACACCAATTTGGGAGTGGGCTGGCCCCCTGCTTTTGAATCCCGTGTCATGACGTGACATGTTCGAATCCATTATACTACTCGAGGATAGGGAATTATTAGTGGTTATGTGATTAATACCCTACATATATTCCTATTCACTTGTTCATAGCTCCACCCTCACTGCATATAGGGTGTAGCATGGCCTGATACTACTTGTTCATAGATTTCCATTGTGGCCGACATGATCCAGTTTCGCATATTTTCTGTTCATAGCCAGTCACATGGAACAGGCTGATCCGGACCTAAGCCGATCACATAACGCACTGATATCTCAAGGCACCATTTATGTTTATATTATACATTAGATATTCCTGTACTGTTCTACATTCCAGTATCTTATACCCTGGTATGATATCCAGTTCTATATATCCTATTTACATTCTAGTCTTGATATTTTATCTTATATTTCGTTATAATTATCTCTTATAGAATTTGTCAATTCACATGGAACTACTGTTAGCATTTGTTCTTGCTCATATCCTGACAGGATAACCCCGTTGATGTTTACAGATGATATAGATGCTGACTGCTCGACCTTCTATGGGTTTGGCATAGACGACGAGTACGACATGGACATCCCTGTGGAGCCGGTGTCCATTGAGGATGCACCGCCTGCTTAGACTCAGACTAGTTAGGTTTGCCTAGACTGTGATGCAGCTAGTACTTCAGACTTGTAGTATACTTATTATTTTAGGATTTTGTGTTATGTTTGGAACTCTAACCTTGTGTTGGGATCTTGTATCTATTTCCAGTAATTTTCTTCTATCATATTTTGTGCTATCTTCCTTAGATGTCTTGTGATTGAGTTGATATTATATACCTCCGAACAGAGACGACATGTTTATATATATTGTCCAGCTGTTGTATTTTGTAGATGACCTATACTTCTATCGTCGATTCTGTAGCGTAGGCTAGACATACCCACGTGCTCGTGCCCCTACTCAAGGTGCGGGTCATGACACATTTTTGTGGTGGCCCATGCATGTCAGTGTCGCAACTAGGACGATCCCGTAATGGTACTCGACTTAGAGTACTAATTAAGAACCAGCAGTTAGGATATAGGTTCTAGGTTATGATGGGAGTTACTCAATCACATTTTAGGAAAATTTCTAATCTTTCGATTATTATGACAACTCTTCTTGCAATTCGAATTTAATTGTCCTTATTTGATAATATCTTATCTTGTGCCATATTTATCTTTTGCTCGAATCTGTCTTCAGGATGACAGTGACCCAAGCTCAGGCAGCTGGATCAAGTGCAGCATCGGGGAGGTCCGATCCGTTGTGACCTATTTCTCCGGATAAGGGAGTAGCAGTCCAGGGGGCTGCCCCTACTATCCCTACCATCCATGAAGGAGAGGCAACAACACCTGGAGGTCTTCTACAACAGATTCAGAGGCCTAGTATCATCGTGCCAGAGACTCTTCTACCTCTACATGCACTGTCGATAGACGGTATAGAGATGTTTGTGCTCATCCAGCAGATGATGGAGGTACAACGAGCATAGGCAGAGGCGTCGCAGCATCAGGCAGAGGTTCTGAGGCAGAGGATGGAGAACGCTTATTAGTTGGCACTGGCAGTAGTTGAGAAGGTGGCTGCGTCTCCGGTTTAGGGTGCTCTGGCCCAGGAGCTGCATCAGCAGCAGCCGAGGCCTGCTTTAGTGCTTGACTTCAAGAAGATGCACCCTCGAGAGTTCAGGGGAACCGAGTGCATCCTTTATGTCGATGACTGGCTAGAGGACGTAGAGCAGAGCCTGGAGTTGGCAGAGATCCCGGAGAGGCCGCGGGTTGTAGAAGCATGGAAAATACTAAAGAAAATAATTCATGCGGCCAGAAAAGATCCATGCGGCTCAGAAAACGCATGCAGCTCAGGGAGTCATGCGGGACAAGGAGCTATGCGGCCCAAAGCATTTCATGCGGCTCAGAAGACACGTGGCCTGATAGTGCTCCCCTCCACCCACGCTGCATTAATTGCTATAACGGCTGACCCTTCTGAAAAGTTGACAGCCCTGACACCAAAGGCAGGTAATTATGGCTCTTCCATAATGATGAACCTCTAGGGAAGAGAAAAGAAATCTCTGACACAAATCCCCCGAGAGCCATAAGAATGCCACGTGGCCTTGCCACGTGGGCATTCGTATGCGGCTCGCTTCTCATGCGGCTCAGAATAAATCCTATGCGGCTCAGGCCATAGGAGCCTCATGCGGCTCGAGCAAAGGACTTCCCATGCGGCTCAGAAGTGAATCCATCCTATGCGGCTCAGGCCATAGGAGCCTCATGCGGCTCGAGCAAAGGACTTCCCATGCGGCTCAGAAGTGAATCCATCCTATGCGGCTCAGGCCATGAAAGCCTCATGCGGATCGAGCGAGGACTTCTCATGCGGTTCACGAAGATCATATCCATGCGGCCCAGGCAGATATATACCTATGCGGCCCACAAGGATTACTCCTCTGTGGTTAGAGGACTCAAGTAAAGGCCACTGCCCACGCAGCCCTGACACGTGGGCTCATATTCATATGCGGCTCACATTCATATGCGGCTCACTATTCATGCGGTCGAGATTCCCTCCAGCAGCTCCTAGGACACGTGTCCTAAATCGATTAATTCCTCAGATTGGCTGCCATTAAAGATTGGGTCAGATCCCAATAGATCTGGGACATGTGGCAGAAGAATAGATCTAATTTATTCGCAGATATCAGAAGATCAGTATAAGGAAGATTTATTCCAATCAGCATTAATTGCTCATGGGATTTGGTACAATCTACACCTAATGGCCCAGATTCATCATAATTAAAACGAATGGCCAAGATGGACCAATCTCCAAGCCGCCGCCATCTCCAAAAGCTAATCATTGGCAACCCTAATGATCACATCGTACTATTATAAATAGCAAGGTGCCATTCCCTTGTAAGAGGTACAATTTCAGAGAAAAAAATACGTATATACAGAGAGACCCCCCCAATAGTCAGAAAAAAAGGAATACACACAGAGAGAGAGAGAAGCCAGAAGAACAACAAAGAAGCAAGAAAAGCATTTCTTCGTCAACGCCTACCATCTTTTCACAGGGAGCCAAGGCTGCATACCGATCGTCCAAGGAGTAAGGCAGGGCTGCCGTCGCCTTCCCGAGCCTCTATCGTCACCCTCCCAGAATCTAAAATAAATAATTGTACTTAAACTGCTGTACCTAGGTTTTCGTCCCTAGGCTTTCTTTGTACAAGCGAGTTTGTAACGTGAGGTAAAAGTTCGGTCCTCCGATAATTGTTCTGTTCTTTTATATTTCATGGCAAACACGATGGCGACTCTGCTGGGGACAAACTTCTCCACGGCTGAGGAGTTGGTGATGCAATCGGATGCAGCCAAGCTTGGCTCCACTCAACAAAAGATGGTCGCCCGGTTCGACCAACAGGCGTTCGAAGAGATGCTCTCCGACAAGAGCACTGGCCCGGTCCAGAAGCAAACCCGCACGAAGAAGGCCCGTAAGGAGTGGAGACCCCGATCCTTCGTTCCTACTGAAGCTCTTACGGAAACACCCTCCGTTGTTCAAAACGGCGAGCAAGATCCCCCTGCGGCCCCACTTCAGATTGTAGACAAATCTGCTGTCCCCAAGTCTGGCAGAAGAAAACACTATGATGCTAGACTTGCAGGGGCAAAGAGGAACTCTATGAGATCCGAGCCGCATAAGGGTATCAGCCGCAGGGAGAAAGCTCATACGGCTACATCCTCCAGTCGCATGAAGAAAGCTCATGCGGCCATATCTGTCAGTCGTATAGATTATGCGGCTACAGTTGCCAATCACACGGATGAAACTCATACGGCTATGGGAGTCAATCGCTTGCAGAAAACCCATGCGGTCATAATTGCCAACCGCATGCGGCCAGCCTGTACGTTCGTGACTCCTAGCCGCACAAAAACAATTCATCCGACGGCAGAAGACAACCGCATGCAGACAGCCTGCACGGTACCCAACCCTAGTCGCATAGCATCCATTTTACGCTTCTCTAGATCAGTCTTCGACCGTCTCTCATGCGGTCCTGACCCTGATATTTCTCTGGATGATAAGCCAGACTCTCTGTTATTCAAC
Organism: Iris pallida; assembly: GCA_029216955.1. NCBI lineage: Eukaryota > Viridiplantae > Streptophyta > Magnoliopsida > Asparagales > Iridaceae > Iris > Iris pallida. Next base: position 30,793,854 of record JANAVB010011199.1, read on the forward strand.
TTGGACTCCTCCTATTACGCACCCGCAGGTGCTAAAAGGAGGAAGTCTAGGACAGCGCGGACTCATCGGGTCCAGTCAGCTGTCCCAACCTCTGACTTTCGGGGCATCCCGTTGACTATCACACGGGCCTCGGATGGGAAGTTGTATGCAACCGCTCGAGTCCAGCCCCCGGCGGCAAATGGACAGAGTGGTTTCTCTGACCTGCGGGAGGCGATCATCCACAAACGCAAGAAAATAGAAGGAGTGTCGGCGTACAAAGAGTCCTCGCTTGGACATTGCTGCACCCAAATCATCGTCAATTGCTGCTGCAATAACGCGGCAGTAACGGAAGATCGGCCGTCCGTCTTCCAAAGACTACAGCACCCGAGCTCAGAAGATGAGGCACCCCCTGTTGTCTCCTGTAATTCCGCTCAAAAGGTCCCCACCGAAAGGAGGGGAAAAAAGACAAGCATCTCCAGTCCCAAGATATCAACCACTACAGCTACGAAACTGTCATCTAAACGGTTGTCTTCCACCGGAGTATTCCAACACACCCGTTCAAAGACGAAATCTGCTGCAGTAGGAAATTCATCATCCGCATCGCTGGGGGTTGGGGGTAGCACTCATCCGAACATCCGCAACAATCCAATATTTTAAGGAGCCGAGCCCGGGGAAACGATTCTTCCATCAGGTACGACAGGCACCGATGTCCCCGAGGACACCCGTGATTCTCAAGACGAAGTAAACTCTGAGGCTGGAAGTACTGCTCCCTCCAAGTCCGAACCAGAAGACAATATTCCCACATATCTCGATGACTTCTCATTACACGGGTACGACTCGGAGGGCACATCCTCCACCGTCCCTTCTATCACTCCTCACGTAAGGACGGTGTTTATGACGGACAGCAATCAAGGTGGTTCCAGTGATCGCCAGCACATTGACAGTCTCGAAGCCATATTACTTGCTTTGGTCAAATCTGTAGACGAGATTAAAGTGGCCCTGCCCACTCTACAAGGAGGAACGTCTGGTCAAACAAGCACGGGCCCCGCGGTCAATATAGATTCAAACTCAGCGACACCAAACCCGGGTAATAATCCTCCCGAAATAACAGCCCCAACCGTGACAGATGAGACCCGAGAAGTAAGGAGAGAGGTCCAGGAGCTCCGAGCCATGTTCCATGCCCGAGAAAATGCTCAAGATCTCAGAATACGGCAACCATACCCTGCTGAATGAAGGGATGTTCCATTCCCACCAAGATATAAGCCGTTCAATATCAACCCGTATGATGGCAAAACCTCAGCAAGTCGGTACATCACTTACTTCGAGGTTACCACCGACCATCTGCCCCATGATGATGCCATCCTCACACGGTTATTTAATGGGGCGTTAGAAGGGGTCGCCTTCGATTGGTACCGCAATCTACCGGACAACTGCATCCATTCCTTCGCCGGCTTCAAGCGCCTGTTCTTGGAGCAATTTTACGAAGTAGGACAGGATGTCACTATGTCCACTCTCATGGACGTCGTCTAAGGGAAAAAGGAGTTGACAAGGAACTACATCGAGCAGTTAAGCCAGACCGCCATGAAGCTGCCCTCCGGAAATCCAGATTCCTCTTTGATTGAGATCTGCCAAAAGAGACTGCTTCCTACGATCAGTCTCTGGATGGGCGAAAGTCAATTCAAAGATTGGAAGGCATTCATCATCAGCGCCACAAGCGTCGAAGAACGACTAAAGAAGGCTCGCCAACTGGGGTTGCACTTCTCGGAAGGAGAAAACAAGGGCAAGCGTCCCAACAACGATAATGGGGGTAACCCCTCCAACAATCGGGACAGCAAGGAAAAGCAGGCTATGGTGGCTGACACAGCACAAAATCCCGAGTCACAACCAGCAGACAAACAATGGCCGCAAATTGATTACTCCTTCGAAGACGGCCACGTCAAGCCTATCTTGGACATGCTCATACAAGGAGGTAGAATTCAGCTTTCTCCACCAAGACGGGAGCCTCGGCCGGCTGATCTGGAGAACCCAAAGTTCTGCCATTATCACCGTTATGTACACCACGCTACACACGACTGCTACCAACTAAAAAGGCACATCCAAAGCCTCATCGATTCGAACGCTCTGGCCATCGACTTCGAAGAGGTAACCGTAGCAGCAATATGGTGTCCGTACAATTCGGTAGCTTCCCTCCGACGGAGACTCAAGACGGGGTGATCCCCGTCCCTCTGACAACAATAGAGATTACCAATCTTCCCCCTCCCCGAGATCAGGCTACCGGTCTAGTACTTCTCACCACCTCACGAGGGGAGGTCATGTGGGTCCATCCAGACTTGGTATCAGAAGTAACTCGGCCCACACCATCTCCCACCAATAAAAAGAAGAGTAGAAAAATCAGGACCTGCCACACAATCTCAGCAGACAACGAGGAAGCTACAGCCGTCGTCACGCGGTCCGGAGCGCAATCCCAACCTGTGGTTGACAACCCAACCGAAAATCATCAACCCACTACAACTGATGCTTTGGGACCGGCTCAGCCTTCGACGACCGACAAGCCTAGGCCGAAGGAGACTCGCTTCGACAAATCCCTCTGAAAGAACGCAGCCCAAGGGCTAGAGAGGCCCTATAACTTTGACATCTTAGCACAATTGGCTAGCACTCCGGCCAAATTGTCACTATACGAACTCCTAAGGCTCTCCAAGGACGTTCGTATTGTATTGAGCGAAGCACTCCAAAATGCCGATGCCTATCTCACTCAATCCAACCTCACCGGGGAAGACTCACCCGTGGATCTCCAAGACAGTGCCTGCACGAGAGCAATGCCCAACATCGTCTTCACTCCGCAGGACATGCTCATCAAAACCAACTTACATGATCGCCCGCTATACTACACGGGATACATCGGCGACGTGAAGGTGGATCGGATGCACATTGATCCTGGCTCTTCCATAAGCATCATCCCGAAGGGTCTGCTACATCATCTCCGTATCCCAACGCATCGCCTGACACCTACAAGCACCGCCATCAGCGATTTCAATTCGGACAAGAGCTACCCTATTGGGAAGATTCGTCTGAAGTGTCAAATTGGCGACCTCCTATCCGAAGTCACCTGCTACGTCATAGATGCAGACACTTCTTACAACATCCTCTTAGGGCACCCATGGATACACGATTATATGATCGTGCCTTCCACGCTACACCAGTACTTCAAATACGTCGACAAACACGGCTTCGTGAAGACAGAATTTGCTGATATCAATCCCTTCAAAGGGGTCGAATCCTACTACTCAGACTCCTGCCTATACAAAAAGTCGAAGAGGCACCTTGATGAAGGAGACACACAAGCTCATACTGAGACAGCCACGGGATCAGAAGGACCCCTGACGATCCACCTCCAAGCTCGCAAACCGGGCAAGTCCGCACCCCTCACCGCCACTCTGCGGAAGGACGCAATCAGCCTCTCGGCACAAGAGAAGCAGATGATAATTCGGCTGCCAATGTCTGGCCAAGTGCCGAGACCCATAACGGAGCCACTAACAATCAGGTTACCAAGAGTCAGCCAACCACAAGCAGGGAAGCTCAACCCCTCGGACAGGCCCATGACGATACGCCTTCCCAGGAAGGGTCGTCACCCCCGATGCAAGGTCTGACACTTCCAGCGAACCAGCCACTCCTCGCTCCACATCAAATGCCAAACTGTGGGTCGCTAGTCTGCCAACAACTCCCCGCTATGTGCCATCAACTGAATCAATGACAATCAAGCTTCCTAGGACGTCCTCTCAGTCTTCGTTCACACAGGGGGTAGCCGAAGAGGAACCGGAGCTAGCCAAGTATATGGCTACCCACACCAATGTCCCCTCCGCTGATGATGTAATCCCCCTAGAAAAGATACCTTACTTCATCAATAAAGGGTTATCTTTGAACTACATCGAGCTCAATAAGCTATGTACAATGTATGCTATGGAATACGGTATAGGCGCTCACCTACACACACAGGTAACAAATGTGTACAACGCGATCCAGCTTACTCCAGTAGAAGATGCTTACCGAATATTCGAAGGAGGAGATCATCCGATCATCTTCGGCCGGACAAACAACCCGCATCCCCGCACCATAGAAGAAGTCGACCTCGGGTCAGATGCCGGGAGACTGCCTCTGTATCTCTATAGCCCTCAATCCAAATATCTCATACAGAAACATGGGTATGATCTAGAGGCGACGCTAGGGTTGAACTACGGCACTGGGCGACGATTACCCTTGAAGCCGCCAGTCCCGGCAGGCAAACCACGGAACTACTATAACAAAACTCGATGCGGGTTAGGGTATGTAACGCCTACTACGACCCCTGAAAGTTTAGATAAAGAATGCGACCGGCAGTCACAATCAACCGGATCACCAACTTCCGACTCAGATACCAGCATCAGAGATGTGTTCAGACAAGTCATGTCAGTCAACATGGCGTTCGTCGACGCTTACGAGGAAGACGAAGACATCCCCAAAATCCTCGAGCTAGAGCCATGGGCCTAGCAATTAGACATGCAATGGGAAAAGCGGTTCGAACTGAGAGAACCTCCTACTGAAGATGAGGTCATACAAGTGGATCTCGGCAGCGAATCTTCTCCAAAACCGATCTTCATCAGTAAAAGCCTAACCGACGAAGAACGGGAGTCGCTGTTAGAACTTGTCAGAGAGTACATTGATGTGTTCGCCTGGAGCTATGAAGACATGCCAGGGTTAAATCCTGACATCGCTCTTCACAAACTCAATATTCGACCAGATGCGAAGCCAGTCAAGCAACAACAGCGACGCTTCCGCCCAGGCATCATGGACGCGATCGAAGCTGAAGTCAACAAACTGATAGCCAGCGGCTTCATTCGTGAGGAGCAATATCCCGATTGGATCGCCAATATAGTACCCGTCCTCAAGAAGAATGGGAAGATTCGAATCTGCATCGACTTCCGCAACCTGAACGAGGCATGCCCTAAAGATGAGTTTCCCCTTCCTATCACAGATATCATGATCGACAATACCTGCGGCTTCGAACGCATGTCATTCATGGATGGCTTCTCGGGGTACAACCAAATCAAAATGTCTCCTGACGACGAAAAGCATACATCATTCCGAACACCGATTGGCACGTACTGCTACACAGTCATGCCTTTCGGTTTAAAGAATACTGGCGCCACATATCAGAGAGCCATGAGCATCATCTTCAGAGATCACTTACGCAAGACGGTAGAGTGCTATGTTGACGATATAGCCGTCAAGAGCCGTAGCAAGGAAGACCATCTGCCGGATCTAAGGACGGTATTCGACCTAATACGAACGCACAATTTGAAAATGAACCCTACGAAGTCCTTCCTGGGCGTATCCAGCGGGAAGTTCTTAGGCTTCATCATCACTGCAAAGGGTATCCATGTAGACCCTGAAAAGACAAAAGCAATCATGGAGATGGGTCCCCCGAGAAATCTCCGCGAACTCAGAGGCCTTCAAGGAAGGCTAGCTTACATCAGAAGGTTCATTTCCAACCTCTTCGGGCGATGTCGACCATTCACGCACCTCATGAAGAAAGGAGTCTCATTCGTATGGGACGAAGAATGCCAGTGCGCTTTCGACAGCATCAAAGAATATTTGTCAAATCCCCCGGTCTTGGTGGCCCCAGTCCCTGGAAAACCATTCCTGCTCTATGTACGAGCGATGGAACACTCCCTCGGTACCCTGTTGGCACAAAATAATGATGCAGGCCACGAACAAGCCATATACTATCTCAGCCGAATGATGGTGGAACCCGAGCACCGATACACCGCGGTTGAGAAGGAATGCCTCGCCTTGGTGTTCGCCATTCAGAAGACGCGACACTATGTCACCGGACAAACGATACATGTGATCTCACGGGTCAACCCTCTCAGAGTCCTCATGACCAAACCAGGGGCACTTAGCTCTCGACTCGCTACATGGGCAATATTGCTATCTCCTTATCATATGATCTTTGTCCCACAAAAGGCAGTCAAAGGTCAAGCCCTGGCAGACTTTTTAGCAGCCCACCCAGGCTCGGAGTCCTCCAGAATATACGAAGAGATCCCAGACGAGGTCGCCAACTCGCATGCAACCTCTCACGAGGCTATATGGCGAATGTTCTTTGACGGTGCTTCAAGGACCGGACCTAAAGGCAATATAGTCGTCGGAGTCGGGGTAGTGCTGGTCTCCCCTTCCGGATTGGTGATCAACCGCGCCTATTCCCTCACAGAACCCTACTCTAACAATGTGGCCGAGTACAACGCTCTGGTCATTGGCCTCCAACTTGCAAGAGAGCTGGGGGTAGAATACCTTGAAGCATACGGCGATTCCCAACTAATCGTCAATCAGATTCGGGGTTCGTACGAAGTCCGTCACGAAGACATTATCCCTTATCACCAAATAGCGATCGATATCATCTCGTCATTTGAGGGGTTCTTCATCGAACATGTCCCCAGACTCCGAAACATCGAAGCAGATGCCTTAGCCGGTCTTGCCGCTTCCCTAGCAGTTCCGATTTATGATCGCCAATCAGTGGAAGTGATAGGCCATGAACTGGTCTGTCCTAAAAACAATGTGCAATTCGTGGCAAGTTATTCCGTACAGACGATCGATAACGCCCCAGATTGGAGACAACCATTCATTGACTTCGTCGTCTACGACATCCTGCCCAAGAACCCAAAGGAAGCCACTTCCATCAAAAGGCGTTCTCTCAGATTCTTCTACGATACAGAGACAAAAATGCTGTATCGCCGTTCCTACGACGGATTACTGCTTCGGTGCCTGTCAAATGCAGAAGCCAAAGAAGCCGTACGAGAAGCTCACGACGGTGTCTACGGGGCCCACCAGCCCGGCCCAAAACTACAAGATCGCCTTCGCCGAATGGGCTATTATTGGCCCACAATGGTGGCAGATGCGATAGATTATGCTAGAAAATGCAAAGCTTGCCAAGTCCACGCGGACTTTATTCATCAACCATCCGAATTTCTACATCCGATGGTGGTGTCCTGGCCATTCGAAGCATGGGGAATGGATATCATTGGTCCAATCACCCCACCTTCCTTCCGAGGACATCGCTTCATACTTGCGTTCACGGATTACTTCTCCAAGTGGGCGAAAGCTGCCCCACTCGCAGAAGTCAAGACTTCAAACGTAATCAGCTTCCTTAAGCATCACGTCATCTACCGCTTTGGACTACCCCGAAGGATCATCCATGATAATGGCCCGCAGTTTGTAAGCCACGCATTCTATCGGTTTTGCGATAAACACCGTATTCAGAATATCGCTTCGACGCCGTACAACCCAACAGCAAACGGGTTAGCAGAGGCGTTCAACAAAACGATCATCAAACTCCTCAAGAAGTTTGTCTCCTCCAACAAGCACGACTGGAACGAGAAGCTCGGTGAATGCTTATGGGCTTATCGCACCACAGTTCGAACAGCCACCGGGAATACACCATTCTCCCTGGTGTACGGGAGTGAAGCGGTTTTCCCGTTAAAAACTCAAATACCCTCACTCCGCGTCACCCTCACTTATCAATTGACAACGGATGACAACTACCGATGTCGACTGCAAGAGTTAGAGGCCTTAGATGAAAAGCGCCTCCTAGCTCAGCAAAGGATCGAGCTATACCAAGCACGCATCTCAGGAGCCTTCAACAAGAAGGTCAAAATCAGAACATTTCGAGTGGGTGATCTTGTTCTGGCAGTCCGGAGGCCGATGGTCATAACTCACAAGACCGTCGGCAAGTTCCAGCCAAAGTGGGAAGGTCCATTTATCATAGAGACAGTATTCTCCAACGGTGCTTACCGCCTCGCAAAACAAAATGGAGACTTGCTCATGCTGTCCGTCAACGACAAGTTTCTGAAGAAATACTATGTTTAAACAACATTTTCCAGATTTTCGAGTCACGTACCCGCTGGTACCACTGAACTCGCTCCACAAATTTCCAGATTATCGAGTCATGTATCCGCTGATACCCCTGAACTCACCCTCATAGTTTTCTAGATTCTCGAGTCATGTATCCGCTGATACCACTGAACTCACCTTCATAGTTTTCCAGATTATCGAGTCACGTACTCGCTGGTACCACTGAACTCACTCCATGAACTGTTAGATTTCTGAGTCACGTACCCGCTGGTACCACTGAACTCACACTCACCATATTCTAAATTTCCGAGTCACGTACCCGCGTGTACCGCTGAACTCATGCCCTTCTTCCACAAAGATATCCCAAATTTCCAAGTCATGTACCTGCTGGTACCTCTGAACTTACACTTTGATTCCAACATTGTCGAGTTATGTACCCATCGGTACCCCTGAACTTACATCATGGTCACTCTTTTGAAAGAAAGTCATGTATAACCATACCGCTGAACTTTCTTCCTACAAGAGATCCTCCCTCATGATCTAATACCTGCACTCCCAGTGCACAACAAAGGTAACGGGTCCACAAACTTCCAAGATGGCCATGTCCTCATTACCTCTGAGCTGTCCCACTTCCGCCAAAAACAAATCACCCCCCACGTAGAACTTCTATGTCCTCATTACCTTTGAGTTGTTCTATGTGCCCTCCTTCATTAAGCCCACTCCTGTCATGTCCTCATTACCTCTGAGTAGGAAGGCTCCGTCGAGGAAACCTTCATGCTTGCCATGTCCTTAGTACCTCTGAGTAAGTATGTTCGTTCCCTCCAACTTGTTGCCCGTATCCAAAACCAGGGTACGTTAGGGGCAATGGGTCCATACAAAATGTCCCAATATAATAATCATTACACAGCAAAAGAGTGAAGCAAATATATTTCATTCATTCAGAAATCGGTTACATCTACGCGGTTACAGGAAAAGTTCTTCATGCAGACAAGAAGAAAAGCAAAAAAGAAGCAAAGACTACAGATAGACATTTATGAGAAACCTTAAACCCTAGCCGCGAAAGTGTGTATACAACTCCTTCAACCACCTTACATATGAAGGATGCAATTGAGGAAGATCCTCGTCTAGAATAGGGGAATCAGAATTCCCCGACGCTGCCACCCTCAGCAGTCTCGACAGTGGGGGGGATGTCGTCCCTCTCAGGCGCTGATTCTTCTTTCATCACCTCCTCCTTAACAGAGGGAGGCCCCTGATTGATGCTAGGGAGCGACGGCTCCTCTACCACTGCAATCTCAGCGTTCGGTGGAGACACTACAATAACCAAAAGACGAAAAAGAAGTGATGATGAATGATAAAAACAGTCAGAAGATATTCAGAAGGGTTCATGCGGCCCGTTGAAAGACAATTTTTTGCGGCTTAGATATGGAATATATTCCATATGGCTCACGGGACGTGCATGCGAACCACAAAATTTGAAAAGCTCGCATCAAATGATTATGCACGAAGTAATGCGGCAGAGCAGCATTTGTTATGGTTTCAAAGCACCCAATCTTCCACACAGTCCTTACCTTCGACGACAACATAAACGTCAAGACGAACGGAGGGTGCGGCAGTTGAAGACGAAGCTGACTTCTTACTCTTTGCCACAGCTTTCTTCACTGCCTTGGAAGCCCTAGGTGCCATCGTAGTCTGTCGGTCAGAAGAAGAAAGCAAGACAAAAATCTTAAATCAAGAAGGGTCCAAGAGAGAAATCCCTCCAAAAACCCTTCCATTTATAGAGGACCAAGACCGACGCCTCGTACAAAGAAGTCGACTCTTCGGCTATCGATGCAGACCAGATAATTAAGGATCAGAAACTCTTGGGATCCTGCCCCAAAAAGGGTTTGCATGCATGACATGATGACGTGGCAAACAGCTATGCGGGTGAATAGTCTCCTGCGGCTAAGTCACTTATGTGGCTCAGAATTCCATATGCGGCTAGAGGAACCTGGCCATGCTTCTTATTCAAAGTATTTCAATTTTACAAATTAAAAACTTTGAAGGGGGTCCTGTAGAAGCATGGAAAATACTAAAGGAAATGATTCATGCGGCCAGAAAAGATCCATACGGCTCAGAAAACGCATGCAGCTCAGGGAGTCATGCGGCACAAGGAGCTATACGGCCCAAAGCATTTCATGCGGCTCAGAAGACACGTGGCCTGATAGTGCTCTCCTCCACCCACACTGCATTAATTGCTATGACGGCTGACCCTTCTGAAAAGTTGACAGCCCTGACACCAAAGGTAGGTAATTATGGCTCTGCCATAATGATGAACCTCTAGGGAAGAGGAAAGAAATCTCTGACACAAATCCCCCGAGAGCCATAAAAATGCCACGTGGCCTTGCCACGTGGGCATTCGTATGCGGCTCGCTTCTCATACGGCTCAGAATAAATCCTATGCGGCTCAGGCCATAGGAGCCTCATGCAGCTCGAACAAAGGACTTCCCATGCGGCTCAGAAGTGAATCCATCCTATGCGGCTCAGGCCATAGGAGCCTCATGCGGCTCGAGCAAAGGACTTCCCATGCGGCTCAGAAGTGAATCCATCCTATACGGCTCAGGCCATGAAAGCCTCATACGGATCGAGCGAAGTCTTCTCATGCGGTTCACGAAGATCATATCCATACGGCCCAGGCGGATATATACCTATGCGGCCCACAAGGATTACTCCTCTGTGGTTAGAGGACTCAAGTAAAGGCCACTGCCCACACAGCCCTGACACGTGGGCTCATATTCATATATGGCTCACATTCATATGCGACTCACTATTCATGCAGTCCAGATTCTCCCCAACAGCTTCTAGGACACGTGTCCTAAACCGATTAATTCCTCAGATTGGCTGCCATTAAAGATTGGGTTAGATCCCAATAGATCTGGGATACGTGACAGAAGAATAGATCTGATTTATTCGCAGATATCAGAAGATCAGTATAAGGAAGATTTATTCCAATCATCATTAATTGCTCATGGGATTTGGTGTAATCTACACCTAATGGCCCAGATTCATCATAATTAAAACGAATGGCCAAGATGGACCAATCTCCAAGCCGCCGCCATCTCCAAAAGCTAATCATTGGCAACCCTAATGATCATATCCCACTATTATAAATAGCAAGGTGCCATTCCCTTGTAAGAGATACAATTTTAGAGAAAAAAATACGTATATACAGAGAGACCCCCCCAATAGTCAGAAAAAAGGAATACACAGAGAGAGAGAGAAGCCAGAAGAACAACAGAGGAGCAAGAAGAGCATTTCTTCGTCAACGCCTACCATCTTTTCACAGGGAGCCAAGGCTGCATACCGATCATCCAAGGAGTAAGGCAGGGCTGCCGTCGCCTTCCCGAGCCTCTATCGTCACCCTCCAGAATCTAAAATAAACAATTGTACTTAGACTGCTGTACCTAGGTTTTTGTCCCTAGGCTTTCTTTTTACAAGCGAGTTTGTAACGTGAGGTAAAAGTTCGGTCCTCCGATAATTGTTTTATTCTTTTATATTTTATGGCAAACACGGGTATTAGCAGCGACGAGTCAGTTCTTTGACATCGCGTTGACCTGGTACCGTACGGACCCTCGTGCATATGTTAGAGGGCTGACTTGGAAGAACTTTTAGAGGCTATTTAAGGAGAACTTCTTCCCTGATGTAGCTCTTAGCGCGTTGGAGGGCCAGTTTGTAGGACTGGTCCAGGAGAACTTGTCGGTGGACGAGTATACGACGGAGTTCTTTCGTCTGAGCCATTTTGCCCCGGGGATGGTTCAGGATGCGGGGGAGAAGGCCCGTAAGTTCAGGAGGCACCTGAACCACGCTATTCGCTCTCACACATCTGGGTCGCGAGGAGACTTTTGAGCAGATACTGTTGGATGCTCAGATAGCAGAGGAGGACTACGGTCTTAGGCCCAAGAGGAGCGGTGATGCTTTGGAAGCTAGTTCTAGTACGGGGCTGGCCAAGCGTCCTCACACTCAGTAGAGGCAATTTCAGCAGCAGTCTCAATTTTAACAGCATCAGGAACCAGCACGTGTACATCAGCAGCAGAGGCAGAGACATGCCCTTCAGTGTGCCTTCTATAGGAAGCTGGGTACACCCGAGATATATGTAGGATAAGGTTGGGCGTTTGCTTGTTCTGTGGAGCGTCCGACCATCAGCTAAAGAATTATCCTATTTGTACAACCAAAGGAGGTCAGGACAGAGCACCACCTACTAGAGCTCCAGTTGGACCTGCAGTTCAGCAGAGGGGTCCACCACTTCAGATACAGTAGTAGTGTTTTGCCCAGCATCAGAGGGGAGCACCCCAGGGCAGAGCGTTCGTGCTGGCAGCTGAAGAGACTGAGCCTGTGGGAGATGTAGTGGCAGGTTCTGTTCTACTTGATTCTTTTCCAGCATTAGCTTTGTTTGACTCTGATGCTACACACAATTTTGTGTCTGTTTCTTTTGCACTTAGATACAATATTATTGCTGAATTTCCGGGTAGGACTTGCAAGATTATGACCGGGGGAGGCATTATCTGTAGGATCGTTGAGCACCTCTAGAGGGGGGGTGAATAGAGTGCGTGTGTGCAGCGGAAATAAAATCACCAATTAAAAATTAAACTATGGCAATGATGTAGGAGCAGTAAATAAAGATAGGAGATTCAAACTCAGTAACACAGCGATGTATACTGGTATCCCTCTGAGAGGACTAATCCAGTCTTGAGTACTCTTGCTCGATGTTAATCCACTAAAGGCACAAGCTTTAACTGAGTGCTTGCAACTCTTACACCACCGTGCTTGTTGACGAGTGCACGACCAACTCCAATATACACCGTGCTTGGTGACGAGCGCACGACCAGCTCCACAACGAGAACTTGTTGTTGAAACTTGACGACCTCTTTACAACTCTGAATAACCAAAAGACTTCTAAATCAAATCTGATAGTACTGGCTTTTGGCTAAGAGAAGTATAGGTGAGATTTGAAACTTTTAGATCACTAGAAAACACTTGAATGGATAGAGAAGAGAATGAAGAATGAATTGATGTTTTGAAATGAAAAGTTCTTCTCTATTTATAGGTGTTTTCACCAACCGAACTCGGGCAGAACTCGGACAGAGTTCGGATGCAAATATCTCGCAAAATAGACGTTGCTCGCAGATTTGGAGGCAACTAAAGTTTGAATACAAACTGACCGAACTCGGTCAGAGTTCGGGCCGAACTCGGGCCGAACTCGGCTAGGAGTTCTGTCAGGAGATATAATAAAATTCTTTTGTAAAAACAGTTTACAAACATGTTTTTGGTAATTTGTAAAATCATTTGAAAAGGAATATTTTCGAAATACATTTTTGAAATATTTGTAATCGAAAATATGAAGGGTAAAAATAGGTTTAGAGAAGGAGAATAATTTTAACCCTAAGCCAGTAATACCATACTTGATTTTACAAGGAAATTCCTAGACTCAATAAAGTGTAAAAAATACAGAATAAAAGTAGAAAAGAGTCTTCAGAATTTTTGATGACTTTGACGCTTGGATTTATGCAGTACATCGTCCGTTGAATAAGATTTCATGTATCCTGAAATAGTTAGCAGCATTTTCTATATTTTGTGTATGGACTAAAGTATAAGTTGATTATCGAAATCGGGTGTGACCATGGAATGGGCCAACAATCTCCCCCATTTTGATAATTGACAAACTTGAGTCTATACCAAAATATATTTGTATTAAAATAAAACAACATAGCAAAATACCTGAAAAAAAATTTGTTCCTAGCCTTGCATTTGTGATATTTTTGGGTATACTCTTTTTCTCCCCCTTTGTCAAGTAGTAAAATGAATCGGCTCCCCCGTAAATCATAAAGCCAACAATAGAATAGACAAGACAAAGTGAAGTAAAAGAAACAATCACAGCATAGACAACTGGTATGAAATGAACTATCATAAAAAGTTTTCCACTAGAAAGCCAAATAATACAACTGATAAATGTCTAACAAAAGAGTTTAGACATGAAAGTAAAAAGTACTACATGAACAGCATCAAAACTAAACAAAACTAAATCCACTATCCTATGGCTGAATCCACATCACATCTCTGCGTCGTCTGCACCGGGAGGATCATGAGGGAAATAGGCAGTGGTCGGGTCGAAGTACTGAAAAGTAGTCTCATCAGTAAAACGAGGACCAGGGAAAGCAGGATGTGGAAGGATAGTGAGTGGATGAACTGGATCATGCACCAGGCTGTAGTGGAGATCGGCAATACTGTTTCTCAGCACCTGGGCCTGAGAAATATGCCGGAACTCGGAGTCCTGATAACGTTGCGTGGATACGGCAACGAAATCATCAAACCGCTGGTAGAATGCCTGATCGAGTCCAGGGGCAGGGGCCGAAGCAGGAAGAGCATCTGCTGGAGGGGCCTCAGCATCAGCTACTGGGTCAGCAGGAGCAGCACCGGGAGGTTGAGGAAACCGACGAGAGCGGGTCAACTCAACAGGTGGAGAAGAAATAGCACACGTTTCAAGATCAATCTCGAAACGGCAAAAAATACTCGCAAGGTGCATAGGAAAAACAAGGTTCCTACCTGCATTCTTACAGTTGAGCATCCAAGACATCATGGTTTTTAGAATGGAGAAAGGAATTCCAAAATGAATGTGATACATAGCAGAGAGTTCCAAAAATGTGACCTCATCGGTAGAGCCTTTCTTCGGAAGAAGGGCCGAGAAAATCATACGATAAAGTTCGTAAAAATTCTGGTTAAGATGTCTAGAAAATATTCTCCGAGGAGGAGGAGTAGGGTGACAAATCAATTCCCTAAAAGAAGCTAAAGTGACATCGGCAGGGAACTGAATGTGGTGGATGTCAACAAGAGCATCACCAAGATCAGGAACGTGAAAATATTCACTGATATCGGTGGCACTAAATTCTAGTTCCTGTCCAGCAACGCAGGAATAGAAATTTCTGTTTTGTTGTACTTGCAAATTGCAGTAGAACATACGGACAGCATTGTCGAAAATACTATCTTGGACCTCGAAAAAGTCGCGAAATCCAAGTTGATCAAAAACAGGAGCATATTCAAAGAAGGTTGTAAAGTTGACAAAGGCTCCAGTACAAATACGACGTAAAGAAAAGGAATCAAACCAGAGATTGGAGAAGTCTCTGTCGGGAAACAGAGTGCCATCAAATTCCTCGGGATCTCTAGGTTTGGCTGGACTGAAGAGACTAGCCGGAGTGTAGTCGGATGAGGAGGAAGCACCCTGAGAAGAATTTCCTCGTTGACGCTTCGGAGCCATGAAGAGATGGAGGAAGATCGTCGATGCCTTGCAAAGAAGGAGGAGGAAAGTCTTCTGGAAGGAGGTGGAACTATTTCACGTTTTGGTGTGGAGAAATAGTGGAAGAAAGGATGGGATATATAGGTGCTAGGGCCGGCTGTTCGGTTCTGGAGCCATCACAGCGCCGACCGAACTCGGTCAGAGTTCGGGCCGAGTTCGGCCACTTGCATTCCCGAGATAGTTAAAGCAGTCAGGTAAGTAAAGATTGTAATAAATGATGTTTGACTGGTTTATTAACTAATTGCTGTTATTTTTAGGTTTACTGTAGGGATTGTCCCAGCTAACGGTGGTTCACCGGGGAACTCTTAAGTACCGCTTCGCTTCGACCGTAGCCGTGGTGACAGACATATCCTTTGTAAGTTTGTCCCCAAAAATAATTTTCATTAGATAATAAATTATCAAGTCATAAATACAGTATTTAATTACCATATGTTTTAAGAATCCGAGAATTCAAGAATGCCGAGCTCACGCCTCAAGATGTTAAAACGGTCTTCAGCCAATGGTTTAGTGAAAATATCTGCTAGTTGATGTTTAGTATCAATAAATTCTAAGCAAATATCCCCGTGTTGTTGATGATCACGTAAAAAATGATGTCTAACTTCTATGTGCTTTGTGCGTGAATGACAGATAGGGTTCTTAGTCAAATTAATTGCACTAGTGTTATCACAATATATAGGAACATTTGTATAGTGCAGATTGTAGTCCTCTAAGGTTTGCTTCATCCACAAAATTTGAGCACAACAACGTCCTGCGGCGATATACTCAGCCTCAGTTGTTGATAATGCTACTGAATTTTGTTTCTTGCTAAACCAAGAGACTAAGGCCTTTCCTAAGAAATGACATGTACCACTGGTACTTTTACGGTCCACTTTGCATCCAGCAAAATCCGCATCCGAGTAACCTATAAGGTCAAAGGATTTGGTTTTGGGATACCATAAGCCAACTGTAGAAGTTCTTTTAAGGTATCGGAAGATACGCTTAACGGCACAAAGATGTGATTCCTTAGGATTTGCCTGATATCGTGCACATATGCAAACACTAAACATAATATCAGGACGACTAGCAGTTAAATATAATAAACTACCAATCATACCTCGATACTTACGCTGATCAACAGGTTTGCCACTTTCATCAGCATCAAGCTTTGTAGATGTAGCCATAGGAGTCCCAATTGGCTTCACATTCTCGAAGTCGTACTTCTTTAGTATGTCCTTCGTGTACTTGGCTTGGTTGATGAATGTTCCGTTTGAGTGTTGTTTGATTTGCAATCCTAGGAAAAAGTTCAGCTCTCCCATCATGCTCATTTCAAATTCACTCTGCATACACTTGGCAAATTCTTGACAGAGTTGTTCATTAGTAGAACCAAAGATGATGTCATCTACATAAATTTGTACTAGAAGTATATCATTATTCATAGATTTAATGAAAAGAGTAGTATCAATCTTGCCTTTTGAAAAACCATTATCAAGTAAGAAGGCGCTTAGGCGTTCATACCAAGCACGAGGTGCTTGTTTGAGTCTATAAAGTGCTTTCTTAAGCTTGAAGACGTGATCAGGTTTTTGAAAATCTTCAAAACCAGGGGGTTGTTTCACAAAAACTTCTTCTTTCAAAAATCCATTTAGAAATGCGCTTTTCACGTCCATTTGAAAAAGTTTGAAATCATTAAAACAAGCAAAAGCGCAAAACATGCGAATGGCTTCTAGTCTAGCAACAGGAGCATAGGTCTCATCATAATCAATTCCTTCTTCTTGATTATAACCTTATGCAACTAGACGTGCTTTGTTGCGTAGAACTTGACCATCTTCACTAAGTTTATTTCGGAACACCCATTTGGTACCAATTATCGATTGACCAATAGGTTTAGGAACGAGTTCCCAAACTTGGTTTCTCTCAAATTGATTAAGTTCCTCTTGCATAGCAGAAATCCAAAATTCATCAGAAAAAGCCTCATCAACATTCTTAGGTTCTATTTGAGAAATAAATGCTACATTAGCTGCTACTTCAGAATCTCTAAGAGATGAACGAGTACTTACACCTTTGGATAAATCACCTATTATGAGAGTTTCTGGATGATCCGGTTTGAATCTCAATGATTCGAATCTTTGGGCCATACCTTTTACAAGGCTCTTCTCAGTTCCTGCATCTTCGGAACTTTTAGCAGTTCTTGCCTCTTGGGTAGGATCTTTTTCAGAACTCTTCTTTGTCTTTGTAGGTGCATCTTCATCATCACTGTCGCTAGATCTATGACTATTCAACTCATCAAAGGTGACATTAATACTTTCTTCAACAATCAGAGATCTTTTATTAAAAATTCTATATCCTTTACTCTTAGCAGCATATCCGAGAAATATCCCGTCATCTGCTTTCGAGTCGAACTTACCCAAGTTATCCTTGGTGTTCAGGATGAAACAGCGACAACCAAAAACTTTAAAATAAGATATGTTTGGAATTCTTCCAAACCAAAGCTCATATGGTGTTTTCTTCGATATAGGTCGAATTAACACCCTATTTAAAATATGACAGGCTGTACTAACAGCTTCTGCCCAAAAATATTTAGGAAGATTATGCTGATTAAGCATGACTCTAGCCATTTCGCTTAGAGTACGGTTCTTCCGCTCCACAACACTATTCTGTTGGGGAGTTCTAGGACAAGAAAATTCGTGGTAGTATCCACTATCATCACAAAACTTTTTGAAATCAGTATTTTCGAATTTGCCACCATGATCACTTCGAATACGAGTAATCATGAAGCCTTTTTCGTTTTGAACCTTTTTACAAAATATCTGAAATTCAAAAATTGTATCACTTTTGTTTGATAAAAAGTAAACCCATGTAAAACGAGAGAAATCATCAACAATGACAAAAGCATAGAGTTTACCGCCAAGACTAGCGACTCTACTAGGACCAAATAAATCCATATGAATCAACTGCAAAGGTCTCGAAGTACTTACAGCGTTGATGGATTTAAAAGAAGACCTATGTGCTTTGTTCTTTTCACAGTCAGCACATACCATGTCTCTCTTGAAAGGAATTTCTGGGAGTCCTTTTACCAACTTCTTTGTGTTCAGACGTGAGATAGTATCCATGTTTGCATGTCCTAGTCTCATGTGCCATAGCCAGCTTTCATCTTGATTGGCTACTAGGCACCTTCCTGCATTATTAGTACTCTCCAAAAAGAAAACACAAATATTGTCTTCTCTAATCCCTTTATATACGGGATCACCAGATGACATATCATATATAGTACATTTATCTTTCACAAAATTGATACCATAACCATTATCTGCCAAATGACTTATACTCAATAGGTTATGTTTCAATTCAGTTACTAGACAAACATCTTTTATTATTGGATAAGGAGACATACCTACAGTACCATTACCTATAATATCACCTCTCAAGTTATTTCCGAAGGAGACGTATCCTTCTTTCTTCATCGATAGCGTAGCGAATAAAGATGCATCACCAGTCATGTGTCGCGAACATCCGCTATCGAGAATCCACTTGCTTCTAGCATGAGAGGGTTGAGGGTCCACCTACAAAACAAGTAGATAAATCCTTTGGTACCCATTTTCTGAAGGGTCCACTCAGATTAGCTTTAGTTTCCAAACTAGAGTATGGTTATCAACAAGCTTTCTTGCCATACAGTATTGTGATATATGACCGTGTGTACCACAATATGTGCAAGTCAGTTTAGTGGAATAAACTGTGTTTGCAGGCTTGTTCTGTTTGGAAAACCTATAAGTGAAAGCATAATAGTGTTCGTGTTTCCTCTGTGCTTTCTTGTGTTTAGTCCTTTTTGGTGTATGCTTTGCATTAGGACTAATCTTGGGCTGTGTCACAGGTATTGCCTGTTTGCCCAACTTGATTTCTAACTTTTTAGAAATCGCTACAGACTCTTCGTATCTTGCAGTCATATCAAGGAGTCTTTGCTCAGTTACTAGGTGCAACTTCTTCTCTATGTCATAAAGTTTGTGTATTTTGACATAGTCCTCTTCTTTCTTTTCAATGTTGAGGATAGCCTCATGATAGTCTACTTTAAGTTTGGCTATCTCTTCCGTGTTACCGGTAGTAGATGTCTCTTTAATGTCTTCAAGTAGATTAGACAATCTAGCTATCTCGGCTGTGTGTGCCTTAATCTCTTTTCGAGATTGCTTATACTTGTCGAGCACAGTTTTGTGATCTTCAAGTAAATCGCTAAAGGCAGTCTCTAGTTCATCAAAAGTAAAATCATCAAACAGAGGATTAGATGATACCTTTTCGAATGCTATAAGACAAACATTTGCATTGCTGCAGGGTCTGTCTTCTTCTTCTGAGTCACTGGCATCACTCTCGTGCCAGATGCTTGTGTTGGCATACTTTCGGCCAGATGTGGATCTTCTGTTTGATCTTGATCGATCATATGGACTGCTCTTCTTGGTAGCTGGACAGTCCCTCTTCATGTGCCCTGATTTCTTGCATCCGAAGCATATAGTCTCGTCTTCATTGCTTTCTTGGATGTCTTTCTTCTTTCTGCTTGTGAACTTTAGATATTTCTTGAAGTTCTTCACAAGTAAGGCACGTTCATCACCACTTGATGATTCTTCATCTGAGTCGTTGCATGTTGATTTTCTTGCTTGAGCTTTGAAGGCGATGGTCTTTTCTTTTGGAGTGACCTCTTCAAAGTCTTGCAAGTCGAGCTCATGAGTCATCAATTTGCCCATCAGTGTTTCTAGAGTCATCGTGGTGAGATCGTTTCCTTCAATGATTGCTGTGGCTTTTGGATTCCAGTTCTTTGTTAGAGCCCTCAGCACTTTCCTGATTTTCTCATGGTTGCTGTAATCTTTACCAAGAGATTGAAGGGGATTAGTTATATCAAGGAAACGAGTAAACATCTGTGTAATTGACTCACCAGGTTTTATTTTAAAAGATTCATATTCCTGAGTCAGTCTACTGATTTTGGATTCCTTGACTTGGGAAGTCCCTTCATGGGTTACCTCAAGGAGTTTCCAAATTTCATGAGACGTCTTGCAGGTAGAAACTCTATTGAACTCGGTTTTGTCAATTGCACAGAATAGTGCATTGATGGCTCGAGCATCAAGACTAGCCTTTGCTTTTTCAGCATCGGTGTACTTGTCATGCGTCTTTTCCATAAGAATACCTTCAACCACAGTAGGTGGTGGTTTCTTATACCCATCAATGACTATTGACCATAAATCAAAATCTAGAGACTTTAGAAAGAAAGTCATACGTGTTTTCCAGTATGTATAGTTTGTTCCATCAAATAGGGGAGGTCTATTTGTGGATTGCCCTTCACCGTTGAATATAGATTTCATGGCTGCCATATATATACTCTCTAGGATATGTTATATAAGAATATAACCCGCTTTGATACCAATTGTAGGATCGTTGAGCACCTCTAGAGGGGGGGTGAATATAGTGCGTGTGTGCAGCGGAAATAAAATCACCAATTAAAAATTAAACTATGGCAATGATGTAGGAGCAGTAAATAAAGATAGGAGATTCAAACTCAGTAACACAGCGATGTATACTGGTATCCCTCTGAGAGGACTAATCCAGTCTCGAGTACTCTTGCTCGATGTTAATCCACTAAAGGCACAAGCTTTAACTGAGTGCTTGCAACTCTTACACCACCGTGCTTGTTGACGAGTGCACGACCAACTCCAATATACACCGTGCTTGGTGACGAGCGCACGACCAGCTCCACAACGAGAACTTGTTGTTGAAACTTGACGACCTCTTTACAACTCTGAATAACCAAAAGACTTCTAAATCAAATCTGATAGTACTGGCTTTTGGCTAAGAGAAGTATAGGTGAGATTTGAAACTTTTAGATCACTAGAAAACACTTGAATGGATAGAGAAGAGAATAAAGAATGAATTGATGTTTTGAAATGAAAAGTTCTTCTCTATTTATAGGTGTTTTCACCAACCGAACTCGGGCAGAACTCGGACAGAGTTCGGATGCAAATATCTCGCAAAATAGACGTTGCTCGCAGATTTGGAGGCAACTAAAGTTTGAATACAAACTGACCGAACTCGGTCAGAGTTCGGGCCGAACTCGGGCCGAACTCGGCTAGGAGTTCTGTCAGGAGATATAATAAAATTCTTTTGTAAAAACAGTTTACAAACATGTTTTTGGTAATTTGTAAAATCATTTGAAAAGGAATATTTTCGAAATACATTTTTGAAATATTTGTAATCGAAAATATGAAGGGTAAAAATAGGTTTAGAGAAGGAGAATAATTTTAACCCTAAGCCAGTAATACCATACTTGATTTTACAAGGAAATTCCTAGACTCAATAAAGTGTAAAAAATACAGAATAAAAGTAGAAAAGAGTCTTCAGAATTTTTGATGACTTTGACGCTTGGATTTATGCAGTACATCGTCCGTTGAATAAGATTTCATGTATCCTGAAATAGTTAGCAGCATTTTCTATATTTTGTGTATGGACTAAAGTATAAGTTGATTATCGAAATCGGGTGTGACCATGGAATGGGCCAACATTATCCTGGTCAATAATATTTTTAAGGGGCAAAGAGTTACACCGGGAGGCCGGGACTTGAGTGTGTGTTTGCTTATAATACCACTTCTAAGCTATGATATGGTACTCGGTATGGATTGGTTGAGCAGCCACCATGCTCGTATAGATTGTAGAGGAGGCAAGGTTTTGGTTTAGACCACCGAGAGAGCCAGAGTTTGAGTTTGCCAGAAAGCAACTGAGCTGGAAGATGGTTTATGTGGAGCCTTGTTGGCAGGGTAGGAATTGCCATATCCATTGATAGCAGGGTTCTTGGATATTTTTCTCGAGGAGTTGCCTGGGATGTCGCCAGACAGAGATGTTGAGTTCTTTATAGACTTGGTGTTGGGCGCTAAGCCTATTTCACAACACGTCTATAGGGTCAACAACAGTGAGTTGGCAGAGCTGAAGAAGCAAGTTGACGAGCTGCAGGACAAAGATTTCATCAGATCCAGTTCATCACCTTGGGACACACCAGTTCTATTTGTAGCGAAGAAGGATGGTACGGTACATATGTGTATTGACTACAGAGCGCTCAACAACCTCACTATCAAGAACAAGTACCTGTTGTCGAGGATTGACGATTTGTTCGATCAGTTGAGCGACGCGAAGGTGTTTTCGAAGATAGACTTGAGGTATGGTTACCATCAGCTGAAGATGAAGTGGAAGAATATTCTGAAGATGGCTTTTCGGACTCGGTACGGCCAGTACGAGTTCACTGTCATGCCATTTGGGCTGACCAACACCCCAGCAGTGTTCATGAACTTGATGAATAAGGTATTCCATCAGTACCTTGACATGTTCGTGGTGGTCTTCATAGATGACATTTTGGTATACTCGAAGATGCCGGAGGAGCACGAGGAGCATCTGCAGATTGTGCTAGAGACTCTGAGAAGGAAACAACTCTATGGGAAGCTATCGAAGTACGAGTTCTTCCTAGGGTAGGTAGAGTTCTTGGGTCATGTTGTGACCGAGCATGGGATCTCAGTGGACCCGATAAAGATTTTAGTAGTAGAGTCTTGGTCCACACCCAGTTCAGTTGCCGAGATTCGGAGCTTTCTGGGTCTAGCAGGCTATTACCGAAAGTTCATCCAGGACTTCTCTTGGATTGCAGAGTCGATGACTAGACTCACAAGAAAGGACGCGGAGTTTGTCTGGACTGAGGAGTGTCAGGATGCCTTCGATGAGCTGAAGAAGAGGTTGACCTTAGCTCTTATCTTGACATTGCCATCTGGGACTGGTGGTTTCACGATCTACAGTGACGCTTCTGGGAAGGGCTTGGGTTGCATTCTTCAGCAGCACGGGAAGGTGATTGCCTATGCATATATGCAGTTACATCCTCATGAGAAGAACTATCCTATCTACAAACTGGAGTTGGCAGCTGTTATCTTTGATTTCAAGTTGTGAAAGCATTACCTGTACGGAGAGTGAGTTAAGATCTTCATGGATCACAAGAGCTTGAAGTACGTGTTCACTCAGAAGGAGTTGAACATGCGACAGATACGGTGGCTTGTGTTGATGAAGGACTTCAATATCTCGTTACAGTACCATCCAGGGAAGGCCAACATAGTTGTAGATACCTTGAGCAGGTATCCAGTCGCTATGTATTTGACGGTAAATTATCATCTTTTGGCCGATCTGGATAGTTTGGGTATCGAGGTGATTGTTCTAGGCATAGAGATTCAGATGTGGGGCTTAAAGATTCAGTTTGAGTTGATGGATAGAGTCAGATCAGCGCTGTACGATGATGTTGCCCCGAGGAGCATTAGGGAGCAGGTGCAGGTAGGTTTGCTCGACGATTTCTCTAAAGCCGAAGATGGGTCGTTGAGGCATGGTGCTAGACTGTGCGTTCCGAGTGGAGAGCTTCGGAAAGAGGGTCTTCAGGAAGTACATCGATCTTAGTACTCTATGCATCCTGGAGCCAACAAGATGTACAGAGACCTGAAAGAGCACGTATGGTTGTACGACATGAAGCGAGAGGTAGCCCAGTTTGTATCTCGCTGCTTGGTGTGTCAGTAGATGAAAACCGGGAGACAGAGGCCACGTGGGTTGCTACAGCCACTACCCTTTCCAGTGTGGAAGTTAAAGCACATTACCATGGACTTTGTGTCCGAACTTCTATGATCTCCTGGAGGGAGACGCAATATGGGTTATTGTTGATAGATTGACTACATCGACCCACTTCTTGCCTTTCAAAGTGGGTTTGTCTACGGAGAGGCTAGCAGAGTTGTATGTGCGATAGATAGTCAGATTGTACGAAGTTCCAGTGAGCATAGTCTCGGATCGGGATAGTCATTTCACTTCCCACTTTTGGAGGAGTTTGTAAGCTAGCTTGGGCACCCAGCTCAAGTTCAGTATCACTTATCACCCCCAGACAGACGGGCAGTCAGAGAGGACCATCCAGATTCTTGAGGATATGTTTCATATGTGTTTGCTAGATCTCGAGGGTTCTTGGGAGGATCATCTTCACCTGGTAGAGCTTTTTTTACAACAACAGCTACCATGCCAGTATAGAGATGTCACCATTTGAGGCTCTATACGGACGAAGATATTGCATTCCTTTGTCATGGGATGATGTCGGTAAGAGGATGTTGTGTCACGCCCCGATTCGTAGTGTCGTTTATTCACATATTTTATCTCTTGGAATCGATCGTCCTCGCTTGGGCATGATGCTGTACAAGTCTGGAATTACACTTGTACAAGGCAAAGATGGTACATAATTGATTTTCTTCAAATAGGAACACATCGCAGCGGCAGAAGCAGATAAATTGAAGTTAATGAGGACAATCTTTTTTATTGAATAGAAATAGATAACTTCTTTATAGCAGCGGAGATAAAAGGATAACTTGAAGTCACACAGAGATATATAGAACTTTATTCTCTTTATTGATAATTGAAGAAGAGTACAAGACTTGTATTTAAGTACAATGCTTACAACAAATCCTACTTTACATTGGAAGCCAACTGAACAATGCTACAAAGCTTACATTTGATACTTGGATACATTGGATTACAACTCAATACACCAACTTGGCTTACAATCTCACTGGTACAACTGATTACAATGTTTCATACATTATGCCCTTTATAAACAGAAGGCTTCATCTTGTACAAGAAGAGCTTCTGTATATCCAACAAATCTTCGATGTCGCGGGACCAATCAAACCATTCTTCGTGTGTAGAATATCCCAAGCACGAGCACCTGCCCACAAAACGTGGGTCAGCACATCATCTATGTACTGGCGAGCAAAATCCAACCCACTCGCATAAACCAACATTAAAGTGATCATTTAAGCAAGCATTTATTAGAGTGATCTTTCTACTTGGGCCTAACATCAGTTTACAGTTCATGGGCAATAATCAGAGTGAAGCATGTAAACATATTCTTAGTAGCATTCATGTGGACATATCATTTTAGCATTCTTGGTGTTATCATGCAAATGCGTCATTGAGGCATCGTTAACATTAACATCTTAAACATGTTATGACAATTCTCACTTCAAGCATCACTTAGTATGGATGTTATGTTTGAGCACTATTTAAAGTAAGGCATCTTTCTAGCATACTTGAATGAAACATGTTAAGCAGGCAAGTTAAACCAACTTATACAATATCACAATTATGTGATTTCTTACCGATAGCTGACTTCTCGTACCTGCATCAAATACATGTTATCCGATATACTTACTCTGCCCGCACAAAACATTCATTAGCATGCATCCCGACTATATGGTCACTGGTGTTGTTAAACCATATGGACTATTTTTATTTCATTTCATTTTAAGATAATACGGTCAGCATAGTAGGTGGCGAGCCTCTATGCCACCCCGTCTTATCCATACTCCCATAGCACTCATCATTGTTTCCTCCTAGGCCGAATCGGTCCCTAGGGCCCTAGGAACCGTTTGAGGAAATTGTTACTCAAACCTTGTATACAAGTTGTCCATGACCATGCGAATGCGTGTCCGACTCGATTGTGAACATAATCGCATGGTAAAATATATTAAGGAAAGTAAACACAACAGTGCATCATTAGTCATATTCATTGACTTATTCATTTCATCATTACCATCATTTCATTTGGTGATCTCAACGATCCCAGCTTTATCATTTCTCATTCATTGCTTCATTGCAACGTACCTCATATCATTCCTTTCTTAAGAGGAACTTAACATTCATTCATTTCATAGGGACATTTATTCATTCATTCATTTCTTATAAGGGACATGCAGCATTTCATATTCTTGCAACAGATATACAGAGAGTACATGATTCTAGTGTTTAATTCAGTTCATTGGTTCGATGGCATAGATATTTCATTTCTTATACTATCATTCATAAGGCATCTCATTATTCAAGTGTCTACTTATTCTAGCAACGTTAAGCATAAGGGGCAATGTTATCAATTCATTCTCAGGCCTCAAATCACATTAGCAGTTCAATGTGTTGTACATTTCAAAAAATTTCAACATAGGCATCTCTATTATTCAGCAACTAACACATGGGACATTTAGGGACAGTTCATAGCATTTCATTACTTCATTTATTAAGCATGAAGGAGTAAGGAGGAGGAAGGACAGTTCCACTCACTTGCAATAAAGGTCTTCCTATTTCGATCACACAATTCCACTATGCATAGCTCCACCAGCGAGCCACGTTCCAATACCTATTCCGTCTAGCCAGCTAAGAGAGACTGCATTAGTCTTAATTCTTTCGATTCCCAACATAAGTCACAGTCCAATATTCTGATCCCATCCAATAAGCCAACCAAATGCCTCGTGCGGAGCGGGGCATTACATAATATACCACTCAAAAAAGTTTTGTCCTCGAAACTTAAGAAAACAACTCATCTACTAGATTAACTTAATCACAATGAGTTACTCATTCAGCTTCAATTCAATATTCATTTAAGCCCAATTGGTCATCTTAAAATAGCTATCCAACTGTACCATTTTAATCCATCAACGATTCAATCTATCTTTCTCTTTTCCAAATACTTGTAATTTCTCATTGATTCACCAATATTTTCCTTGCGTTTCTATCTTCGTCGCAACATATCACTTCGTTTGGATTCATACACATATTTTACGCGTCCCCAAAATATATGCATTTCAGCCAAAGTCCGCGCTAGTGCGATAATTTCTTCCCATAATGTTATCTCAGTCGCAACCTATCACTTCGGCTGGATCCATACACATATTTTTAGGCATCCCCAAAACATATGTACTTCAGCCAACTTCTATGTTTGTGCGATTCGATCAGCCATGATATAACTCTATTTTCAAAATCCGACTTAGCATCCTTTCAATTGACTTATCACTTTATTCACTTGGCCACAATCAGTATCTTTATGGCCACAATACTTAATATCAGGGACAACTTGGTTAAGCTCTATACCCAAGCATAACATTTCTAACATTCGATCAAGGTTCTAACTTAGAGCCAATCATATCAAGAGTTCACAACATGCAATCATATTCCTTTCTAAATCCAACAATATTCCTCACCGAGGCAATTCATGTTTTTCAAAAAGATACAATCCGACGTCACCCACTATTGATTACCCGAGTCAGGGTATAATTCTATACAACAGTCAAGGTTAACTTAGCTACCCGACTATAGGTACACTCAAGTCTTACCTTACGATTATAATTTCCACTTATGGCCGACATCCTCAAGGGTTAAACATCTCTTAAGGCACAAGTTGAAGCATACCTTCCCTTAGGTCGATACTCTTTATCACTGTCTCTCATTCAATGCCATAAGGTCATCCTATAGGTCTCCAACGGTCACCTATTATTCAGTCAATCTCTAAGGTTAGCTACACTGACAGCTAAACTTAATCGTTCAGGTGACTTTCCTAGAGTGGACGGCTACTAGGGTTATACTAGTTTCTTATTCTTAAGGCCAACAAGCAACCAACAGTTCTAAGGAACTCTACCCAAACCTATGGGTATTAACTCAGTCTGAATAACTAATCGCCATTGTTAGCTATGCCAACAATTGGTCATGCAGCCCACGGTTTCTAGGGTCAAGTCTATCTATCTAGTATCTTCCTCAAGAAAATAATTCCCACAGAGGCTCACTCTAGACTTACCCAACGATCGACTAAGATCGATCTATCAACATTACAGTCAATTCCCAACCCGACATATGATTCACATCATTCTAATAATCCATCAAGTAAATTCCCAATGATCCAAATTTCTATTCCAATTCCTTTGTACCCACATGAACCCATAAGCCAAGGCTAACTATTCAAGGGTCATCGATTCCGTTAGTCTCAACAGGACTATGGAACCATACTATTCAGTCTGTATGACAGAGCACACCACAAAGTCATAAACCAACAATCTATATCCCAACCAACAATCACCTATACCAACATTATCCAACACATTGTAATTTCTCATTCCCATTCGTATCTCAATCATCAAACTATCTTACGGGCATTCTTAAATCTCATGCAGCAATAGTCGAGTAGTTTATCCTATTTTATCCGTCAATTTATGTATCACTTAACCATCCTTTAGGCAACAACAGTATTCAGAGTCACTACTTGTTATTTTTTCTAGTGCAATTCAATTCCTCAACGTACATGCACATATGCAACGACTATCCTTTGTTGATCATGATGGATTAACATCTATTACACCTTAGGGTCAAGGCACAGATCTATAATATTCCCTTGGTTCACCGACAATATTTTCAAAACTTTCAGCTTAACAACCGACATTATATTAGCCACATATAATTTACAACCAACCAATCGAAATCAACATTCAGATGTTCTAAGCCACAACATTCTATAGCCAAATCCATTTATCCATAGCATACTAACTGTCTTACTAGTCTGAGTCATCACTCGACTAACAATTTCTAACCAAGCCAACCGTTACCATTTCTAGAATCTCACTACCGAACATAACATCACCGTCAGGGGACACTCGAGTCATCTAGAAACAATACATGACTCCCAGCTAAGTCTCGGCACTACCCAGTACCCACAGATAGTCTCCTTGCTATCCCATGGAAAGGGTCAACATATATCTCGTTCTGAGGTGGTAGAGGCAATATACCACTCAGAAACGAAGCCATCCTTAAACAGTACCAACTCAATCTATTCCGGACATTCATGATCTATAATGATCACAATACTTAACCAACATCTCGGGGTCTCAATATCACAAGCCAACATTCTTAGGGTCTCAAAAGCACTTGCGAGCATATATGAGTCAACTCATTAGTTCTGCTAAACTCATCCATCAATTATCCCATTCATAATTCTTTCCCAACGTCACATTCAATTCTCAACTTGTTACAGCATACATAGCCACATTCTATATTCCCACATTCCCAACAGCATTCACAACATAGCATACTATGGCATTGAGTCATTGTTGGGTTATCTGTGTCCAAACCAGTAATAATCATTCATTCAGGGGCATCACAATGTATATAGACTTATTGTATGGAACATCCAGTGAGCAACCAAGAGGGTCAACGAACTTTCAAACACGAACAACATAAGAATGATAACAGAACAACAACAGCATAATCGCGGAAGCAATCTTTGATTTAATCTCGGAAGCAACGTTGAGTGATCGCGGAAGCAACTTTGGTTAATCGTCGATGCAACTTTGATTTGAAATGAATCAAGAAGAGACCAAGGACGTAAAACCTGGCTCTGATACCAATTTGTCACGCCCCGATTCGTAGTGTTATTTATTCATATATTTTATCTCTTGGAATCGATCGTCCTCGCTTGGGCGTGATGCCGTACAAGTCTGGAATTGCACTCACTACCAAAATACATGTATTTACCGACGGCCTTATCCGTCGGTAGTCCGTCGCCAAAAATAAATACCGACGGATTACCGACGGATATTTTGGTAAAACAGCCGTCGAGAATAACCTCGTCGCTAAAACATATCCGTCGCTACTCCGTCGCTCAGCGACGACTTAGCGACAGAATACCGTCGGCGTATTTAAATATATATAGCGACGGATTATCGACTAGCTTTCGTCAAAACATGTATCAGGATATAGGGTTAGCGACGGAAAACTCCGTCGCTAAAGAGTCGGCAAAACCGTATCAGTGATTTTCTGATACGCAATATCCGTCGCTAATCCGTCGTAAATTTGTCGGTAAAAGCGTATCAGAGATTTTTCCATACGGCAGGTCGTCGTTATGCCGTCGCTAATCCGCCGAGGTGTACGACGGATTAGCGTCGTATTAGCGACAAAACATCCGTCGCTAACTGTAAAGTTTATGGACATCAAACAGAACCAGGTCGACGGACATTCCGTCGCTAAACCGTCGCTCAATGTAAAATTCTCCAGGTAGCGACGGATATTACGTCGCCAATCCGTCGATACATTAAATTCCTACAATTAGCGACGGATAGTCCGTCGGAACTTTGTCGCCAGTCCGCCGTAAGTTAGTCGCCAATCCGTCGCGAAAGCTAAAATTTATGGACATCAAACAGCACCAGGTCGACGGATCGTCCGTCGCCAATCCGTCGCTTTATTGAAATGCTCCAGGTAGCGATGGTTTTTACGTCGCCACTCCGTCGCTAACCTCAGTTTCTCCAGTTAGCGACGGACTATCCGTCGCTGAGTGGTCGCCAGTCCGTCGCTAACTTCTAATTTTTGAAAAAAAAATACTGTAAACAGACTCTTTCCTGTTTATACAACACATCCAACACAATATCAAACATGCAAAATATCCATATACAACACCATATATCCATATCCAACACGAATATCCAACGTATCCAATATCCAACACCATATATCCATATGCAAAATATCCATATCCGACACCAATATCCAACGTATCCAATATCCAACAAAATATTACCAACACAATATATCCAATATCCAACATTAAATTATCCAAACATAAAAAAAATATCCGAACATACAATGTATCCAAATGTCTACAAAACCAACAACATAAACAAAATCAAACCCCGTCCGTCGGATCGTCTCGTGCTCGTGCCGTCGCATCCGCTTTGCGTATGTACTCCTCCACCGTGTGTGCCGGCACTTGGGACAAGACATGGTCTGGAAGCGCGCGTAGCTGCTCTGGCGACAACATGTCAAGGAGCGTCAAGATGGTGTTATCCGATACGATGCGGGCGTCCGCAGAGCGATTAAACGAAAGTCGTCCGGGGGAAGAAGGACCAGGTCGATCCGAAGCACCGACAGCAGCAGTAGACGGACCGGGAGCACCACCAGATGAACCGGGAGCACCAGCAGACGGACCGGGAGCAGACGGACCGGGAGCAGACGGACCGGGAGCAGACGGATAGCGCCCCAACACTATCGCCCGTAAATCTGACACCGCGGAGGTCAGAGTCGCAAGCTGCGCCCTCACATCGTCAACCGGGGGCGCTGGGGGAGGCGGAGGCGGTGGATATCTCGGGGACGGCTGCAACGAGGGCGCCATGGAACCTAAGCCGTAGACGTGCCCTTTCCTAACACCGCCGACGGATTCTACGAACACGTCGTCGTAGCGAGCGGCCATAGAAGAGTGCGTCTGGGTGGGCGTCGTTTCGCCGACATTCTCGGAAGGGGGCTCGATCTCAAGCCGACTAAGTGCCTCACGATACGCAGCCTATCCAATGAATGTGTTTATACTATAAGTTTTCCTAAGTTATAATCTAAATCCTATGTTTCCCTAAGTTATAGTCTGAATCCTAAGTTTATCTAATTAACTTAACAATAATTATATTTCTAACATAAATCTCATAAACGTAAGTACTTACATCAGTCTCCTCGGCCCTCGCGTCGACGAAGCTCCCGTCCTTCCGCCTCTTGTGCGTATGCACGAATACATCGTGAGCGGTGACCGTCTCCGCCTCTTTCCCCTGCTTCACCGCCCGTTGGGCCTGCATACGTAGAATTTAATTAACTTCGTATATTAACAGTACGAAATTAAATAATAGAATGAATTTGAATTTGCGCTATCTCACCAAATCTGTACGCGTCGATGCGTGGGGCCTTGTTCCCCCCATATGCAGACCCGCGGCCTGTCGATTAGCCTTAGCTTTATCCGATTTCAGCTTGAACTGCGGAGTATCCATCTTCTCCAACATCTGCTCATAGTACTCCGCCCGGATCCAGTCCTTTCTCGTATGCGCCGTACGAAGGTCGTACACCGCATCCCGTATCTTCTTCCCGGCGGCGGCTTTGTAGGTCCTGCGGATCGCCTCCTCGCGATGGGGGGGCCACCAGAACGTCCTCTGATATACAAATTCAAATATCACATAATAAAAAATTTAATGATTTAAAGAATAATTAATAATTCACCGACAGATTTATACCCTCATCTCGTCGAGCCAGACGTACTTCATGTCCTGAGGCACCTCAGAAAAATTGAGGTAGGGGCCATGGTAGTTATCCCGGATAATGCGCCCTAGAATCCGGGCAGCATCCCACGGGAAAAACCTATAAAGAAGCAACGACTGGATTATTAACTTGAATAAATGAAACAAATTTAATAAAGTAACTTAAATTTACTTACAATTCACCAGCGGGCCATAGCTCTCGTCGGAACTCGTCCACCAGCCTCTCTAGTGGCGTCGGGGGATCCGCGGGTCCGTGCATGTACTCCCCGGTTACAGGATGAAACTGAATCCCAGGGTACTCCGAGGCCCACCCTGCAGTAACTGCTGGGCCCCCTGCTGTATCTGCTGCTGCATCCGCTGGTACATCCGGTGGCAGAACGGATCCGCTAGCGGATGGAGTCACAGGCCTCGACGACGATGTCGGTGGCACCGAGGAAGAATGACGGCGGGAAGAGCCTGTGTCCGGGCTCTCCAAGTCGGGATCGGAGGTCACATCTGGGGAATGCGGCTGGCGACCACGACCGCTACCACCACGCCCACGCCCACGCCCACGACCACCACCACCACCGCCGCCGCCGCCGCCACCGCTACGACCACGGCCAGCACCACCAGTATGGGTGCTCGCAACCATGCCCTGTAAATAGAACACATAAACAAAATACCGACAACATAGATTTATAAATGAATATAAAACTAAATATATCCATACCAGCAGCAGGGCGATGAGTGCCGCCCAGACGAGTAGGCCTAGGAGTGCCATCTGCAAAAAAAACTCATACAATAATACGCAAATATCTCAAACTGAAATAAATATTACAATCAGAAGTGAAGTACGAATAAAAGCTAGATACACAAAATTTGATAAAATCATGCACCAATACAACAAAGTACAATTCTTGTAACTTTTGATGAAAGGGCATCTTGTGTTCCACTAGACTTATAATTGTAAATCCAAATGTAATAGGGTAATTTAGGATTCGAGACTAGATATTGGGTGCTTCAAGATACAACTAAAATATAGCGATATTTAATCATCGTCATCGTCCTCTTCCTCGGCCTCGGCCTCACCATCATCATCATCCTCATCGTCGAATTCATCTGTATCCTCATCCTCATCCTCATAAAGTTCTTCTTCTTCTTCTTCTTCTTCTTCTTCTTCTTCTTCTTCTTCAGTCTCAATACTTGGGACAAGAGGCATCTTTCTCCCCTGGTTGACATCTAAGTCTTGTATATCAACCTCTTTCTCCCCTCTATTTTCATCAGCAAGAGGTATATCAACCTCTAATTCAACATCCATGTCACAAGACTGTTGTCCCAAGTATTGGGGCTTTTCGATCTGGTCCTCTTGGTATGCTGGGTCTCCAACGTTGAATGTATTTCTAGATTTAATCTTGTATACTGCCCACCAGTCAAAGCGATTTCTACGACGCCTTGGGTAGCTTGTATAGTAGACTTGAACAGCCTGACTTGCTATCGCAAACGTGTCGGACCCTCTATACCTCCTGCGATGATTTATATCGACGAATCCAAATTGTTTATCGATTCTCCAACCGATATTTGGTGTCGTATCGAACCACTCACATTTGAACATAACAATATGCGTATCAAATGGGGCACTATATTGTAATTCTACAATATCCCGAAGCACTCCATAATAGTCAAAGTCTGGCTCGTCGTCATAGATTGTGCCTCTTATGCAAACACCAGAATCCTTCGTACTGAAGCCGTCATTGAGAAATTCGGCATTTATAGGATGTTGAGTTGTCTTAAACTTGAAGCCATTAACGACATAGCCGGGCCAAGTCTTTGCATGCTTCTTCGGTCCCAATGACAAATAACGAATGCTCTCATTTGTGAGTGTACTTGGTTCAGCTAATAAAACCTGTAAACTTTAAATGTTTTAGTTGCATATATATATTTAAATGGTAGCCGCATAACATATTATCTCAGTTACTTACGTAATCTCGAAACCATGACGGAAAGGTAAAATCAACCTCTCTTTGAAGTCCCTCATCGGTAATATCGGGTGTCCTTATTTTGACTTTATCTCTAAATACACTGTTAGAGAGAATAAAAATTAGTGTAGTCACTTACCTCACCAAATTAGAGATTATAACGAGGTGTAGTCACTTACTTCTCCAAATCTCTCACTTCTTGTATGTCACAATTTAACAAGACATATCGGTGAGCGGCATCATACTCATCGTCACTCAACCACCGTTTCTTACTAGCCCCAATAGGCTTGCCCCTTAAATTGAATATACCTCCTTCCTCAACGTCTTCGTCATTCTTTTGAGATCTATTTCGATTTGTCTCAACATGAGTATCGAAATAAATGGAGCAAAAGTTTGACACCTCCTCGATAAGATATGCTTCGCATATCGAAGCCTCTATATGAGCCTTGTTGCCAACTTTCTTCTTTAGATGATGTAGATACCTAGAGAGACAAATTATCTTGAGAATTAACAATGAATTGTAAAATCCACTTAAATTATATCGATTTTTATTTACCTTTCAAAGGGGTACATCCATCGATAATGAACAGATGCACCGACACGGGCTTCGTATGCTAGATGAATCGGTAGATGCTCCATACTGTCGAAGAAACCCAATGGAAATATTTTCTCTAACTTGCAAATTGTTAAGACAATCTTTTCCTCAAGTTGTATCATATGTTGCACCGTGAGCTTAGTTGAACAGATATCCCTGAAGAATGTAGACAGCTCGGCCAACGGAACCCATACAGCAGAAGGCAACAACTCTCTCAACACAATGGGCAGTAATCTTTCCATAAACACGTGGCAGTCGTGACTCTTCATTCCTGTTAGCTTGCGTTCATTGAGATCAACGCATCTAGACAAATTCGACACATAGCCGTCGGGAAATCTTAAAGTAGATATCCAATTGCAGATTATTAATCTATCTTCCTTGCTCAATGCGTATGGCGCTATCGGCTTAGTTACTTGTCCACCAGCTCCCCTTTGTATCAAGTTTAGATTATGACGTTTGCATATCTCGGCCATGTCTTGTCTTGCTTTTGGATTGTCCTTCGTCTTTCCTTTAATATCCATAACGGTATTGAAGACATTATCGAACACATTCTTTTCGATATGCATGACATCAAGATTATGCCTAATAAGATTATCTTTCCAATAAGGCAAGTCCTAGAAGATACTCCGTTTGGTCCAGTTATGGCTTTGTCCGAACCCCTCGACACGATTGTTCGATGGATCTTCCATTACGGTGGGCAATTCCTTTACATCTTCCCAAATATCGTATCCCGACAATCTGGCAGGAGGTTCAGAAAATTCTTGTTTTCCATATCTGAACGCGTCCTTGTTCTTTCGCCAAGGATGTCTCGTTGGCAGAAATTGACGGTGACAGTCAAAAAAAGAAGTTTTTCCTCTATGTCTAAGGGGGAACGCCTTACTATTTTCCATACATATCGGACAAGACATGTTGCCGTGCGTACTCCATCCCGACAGCATACCGTATGCTGGAAAATCATTGATTGTCCACATGAGTAAAGCTCTCATCTGAAAGTTTTATTTTCTGGAAATATCATAGGTCGTGACGCCGATCTCCCACATCTGTTTCAGCTAATCCACCAACGGCTGTAAATATATATCGATGTTCTTTGTCGGATTTTTGGGACCGGGTATGATAGCTGTCAAGAACATATAAGGAGTCTTCATACACATCCATGGTGGCAGATTGTAAGGGGTAAGAATGACCGGCCAGCATGAGTATTGAGATCCCGACTGTCCGAAAGGGGCGAAGCCATCAGAACATAGCGCCAGGCGTACATTTCTAGGCTCTGCAGCAAAATCTGGATGACACAAATCAAAATATTTCCACGCCTCCCCATCCGAAGGATGTGACAATTCTCCTTCGTCCTTTATGCGATCTTCACTGTGCCACGTCATGTGTTCTGCTGTATTCAGAGACATATACATCCTCTGTAAGCGCTTCGTGATCGACAAGTAATGCATATACTTGTAAGGACGTTGTTTTCTAGTTGACTTTCCTTTTCCCTGTACTGTCTTGTAACGATCCGCATTACAGAACCAACAACTTTCTAATACGTAATTCTTTTTGTAATACAACATGCATCCGTTGCGACAGCAATCTATCTTCTCGTACCCCAGTCCCAGTTGTCGGACCATCATCTTTGACTTGTAGAAGTTTCTTGGGAGCTCTTTTGATTCCTTCGGTAACACCTCATTAGTTAATTGTGTGATCCGATCATAGCAAGCTTGTGGCAAGTTAAAATCAGACTTTATGTTCAACAACCGCATCGTCACTGACAGTGCGGAATGAGTCTCACAACCAGGATATAGAGGAGTATCTGCATCCTTAAACATATCATAGAACTCCTTTGCCTCGGGATTAGGATCCTCCGGATCAAAATTAGGCCCTGCCGCAACATACACCATATCTCGTGCAAGGTTCTGCATGTCTCCATAATCTACAGAGCATCCGTCGTTTTCGAGGACATCCGTTGCAGCATTATCATCAAAAGCATAAGTACCAGCTTCTGCAGCCTGTCTTTCTGAATATAATTTACCTTGCGATGACCACAGGCCGTAATCACGTACGAAACCCTTACGGGTCAAATGATCTCTCACAGTCATCACTTCTTCGAAACGTCTATTATGACAATTAACACATGGACACTTGATTTTGTTATCGTCCATGTACTGAGTTTTGCTCATGGCATACTTAAGAAATACTTCCACACCTGCCTGAAAATTGTCACTCACACCAATTCTGCTCTCGTGTTGTCGTTTGTACATCCATGTACGATCAACAAAGTAACGATTCATGCTCGATTTGATGTGAATATCTGTATCGTAAGACAAACTAAACATAAGAATTAATAGCCCGATACCGATACTCATATCGTAAGAAAAACTAAACTTGTGGATAACACGCTAGGCCTACGACGAGGCTACTTAGTATCACAATCTAACATAATTAGTATATAATCATGTAACTGGTGGATCCGCTAGCTAGTAAGCCGGATGTACTTAATATCAGAGAGTATCAGATTAGTATCAGTATATAGGTTAGGTAGACCGTATCAAACGCATATCGGAATAGTAGGCCGAATAGGAGGCCGAGATAGTCGAATGAGAAGAAGGGAAGAAAGGAGGAGCAGATGGGTCCAGAGCCATGGTGGAGGAAGAGAAGTAACATGAGAGCAGTTTCCGCCGTAACATCTCCTGGCTCTGCTGGCAACTGAAGTCCAGATGCTACAAAGGACGATCCTTCGCTGAAATCGACTACAACACCCATCAGTTCAAGTTCATTCCTATATGAGTATATTCCAATACCATAGAGGAAGGTCAACAAACTGATGGCTTCTATGGCATTGGAATCTACTCATATAGGAATGAACTTGAACTGATGGGTGTTGTAGTCGATTTCAGCGAAGGATCGTCCTTTGTAGCATCTGGACTTCAGTTGCCAGCAGAGCCAGGAGATGTTACGGCAGAAACTGCTCTCATGTTACTTCTCCTCCTCCACCATGGCTCTGGACCCATCTGCTCCTCCCTTCTTTCCTTCTTCTCATTCGACTATCTCGGCCTCCTATTCGGCCTACTATTCTGATACCGATACTTTGAACCTTGATCTTAACCCAAACCTATATACTGATCGATACTAATCCGCTACGCCCGATACTAAGTATATACGATCGATACTGATAGCGATAGTCCGATACCGATAGCGATAGTCCGATACCGATAGTTCGATCGATACCGATAGTTCGATACCGATAGCGATAGTCCGATACCGATAGCGATAGTTCGATACCGATAGCGATAGTCCGATACAGATACACATGGACCTACATATCTATATATCACTAGTAGCCATACTCCTCTACATACTACTCTACACTAGGATCTAGTAACCATATACTACTCTAC
Source organism: Iris pallida (assembly GCA_029216955.1). NCBI lineage: Eukaryota > Viridiplantae > Streptophyta > Magnoliopsida > Asparagales > Iridaceae > Iris > Iris pallida. The sequence goes on from JANAVB010011199.1 coordinate 30,831,848, forward strand.
ACACTAGCTACGTAGTCATACTCTAAAATAAGGTAAACTAATTTACCCACACATTAAAACCAACCCAATCAAATCTTAGGCAAACTATTCATATGATATCAATCGAAATACAAATAGGTCAACTAGGCTAGTTCTAGGTCAAATTAGGAGTCCAAGTCAACTCTGTCAAAACTAACCTTAATTAGGCTAAACTTCTACCTTAGCTAATCAAATATATATACTAGACTTCACGACGTGTGTCTGTGTATATATATATATATTATTAAAAAATTACTTAAAATTATGCCTATATATATATATATATATATATGTCTGTGTGTGTGTGTATCCGTGTGTCTGTGTCCGTGTGTGTCCGTGTGTGTGTGTGTGTGTGTGTATGTGTGTCTGTGTGTGTGTGTGTCTATGTGTCCGTGTGTCCGTGTGTGTGTGTGTCTGTGTGTGTGTGTCCGTGTGTGTGTGTGTCCGTGTGTGTGTGTGTGTCCGTGTGTGTGTGTGTGTCTGTGGGAGAGGAGGAGGAGGACTCCTGCGCGGGGACTCCAGAGTCCCTCCTACGCCCCCCCTGCCCCGACCCCCCCCAACCCCTGCCCGACCCCCCCAACCCCTGCCCGACCCCCTCTTCCACCCCCCTGCCCCCCCTGCCCCGACCCCCCCCAACCCCTGCCCGACCCCCCCAACCCCTGCCCGACCCCCTCTTCCACCCCCCTGCCCCCCTGCCCCGACCCCCCCAACCCCTGCCCGACCCTCCCCCAACCCCTGCCCGACCCCCTCTCCCACCCCCCTGCCCAGACCACCCCCCCACCTCTGCTCGACCCCCTCCCCGACCCCCCCTGCACCCTCTCCTACCCCACCCTTGCCCCGACCACCCCACCCCCTACCCGAACCCCCCTGCCCAGACCACCCCCCACCCCTGCCCGACCCCCTCCCCGACCCCCTGCCCCCGACCACCCCACTCCACCCTTGCCCCGACCACCCCACCCCGTACCCGAAACCCCCCTGCCCCACACCCTCTCCGACCACTACGACAGCCCCCCAACCCCCCAAATCGTAAAAGAGAGAGAGAGAGAGAGAGGGAGATAGAGAGAGAGAGAGAGGGGGGGAGAGAGATCATACCTTAGAGAGAGAGAGGGAGATTGCCGGTCGGAGAGAGGGAGATCGTCGGAGAGAGGGAGAGGGAAGAGAGAGAGTGTTTTGGAGGGGAATGAAAATTTCCCCCCCGTCGGTTCAATTTAAGTTAGGGTACAGAAATTAGCGACGGAGTAGCAACGGATTATTCCGTCGCTAAGTCGTCAGTAAATCTCGCGCCAATATTTTAGGCTTTTTCCGCCAAAATATTCGACGTTCTAGCGACGGATATAAAACCGTCGTTACTTGGCCGACGACCTATCGACGGCGTAGCGACGGATATGGACATAAAAAAATAAAAAAAATTGTCCACTACTTTCCGTCGGTATTCCGTCACAAATCCGTCGGTGATCCGACGGTAATAGCGACGAAAAATTTTCGTCGCTAAATGACCGTCGCTAAAATACTGTAATTTGGTAGTGACTTGTACAAGGCAAAGATGGTACATAATTGATTTTCTTCAAATAGAAACACATCGCAGCGGCAGAAGCAGATACATTGAAGTTAATAAGGACAATCTTTTTCATTGAATAGAAATTGATCACTTCTTTATAGCAGCGGAGATAAAATGATAACTTGAAGTCACACCGAGATATATAGAACTTTATTCTCTTTATTGATAATTGAAGAAGAGTACAAGACTTGTATTGAAGTACAATGCTTACAACAAATCCCACTTTACATTGGAAGCCAACTGAACAATGCTACAAAGCTTACAATTGATACTTGGATACATTGGATTACAACTCAATATACTGACTTGGCTTACAATCTCACTGGTACAACTGATTACAATGTTCCATACATTATGCCCTTTATAAATAGAAGACTTCATCTTGTGCAAGGAGAGCTTCTGTATGCCCAACAAATCTTCGATGCCGCGGGACCAATCAAACCATTCTTCGTGTGTAGAATATCCCAAGCACGAGCACCTTCCCACAAAATGTGGGTCAGCACATCATCTATGTACTGGCGAGCAAAATCCAACCCACTCGCATAAACCAACATTAAAGTGATCATTTAAGCAAGCATTTATTAGAGTGATCTTTCTACTTGGGCCTAACATCAGTTTACAGTTCATGGGCAATAATCAGAGTGAAGCATGTAAACATATTTTTAGTAGCATTCATGTGGACATATCATTTTAGCATTCTTGGTGTTATCATGCAAAGGCATCATTGAGGTATAGTTAACATTAACATCTTAAACATGTTATGACAATTCTCACTTCAAGCATCACTTAGCATGGATGTTATGTTTGAGCACTATTTAAAGTAAGGCATCTTTCTAGCATATTTGAATGGAACATGTTAAGCAGGCAAGTTAAACCAACTTATATAATATCACAATTATGTGATTTCTTACCGATAGCCGACTTCTCGTACCTGTATGAAATACAGGTTATCCGATATACTTACTCTGCCCGCACAAAACATTCATTAGCATGCATCCCGACTACATGGTCACTGGTGTTGTTAAACCATATGGACTCTTTTCATTTCATTTCATTTCAAGATAATGCGGTCAGCATAGTAGGTGGTGAGCCTCTATGCCACCCCGCCTTATCCGTGCTCCCATAGCACTCATCATTATTTCCTCCTAGGCCGAATCGGTCCCCAGGGCCCTAGGAACCGTTCGAAGAAATTATTACTCAAACCTTGTATACAAGTTGTCCATGACCATGCGAATGCGTGTCCGACTCGATTGTGAACATAATCGCATGGTAAAATATATTAAGGAAAGTAAAGGCAACAGTGCATCATTAGTCATATTCAATGACTTATTCATTTCATCATTACCATCATTTCATTTGGTGATCTCAACGATCCCAGCTTTATCATTTCTCAGTCATTACTTCATTGTAATGTACCTCATATCATTCCTTTCTTAAGAGAAACTTAACATTCATTCATTTCATAGGGACATTTATTTATTCATTCATTTCTAATAAGGGACATGCAACATTTTATATTCTTGCAACAGATATACAGAGAGTACATGATTCTAGTGTTTCATTCAGTTCATTGGTTCGATAGCATAGTTAGTTCATTTCTTATACTATCATTCATAAGGCATCTCATTATTCAAGTGTCTACTTGTTCCAGCAACGTTAAGCATAAGGGGCAATGTTATCAATTCATTCTCTGGCCTCAAATCACATTAGCAATTCAATGTGTTGTACATTTCAAAAATTCTCAACATAGGCATCTCTATTATTCAGCAACTAACACATGGGACGTTTATGGACAGTTCATAGCATTTTATTACTTTATTTATTAAGCATGAAGGAGTAAGGAGGAGGAAGGATAGTTCCACTCACTGCAATAAAGGGTCTTCCTGTTCCGATCACACAATTCCACTATGCATAGCTCCACCAGCGAGCCACATTCCAATACCCATTTCGTCTAGCCAGCTAAGAGAGACTGCATCAGTCTTAATTCTTTCGATTCCCAACATAAGTCACAGTCCAATATTCTGATCCCATCCAATAAGCCAACCAAATGTCTCATGCAGAGCGGGGCATTACATGTTGCTTGGCCCGGAGATGGTCGTGGACGCAGCGGAGAAGGTTAGATTGATCAGGGATAAACTTTGGGTGGCTCAGGATAGACAGCGGCATTGGGCCGATAGCCACCGAAGACCGTTAGATTTTGAAGTTAGTTTCTATTTTCTGTTGTGCTTGCTTGTGATTGTTTATTTGGTTTTGTGTGCTGAGTTTTGGTTTTATGTCTAGGTTGGTGATATGGTATTCCTGAGGATTTCCTCGACACGTGGCACGATTTGCTTTGCCAGGAGCGAGAAGCTTAGTCCGTGCTACATCGGGCCTTTCACTATCCTTGAAAGTGTTGGTGTAGTAGCTTATCGACTAGACTTACCGTCTACGCTCGAGTGGGTGCATAACGTGTTCCATGTGTCACAGCTAAGGCGATACATGGCAGATCCTAGCCATGTATTGGATCATTCAGCGATAGAGGTGGGATCTACTCTCAACTATCCAGAACAGCCTGGGAGATTCTGGATCGTCGAGAGAAGGTGCTACGGAACCATGTTATACCCTTGGTTCGTGTTGTATGGAGGCACCACTCTCCAGGTGAGTCTACCTGGGAGAGGAAGGACGACATGCAGGAGCATTTCCCTTATCTGTTCTAGCCTTGAGGTATATGTTCTTTTGTTTCTACTTGTGTTTTCCTGTGATTGGTTAGTTTTAATTTCGAGGACAAATTTTTTTAAGGGGGATAGATTTGTCACTTCTAGTTTTCATAAATGAGGGTAAAATGGTCATTTTTTATTTTCTAATATTTTGTGTTTATTTATTTATTAATATTGTTATTTGGGGATTAGTTAAGTCGGGTTCGATTTTCATCTCGTTTCGACTTGTATGAGTGACTCGGGTAGCTTAGACTCTAGTCGGGATCCAAAGATTAGTTAGACATGGCTCACAAATATCACTAATTAGTCTAGTATAATTAGGCTAATCCCACATGACTTAAATGGTTCAATTAGAGATTAGAACTTGACCCTTTTGATCCCAAACCCTCACATAACTTAAGTTGACCCAAAGGAGCCAAATGAGGGATATTTTGGACTTTTCAAAAGAGCCCAAGAGGGGGCATATGGCCGGCCACTTAGGGTTGGGATTTCTCTCTCCATTTTATTTGGTAGTTGCCTCTTTTCCCTAATTTAGTTCTTCCCCAAAACTTGAGAGCTTTCCTCTAGGTTTTGATCTCTCAAACCCATCCAATCTTCCTCCATTTCACCTAATCTACCAAGGAGAAGGTGCTAGCAAGGCTTTGGAGCAAGGAACAAGGAAGGGTGACCAATCTCAAGGAGTTTTCGTGTCGGAGACGTGTCCATTTGAGAGTATCATTGGGATCCAACTCCCAATAGGTATAACCATCTCTCTATTTTGATTGCCCTTCCATTTTAGATAGGTTTGCATTCATTACGACCACCCCTATGCATGAACCACCATTAGTTTTGGTTTAGAGGCTCTCATGAGTCCTCTCTAGGAAGTTGGGGGTAGTTTTGGTGTCCCCATGGAGAGTTTCCAAGAGGAGGCACCCCATGTGTTTGGTTTAATGCCTAATATGTTTATTTGTGTTTTAATTTCAGTTTTAGACATGTTAGAGGATGGATTGATATTAGTTAGGATGGTTAGAATGAGTTTCATTTGGATGCCCATGGTTAAATCCAAGTGGTTTAGCCTACATGTCATATTTTAGCATCTACTTGTCATTTTGATGCCTATTAATAAGTGGACTATTTTTATACATGTAGATATATATATTGGTCTTGTGTGTGTATTTGTTGTATTTAGTTAATGGTGTGCTTGTGTTAGAGGATAAGGGAGTGTGGTTTGATATGTGTCTTGAGTGGTGTGTATTGCTTGTGGTTAGTGTAGTGTAGGGATGAGTGTGTGAGTGTTGTGTGTGCGATCTTAGTGTCTTGTGTGTGTTAGTAGAGAGGGAGTGTGAGTGATGTTATGAGTGGTAATTGAGAGTATATGTGTGAGAGTGTGAGAGTATAAAGAGGAGAAGAGAGAGTGAGATAGAGAGGGGGCTGTGCTGCCCAAGGCAGCAAATTAGGAGCAGCCAACAGCATCTATAGGGGGCTGCTGTCCTTGGGAAGAATAGCAGTAGCCCTCTTTGGGCTCCATAGAGCAGCAGCAGCACCTCCTACTGCAGCAGTATGCAGCAGTATTGCCCCTATTAACCCTCCATTGCAGCCCCTAATTAACCCCCTCTTACCCCCCATTGTATATATATATATATATATATATATATATATATATATATATATATATATATATATATATATATGTATATATATATATGTATATATATATATTCAGTAGGCAACAGTACAGCATCTATACGGGGCTGCTGTCCTTGGGTAGAATAGCAGCAGCGCTCTTTGGGCTCCATAGAGCAGCAGCAGCACCTCCTACTGCAGCAGTAGGCAGCAGTATTGCCCCTATTAACCCCCATTGCAGCCCCTAATTAACCCCCTCTTACCCCCCCATTATATATATATATATATATATATATATATATATATATATATATATATATATATAACATCTAACTAATATGCACACACACACACACACACACACACACACACACACACACACACACACACACACATATATATATATAAATATAAAATAAAATATATTTTATATATATATATATATATATGTGTGTGTGTGTGTGTGTGTGTGTGTGTGTGTGTGTGTGTGTGTGTATATATATATATATATATATATATATATATATATATATATATATATATATATATATATTTTATATATATATATATATATATATATATATATATATATATATATATATATATATATATATATATATAAATATATATATATATAAAAAAATATATATAAAATATATATATATATATATATATATATATATATATATATATATATATATATATATATATATATATATAGAAAATAAAAAATATATATATATATATATATAGAAAATAAAAATAAATAAATAAATAAATAAATAAATAAATAAATAAATAAATATATATATATATATATATATATATATATATATATATATATATATATATATATATATATATATATATATATATATATATATATAATGTGTGTGTGTGCATGTTAGTCAGATGTTAGATGATGGCTAGATGTATGTTAAGGTATTAGTATTAATGTTAGATGTTAGTTGTTAGATATTAGATTTTGTTAGAAAGTTAGATATAAGTAAGATGTTAGTATATATATATGTTTGATACTAGGATACTTGTTATAGTATCTTATGATTAGATTACCTTGACCAAGGTAAATGAGTTTACTTTGTCATGAGGTAAGGTAATGCGGTTTATCTTAGTATAGGCAAAGTAATGAGGTTTACCTTGTCATAGGGTAAGGTATTGGAATACCATAGTAAGGTAAGGGTATACCTAGGATACTAAAGGTAGATAACTAGTATTGTTTAGTTAGTAGCTTAGGGTAGTTACTAGATATCTTGGTTTAGTGTCTTGGTATTATGTGGTTACCTAAGTCAAGGTATTGGATCCCAACCAAGGTATTGGTATTGGGATACCAAAATGACCAAGGTATATAGTATCTTGGTAGATAAATGTTAGGAATAGGATACCTAAACTAGAGTTGACCCTGTTTGACCATAGTTGATTGTTTTGACTCAAAGTCAACCAAAAGTCAATACTTGGCCTAGAATTGACTAAAACTTGACCAGAGTTGACCAGTTAACCAAAAGTCAACTGTGAGTTAACCATTAGCCTAAGTTGACCTAGATTGGACTAGGAGTTGACCAATTAACCGAAAGACAACTATAAGTCAACCTTTGACCCAGTTTGACCAGTTTGACCTAGTTTGACTTAGTTTGACTGAGTTTGACCTAGATTGCATAGCATACACTAGAATATCATGTCATATACTGTCAAACCCTAATTAACCCATGGTATCTCATCTTTAGGTCAGTGACATCACTCTGAGCATCTATTCTTATTGACGGCTGATGACCGCAGGCGAGTACATCCTCTGATAGTTTTTATTGTCTTGATATCTGCTATATCTGATTCAGTTGTAGTATTTTACTTGATTTCCGACACGATGGTACACATACTAGTATACGTCGGATCCTGTCATGAGATATTATTCCTAGAATTTCCTGGTATATTGGTACATTATTCGATCTTGTTTTTCTTGTACTTGTATAGATGTCGATTTGGGAGTGGGCTGGCCCCCTGCTTTTGAATCCCGTGTTATGATGTGACATGTCCGAATCAATTATACTACTCGGGGATAGGGAGTTATTAGTGGTTATGCGATCAATACCCTACTTATATTCCTATTCACTTATTCATAGCTCCACCCTCACCGTATGTAGGGTGTAGCCTGACCTAATACTACTTGTTTATAGCTTTCTATTGTGGTCGGCCTGATCCTGTTTTCTCGTATTTCCTGTTCATAGCCAGTCACATGGAACAGTCTGATCCAGACCTAAGTCGATCACATAATGCACTAATATCTCAAGGCACCGTTTATGTTTATATTATACATCAGATATTCCTGTACTGTTCTATATTCCAGTATTTTATACCCTGACAGGATATCCAGTTCTACATATCCTGTTTTTATTCTAGTATTAATATTTCATCTTGTATTTCATTATAATTGTCTCTTATATAATTTGTCAATTCATATGGAACTGTTGTTAGCGTTTGTACTTGCTCATATCCTGACAGGATAACCCCGTTGATGTTTATAGATGACATAGATGTTGACTGCTCGACCTTCTATGGGTTTGGTATAGACGACGAGTACGACATGGACATCCCTGTGGAGTCGGTGCCCATTGAGGACACACCGCCTGTTTAGTCTTAGACTAGTTAGGTTTGACTGGACTGCGATCCAGCTAGTACTTCAGACTTGTAATATACTTATTATTTTAGAATTTTGTGTTATGTTTTGAACTCTAAACTTGTGTTGGGATCTTGCATCTATTTCCAGTTATTTCCTTCTATCATATCTTATCATATTTTTTGCTATCTTCCTTAGATGTCTTGTGATTGAGTTGATACTATATACCTCCGTGTAGAGATGACAAGTTTATATATATTGTCTAGCTGTTGTGGTTTGTAGACGACCTATACAGCGTTCTACCACCGATTCTGCGGTGTAGGCTGGACGTACCCACGTGCTCGTACCCTTACTCACGGTACGGGTCGTGACATATCTACATTATTAGTATCCCCTAATAGATAGAAACATAAATATTATCTTTCCTAATACCTTCATAAGCTATCTTACCGGTTGGTCTCTCGTAGATAGAGTATTCATTTTTTACAAAATTAATACCATAACCATTGTCATCTAGATGAATGATGCTTCGTAGGTTATGTTTTAATTGTGTTGCTAAACAAACATCTTTTATTACAAGAAAAGAAGGAATACCAATATTACTGTTACCAATAATATACCCTTTCAGATTATTGTTGAAGGAGACATCCATATTTCTTTATCGATAGCATTGCAAATAAAGTAACATCATCTGTCATATGTTGTGAGCAACCATTATCGAGAATATACTTGCTTCTAACATGAGAGGGTTGGTCCACCTACAACACAAGTTAAAGAAGTAACCTTTGGTCGCCACTTCCTTGTGGATCCTGGTATGTTAGTTTTTGAAACCCATAACTATACATTCATATATACTAATCTTCTAATTTTGCACTATCATGAAATGTGTCCTAGTCTCTAACTTCCCATAGTTGCTATACATATCATTATACTTAGTCGTGCGTGCATATACTCTTAGTCCAACTAAATTATATTTCTTCTTTTTAGAATCATAGGCTTCGTTAAGCTGCATACTCTTGTGTATTATTTTTAAAATGCTCGAGATCATTATGCAAGATTAATTTAAGAGAAAAAAATCATGTGTCACTAATGGAAGGTGTGTTTCTTATATCATTTATTATGGATGTGAGTCTATCATTCTCTAACTTGTGCATTTAGATCTCCTTCATAGCAAACCTATATGTATAAGTGTTTTAAAATCTTAGAAGAGATCATTAAAAGCATTTGATAATTCATCACAAATAACATCATCTTCACAAAGAGGGTTGTATTGTACCTCAATCCCTAATGTCACAAGACACATTGGTGGCATTACGAGGATTCTCTTGCTCTTCAGAGTCGCTAGCTTTGCTTTAATGACATATATTTGTATTAGTGTACTTGCGAGACGATGATCCTCTTCTTTTTGAATGTTCATATTGATTTCCCCTTTTAGTAGTTGGGCAATCCTTCTTGATGCGACCTGTCTTCTTACAGTTGTAAAATATAAGATCTTCTTTATTGAAGTCTTTCTTCTTTCTGTTTGATCTCTCAAATTCAAAAATTGCCCAAAATTTTTATTAATCAAGGAAACTTGCTCATCGCTTTAATCACCTTCTTTAGTTACATCATTGGAGACCTTCTTGTGATGTGTTAAAAATAATGGTTTTTTCCTTTGGCATTGATTCTTCTTACTTTTTGAGATCGAGTTCATGTGTCATCAACTTGCCCATGAGTATCTCAAGAGACATAATGGTGAGGTCATTTCCTTCTATGGTTGTTGTTGCTTTGGGTTCCAGATCTTGGTGAGTCCCCTAAGTACTTTGCATATCTTCTCATAATTATTGTATTCCTTGCCAATAGAAGAAAGAAGATTAACAATGTCAAGAAATTGTGTGAACATTTGTGTAATGGTCTCAATTGGCTTTATTTTGAAGGTCTTATATTCTTGTGTCAGTCTACTGATTTAGATTCCTTCACTTATGAAGTTTCTTCATGAGTTACCTTAAGAAGTTCCCAAATATCGTAAGCAGTGGCACATGTAGATAACCTATTGAACTCAGATCGGTCTACAACACAAAATAATGCATTTATGGCGTTAGTAACAAGACTGACTCTTTTTTTTTGGGTCCATGTATCTATCATGTGGTTTTTCTACAAGATTGCCTTCTATAACAATTTTGATCAGCTTTTTGTAGCCATCTATAACAATATACCATTGACTAACATCTAGTGACTATAGGTAGAAGCTCATACGTGCTTTCCAGTACTTATAGTTGGTACCGTCAAATAGGGATGGCCTATTTGTGGATTGGCCTTTACCATTGTTGGTGTAAATAGATTTTTCAATTGTCATAGGTTCAACTCGTAGGATGTTGTTATTGAAAGAGAACCTGTTATGATACCAATTGAACGCAACACTAGAGGGGGGCGAATAGAGTGTGTGTCATAATTACCCAATAAATATAAGGCTAAATACCAACTTGAAAATAATAACAAGTATGAAAATAATAGAGTAAGAACTCACAAGCATAAACATCGCTATATAAACTGGTCTCCCTCGTGAAGGAATAATATAGTCCCAGGTACACTTGTCGGTGTTAATTTGTGAAATAGCATACAACACAAGCTTTGATCCGAAGACTTGTCGACTTCTTAAAACTACAAGCTTTGATCCGAACAGCTTGCCGACTTCAATACTTTGTGAAACGCAAATTTAGAAAATTTTCAAGTAACTACAACTAGAACAACTTCTAATCGAATGTCACACTTAGACACTTAGAAGGCTTTAGAAAGTTGTTACTTAGAGATGGAAAAGATTTGAGCTTAGATGATATCTCAAATGAATATATGAAAGTAAGAGATAAAGAATGATATTGAGTTATTGTGTGAATGGTATGGAATTCAACTATATTGGCTCTTTGTGAATCGAGTTCGGACAGAGTTTGGTTCCAAAATGTTCAAAAATTTGAACGTTGGAGTCTGATCTTAAGGAAAACTGAGCAAAGTAGGGTTTCTGTTTTAGAATGACCAAGTTCGGTCCAAGTTCGATTAGGGACCGAACTCAGGCCATGTTTTGTCCTCAAGTTCTAAATGTTGGGATCAAGAAATTTTGTGGAATTTTGGTTAGTTTTGAACTGGTTTTTGGGTAGGTTTATTTGAGTGGACTTGAGTGTTATCTAGTTGCCAAGTGTGACTCAATTTACAAACATCCTAGACTCAAATAAATAAAAAATACATAACAGATTTTAAATAAGCAGATGCAGACTTTAGAGCAATCTTCTTGACGTAGTAGTAGTGACTTCATAGCAATTTTGTTTCAAGTTGCGATATATCGAATCAAGGTTTAGTTGCTTATCAAAATCGAGTTGACCATAACCAATTGGGCCAACAATCTCCCCCATTTTGATAATTAACAAATCGTTACTGATACGACAATTGTTACTTCAATACGAACAAATAGGAACAGTTATAACTCTCCAGCAATGTATCGATCAAACAAATATTGAGTATCATCAAGTACATCTTTTCTGATTATCACACTTCTCCCCCTTACTTCATCGAAATGGTAAGATCCCCCTAAATTGTGAAGCGGTATACAAAACAATAAAACGTAAAAATGATGCAATATAACATATAAAGACTCAACCTTATATAGTCGCACAGAAATATGATTTCCTATTCTTGCATGGTGTAATCACAGTCGAGCACAATATATTCCCAAATCAAAGTATTGCATAGTAAGTGAAATCAAATCTTCAATATAGAATCTCCAAAATAAAAGAACTATAAGATAATGCACAATCTCAAATAAATAAAATTACATGATATGGCATAGTATGAAAAAAACTACATGGTAGTGCATAGTCAGAAAAAAAAACTACATGAACTAAGAATATCATAACCAGCATGTAACTGAATTAGAACACTAATCCAAAGTAGATAAGCAACTATTAATTGTCACCAGAGGATTATCATAAGCAATCTGGAGCACCAGGGTCAAAATATCTTTTTACATAGGGATCACTTTCCAGATAACTAGTAGGACTAGGATCACATGCCATGGGGAATGGTCCAGCTGGATGCTGAGACATGTTATACTGAATATCAATAAGGGTGTTGCCAATAGCATCTTCTTGTAGAGTGGAATGAGGTTAACTAACAGTTTGATTAATATACATACTATACCTAATTAACTAACAATTTGATTAATATCCATTTTTAGACTATTAGTGTACTCTCGAGGTGGTATTAAATAATAGAACCCCAAGAGTGTCAGAAGTCCACAACTCCAAAAGTTCAAAAACTACAGTTTTAGATCCCATACAGATGCAGAATCAAGTGAAATATTCCAATACATGTTCTAAATATTCACTTGGTTGATGATACCAAAATTGTAGGAACTACTAAGATAAACCAATTCAAAACTACCATCCTTAAGATAGTGTATCACCTCGTCCTCAGTTTCATTTTCTAGTCCTACCTATGATAATGGCAAGAACTCATGGGTGCTTGATTTTCTTATTAGTTTCCATCTTTAAAAATATCTACATATTAAACAAGGCATTGAGTACTTTCAGGAATTCTATTTACCTATATATGTAATTTGTAACCAAAACACAAGAACTTATATTTGAAGTATGGAGTTGGTTCCTCCCTTACTATTCTTCTTAATCACTTGTTCATATTTAAGTTAATGTCGTCTAGGCATCGGGACAAGGTGACAACAACTGGCTACTAAGGAACGAGGTTAATACGAGACTTCGTATCCCTTAAGATAAGGGAAAAAAATGAATGTACTCCAAAAGTAAGACACGAACAGTATGGAAGTATTTATAGAACAACTGCTAAATTCCACCAAGTTTTATGAATTTTTCATGTTTCTAATATTTTCTTAAACTACAACAAAAGTGGATAACATTTTCTCGCGTCTAAATATTCTCTAAATCAAACAATGTTAGTAGTTGTTGTTTGTCATTCTCATACCCCATTTAGAAATATTCTTCTTGTTAGCGACCATGATGATTAGCGACCATCCTCTAGTTGCTAGTGCTGGGGAGTAAATGAATGGAAGAGGGAGGTTTCTTGTAGAGGGGGAGGAGTATAGGGAGAGAACAAAGAGTAGATGGTTTTAGGTTGAAAGGGGTAAAGTTTACAGGGAATGGAGCTTGGAGAAGTAGATAAAAAAAATAAAGAGAGAGAGAGAGAGAGATAGAGAGAGAGAGTTGGGAATAGTTTATGAGAAAACTGAGAAGGGTTTCTGATATAAGTATGAGGTCTTTGCAAGTCGGTTTATCTAGAATTAGGATTAGGGTTTGTTTAAGTGCATAATCTTAGTTAGCTTAGGATTATATAAAATTTGCTAATCTCTAATAATTTATGCATATATGTATATTTATTTTTCATAAATTTTCTATTTAACCAATTCTTACGACCCTATAATTTTTATTATTTGCTTTTATCAATTAATTATAAATTTATGTAATTTCTTTATTTAAATATAATAAATAGGTTTAGTATTATAAATAAGAATTTAATTTATGGGATTTTTTTGACTTTCATCCCACTTGTTAATATGAATTTGTACTTATATCCCTTTTTTTAATTTTTTTAGACTTACATCCCACTTTTCGTCACGAAAAACATTCATTTTGTCACAAAAATTATTTGTTTTGTCACGAAAAATACTTTTAGTGACGAAAAGTGGGATGTGAGTCTAAAAAAAATAAAAAGTGGGATGTAAGTACAAAGTCATATTAATAAGTGGGATGAAAGTCAAAAAATTATTCTTGTTCTTTTGGATTTTAATTTTGATTATAACATAATAATATAAATATTTTAGTAGCCTTTTCTTAAGTAATTAAATTATTTTATAAATTTACCTTTTTTCTTTATTTAGTTTTTAACTCGACCATTTAATTGAATCTCAACCTATAAAATTATTTACTAATAAGTGTTCATTATTGTTAACTGAATTTTTATAATAAAATAAATTATGATTTTTTTATATTTTTGGGCAAGGGGTTTGAAATAACTATACATGGAGCCCTAGCCATCCGGATAACAAAAAACATAGAATCCTTCCATCCGAATGAACTAAGTGAACTTATATAGTTATTAGTTCTTAACATATTTATTTGAATTCTCGGTCTTGGGCATCTAAAGAATCCATCCTACATAATGTTTTCCTTTCGGAGAAGTGCAAGACTCGATAATAATTTATTAATCACAATCAATAGCATGAACATGCTAGCAACCCACGTCAATAAAATCACCATGACTTCGAGTGTGTTATGGTGAGCAACCAAAGGATTGATACAATAACAATAACCATTTATAACAGTACTTTACCATAAAATCTACCTCCATATGATAATAACCTCGCGTAAAAGATACATGCGCATCCAACATTCATGACCATACATAAAATATAAACGTGAAGTTGAACTAGATATGATAAATCGACGTGATCATATACTGAAGAAAATATGGGTTAAGAACCCCACTAAACTCATTGCAATACAACCATATACTGAAAAAGATACATAATAACTACATAAAATTAATAGAAAGACCATTAGAAACCTAATAGGATTTATGTATTAGAGATTTATCTAAATTTTTAATAAATCTAGATAAATCTGATATGGGGGATCCAATCGTCCAAATTCCATGAAACTGGCCCCACATGTACACAATAATTCCATGATACAACATGCTAAGAATCGAGATGAACGTCGACCGAATCAGCTCAAAATTCAATGGCCAAATCGAAAATCAAAGGGCTGTCATGTTCTACTCTAGCGATATACTACTATTATATCGACAGTATACTGCTCACCCAATAAATCACAGAATAGGGTCCTAACATTATTATGATGGATTATTATGATGGTATTATGCCAGAGTGTGAGGAATTATTCTTCTTTTTATGTAAAAGAAAATTATGCAACTACATGCCATAGAGAAACCATAAATTAGACCATCATTGAAAGTTTTTCTCACTTATTCAAGTATTTCTCAATGGGAAGTGTGGAACAGAAATGGGACGTAAAAGGTTACAAATTGAGAGAAATATTCTCAGTTGTTCAGTATTTCATAGAAGTCGCTAAATACCAGAAATGAATTATTATGATGGTACTATGCAAGAGTGTGAGGAAATATTCTTCTTGTTCAATGTAATAATTAAGCAACATCATGCAGAGAGAAACCGAGAAGGTTCTTTGCCAAACCCAATAGTATAACCTTAAATAACCACATATAAGTGTGTATCGATTTCACAACAACTAACATCTAAACCAGTAAAAGGGAAGAGAGAGGTATCAATTTCACAATAGTATTTGATCAACCACATATATGTATGATATAAACCAAAAATAAATTCACAATGCCATGATCAACCACATATATGTATGTATCATCAACATTTGATAAACCCAAAAAAATCACAAAATTTGATAAACCACCTAAAATAAGTTGATCGTATGTCAACTTGATCTCTCTAAAATAGAACTTGGCAAAAAGAGGTATCGATTGAGGTTAGACTTACCTCGCCAAAGGGGGAGAGGGAGAAAGAGAGAGGTATCAATTGGCAGAAAGAGGGGAATAATCGTTGGATCGGTTAGAGGGGAAGTACCCCTCACCGAAGAGGAAGCGTTTAGAGGGGAAGCGTCGGAAGGTGAAGCATTGGGTTGGGGGAAATGAAAATATTGGGAGAGATATAGGAAGAAAATTCTTTAAGGGGAAAGTGAATCCTCGATCGGCTAATATCAATTAAATAGGAACATTAATCAAAATAACATTGCTAAACATCGCTGCTACTATGTATACTATGACGTCCATGAAATATTGTCATTGTTATTAAAATTTATCGACATTTAACGACGCATGATTCCATATTATCTAACAATAGTCGCTACTCATTGTTGAACGTCACAATCATCAATGTATTTCATAGGAGTCACTAAATTTTTAGAATTTAGCAACGCTTGGTGTAGAGTCGCTATTAACATCGCTAATTTAACTTATTTTGGAATTTAAGTAAGTAACCCTAGTGTTATTTGAAACCATTTTATAGTATTATTGAGATGAGTATTATGTCTTTTTAAGAATTCTTATAATTATGATTTATAGTATTGCACATGACTTAGAGAAATATAGATTATGTATTGGTCTACAAGTTCAATATTTTGGAATCGATTAATATCGATATGAATCAAACTTAAATTTTATTGATAAGTCATTAAATTGGATGATTTGTGTCATATTGATAAAAATTGTTTTAAGGCTTAGTATTGAATTCTAGAATTGTTTACTTGTGTTTGATAAGAATTAAAACTTATAAGATAGACATGTGTTTATATTATGAGTTCTGTCGATGCCTGAATGATTAAAATTATTAATATCTTACTTATTATTAATTTGGTAAATATTTTTATTGATGTGATTATACTATTGGTTTATCTATTATTTGTAGTTAAGTTTATTTTAAACGTTATATATTTCTACCTTATGTGTTTGATAGTATGAAAGAACAGGTCTAGCAAAATCAATAGTTATGCTAAGTATCCAAGGTAAGAATAATTGATTGTATTCTTATTATTTTTAGGCATTTCCTGCTTGATTATAGATGCATATTATAGAAGCATGAAAAATCTCAGCTGACAATATTCCTCCACCATAACGCAAATAATACAAATGTGCAGACAGAGTGTTAAAAAGACAAAACAAAAGATATAGAAGAAAGTCCTTTTATTATCATGTCTACAAAGACCTAGTACAGACTCATCAAGGCTACATATAAAGGACCAACCCAATTCTTCTACAAAGAATCGATTACAGATTCAGCAAAGCCTAGAGGAGTCTAAAAGGGGTTTAGTCTTCGTCAAAGCGCAGTCCCCCTTCTTCTCGGTTCGCATACTGGAAGATTAATCTCCACTAAAGCGTATTCTGACTTTCTTGTGGGCGCAACCCTCCAAAAGCGAAGCGAGCAACTTCCTGAAGCAGCAATTGGCCCGGGTTTCCAGAAGGCGCAGAAGGTCGCAAAGTCCAAAATGAGCAGGACAGAGCACAACCTGCGGCTTTTCGGGTTGGCCATCCACCCACAAACTAGGCCGTCAGGACCTCGAAGACCTCCAAGACGTCGCCCAGGTTTGAAATCTTCATGAGAAGCATTCCAGCATGTTTCAAGGCTCATCAACAGTTCTTCTACGAAGGTGTAGCCCCTTTGAACGAAGGAATCCTCAACTAAAATCTGACTTAGGCAAGGCCAACCGCCGCTCGAAGCTAAGTCTGGATCCATCATGGTGTTGAAGGATAAGAAGAAAAAGAAAACGTGACTCTTCAGAAGAAACTCTCCATTTATATAGTGCGGGAATGGTCCAAAATGCAGGCCACATGGCCGACGGTCAAATTTCCCACATTAATGGGATGAACCTAGGACTCAGCACGATGAACCTTATTAAATAAAGTTCATTCGACTAAGTCCAAGACTATCCTAGGACCCCTTGAAATTCCCCAAGTAACGATGGCAATTAAGAGGGAGTCATTCATTAAGGAGCGGTCATTCATTGCTCTTTAAAAGAAGACTTCAAAGCTAATGCCTTCAACAGAGGCACAACTACATTTCTGTGCCAACCTCAGGCACAAACTTGTGATATTTTCACACCACCTCAACTCCAATGGCGCAATACTCTGCTCCGTAGAAGCTCAACTACCTTTCGTCAGAGACTTGGGAGATACCATTTGCATCCAACACAAGTCCGTCTGTCGCTCCAAAAGCACAGTAACCTCGTCAACCTGAAGCACAAGCCTACTCGTCACCCTAAAGCACAGTGACTTCATCGCTCGAAACACAGCCTTCTCGTCGCTTATACGCACATAGGCTCCGTCGTCTTCGAAGCATAGTCCACTCGTCGCCTGAAAGCACAGAGGCTTTGTTGTCTCTAGAAGAATGGTCTACTCGTCGCCCTAGAAGTACAACAATACTTAGGCCTCGCCAGAGGTGCAGGAAGCATGGTTCCACCCAGTCGGTTTGCTTAAACCGACTCGCTCGAAGATAAGATTGGGATTAATCATGATTGATATCTTATCAAATTGATTTAAATCTTAGACGAGGATCAATCAGAATCCAAATTTGAGATGAAATCCCAAGATTTACTCGGCTGCATCCGAACAAAACAAATCGGCACACGCTATGTGTCTCCTCCTTCGGTTATTTTGATTACCACCAGAGATCTCGATTGAAGAAAATCTCAATGTCTGCCAAGTGTCAGCACCACAGAAGCCGTACCGTGCAATGACATCAGATTCATTCATATCTCAAAACCCTAATACATATTGCATATGTGCTCTCTTCCTCCATAAAAAGAAGGAGTTTTCCTTCAATAAAGGGGAGACCACAGAATATTAAATCTCCAGCTCCAGGCATCCTATTGATCGGTAACCCTAGAGTTCCATCAAAAGCTGTAGCTCCCCTTTCCGGAATATTTTTAAATATTTTTATTTATTTAATTGATTTAAATGGTGTTTTTAGATTTTTTTATAAAGGATTATTTAGTTAATTATTTTGGTAGATGACTTTAGCCATGGTTGAATTTTGAAGTATCAGGTGATTAGAAATCGTGGCACGGAAAGTGCAATGGCGTGCTTTGACTAGTGTATTAGTCATGCCAAGAAAGATCGAGCCATAGGGACGTCCTAACTAGGAAAACCAGGCCAAGTTGCGACTTAACCCTACCGAAGATTTTATTTATTTTTATTATATTATTGAGTTTTCGGGAACCAGGTTGTACAGAACCTGTCCAGATTGGACCCAAGTCAAATCCAGCCCATGTAGTCATGTAGTGGGACCAAATACGACCTTATAGACATGTTTGGTAAATGTAAAGATTTTGTATATATTTTAGGAATTGTTAATTATTATCTAAATATTTATTATATAAATTATAGGTATTATTAATATAAATAGCATTTTAGAATATTTATACGATTTTCTTGGGCCCAGTAATGGGAGTATATGATATGCCCATCCAGGGGCTACTATTAAATTATTTTAATTACTAGTGGAATATATTATAATAATATTATTATGGTGGTTATTGAAAATAAACTATTATTATTATTAGTTATTATAATTTATTCTTTATCAAAAGAATAAATATATGTGTGTATG
Source organism: Iris pallida (assembly GCA_029216955.1). Classification (NCBI taxonomy): domain Eukaryota; kingdom Viridiplantae; phylum Streptophyta; class Magnoliopsida; order Asparagales; family Iridaceae; genus Iris; species Iris pallida. The sequence continues at coordinate 30,851,503 of JANAVB010011199.1, forward strand.
CGTATTTATATAAAATATATATGTATATGGGTGTAGGTGTATTTATATAAAATAATAAATATATGTGTAAATAGATATAAATATAGGTATAAAATATAGGTATATACATGTATATAAATATAGATATATATGAGTGTATGAGTGTATATATAAATATATATTATATATGGGTGCAGGTATATATATATATATATATATATATATTATATATAATATAATATATATATATATAATATATATATATATATATATATATATATATTTTATATATACCTGCACCATATAATATATTTTATATATATACATCATACACTCATATATACTAATTTATATATATATATATATATATATATATATATATATATATATATATATATATATATAATATATATATATATAAATATATATAAAATAAAAAAATATATATTTATATATATATATATATATATATATTTTTTTTTGTGAGTATTTATAAAATATATATATATATTATATATCTATATATATATATATATATATATAATACATATATATATATTTTGTGAGTATATATATAAATATGTATACGTGTATAAGTTTATGAATATATAAATATGTATTTGGAGTAATATATATATATATATATATATATATATATATATATATATAATATATATTATATATATATATAAGAAAATAGAAAAAAAAAAAAACAAAAAGCAAAGAACCCGGCCCAAACAGCCTGAGCTCCCAGCCCGAGCTCCCCACAACCTAGCGTTCAACAGAACCCCGTTCTGTTTGATAACCAAACGCATATTTAAGTTCGGAATGAAACTAGCAAACCTAATCCTGATGCCCACACCCGGCCTTCAGGCGGCCGCGCGCAACCGCAGCGCCGCCTGGACCACCGTGCACAGCCGCACGGGCTACTGGAAGCCGGCCGGAGTCGCCAGACACGCGCGGACTGAACAAGCGCACAGCAGCAAATGGCAGTGAGAGCCCCGACTTTGCAACGACGAATCTTCACGTACGATGGATCATTTTCGATCTGTCTCTTCTGGTACGTACCCGATCTAAACCTCTCTGAGGCTCTTCAAATTTTTTTTATTACGCAATTAATGCGCGAGAATCGATTCCAAAATCAATAAAACTGTCAAAACCGAGACAGAATAACAAACCCCGACCTGACTTTGGAAGGCAGATTTCTATAAATCCGTAGAGAAACCTAGAAATCTATTTGAATAGGGTTTTAGACTATAACCAGGATTTCAACCCTTCTTTTAGTTTTAATTTTTGATAAAAGGACAGTAAGAAATAGGGTTGAAAATCGGGAAAAACCGATAAAAACTATTTTCAAAAACTTGAAAAACCATCCGATACGAGTGCGTCCCGCCAATCCGGGCGACATGGCCGCAAACCGAAGGCATCGAAAGGTGCGTAACGGCTTCGTGGTCGTGTGGGCTTTGACGAAATTCAAATTGTCGCGTGTGCGCGACGAATTTGATGCGTATTCGTCGAAATTCACCGTATCGACCTCTGTACAAATTTTCAAATTACATCGTGCACGTTCGTCAGATCGAGACGAAACTTGCACCAACAGGACCGTATCATTTTTCTAGTCCTGTATGCCAAGTTTGGTCCAATTCTGAAACAGTTGATAAAATTACCGTTTTGCGGGCTCCACGGTTTGACTCAACGGGTGATTTTGTGCATGGCCTGTCGAAATCCAACTTTGGATATAGTTGTTTTTGCATCAAAAAACCGGACCTATTAACATATAGTTTGACGACTTTAGAGATCGTTGACTCTAGCACGCTTTTCGGTGCAAAGCGGGTCCAACGGCGGACACCGTCTTTGTCCGAAATTACCGTTTTGCCCATGTGTCCAGAATTGGACTTAAGGATAGGCAATCCTAGCTAATTTGACTATTCTGAGAACATTGGTAATGTTTATTTTAGTTTTCGGAGACAGTTGTGATGACTTGAACTTTCTGACTTGTTGATTGGCGATACATTGTTGGTTCTCCGTGCAACCCCCAGGCAAGTATACCTTGCCGAACATATACAGTATTTACATGGTTTTCTCTTCCTTATTATATTTCTTTTTATATTGTCACATGATTCTATATTGTGATTGATTCATCCTTGATTGCCTTGTTCTAGATTACGTGCACGTATAGGGTATTTGACATTGCTAGATTATTGGTCTTATCATGTTACCTTGCCTTGCGATTGAGTTGTCAGTTTCTGTATCTGTTTTGACTTGACTAATCTTGACTGGAAGTATCTTGCATTGTACTACAGTTGAGACATACTATAGATTGGGAGTATCTTACATTGTACTATGACCTATAGTTGATTCTTCTACCTTGACATCACTTGATTGACTTGACTTGAGACATGCCATAGATTGGGAGTATCTTACATTGTACTACGACCTATAGCATATATTGTGATTGATTGACTCGACTTGAGATACTATAAATGGGAGTATCTTGTATTGCACTACGATTTATAGGAGTCTACTGACTTTGTATCCTTTAGGAGAGGAGATCGATACTAGAATTGGCTAATCTTGACTGGAGTATCTTGTATTGTACTACAAGCTATAGGGGTTAATCGACTGATTGATAGCCAAGTCTAGTATTATATTTCCACACGACTCGTCGTTCTTAGATGTTCTAGTCGGTGTCTTATCCTTCTTACATGGTATTTACTGTCATATTAGTAGGCATGTTTTATGTATCGTGCTAGTCCTCTGAGGACCTGATGATCTCTTCATGTAGCTGATTGCACAGAGTTAGTAGCTGAGCATGTGGTAGTTGACTTCATCTACATGATTCAGGTATTTTGTTAGTGTTATTGATTTACTATCATCATCGTGCTTTTATGATATATCCTGCTTATCAGCTTAGCTTTATAGACTCATATTATTCTTGGAGTCTAATCGGACATATATGCTAGTGGGCTGCAGATCACGACCCATACTTGTTCATTCTGTCTTATAAATTTTTGTGGATTGAGATATAGTTTAGATTAGAAATGATAGCCTATTCTGGACAGCTTATACGTACTCGAGTCGGGCTGGAGTCCGCTCGATACGTAGCTGGCTTGCTCACGAGATCGCGTCCGAAAATAGGGTGCGGGTCGTGACAAGTTTTTGTGGTGGACCATGCATGTCAGAGCATATCGTATCGGTTACAAAATTGTACTGATACGAGCCTGCGACTTTGACTAAATCTTAGAAATCTCAATCCACTATGCTTTGAAAACTCTCCTAGAAATTCTCTACGTCCTTGAAAACTCCAAATTTGCTCTCGATTATACTTACTTGCTTTCCGTACCATTGATTCTCGTCCCTTTTATTTCGAGGTGACGAACGATCGTGCTGTCTAGGATTCATCAGAGATTCCTAAGTTATTGTATAATATTGCTTGACTATTGAATATTTGGTTGTTTGTAGATATGAGGTATTATAGTAGTCATATGCCTAGATATCTGCGGTAGAATTGTTAGCAACTAGTTAGAAGACCATAAGGTTTTAGCGACCTGTGTTTCGAGGGAGTAGTGTGACCAAAGGTGGGTAGAAGTCCTCAAGTATTCAGAGTTATAAAATGACTAGAGAAGGTCAAAAATATTTGGAGAAATTAAATTTGAGGAGATTAAGGACTTTGAATTTTAAGGAATAGTTATGAATTAGAATTTCGAGGACAAAATTATTTTTAAGGTAGGTAGATTTGTAGCTCCCCTTCCCGAAATATTTTTTAAAATATTTTTTTATTTATTTAATTGATTTAAATGGTGATTTTTAGATTTTTTATAAAGGATTGTTTAGTTAATTATTTTGGTAGATGACTTTAGCCATGGTTGAGTTTTGAAGTATCAGGTGAATAGAAATCGTGGCACGGAAAGTGCAATGGCGTGCTTTGACTAGTGTATTAGTCATGCCAAGGAAGACCGAGCCATAGGGACGTCCTAACTAGGAAAACTAGACCAAGTTGCGACTTAACCCTACCGAAGATTTATTTATTTTATTATATTATTGAGTTTTCGGGAACCAGGTTGTACCGAACCTGTCCAGATTGGACCCAAGTCAAATCCAAGCCCATGTAGTCATGTAGGGGACCAAATATGGCCTTGTAAACATGTTTGGTAAATGCAAAGATTTTGTATATATTTTAGGAATTGGCAATTATCTAAATATTTATTATATGTAAATTATAGGTACTATTAATATTAAATAGCATTTTAGAATATTTATACGATTTTTTGGGGCCCAGTAATGGGAGTATATGATATGCCCATCCAGGGGCTACTATTAAATTATTTTAAATACTAGTGGAATTATTATTATTATTAATATTATTATGGTGGTTATTAAAAATAAACTATTTATTATTATTAGTTATTATTAATTTATTCTTTATCAAAAGAATAAATATATGTGTGTATGTGTATTTATATAAAATATTATATGTATATGGGTGTAGATGTATTTATATGTAAATACATAAATGTATAGTGTGTAAATATAGATATAAATATAGGTATATACATGTATATAAATATAGATATATATGAGGGTATGAGTGTATTATATAAATAATATTATATATGGGTTCAGGTATATATAATATATATATATATATATATATATATATCTATATATATATATATATATATATAATATGTATATATATAAAATATATATATTATATATATATATATATATATATATATAATTATATATATATATATATATATATATGTATAAGTGTATGAATATATGAATATGTATTTGTGAGTGTATATATTATATATATATATATATTATATATATATATATATATATATATATATATATATATATATATATATATATAAAATATATAAAAAAAAAATATATATATATATATATATAAAAGCTATAGGGGTTAATCGACTGATTGATAGCCAATTCTAGTATTACATTTCCACACGACTCGTCGTTCTTAGATGTTCTCCTCGCAGTGTTCTTATCCTTCTTACATGGTATTTACTGTCATATTAGTAGGCATGTTTTATGTATCTAGCTAGTCCTCTGAGGACCTGATGATCTCTTCAGGTAGCTGATTGCACAGAGTTAGTAGCTGAGCATGTGGTAGTTGACTTCATCTGCATGATTTAGGTATTTTGTTAGTGTTATTGATTTACTATCATCATCGTGATTTTATGATATATCCTGCTTATCAGCTTAGCTTTATAGACTCATATTATTCTTGGAGTCTAATCGGACATATATGCTTGTGGGCTGCAGACCACGACCCATACTTGTTCATTCTTGTCTTATATTTTTTCTGTGGATTGAGATATAGTTTAGATTAGACATGATACCCTATTTTGGACAGCTTATACGTACTCGAGTCGGGCTGGAGTCCGCTCCATACGTAGCTGGCTTGCTCACGAGCTCGCGTCCAAAAACGGGTGCAGGTTGTGACAAAAGCATCAGAAAGTCAGAGCAAGTTCAACCCGTCGTCAGATCGTCAACGGAGTAAAGCAGCCGCTACAGTGCTCGATCTCCACCGTCACACTTTCCCAGAAACTCTTCCTTGTACTTAGAATATCCTGTTTAGGACTTCCTTCTCTGTACACAACTCTTCCCCTTGTACTTAGAATATCCTATTTAGGACTTCCTTCTCTGTACACAGGTCTTCCCTTTGTACTTAGAAATCCTCTTTAGGACTTCCACTTTGGTCGAAGCGGTTCGTAAAACCGAAGAATACTCGACGTGTCTGGAGGTCCAAGGCGGCTGCGACGAGCATCACGATGGAGGAAACTACGATCCAGAACCCGCTCATCGTTAAAGCTGCGGAGAGGATCTCGGCTGCTACAGCCATATCTTCTCACTCGATTCCTACCTTGAAAATGTATAACGAGGAAGACGGTGTCTCTATGGCGGGCCAGACGAAGGCACAATGCCGAAGGATGCGTGCACCGATTCAACCCCTCACGACGGAAGCATTGCCGGCGAGAAGATCCATCTTCGACAGAATCGCCTTTCCATCAGGTGAGCCTTCTTTGGATTCTGAATACTATGCTCCCGCTGGGGGTAGTAGGAAGAAATCCAAGACAGTACGTGCCTCGTGCAACAAATATACCATGCCTATGACAGACCAAAGTCCTGCGTTGATAGTCACAAGCGCTGCCGATGGAAAGTTATACAAGACTAGTCCCCGTGCCACGATGCCTCGACCAGTTGAACCCTATGTCGCTTGAGCACTCCTGTGCGTGATACAAGCCAGGGGGTACATCCCGTAGAGAGAGACTCGTATGAGCAGCGTTCCTATAAGCATGATAGGAGTCTGCTTCGCCAGACCCTCTCTGATCATACCCACGTATACTTTCCTGTACGTACAATGGGGGTACCACGACGGAAGACCTGGTGTTGTTCCAAGCAGAAGAAAAATCGATGGCATGGGGTATGCCTAAATCAAGGCATCCTTGTACCAAGATTACCATCAACTACTGTTGTCAATAGGTGGATGTACTACCATCGAGGAGGCGCTCTGTCTTTCAAAGGCTTCAACCTACATCGACTGCACATTAGGGACTCAATAGAGGGTCAGCGAGCAAGAGAGAAGATAAACCGTGTCACCATGTGCAATGCGGTGCAGGGTTCTAAAAATCTTCAAAATTCATCCAAGAATCCTTCCGTATCGGCCACCAAGACCAAGAAGCGGCCCGAGAGTAGCAAGGAAAAGTTATCCAACACTGATGTGTTCCAAGACACACGTTCCAAACCTCCATTGGATGTTACGTCAGATGCTGGGGATAGCCAATCTTCTACTATGCATGACAACACCGCGTTCCAATCTGAGGAGGAGCGATACGATATGGATGCCTCCACAAGCATAGCTTGTCACCAGACTGGAGGTAGCAACCACAATGAGTCTGAGGAAGACTACAACCTCCCAGTCTATCCTCAGGATGATGAGACTCGGACATCCGAGGCAGAGAGCGAGGGATCTACTGTCCCTTCCACCATCCACACACAAGGTCCGTGTTTGTGGCCGAGTGTAATGACGCGGACAATAGCAAAGTGCCTAACCAGCTGAAACGCATCAAAGCACTCGAGACGAGCCTAGGTACGTTGAACCACGATAAAGACTCTATCTTCTCTCATACTGGAGATCAAGGGGAATTTGGTACCCACAGCCTCCACACCTACGCCTGGTCCACCAGCCAATGATGGATCCAGCAAACTGCCCGCTGTCCATCAGGTGGGACCGTCGTCGTCTACTCCATCGACTACATGTCCAGCAATGTCAACCAAAATACAGCAGGCCATCAAGGAACTATATGCTCGCTACAATGCCAAAGAGAAGCAAGTAGCACTCCGGAAGATGGGGATTCGGCATCCATATCCTGCCGAGTGGGACAACGTAGTTTATCCTCCCAAGTATAATCTACAGACGCTCACGTCCTACAAAGGAAAGAAGTCTCCCCGACGATACTTGAGGTACTTTTCCTTATTGATGCTCTCCTTACCAACATCTTCATAGGAGCTCTACAGGGGGTAGCCTATGAATGGTTCTGCAGTCCTCCGGACGATTGTATTTATCCTTCGAGGACCTAAAGGATCTATTCGTAGATCAATTCTTTGTAGGAGGGATGGACATGACAATGTCAACTCTCATGGAGGTCGTCCAGAGAGAGAAGGAGCCTTTCGTGCAAACATTGAGCGCTTTTATCAGGCAGTCTTAAGGCTACCGTCTGGTATGCCCGAGCCCATGCTCATGGACTCATACTGCAAGAACATACTGCCTGCGATAAAATTGGGGCACAGTACTTGCACAGAATGGGCGCCTTTCATTACATGAGGCGGATGTGGCACAAAGAAAAGCTCAGGACGCGCAGCTCCTGGGACTGAACTTCCCTTCTCTCGAAGACAAGGGAGACGTTCGTCTAGCAACAATCCCAAGGACGAAAAAGACAAGCAGGACATGACCGTCAACATATCTAAAGGTTCGGTAACCATGAACCCGAAGTCTATAAAAGCGTAGAAGTCGAGGAGACTTACTCCTTCAATGACGAGGATACGTTAGAACTCTTCAATACGCTGACGAAGAGTGGCAAGCTGTCTCTTCCAACACCAAGGCACCCCGACGAAGTAGGGAAGGTGGATAACCCTAAATACTGCCATAATCATCACTATGTCCACCATTCGATATGAGATTGCTACATATTGAAAGGACAGATTCAGCGCCTCATCGATGCCAAAGTCATATCATTCGACTATAAAGAAAAGACTATCACAGCCAACATGGTTACTCTCTACTTTGGAAGTTTCTAACTATGGAGGCACAGGACAGGGTCATCCCCATCCCGAGGGCGACAACGAAAGTAGTCAATCTTCCACCAGCGCATGACAATGCTCAAGGGTTCATCCCGTTCTCTACACCTAGAGGCGAGGTCATGTGGGTCCACCCTGACCTTATTCCTGACATGATGGCGCCTACAATCCTTCTGTCAAAGAGAAGAAGGATATAACATCCAGTTTTCTAAAATGAGGGTAATTTTAAAATTTTGTGATTTTAATTATTTATTAATGATATTTTAATCATGATTTGATTTTTGGTGATTTAAAATTATTTTAAAAAACTATTTAAAACTATGACGTGTAATTTTGATGTTTTGCTAGTATAACCCTAGAGACTGTCTAACCTAGAGCCCAACCATATGATTAGGATATTTTATTTGTCATTTTGGCTTGAGGTATTTTGGTCATTTTGAGAATTTTGGATTTATGTTGAATTATTGGAGTGATGGTTGTTATTTTTGACCTTTGCTAGTTGAGACTTTGGAGACTAACTTAGATGTTGACTTTAGCTATGGTGACTTGATTAGCATGGTGGGACCCTAGTCTAACTTAAGTCAACCCAAGTTAAGTTATTTTGAATCAAGTTCATATAGAGAATAAGTGATTTAGTGCATGGACTTTTGACTTAAGGATTGATTTCATTTATCATTGAAACATGGCCCAAGCCCATTAGTCATAACCCTAACCCAATTTTTCCCTTACATGGCCGGCCCCCATAGGAAACCCCCTATTTAATCCTCTTTCTAGTTCTTGCCTCTTTTGCATCAAAACAACTTTGGAAAGAAAGAGGTATTGGTTATTCTTCCCCAATCAATAACTCTTTCAATTTAATTTATTTTTGACTCTAGTCTCTTGCATTAGAACCTAATACCACTCTATTTTCTGTCCATAGAGAGAAATCTAGATTTGGTACAATTTGGAGCTTTTGGCTTGCAAGAAGAATCTTCATATTTGGGGCTTTTTTCTTGTAATTGATACTCTATAGGTAAACACCTTAATTATATTTAATCCTAATTTTTTTGTATGATAGCCTAGATCTAGGTGTCCCCTAGCTGTGTGTGTGTTTGGTGAAGTTTTGCATTGATTTCGTGTCCATATCGGACATGTATCAAATTCTATTTGTAAGTGTTTGTTAGAATGCCTCAATAGAATTTATTTTGCTATTTTTGAAATATAATTGAACGAAATTGCAGCCCTACATGTGTAGATCACAATTCCCTTGACTAAGTCGATCCCTGTGTCATTTTGTGCTCAAGGTATCGTGCACACTGTACACGACACTATTTGACACAAAATTTCTTGGACACACGGAGCACATGTCTGACACGACACCCAAGAAATTTTTACAATATGGTTTTGTATCGAGGAAGAAATTGCATGTGCACGTGTTTCACACTGCACTGTGCACGCGTGTCTTGTCCTTTTGATACTGGCTTTATGTCGCTCGTGGACACGTTGTGGTGACGTGTCAGGGACACAAACGTGTTGCCCTACATTGGACGAACACGGGGACACGAGCACGTGTCAAGATTTGACTTGTGTCATGTGCACAAACCTATGGCACGCACGCACCACACTGTTAGTGCACTGTTTCAATGTTCTGCGTGTTGGATTTTGGACACGGTTGTGTCCAGTTTTTGGACACCAAATCAAATGTAGGACACATACACACATGTCACTTCAATTACCAACCATTAAACTGATTATTAATTGTGATTTGAATTCAAAATCGGGTTTCCCTATTTTTCTGATACTAGGTTCAATGTATTGATTTTTCTGAGATTTAAATTGGGTTTTACTGATTTTTAGATTATTAATTTGCAATGTTGGTTCATATATATATATATAATATATATATATATTATATATATATATATTATATATATATATATATATATATATATTATATATATATATATATATAATATATGAGTTTAAGTTACATATTAGGATTCATGTTAGCATTTGACTATTGGGTTTTCGAAATGCTATTGGACTGTTGTAAACTCAAAACTGAAACCGATTTCATGTTTATATTGAAAACTGGTATCTATACACACATGTTCCCTAACCTATGTTGTAATCTATATACACTAATTTATGATATTATGCACACACACTGACAAAACTATGATACAAATCTGAACAGACACTCACTCACACATTGATACACACACATGAACACTGACCTGAGAATAGAAACACACACAAACCTGAGACCCTATATGTCCAGCGATCCTTCCACTCTTTACTGTCACACATCCATGTACACCCTAACCTATGATGAAAACTGAACACAAATGTATGGCTACACACACAACCACACACACATTACTACTACCTCCTACAATACACACACAGGTCACAAGCCTATCACTGAAACCTGAACACTCACACACACCGTATGTACTGCTACCTACCCCTTTCACTAAAACCTGAGAACCTGTGATACACACACTCATAAAACCCCATGTTTCTTGAGATACTACACTCTACTGCCTACATTTCACAAACCCTTAAACCTCTCATATGCCACATACCAACATATATCATCTTGCCATGTACTGCCCTCACACACATATATGTGCACACACACATACACCCCCTTCCACCCTCTCTCTATGTATCTAAGTATGTATATACCTATGCTTGTATGCATATAATAGAAATGTATGTATCTATCTCTATATATAGTGTAATGTACAATATAGAGTAATGTAATGTATATAAAGTATGCAAGAATAATAGTAGTTAATGATATGCAAAACTGAAATATACAATGCAATGCATGAATAAATAGATGAAATGCAAACATGTAGGTAATGATATACATGCATGTTATGTATTCATGTAGATACATGTATGTATGAATACAAGTATAATGTATGCATGTAGGTAATTTGATGTAGTGTAGCATAGGCATGCATGATATGTAATGTAATGCAATAATGTATGTAATGTATGTATTCATATAGTATCTTTTGTATTATGCATTGTTGTTGTTCAAATTGTCTTGTGATTGTGTATGAGTGCTAGCCTAGGCTTGCTTTGGCCTAGTGAGACTTATTAGACTTGTTTGGGCTAGGACTTGGCCTAGTTGACCTAGTTTGACTAGTGTGGTTGGCTAGAGTTGACCAAGTGTTGACTTTAGTCTAGTTTGACCTAGACAGCATGCAGATGTATTGTACATTTTATTTATCATCCCTTGTATACATCTTGACATGTGTTGCTCTGAATGAGTCAGACACCTCTCCTCAGACAGTATTTTCCCTTCAGATACTCAGGATATCAGGCGAGTACATTCTATGATCATTTTATAACTTGCTTAGGATTATATTCTTGCTCTAGATTACCTTATTTGATGCTGTCAGATATTATCACGGATTGGTACTATATGGATCCCTATTGAGATGTTATCTCCCTTGGGAGCATCAGATACTTCATATCATGTGTTTCATGTACATCATGTATTCTCGCTCTCATGTTATTCATGTATACTCATGTGCTTCATGTACGTTCATGTACGCTTGTGTACTCTCATGTGCTATCATGTACGACCATGTTTCTTATGTGCTTCATGTGTGACATATACTTCATGTGTACCCCTTTATGGGCCTTCATATGAATTCATGTGCACTCAGTTCTGAGTCCTCATGTATACTTCATGTGCACCCATCTATGGCTTTCATGTGAAAATCATGTGCGTAACATAACTTGTCTGGATCCTTGTGTATTGATTAGGGTATAGAGGAGTATGAATAGTGATGTGAACAATTCCAAAGTAGTATAACCATGTGAGCCTCTTTAGTATATTTATGTGCAAATCCAGTCGTTCACATGTCGACTTTATACTCTATATCACTAGTCACTGATAGTTCTCTACTTATAGTAGATATTTCCATTACAGTTATCTTTTTTACATCATGTACATTATTTCAGTTTTTATGTATCGTACTATTTTGCATGTTAACAGTTTCTAACCTGTTATGATCTACGTGAGATGTATTGTGCTCGCTGTCCTGACTGGACATGTTGAAAATATTACAGAGGATGATGAGGAACCATGTACCCTTTACTATGGAGCTTGCCTAGATGACCTCGCGACTGGAACTTTGGGAGGTTCAGGCAGATGCTGAGGATGATACCCATGCATAGTATATATAGTTTAGACTGTTATCTCTTTTCATGCCAGTTGTTGTCTTTGATTTCAGAGTTGTATTAATTGGAGATGTTGAGACTTGTATTTGTTAACTTGATTTATTTCACTTCTGTTTGTACCTCAGTTTTGAGATTTTCTTATCTATTCCATCGTGCTATATTCTACCTCTAGATTGTGATTGAGTTGTACCTTTTGTGACTTGGCCTTCTTTGGAGAGTATTTCATATTGTGTTAGTTATGTTTATAACCTAGAACAGCGTTCTACTGCCGACACTGCGGCGTAGGATGGACGTACCCACTTCTCGTGCCCCTATACTGGATGCGGGTCGTGATATGTTTTTAGTGATGGCCCATGCAGGTCGAGTTTGTGTAGTGGTATTCAAACTAGAGTATCACTACAGCCTGCAGTAGGATTAGGATTTTTCTTGAGGTACTCAATCATATTAGGAAAAACTCTTAACTGAATTCCTGCCATCTAAATTCTTGTTGAAGATTGCTTCCTTAAAATAACTGTCCTTGCTTGAATTATCGTTTCTATCTCAGTATGATTCCTTGTTTGTTCTGTCTCCAGGAAGGTGATTGAGACACGATCGCATCGCTCTGGCCCAGCAGATGCTGGTGAGAGGTCTGCCATCCCTCGCCCGATTGTGGACGCTGGGGCCACAACACCTCCTGTTTCTGCTCATATAGGAGCGTCTGCAGCTTTTGGGAGTGCACCTCCACCTGTCCGGGGGTCTTTCCCGTCATTCGGATATGTTCCAGCAGCAGCTACCATCAAGGACAGTGGATGCGGCTCAGATGTTTACCTTCTTCCAGCGATTCCTGGAGACTTAGCAGCAGATGCAGCAGAGCTAGTCTGCTGATTTTCGACAGAGCATAAACGATACCCACCAGTTGGTCAGCACGATAGTAGAGCTGGTGACTGCTCAGCCACTGGGAGGACAGATGCAGCAATATCAGCCTTAGACTTCAAACATCCATCCTTTAAGAAGATGGGACCCCGAGACTTCAAAGGTACAGAGGGCACCATATACGCTGCCGATTGGATAGAGCATATTGAGAGTTATTCTGATTGGCGCAGATACCAGTTGGATTAAAGATCGAGGCAGCAGTCAGTCAGATGTTGGACTTGGCCCGTACTTGGGACCAGACAGACCCGAGGGTTGGTACAGTTGGTCAGACTTGGGAAACATTCAAGAAACTGTTCAAGGAGAAATTCTTTCCCGATACAGCACTCGGTGCCTTGGAGGCGCAATTCGAGAGTTTGGTTCAGGAACCAGACCGTTGAGGAGTACGTTAGGGAGTTCTGTCGTCTGAGTAGGTTCGTTGAGGATCTTACTAAGGCCGAGAAGGCGAGGAGTTCCGTAAGGGCTTGATCAGGGAGATCAGGTCGTATACCAAGAGCAGCCGCGACGCCACTTTCGAGCAGATTCTGGTAGAAGCCATGGCAGCGGAGGACGATCTTGGGCTGAAGGAGAAGAGGATGCGAGACACTCATGGAGCTAGTGGCAGTACAGGCTCGGCCAAGAGGCCCCACATACAGATTTAGCAGCAGTATCGCAGCAGAGGCCCCATATACAGATTCAACAATAGTATCCGCAGCAGAGGCCCCACATACAGATTCAGCAGCAGTATCCATAGTAGAGGCCCCACTTACAGATTCAGCAGCAGTATCAACAGCTGAGGGTCTACTTTCAGCAATAACAGTTTCAGGACCGGGTACCCTTCTGGCAGGTGTAGTAGCAGTAGAGGCAGCAGCAGGCCCCAGGGCAACAGCTTGTTATCCATTTCCCTTTTGTAAGAAACCAGGGCACGATTGGGGCAAATGCCAGAAGAGGCTGGGCAGATGTTTGCTTTCGGCAGATCCGATCATCGACTGAAAGAGTGTCCTGAGTCTTTTGGATGGACAGTTCAGGGAGTAGGAGCTAGGGCTCCGGTGGGCCAGCAGAAGGGATTACCCGTACTAACTCAGCAACAGAGGTACATGCAGCATCAATAGCAGGCCAGGGAAGGCCAACAGGGGCGAGCTTTCGCCATGGCAGTCAAGAATGCACAGGCCATTGGAGATCTTGCTGCAGGTTCCGTTCTTCTCGATTCTATTTTTGTAATTGCCTCTTATAACTGTCTTGAAATTGATTCTATCTGTTCCTTGTTGATTGATCAATTTTGTTCTGTTGTTCTTGAGATATGATTGATTTTCTTCTGAGATAAGTCATATGCGCTAGGTCACCACAATATGGGATCTAGAATCTTTGATAGTCGTGTAGCTGGCATAGTGAGGACATATAGTCAGATTTTGGACGTATTTCTCGGGTGTGGAATTTAAGGTTTTTGCTGCCAAGCATGCGACAATACAAAATTTTAAATACCATAATTCTAGAGGTATGTACCTTAGTCGAGGGCTCTGTGATTATCGTAGCCATGCTCACTAGCATGACGAAGATTCTGAGTATCATGATTTTAGACAGACGTATATGATTATCAAACTGTGTGATTTGAGACTATGATTGTGGGGTGTTGACTTAGAAGGAGTACTTCCATCTTAATTTCGAGGACAAAATTTCTCTAAGGACGGTAGACTTGTAACACCAGTTTTCTAAAATGAGGGTAATTTTAAAATTTTGTGATTTTAATTATTTATTAATGATATTTAAATCATGATATGATTTTTGGTGATTTAAAATTATTTTAAAAAACTATTTAAAACCATGACTTGTTATTTTGATATTTTGCTAGTGAAACCCTAGAGACTGTCTAACCTAGAGCCCAACCATGTGATTAGGATGTTTTATTTGTCATTTTGGCTTGAGGGTATTTTGAGAATTTTGGATTTATGTTGAATTATTGGAGTGATGGTTGTTATTTTTGACCTTTGCTAGTGAGACTTTGGAGACTAACCTAGATGTTGACTTTAGCTATGGTGACTTTATTAGCATGGTGGACTCTAGTCTAACTTAAGTCAACCCAAGTTAAGTTATTTTGAATCAAGTTCATATAGAGAATAAGTGATTTAGTGCATGGACTTTTGACTTAAGGATTGATTTATTTATCATTGAAACTTGGCCCAGCCCATTAGTCATAACCCTAACCCTAATTTTCCCTTACATGGCCGGTCCCCATAGGAAACCCTCCTATTTAATCCCTCTTCCTAGTTCTTGCCTCTTTTGCATCAAAACAACTTTGGAAAGAAAGAGGTATTGGTCATTCTTCCCCAATTCATAACTCTTTTATTTTAATTCATTTTGACTCTAGTCTCTTGCATTAGAGCCTAATCCCACTCTATTTTCTGTCCATGGAGAGAAATATCAGATTTGGTACAATTTGGAGCTTTTGGCTTGCAAGAAGAATCTTCATATTTGGGGATTTTTTCCTTGTAATTGATACTCTATAGGTAAATACCTCAAATTATCATTTAATCCTGATTTCTTTGCATGATTGCCTAGATTTTAGGTGTCCCCTAGTTGTGGTGTGTGTTTGGTGAAGTTTTGTATTGATTTCTTGTCCGTATCGGACACGTATCAAATTCTATTTGCAAGTGTTTGTTAGAATGCCTCAATTAATTTATTTTGCTATTTTCGAAATGTAATTGAATAAAATTGCAGCCCTACATGTGTAGATCACAATCCCCTTGACTGAGTCGATCCCTATGTTATTTTCGTGTCAAAAACTGACACGGACACGCAGCACAAGCAGTGTGCTAGATGCCCTGCTGCTCGAGGTGCCGTGCACACTGTACACGACACTATTTGACACAAAATTTCTTGGACATACGGAGCACATGTCTGACATGACACGTAAGAAATTTTACGCAATATGATTTATATCGAGGGAGAAATTACGTGTACACGTGTTTCACACTGCATTGTGCATGCGTGTCTCGTCCTTCTGATACGGTCTTTGTGTCCCTCATGGACAAGTCGTGGTGACGTGTCAAGGACACGAACGTGTTGCCCTACGTTGGGCGAACACGGGGACACGAGCACGTGTCGTGATTCGACTCGTGTCATGTGCATGCACGCACTCACCACACTGTTAGTGTACTATTTCAATGTTTTGTGTGTTAGATTGTTTTGGACACGATTGTGTCAAGTTTTTGGGCACCAAATCAACTGCAGGATACATACACATATGTCACATCAATTACCAACCCTCTAAAGTTTCGACTTAAGGGAAGAACCCCCAAGGTGTCTGCGACTTTCGTCGTCAAGCTCCGATGCAGAGTGCCACATTTGCCCTCAGTAAGGTCATATGATGGACAGGAGCCTATGTGAATAAGGCTACCTCGGAGGTCCCAAAGACGACTATGAAGGTGCATGAGCCTCCGACCGCGAACTTTGGTGATCAAACTAGAAGGGAAGTATCCTCCTCCTCCCTCGACAGCCCTAGTCCTCACAGATGAGGAGCTATAAGACTACATTTGCGCTAATACGGAAGTGCACTCTTTTGATGATGTAATCCCCCAGGATAAAATCTTATTTTATTAATAGAAAGCTGTCTTCGAATTACTCTTGTGCTTATTGGAACACTAGATATTTCCTAGACAACTCTCTATGTAAGCTGCAAACGCAAGTGACAACCTCCAACCATGCGATCCAAGTTGTTCACTCCTGGGGTACCTACTTCT
Organism: Iris pallida; assembly: GCA_029216955.1. Classification (NCBI taxonomy): domain Eukaryota; kingdom Viridiplantae; phylum Streptophyta; class Magnoliopsida; order Asparagales; family Iridaceae; genus Iris; species Iris pallida. The sequence goes on from JANAVB010011199.1 coordinate 30,868,623, forward strand.
TCGTTCCAGCAAGGAAAAAAAAGAGGAACCCATCATCTTTGGTCGAGTGGAGCATCCTAAACGACTAGCTCCCGAAGATCCAGAATCCGACAACGGCAAGATGTAGCTCTGCTGCTATGCTACTCAGGCCAAACACCTCATACAGAAGATGGGTTACGACCTGAACAGCAATAAAGGGCTCAACTATGGTAAAGGCCGACGCCTTCCCTCCCGAATTCGAGTTCCAAAGGGAAAGGCCCAAAACTATTACCAGGGTTATATTACGCCCACTTCCACTTCAGAAGGCTCGGAGACAGAAGTCATGATGCACTCACACTCTTCTGACTCCTTAACCTGGGACTCCGATACCAGTACCGGCCAGGTCTTCAAAAGGATGCTGTCAGCTAACATGGCCTCGCAAGCTCTCTCCAATCAAGGACGAAGACCAAGCACTCGAAATACCTCAGAGATGAACCTTGGGCTCACGCCTAGGATTTCAATGGGAATGGCGCCGCACATAGTCAGAATCTCCTACATCTCAATAAGTGTTCATGAATTCCTTTGAAAGAATTCATCCCTTTCATACCTTTCCCTAACAGAAAACCTTCCACGTTTGTATTACCTCTGGATTGATTCCCTGCACCCAAAATGTAGCTACCATGTCCATAGTACCTCTGAGTAGTCGCCTATCCCATGATGACTCCATGTTGTCATGACCACCTAGAAAATATTTCACGTCATATCAACTCTGAAGTGTTATTCTATACCGTGTCTACCATGTCCATATTATCTCTGAGTAGTCACACTTTTCCTACGATAGCCTTTAGTTGTCATTGTTCTCTAGAAAAAATATTTCATGTCCATATTACCTCTGAACTGTTATTCTGGAAAAGGGTGTTTGCCATGTCCATATTACCTCTGAGTAGGCAACCCTTCCATAACAACCCCCCACGGTTGTTACTCATAGAACCCTTCACGTCATATTACCTCTGAGTCGTTCTATACCCTCGTGGAGTCTATCCTTGCCATGTCCATATTACCTTTGAGTAAGAAAAAGCCTCTACAAAAATTCTCGTGTTTACCATGTCCATATCACCTCTGAGTAAACACCCAGTTCCCAATAGAATAATCTACTCTAAGGGGAATTCTTACTTCTGTACAAAATACACTACCATGAAGACAGACAGATAAAAAAAGTGATAAATTTCATATGTATGTGAGATGATGTTTTTTATTATATATATATATATATATATATATATATATATATATATATAGTCTCTCATAAACTGAGAGACAAGAAGAAGCAAGAAGTCAAAGTTGGGAAGATTGGTTCTTAAGCTCTTTTAACCAGCTCCTCAAATGAGCCCTCTGCTGCCCGAATGAGGCTTGGGTCCTCCGCTCAGCCTCCTGACGCCGGAAGGCTTCGTTTGACAGGGGGGACAAGGAATGGCACGCAATGGCCAATTCAGCCTAACGGATGCCAATGCTCTTCTTCTTCTGAGCTAAGGCCTCAGAGCGTTCGTGAAGAACCTTCATCTGGTCCTCTGACGCCTCTAAGTCCCTCTCAGCAAGAACCAGGGTCGTTTCCAACCTGCGAACCTCTCGGAGAGTACGGCATTGATCCTCCATGGCTGCATGACGGCAGACTCGAGCCTCTTCGGTATCAACGAGCTCATCAATACCTGACTCGACCAGGACAAGTCGATCAGCCAGTGCCCGATGCATCTCCTTGTAATGGGACTCTTTGGAGGCTATCTTCTCTAACTCCGCTACGCTAAGGTCCGCAGGCTACGTTCTAGGTCCTGAAGCTCCAAAGCAACGACTTCTAAGTCAGTCAATAAGTTTCTTGTGATCACGACATGGGCCTCATACTCCGGATAATTGTGCAGGATCATCAACTGGCCTACTATTAGGTTCCGGACCCATCTAGCCAATGGTTGACCAAGTAAAATGCCTTCTATAACATGAGTCAAAGCATTACGGATGGTATCCAGCAGAAGTCTGGCAAAATATTTCTTATCAGCCAGACTCGTAGCGGTCACGGGGAGGCCGTAATAAAAGACCCGTAGGCAGAAGTGGTAGCACTCTCACGCCTAGAAAGCACAGCCGAAGCAGGAGGCACCGTCGTCGTCACTAAGGCCGACGACGGGTCAAGAGCGGGGGATGACGCTGGTTGATGATGGTGGGCTCTTAGCAGGTCCCTCAGCTACGCTAGCTAAGGCTTTCGCCATTATAGTCATCACCATCTCACTAGCCTCTGTAATCGGCCCCTCGGCAGGGTTTCAATGACCAATTCCTCAATGATCTTCTCAACAGGAGACTCGGATGGAACTTCATCAGAAAGTCCGGGCAAGACCCTGTGAAGGGCTTCTTCCACTAAAACATGATCCGCCCTTTTATTCGACTCTCCCTTCTCGCCAGAGTGCTCAGAGTCCCATCACTCGGCTCGTCAACGCTGCTGTCTAGAGTAACAATGTTGATTGGAGCTTTAGTAGGTGACTTGTCGAGCGTCACGTCACCCGGTTGACTGACTCACCGATAGTATCCACCACAGGATCCCTGACGTCTATTCGACTTTCGTACGAGGTTGCGGAGGAATGAACGCTATGGGCAACTCTTCCAATACTGATCCCTCCCCGCCCCCAGGAAAAAGGGGCTCCTAAAAGAAATCAACAGAGATACCTCTGACATCTTCGGAGGGTCGAGCCCCCTCAGATACGGGTACCCGGGCTGCGCTTCTTGAAAGGCAAGACCAACTCTGGGTATCGTCGCACAAGTATCCTTGGAGACCAACTCCTCATAAACATGAGGGGAGCTTTCTCTGATCCAGTGGAAGAGCCCTCTCTTTGGCCGAAGGTCCCTTAATTGCTCACATGTTCCCCATGCCTGTGCTACCGAACCAAGAATCCAATAAAGTAGTCAGAAACTCACCCGCAACAGGTGGCCGTACATCCCCTTTAACGGAAGGCTGCTCAACAATGACCGCTTCAGAAGCCAGTTGCGCCTTTAACTTGACGACGGATCGACGAAGCCTCTCGGCTTGCCTCACGGATGACAGTCTAGATAGCCTCGTAGGCTTTACAACCGATCGGGGACTAGCCATTGAAGGTGTTACAGCCGGACGGGGTTGGCCACTCCTTCACGAGCCTTCTTGGAACTCACAGTGGGAGCATCTGGAATTCTTAATTTCTTAGGAGCCACGGCGGGAAAGGTTAGGGTTTGAAAGAAGGAAGACTCTGACAGAAGCTTTGGTAAAGGATTAGGTGAAAAGAAAGAAAATTTCTCTCCCCTCCAATATTTCTATATATAAGTAAAGCCGAGCCACGTCGACAAAAGAAGATGAGATGCTTCGTAAGCTCTCAAAACGACGTGGGCTCAGAAAAAGGTCATGATGAACGTTCGCATGAAACAAGGAGTCATGATCTAAACTTAAGGACGTGACGGCTGGAGGCATTTAATGTTGAAGCTTAAGCACAACATCAGCCTGCAACAGAGGTGATGGGCATTTCGCTACAAAGAGACACATGTTCATGCTTCTGTTCAAAGTACCCCGTGCTTGACCCAAGTCCAGGACAGTTTAAAGGGGGTCTTATAGAAGCATAAAAATCTCAGCTGATAATATTCCTCCACCACATCGCAAATAATACAAATATGCAGACGGAGTGTTAAAAAGACAAAACATAAGATATAGAAGAAAGTCCTTTTATTATCATGTCTACAAAGGTCTAGTACAGACTCATGAAGGCTACATTTAAAGGACCAACCCTATTCTTCTATAAAGAATCAATTACAGATTCAGCAAAGCCTAGAGGAGTCTACAAGGGGTTTAGTCTTCGTTAAAGCATTTCCTTCTTTTCGGTACGCATACTAGAAGATTGATCTCTATTGAAGCGTATTCTGACTTTCTTGTGGGCGCAACCGTCCAAAAGCGCATCAGCTACTTGACTGAAGCGAGCAACTTCCTGACGCAGCAATTGGCCCGGGTTTCCAAAAGCGCAGAAGGTCACAAAGCCCAGAATGAGCAGGACAGAGCACAACCTGTGGCTCTTCGGGTTGGTCATCCACCCACAAGCTAGGCCGTCAGGACCTCAAAGACCTCCAAGACGTCTCCCAAGTTCGAACTCTTCATGAGAAGCGTTCCAGCATGTTTCGAGGATCGTCAACAGTTCTTTTACGAAGGCTTAGCCCCTTTGAACGAAGGAATCCTCAACCAAAAGCTGACTTAGGCAAGGCCAACCGCCGCTTGAAGCTAAGTCTGGATCCAGCATGGTGTTGAAGGACAAGAAGAGGAAGAAGACGTAACTTTTCAGAAGAAACTCCCCCTTTATAGTGGGCGGGAGTGGTCCAAAATGTAGGCCACGTGGCCGACGGTTAAAGTTTCCACATCAATGGATGTGGATGAACCTAGGACTCAGCACGATGAACCTCATTAAATAAAGTTCATTCGACTAAGTCCTAGACTATCATAGGACCCCGTTGAAACTCTCCAAGTAACGGTGGCAATTAAGAGGGAGTCGTTCATTAAGGAGCGATCATTCATTGATCTTTAAAATAAGACTTCAAAGCTAATGCTTTCAATCAGAGGCCAACTACATTCCTATGCCAACCTCAGGTGCAGACTGGTGATGTTTCTACACCACCTTAACTCTAACAGTGCAACACTCTGCTCTGACCCAGAAGCTAAACTACCTTTCACCAAAGACTTAGGAGATACCATTTGCATCTAAACAAGTCCGTCTGTCGCTCCAAAAGCATAGTAACCTTGTCAACCGAAGCACAAGCCTACTCGTCGCCCTAAAGCACAGTGACTTCGTTGCTCGAAATACAGCCTTTTCGTCGCTTATACGCACAAAGTGTAGGACCGATTGTAGGAACGAGTTGTAAAGCACAATACTCTAGAGGGAGGGTGAATAGAGTAGGCAGCGAAAATTAACCATTTAAAAAATGTTAGTAACAAGATCACAGATAATATATCATAGGTATATAAATAAAAAGTAGAGTAGAGAGCAAACGCAAACACAAGGATGTAATTGGTTTCCCTCTTGTGAGGACTAGTCCAGTCAGAAGAACTCTAGCTTCCAGTTGGATCCACTATGGAAAATCACCACAAGTTTTCATCCGAAGTTCTTACAACTTCTATAACGCGAGCTTTTATCCGAAGTACTCGACCAACTTCAATTGTGAAGTGTGTACCTTCAATCAAGCCTCTGATTACAATCACTCTGAAACTTCTAGACCGTATCGTACTGGCAAATCGACTAGAGGATTGTAGCTGGCTTGGGATTTAAAATGAATAGCTCAGAATACTTTGGAAAAGTAGTAGGCTTATAGAGAAGAGATATGAAAGTGTATGAGTAAATTGAAATGATCGAAATCCTTCTATTTATAGTTTTTCCAAAGGAAGAATTCTGACAAATTCGGACAGAATTCGGGCAACTCTATGAAAATCTTGTTGGGATCCGTAACTGTGGGAAGACCAAGTTCAAAAAGTAACGTTCACTAACCGAACTCTGGCCGAACTCTGGCCGAATTGGGCCGAGTTCTGCTAGGGTTCTGTTAGGTTTTTGCAAATTGTTTTTGGGCTTTTTGAAAAGTTAAACAGTTAGGAAGTAGTTTGGGCTTTTGTAAGTGGGCTAGTTTTCAAAATGAAAAGGTATTTTAAAAACGTTTCTTGGGTAGCCTATTTTCCAGTACGATGTAGTGTACATCGTATTCCTAGACTCGATAAATATGAAAAATTATATTGATGAAATAGGAAAACCAAGAACCCTCTGATGATGCCTTTCTTCAAATATTTGAGCAGACTTGGAGATGCCTTTTTCACTTGACGGCGGTCGTCCAAAGATAATTCTCCATTGCACTTGACGGCGGAACCCCCGATGCGAGGCCCCGGATAGGTCGTTAGGCGGTTCAGAGAAATCTTCTTGTATAACGCCGTCTTTGGCCCATCAATAATTCTCCATTGCATATGTCCTGGTTTGACAAAGCTTGATCATGCTTACTGCATGTCTAAGAACATGTTAGACAAACAAAAATATGATACAAGCATAGCAATATGATAGAACATTTAGGACAATGCTAACATTAGGACAATTAAGTTTAAGTAGCAACATGATAGTGATTACATGAATATTAGTTACATCGTTATGTTAAACTTAATTGATTAGCATATTCAAAAACATGATATAATCATTGGGCTAACACAAGGCTCGTCGTGTTTGAATATAGTCCACTCGTCACTTGAAAGTACAAGGGTCCGTTGTTTCCAGAAGAATGGTCTACTCGTCACCCCAGAAGTGCAGCAGTGCTTAGACCTGGCCAGAGGTACAGGAAGCATGGTTCTACCCAGTCAATTTGCTTAAATCGACTCTCTCGAAGATAAGATTAGTATTAATCTTGATTGATATCTTATCAAATTAATTTAATTCTTAGACGAGGATCAATCAGAATCCAAACCTGAGATAAAATTCCAAGATTTTCTCGCTGCATCCGAACAAGAAATTGGCACACGCCAGGTGTCTCCTCCTTCGATTATTTTGATAACCACCAGAGATATCGATTGAAGAGAATCTCAATGTTTGCCATATGTCAGCGCCATAGAAGCCACACCATGCAATAACGGCAGATTCTTTCATATCTTAAAACCCTAATGCACATCGTATATGTGCTCTCTTATCCTATAAAAAGAAGGAGTTTTCCTTCAACAAAGGGAGACCATCGAATATCAAATCTCCAGCTCCACATCCTCTAGATCGGCAACCCTAGAGTTCCATCAAAGGCATCAGAAAGTAAGAGCAAGTTCAACCGTCGTCAGATCGTTAACAGAGTAAAGAAGCCGCTGCAGTGCTCGATCTCCACCGTCACACTTTCTCAGAAACTCTTCTTCTTGTACTTAGTATATCCTGTTTAGGACTTCCTTCTCTGTACACAGGTCTTCCCCTTGTACTTAGAATATCTTATTTAGGACTTTTTTTCTGTACATAGGTCTTTCCCTTGTACTTAGAATATCATGTTTAGGACTTCCTTTCTGTACAGTTTTTTTTACGTTCAATAACAAAAAGTTCGTTCAACCTTTTGTGATGTCGAACATATATGTTTGGTGTGTTGAGTTGTTCCACCGAATGTGTCACTCCCGGTCCTGAAACTACTTAAGATTAGACACATGGCATGGCCAACTGGTATACACTCAAGGTAAACTCCTGAACCATAAACTGTGATATTCTTCTTCTATACCTGAAGAAAAGTCCAGGTCCTTAGGAACATAGCAAGATACATAATATACGAGCCTACTGTACAGTTTAAGTAACATGCATGCAATAGATAGGAATGTAACTATAAAATAAATAAGAATAATGGAAATACATGCATATATTTCTCTCAACATTCACATATGTGTGACATACAACATTAATATTCAAATTTATGCTTAGAATACCTATAAACTAGGGACTAAGTTGATGATCAAGTATGAGTTTTTTTTTGAAATAATTAGAATTAAATATGTTTTAAAAATAATATTTCATGTATTTTTACTTATATTGGAAGTTGGCGATGTTCCGGACAAGTTTCGGGTAGAGTAGTTGACATACAAGTCAACTAGCCTTATAATTTCTTTGAAATTTCAAATCTGGAAGTTCAGAGTTAATTCTGTATAAAATAATCTAAGATATTATTTTTATGATTTTTATATAATTTTTATGTGTGCTCTCAAGGTAGGGGCATAACCGACAATTTGGTAGTCGAAAA